>WWNC01000071.1:922500-1522500 GCA_011125475.1 Melanerpes aurifrons | reverse complement strand
GAACCTATCATAAACTCAATCAGGTGAAATCTTCTTTAGTACCTGATGAGACACAGCTTCCCATTCAAATGTCCAGCAGACTTGTCTAACCCATCTTTAATGGTCAAAACTGTAGTAAAAAATTTGTGTGAAGGGGGCAACTGTGACAGATTTGATCCTGTCACCAGTTTACCATTAGAGCTTACTGACAATATCCACTTTACCTTCTAATAATCCACCTTTCACTATCAACAAGCATTAAACCACACATTCCTTCCCCCAGTCACCTGTTTAACATAATTTTTCTGGTGCCTGCACAACTGACAGTTCTTGTGTAACTGCCTGAGCTTTTGGGTTCTGTGCAGAAGCTCATGTTATAACTGCTGCTGTTTGTTGTTGCCTTGTGTAATCTGAATGTGCTGTGACATGTAAATGCTACTGCTTGCTATTTCCTTGCTCCCTGAGCTTAAAATCTCAATAAAAGTGTAAAGTTTCACTATACAAACTGCAAATATCTCAGCTGACTATTCCTCAATAAGGCAGGCTACCTCAGCACCAAAAAAATGTTGATATTGCCTTTTCCACCCATGTGTTTCATAGTGAATTCTCCATCTTAAATCTCACTGCTTGAGGTAAAACCAACCTTGTTATTTGGTGTAGAACAGTATTATAGACTCTTATCCAAGCAAATGATACTTACATTAGAGGCAATAAAGGCGTTACTAAAAAAGAGGGAAGGGTCACAATATCTGTTTTATAGTAGGATCAGTGGCTCGCAAAGTATCTTTCTTTCATTTGTTTTGTGAACTGCATGGGACTTAAAAATAAAGCTGTTCTACTATCTGTAATTAAACCATTAAAGGTGTCTTGTATTGTGATTAAACTTTTCAAATTAATATGCCTACAATACTGATCCTCAGCTCACACTTTCATGTGCTCTGATGGGACTGAAAAGGACTTCATATCCAGCCCCATTTTTGCATGCCTTGTATCTAGTATGAATCTCACCATCTTTCCCAAATCTTTAAGATATTCAGTTCATAAAACATGATGAAAATATGCAAACTATACATTAAAGTATTTCTAGTAGTTCAGTCATTAACAGCTTCATTGTTAAGATAGGAAAATGGGATATCTGGTTGCAGTCTTTATGCAGTAATTAACTGTAACTAATACCTTAATGTTTACAGTGCTCCCCTAGGAAGTAGCAGAGCCAAATCTGAGTTTTCTTTCAGCCAGAGTGATTTTACTCATGGGGATCCCAGGCCAGCTTTCACCTGAAATGCATACCTCTGACAAAACCATTCTAACAGATAGAAAAAGAGGGATGCTTCAGTGGGACAGAAGGATCATATAGACATTCTGCAGACACCCTGCAGGCATCATAGCTGATGAGGTGACTAGCATTGCCTGGTTTGTGTTGGTTTATTTGCAGTCCTCCTGCAGTCCCTTGATGGTAGTATAGTCTCTCAGTCTGCTGTAGAATAGAATAGAATAGAATAGAATAGAATAGAATAGAATAGAATAGAATAGAATAGAATAGAATAGCAAGAATAGACCAGATTGGAAAAGACCTTCGAGATCATCGAATCCAACCTAACACCCAATACCATCTAATCAACTAAACCATGGCACCAAGTGCCTCATCCAGTCTCTTCATAAACACCTCCGGTGATGGTGACTCCACCACCTCCCTGGGCAGTGCATTCCAATGGCCAATCACTCTTTCTGTGAAGAATTTCTTCCTAACATCCAGCCTAAACCTCCCCTGGTGCAGCTTGAGTCTGTGTCCTCTTGTTCTGTGGGTGGTTGCCTGGGAGAAGAGACCAACCGCTACCTGGCTACAACCTCCCTTCAGGTAGTTGTAGGCAGCAATAAGGTCTTCTCTGAGCCTCCTCTTCTCTAGGCTAAGCAACCCCAGCTCCCTCAGCCTCTTCTCATAGGGCTTGTGCTCCAAACCCCTCACCAGCTTTGTTGCCCTTCTCTGAACATGTTCCAGCAACTCAACATCTCTGTTCCACTGCCTATTAGCTCCAGGCATTTCACTGCATCCAGTGTCCTGCAAATCTGCCTTCTTAGTACTGTTGGTCTTAGAGCAGACTGAGTAGCCTGCAAGTCCTGGAAAGGAAAGCAGATACGTATCTCAGACACTCTTTTTAGCACACAATAGGCTCATTCTGAAAGTGATGCAACCAAAACCTGCCTTCTAGGTAATCCTCAGAGATTTCTAGGCACACATTTCTGTTGATCCAAAACCAGAGCTCACTGAAAGTGTAATCTACAAACAAGGGTACTAGTCTGAGTGATGGCTGGAATCAGTCAAGTAGGTAAATAAACTATGCCAAGCATTATGAATTCGCTTTCAGACTGAAGTACAACACCAAACCAACATTAAGATTCAAAGAGAATGTTTGGATAATACTTATAGAGCCCATGGCTATATTTGGGAACTCTCATAATCATTCTGTTATTACCCTTTTCATAATCTGTCTTTTTTTATTGAAGGTACAGACAAGCACTCAGTTTTATGAGTAGCTCCTACTCAATAGATGACAGTTCTAACAGAGAGCTGAATCTGAGTTTTTCTTGTTAAGCTCCATAACCTCAGTTGCCTTGGGTGAGCAGACCTTCCTTATGGTACTTAGCTCTCTTCTAGAAGTAGTCAATGCACCACAGTGAAAAGTATTAGACATAACTACAGCATTGTCTGCCCTAATCTGTGTGAAGATAGGGTCCCATCCTGGTAGCCAGCATGCAGAAAGAGTTGAAAAGCTGATTTCTCTCACAAAGTTATGTATCCAGGCCCCTGAATAAAGTGTGTAGATAAAGTGCCTTGCAAGACCCCAAGCTGCCATTTTACATGATGAAAGGTGACACACCAGATGTTGGATTCATGCCTGTGTGGAGTTCTCAGTACAGATGCTGGGGAAGTCTCCTGAAAAAGAGGCAGAAGAGTCAGGCAAGGGATTCAGGCTGAAGGTACCTTCGAAAGGCCTGGGAAAAAAAGGTAAATTCTCACTGAAAAACAGTGACATGAACCAGACACAAAATCCTTTCAGGCAGGGGAACTGGAAATCTTGAGCCTAAGCATGCACACACTGGGTGAGAACTGCAGGAACAAGGTCTCTTTGTGGAAAATACATTGGGAGACTATGTCACAATACAGATATTAAACTCAAATATAGATATATTTAGGCAGGGAGAACCTTAGGAGGGTGGTGAAGGGAATGTAAGTCTCCCATAAAGCTCTTTTTTAATTATGAAAAATCATGGGTGGTATTTGAGGAGCTGTTTGGACAGCTCTTCTGCTATGGAAGTATTCTGTTGTGGAGTATCTGTAGCAAAGCAGTAACACCTTTCTTTAATCAAGGCCCAGAAATGACCATACACAACTGGTTCCTTTTCTCACAGGCCATACTTTTTGGTTTATTCTATCTAAACATCTTATTAATTGCAGACTGATCTCTATACATGTACACACATTTCTCTGAGAACTGTGGAGCAATGTGCTCAGATGATGTAGAAACAGGAAATTTTGTGGGTTTGTGCTACAGAATGAGTCCTACCTTACGACTTGTCAGGTTAAATGCAAGTAGTATAGTAATAGTATTGAATTTGTGTATTGAATATTTAATTTATTTTTAACCTCAAACTGCTTTTGTCTTCAGAACTAAGGATCAGGTGGATTATAGAAGGAAGATATGAATAATTTATATGGTCAGTTCAAAGAATACTCAATTATTTCTTGTTGAATTTCAGCATACCTACATTTCCTTACTGCCACAGAGATGATGGTAGATGCTTCCAATTCAAGTGACTACAGTGTGGTATTTTGGGATCTAGGTAGCTCAGTTCTTTGAAAAGCTCTTTTAGGTTTTTCTAAGATCACTTTGGATTTGTTCCCATACCTTCAGGGTTATAAATAACTCTCGGGACAAGGTTATTTCTTATCTTTTCCCAGAGATTCACCTTCAGATTTCAATAAATTCAAGTACAGTTACTCTTCAAGGGACAGGAGTACTGTATTGTTGATAGAGCATTTTGGTCTGAATTTCTGTGTGTGGGCTTGCACTAAATTACTGCTCTGACAAAGTCCCAATCCCCTTCCTGGATCCAAAAGTTCTGAACAAGTTTTACCATTGAAAAGCAATGTAATTTCTCCTCTTTAAATTGAAAGCAAAGTTTAAAAAAGGCAGCATATCAGAGTATTCAGACTAGAATACCCATCACAGAAGTCAGAGATGATTTTGACTTACTGTAGCATGTTTTATTTGTATATACTTATACACCTATGTCATGTATATACACATAAAATGGATATATATTCATTTGTGAGTATCAGATTATTTAGCTAATTGACATAGTAAATGCATACAGGTTAGCTTCTACTCATACTTACCCTTTCAATTATTTTTCTCTAGTTCATGTAAAATAGCAGGGAAAATTCTTGATTCAGTATGATCTGTAGAAATAAGCTGGTTGAGTCCATCATGGCCTTATTTCACTACATCCATGTATATGGTGTTCATTATGTGAGTTATTTTTCACACATATTGTGGTATCAATCATAGATACTGGACCAAAACCATTTTATTGACATTATTTGTCAGTTGGAAATATTGTAATGATAGTATTGAGAGGAGGTATTGGGAAAGGAGAAAATAAGTCACATACATTCTTTTTTTTTTTTTAATGTCTAATGTTTTTTTCTTTCATAATTTAGAAGGAATTCTGCAAAAGAGCCAGGAGTGGATTGGCTGAGTCAGGTTCCACACTGCTTTTCCAGATTTATTTACTTACTTATTTTTAAATTAATAGTGTAATCCTTTCTATCATGGCTTTACATACCTTAGAAAAGGAAGAGACAGAAGTCTTTTACATTTATCAATGATGCTTCAATGTCAGTTTGCAAGAAACTTGTACCAATTGCATAGATTTATTCTGATTAAAAAAGGAGTGAAGAAAAATATGTGACAGCTTCAGACAGTCAATCTCGTATATCTAGGCCATTCATGGTGTTTGGGCACCAGACACATTGATTTAAGCCAAAGCTACTGTATTGTAAAGGTATTTGATTAATATAACTACTTTGGGAAACATTTCCTCACTCCTTCGCAGAGTCTTGGGTCATATCGGCTATTGACTCAGCAGTGTTCAAAAGATTTTTGTAAGCATCTATAACTATTTTTATGACTCCATTCTTGTAAAACAGAATAATAGGAGAGGGAAAGCAGATGAGACTTCTGCCACTGGAACCCCTGTAGTATCCAGTCACAGGAGGCAATCCTTATCCCTCGGAGGATTACTGGTTAACACATCATAGTATCATAGTATCAGTCAGTATTGGAAGGGACCACAAGGATCATCTAGTTCCAACCCCCCTGCCAAGGGCAGGGACACCCCACACTAGAGCAGGCTGGACAGAGCCTCATCCAGCCTGCTCTTAAACACCTCCAGGGACAGGGCCCCAACCACCTCCCTGGACAACCCATTCCACAGTCTCACCACTCTCATGGGGAAGAACCTCCTCCTCACATCCAGCCTGAATCTCCCCACCTCCAGGTTCATTCCATTCCCCCTAGTCCTATCACTACGTGATATCCTGACAAGTCCCTCCCCAGCCTTCCTGTAGGCCCCCTTCAGATACTGGAAGGCCACAATTAGGTCACCTCGGAGCCTTCTCTTCTGCAGACTAAACAGCCCCATATATTCCCTGCCTGTGACGTTAGACAGCAACTCAAAGTTAAGGACCTGGTATTTTATGAGGTAAGCCTGCTTTTTCCCTAAGAAACTTTCTGGGAAGAACTGTGGTGACAGATAACAGCAGAAGATAAGCAAATGACAGACCAGTGTTTTCAGAAATATCAGGAATGTATAGATTAGTTTTCCCTTCATCTCCCAAATGCTGCTGGCATTTCTTTATGGTAGCCACAGACAACTGCAGAGAAGGAGAAATGGAGAATGGTGGTAGTTTCACAAGATTCAGTTCCTTTTGTAACACGTCTTGCCTCTGTTAGCACCACCCTTCCATTGACCTTGATGCTAATGCACAGTGGGTAAACACAACTTAAAAGTGTCTGAGTTTAATAAAGATGCTACCAAAAAAAAAAAAAAAAAGTTATCAGTGTAGATGACCTGTAGCATCCCTGAAAAGAGGCACTTCTGTTGACTTCCCTCAGAATTTGAGAGGGAACAATAATTATTAGAGGCTGAGGGAGCTGGGATTGTTTAGTCTGGAGAAGAAGAGGGTCAGGGGAGACCTTATTGGGGGTTGGTCTCTTCTCCCGGGCAACCAGCACCAGAACAAGAGGACACAGTCTCAAGCTGCACCAGGGGAACTTGAGGCTTGAGGTGAGGAGAAAGTTCTTCACTGAGAGAGTTATTAGCCATTGGAATGTGCTGCCCAGGGAGGTGGTGGAGTCATCATCCCTGGAGGTGTTCAGGAAGGGATTAGACGTGGCACTTGGTGCCATGGTTTTGTCATGAGGTCTGTCGTGACAGGTTGGACTTGATAATCTTTGAGGTCTCTTTCAACCTTGTTGATTCTGTGATATCATTTAGAATAAACCAAACCAGGTTGGAAGAGACGTTCAAGATCATTGTGTCCAACCCATCAAACAATCCAACCCACCTAAACAACTAACTAACAACAATCTTACTACCTCACTGTGGTCTTGGGAGATAAAATTAATTACTGCAAAAGACACTGCGTTGCTCTGATGAAGAGTTCAGTATACCTGAAACATAATTACTAGCTTTTATGAAATGTTTTGAAATTTTAAGTTGATTGAGTGGTTTTGTTTGAAATGTCTACTGCTTTCTAAAAATAATATCTTCTACTATACAGTTGTTCCTCAGATCTTTATATGCATGCTTACATGGGCACATGAGCAATTCCTTTCAAGGTATTTGGAAAATTTTTCTTTATGGAAACCAGAATTTATCTTTGATATTTTATAAATATTATGACTTGTATGTTTGTATGCATATCTATTAAAACAAATAAATGCAATTATACATTTACTTTGTTACTTGAAGTAAGCTAATTTTAAATAATGCTTTCAATTATCCTGTTCCAGTTATCATGTTCCAAAACATGACTGCTATTGATATTTGTTTGTATTGCAAAAGATCCTAGAGATATGGTTTTAGAGACAAAAAACTCATTGCACTATGCAACTATAAAGCCAGAACAAATTACATTCTGTGCTCTGATGTACTTTATAGGCAAGTTGTAAACAACAGCAGTCTATCCTACGTATATATGTAATTAGTGAAATGTAGGCAATACATAGAAATTCTGAAGGTGAATATTAAAGAAGCATGAGAGACTGGAAAGGGATAAGGTCTGATATGTCACCTTCAGTGATAAAGAGGAATTTGCTATTAATCCCACTCTGTAGACACTCTATAGTTGAATTTGGGAAAGAGTGAGTTACCTAGTCATACATATTGTAGTCAAGAGGAACACAAAATCATGGGTCCCTCCTGAAGAAATCTGGGCACTATCAAATCTCCAGAAGGACATACATTGTGAGACATTTACTGCAGCTGCATGTGAGAATGTGCCTGCAGCTACACTTACGGTGTGGTGAAGAGACAGAAGGATCGTGGTTTGGTTTGATGTCATCTGTTACTGTCCTTGTACAGCACAACTAGAATAACCTTTATTAGAATAAACCAAACCAGGTTGGAAGAGACCTTCAAGATCATCGTGACCAACCCATCAACCAATCCAACCCACCCAAACAGCTAACCCATGGCACTAAGTACCCCATCAAGTCTCCTCCTGAACACCTTCAATGACGGCGACTCCACCACCTCCCTGGGCAGCCCATTCATAGTTTCATAGTTTCATTCAGGGTTGGAAGGGACCACAAGGATCATCTAGTTCCAACCCCCCTGCCATGGGCAGGGAAACCCCACACTACATCAGGCTGGACAGAGCCTCATCCAGCTTGCTCTTAAACACCCCCAGGGACGGGGCTTCGACCACCTCCCTGGACAACCCATTCCAGGGTCTCACCACTCTCATGGTGAAGAACCTCCTCCTCACATCCAGCCTGAATCTCCCCACCTCCAGCTTCATTCCATTCCCCCTAGTCCTATCACTACCTGACATCTTGAGAAGTCCTTCCCCAGCCTTCCTGTAGGCCCCCTTCAGATACTGGAAGGCCACAATTAGGTCACCTCGGAGCCTTCTCTTCTGCAGACTGAACAGCCCCAACTCCTTCAGTCTGCTCTCATAGGAGAGGTGCTCCAGCCCTCTGATCATCCTCGTGGCCCTTCTCTGGACACGTTCCAGCACCTCCACATCCCTCTTGTAATAGGGACTCCAGAACTGGACACAGTACTCCAGATGGGGTCTCACCAGGGCTGAGTAGAGGGGGAGGATCACCTCCCTCGACCTGCTAGCCACACTTCTCCTGATGCAGCCCAGGATCTGATTGGCTTTGCGGGCTGCAAGTGCACATTGAGAGCTCATGTTGAGCTTTTTGTCCACCAGCACCCCCAAGTCTCTCTCCTCAGGGCTACTTTCCAGCCAGTCACTGCCCAGCCTGTATTTGTGCCCGGGATTGCCTCGACCCAGATGCAGGACCCTGCACTTGCTCTTCTTGAACTTCATGAGGTTGGCTTGTGCCCACCTCTCCAGCCTGTCAAGGTCCCTCTGGATGGCCTCCCTTCCCTCCAGCGTGTCTGCTGCACCACACAGCTTGGTGTCATCAGCAAACTTGCTGAGGGTGCACTCAATGCCACTGTCCATGTCACCCACAAAGATGTTGAACAAGACAGGTCCCAGGACTGATCCCTGAGGGACTCCGCTTGTCCCTGGCCTCCACTGGGACATGGAGCCATTGACAGCCACTCTTTGGGTGCGGCCATCAAGCCAGTTCCTTATCCATCTAGTGGTCCACCCATCAAACCCATGTGTCCCCAGTTTGGAGACCAGGATGTGGTGCAGGACAGTGTCGAAGGCTTTGCTCAGGTCCAGGTAAATGACATCAGTTGCTCGCCCCTCATCTATTAATTTTGTCACCTGCTCATAGAAGGCCACCAGGTTGGTCAGGCAGGATTTGCCCTTGGCAAAGCCATGCTGACTGTTCCCAATCACCTCTTCACTATTCTTTTGAGCGAGTAGTGACTCCAGGAGGATCTGCTCCATGATCTTTCCAGGCACAGAGGTGAGACTGACTGGCCTGTAGTTCCCTGGTTCCTCCTTCTTACCCTTTTTGAAGATGGGGGCAATGTTTCCCCTTTTCCAGTCTGTGGGGACTTCACCAGATTGCCATGACTTTTGAAATATAATAGAGAGGGGTTTCGCAACCTCATCTGCCAGTTCTCTCAGTACCCGTGGGTGTATCCCGTCGGGTCCCATGGACTTGAACACTTTCAGGTTCTTCAGATGATCACGAACCTGATCTGCACTTACAATGGGCAGTTCTTCCTCCCCGTCCCTGGCTTTGACTTCCATAACGTGCCCTTGCAGTGAAGACTGAGGTAAAGAAGTTATTAAGTACCTCAGCCTTTTCCTCATCACTTGTGACCATGTCACCATTTTCCTTTCTGAGGGGGCCCACACCTTCCCTAGTCTTCTTCTTCCCATTAATATACCTGTAAAAGTTCTTAGTGTTCCCTTTAATCTCCCTGGCTAGATTCAATTCAAACTCTGCTTTGGCTTTCCTAACCAGGACTCTCGCTGCTCGGGCAGCTTCCTTATATTCCCCCTGTTCTACCTGTCCTTCTCTCCACTTCCTGTAGAGTTTCCTTTTAAGTAATAGTGTGTCCAGTAGCTCCTTGCCCATCCAGGCAGGCCTCCTAGCATTCCATAGCGCAATCACTCTTTCTGTATAGAACTTCTTCCTAACATCCAACCTGAACCTCCCCTGGTGCAGCCTGGGACTGTGTCCCCTTGTTCTGGTACTGGGTGCCTGGGAGAAGAGACCATCATCCACCTGTCTACAACCTCCCTTCAGGTAGTTGTAGAGAGTGATAAGGTCACCCCTGAGTCTCCTCCTCTCCAGGGTGAGCAACCCCAGCTCCCTCAGTCTTTCCTCATAGGGCTTGTGTTCCAAACCCCTCACCAACTTTGTTGCTCTTCTCTGGACTCGTTCCAGCAAGTCAACATCCTTCCTAAACTGAGGGGCCCAGAACTGGACACAGGACTCGAGGTGTGGCCTAACCAGTGCAGTATACAGGGGCAGAATGACCTCCCTGCTCCTGCTGGCCACACTGTTCCTGATACAGGCCAGGATGCCATTGGCCCTCTTGGCCGCCTGGGCACACTGCAGGCTCATGTTCAGCCTACCATACACCAGTACCCCCAGGTCCCTCTCTGCCTGGCTGCTCTCCAGCCACTCTGACCCCAGCCTGTAGCACTGCATGGGGTTGTTGTGGCCAATGTGCAGGACCCGGCACTTGGATGTGTTAAATCTCATGCTGTAGAATTCTGCCCATCTATCCAGCCTGTCGAGGTTCCTCTGCAGAGCCTCTCTACCTTCCAGCAGATCAACTCTTGCCCCCAGCTTGGTGTCGTCAGCAAATTTACTGATGATGGACTCAATGCCCTCATCCAGATCATCAATAAAGATGTTAAAGAGCACAGGGCCCAACACTGATCCTTGAGGCACACCACTAGTGACTGGCCACCAGCTGGATGTGACACCATTCACCACCACTCTCTGGGCTCGGCCATCCAGCCAGTTCCTAACCCATCGCAGTGTGCTCCCGTCCAAGCCATGGGCTGACAGCTTGGCCAGCAGTTTGCTATGGGGTACAGTGTCAAAGGCCTTGCTGAGGTCCAGGTAAACTACATCAACAGGCCTCCCCACATCCACCAGGCGGGTCACCTGATCGTAGAAGGAGATCAGGTTGGTCAGGCAGGACCTGCCCTTCCTAAATCCATGCTGGCTGGGCCTGATCCCTTGGCCATCCTCTAAGTGCTGTGTTATTGCACTCAGGATGACCTGTTCCATGATCTTGCCTGGCACTGAGGTCAGGCTGACAGGCCTATAATTCCCTGGCTCATCCAACCGGCCCTTCTTGTGGATGGGCACCATGTTGGCCAGCTTCCAGTCCTCTGGGACCTCGCCAGTGAGCCAGGACTGCTGGAAAATTATGGAGAGTGGCTTGGCCAGCTCATCTGCCAGCTCTCTCAGCACCCTAGGATGAATCCCATCTGGTCCCATGGACTTGTGGGGATCCAAGCTGCTAAGGAGAGTTCCAACCACCTCCTCATGGAACATAGGGAAACTGTGCAGCTCCCTGGCTCCTTCTGCCAGCTCTGCAGACCAGCTGTCAGGAAGACGTTCTGTCCTTCTAGCAAAAATTGAGGCAAAGAAGGTGTTAAGTATCTCTGCCTTTTCCTCATCCTTTGTTACAATGTTCCCCTCCGTGTCCACCAAGGAGTGGAGGTTATCCTTTCCCTTCCTCTTACTATTAATGTATTTATAGGAGGACTTTTTGTTGTCCTTCACAGTAGAGGATGAAAACTACTTTTCATCTTTACTAGTCATGATGTCTGCACTCGGTAGTGGTCTCAGCTGTGCACCTTGTCTAATAGGTGCTACAAAGCAGATTTATGTAAAACTGTCCCTGACTGCCTTGCCACTTTCAGTGCAGTTCCAGAGCTGGGTGACTGAATGCCTTGCAGCTGCATTGCAAAGTCGTTCTAGGTGGAGTACAATTTTGGTTCCTCTCTGGGACACAAATTATTTCAAGGCTCCAAATGAAAAATACTAAAATGATGTTGTATAAACGAAATCTTAGATGTCTGTTGTCCATCTTTCAGCACAAGGAGAGGTAATACCAGAGTATCTACGTGCATCCCTCTACATACCATTTTAATTACTTGTTTCCACTTTCATAGCCTGCAGTGATATAATGAGAGCTGAACAGTTTTGACTATAAAAGTAGCCATGGACCAGGTCTAGAAAGATAATGTTATATTTTTTCCTGATGTTAGATGCCAACAGCCATGATCCATCTCTCACAAATATTTTGAAATTATACATCAGCACTGGCAACTGACTTCTGATTTTCATTTTTACAGTAGGAGGTAAGTTTTGCCATTGCCCCCTCTCTTTTTAAATTCATTTTAGTTTCAAAATGAGCATTAGAACCATCTGGCTCATAAACAGCAAGTGAATAACATTTCTCCATGATTGATTATTCAATATAACCTCAGGTAAGTGTAGCATGACTAGTTAATTGAAAATTGCTTTCCACTTAAAATTCACTCTGTGCTAGCCAATGATAAATAATTATTTCATCTGGCTCATTTCACATTACATACTCTAAACACTTGAGCCCCTTGCTGACTTCAGAAAACAAAGAGATTATTCTCTGTTCCACAACTTTTCAATGCTTTTTGTTTTTCATTCCCCAATTTTGTTAGCACTTTTTTACTTTCGAATTGCACTTATTCAGACAGATGGAGGAACTAGCTCATTTTATCTATGCATCCTTATTTCCCTAAAGATTGTTCCTTATTTGAAATAAAATAAAAGAGCTGACTGAACTCTTTGGCTCAATCATTGTGAAGTAGGTGCTATAACTTGCAAAGGTACATTGTGTTTCCAGAACTGATAATATCATCTTAGTGCCTGGGAATGGAGAAAAATGAACTATGCAAAACCATCACATGGAGAAACAGATGCTGCAAAACTTTCATGTTTTGTATTATCAACTTAATACACTTCATGTGGTCTGGAACAGTTTTCAAGCCAACTGAGACCAAATTATACAAACAAGACTATATGAAACAAAAAGATGGAATTTTTTGACTGCAATTCATCTCAGGACTTCGGGTCAGATTGAGACAGTGACAAGACACAGCATGACATTTTCCATGTGACATTTATCAAAGCTTCTTTCTGTAAATACTGTTCTATTAATCTAGCTATCGACAATTCTAGTTATAGGGGCCCTATAAATATTTATGTTACTGTAAGAGTTTTATATCTCATTTCTCCTCTCCTTGTTTGTCACATTGGTGTGTTCTCTCTTTCATTTAATTTTAAGTAGCAGTGTAAGCACTTTAGAGGCACAGCATGCCTATAGTATATATTCATTCTGTAAGTAGCTTTATGGCACTACTGCAATTATTTACAATAACAAGTGTTCAAATATTGAGATACTTGTTTTGTTTTCTATCCACCTTTTTTGCTGACAACTGGCAGATCATCATACAAAACAGGAAGCTCAGCCTGAGTGCTTGATTTAAGCTGAGCTGAATTTATGTCACAAGATTAGTGAAAGGAAACAAAATCCAAAATTCTGATTCCTTAAGCTGTCTCAGGCAATTTAGTGCAATATATAGAGTAAGAAAGGAAGAAAATCGTAACATGGTTAGCGATTTGCATTTGATGGGAAGAGATAATAGCTGAAAAACTCAGTATAGTAATAACCACGTCAGCCATTACCTCCCCTTCTCACCAAGTGTAATCAAAGCCCTACATAAAGTGCCTCATTGCTGGGAGTGTAATGACATTAAGGGTTGAGAAGAGAGAATATTAAGATCCCTTTCTCAGTTATGACATGCTTCTGGTTTGTGCAAAATGTTTAGCTTTTTTAGTGAGGTGCTGAAGTTTATCTGCTGTACAGATATGTGAACTTCAGACATTCAAGGGAAATACACAAAAATAAAAGGTCATAGTAATAAATATTTTAAATTACAGAAGATGGGCAAATATTTCAGAAAGCAAATCTCATATATTTGCTTCTACATGAAGCATTGAAAGTCTACACTAGGTGTCAGATTCTCCATACTGTTGTACCTGCCTTAAACAAATGGGTATATCTATAAATGGACCTGAGCTATCAGAGAGTCAGGAGCCATGCACACTGCTAAAAATATGTTTCTGCCTGAAAACAGTGATAATTACATTGGAGAAAGAGGTCCACCATAATTTTATTTTTCTGATCTTCTTTTTATACTAATAGGTCAAAATATTTGGCTATATCAGTATTTAAGGCTCAGACTACGCATTGAAGAACAAAGCACTTTTACAGGTTTTAATCAAATCCCCAGCCACAAAGCAAGAGTCTTGGAACATATTGGTAGCGCATAAGACCCTTAATGGGAAGGTCGTGAGTTCAAGCCTGCAGTGGGCAGTAGTGTCCTCCCTACACTAGTCATGAGGTCTGTGGTGACAGGTTGGACTCGGTGATCTTTGAGGTCTCTTCCAATCTTAGTGATACTGAATACTGAAATATGCCACTATGATAAATACGATAATCTTAAATGATAGATGGCTGCTGCAAATAAAATAAAAAACCCATGGTGCACATTGATATACAAGGGGCTTAAAAATATTTGAAACACTTAAAAAATAATCAAGAGAACAGCATTTCCTCTTAATTCTACCAAATGCTATTACAAGAACCAGACGCAACATCCCAGTAACATTCTACATTTCCTCTTAATCTTAGACTCCTACATGGAAATGAATACTCTCCTGACAGATTTGAGTAGGGTGGATACTGCTGCTTTCTTCAAGGTTTTTGTAACTACTTATTCTTGAAGCTTTTTTTTCATTCCTCAGTGACTTATCCTGCCCAGGATAGCCAGAGAAATTCTGAGTTGGTGTTTTTCACATAAATGCCTTCTCATATTTAAGGGACTATATGCAAAAATTATGTTCTAGATTAAACAGACTTAAAGAGAAATAAATTGTACAATTACTTGTGCCTTAAGACTTCAGAGTAGCAGTTTCTTAACCACTCTAATGTTCTGTCAAGAAAAGACTTTGCGGGGAGGTTTGCATGCATGAAAGTATTTCCACGTAAGAAAAGTGGCATGGAGAAATACAGCACTGGTGTTTAAGGAGACAGGAATGTTCTTGACATTGAAGTGGAGACAGGAATGTAAATAGTTACATCTACAGAACCTTGAAGAATAATTACAACCTCTTAAAGCTCTTACCTACTACTATGTGAGAAGATAAATACTAAAATATCTAGTGGCCTGGATATTCAATGCTATGAATGTGAACTGGAGCATTTAGGAAAATACATGATGTACCATGAAAGTCCTGCAGATGAAGCGAATATGACTCCAATGGTGTGTCCAAGAACTCTTGAGTTTCATTTGGTTAGTGGATTTTCTTGGGGAGGGCACTTTACATTGGTTCTCCTCTGTCCCTTTACTGCACTGCTCTTCTTCACCTCCTTCTTCCCTGTCTTAACTCTTTGGAGAATAAACAGTTTGCTACAATGGCAGTTTGTCACAAGCATTGTTTTCTTAGACCTTTATTTTATACTTAATGCTAACTCATCCTGTGTGGGTGGCTATGGCAAGTTGGATCCCATCATATGTCATATGGAAATGGTGATAGCTGTTCCCCCTCTACAGTACCTTGAGCCTGGTAACTGGCATATACAACAGAGCAACTCCATCTTGTTTTGATATGCTGTATCCCTTTAAGTGTTTTAGCTGACTATCCATCTTTTGTATATATTAGCTCATCTCCTATAGGTCAAACATCACAAACACTTGAAAAGAACTCAAAAAGCTCTAATTTCTTCTCCAATATAGTAAATGTTTTTGGCATCCCATACTTTTCTCTCAGCTCATCCCATGAAACTATGGTGAAATTGTAGCAGAAAAAGTGTTCCTATATTAACTGTCTCAAATTTCAGACTGCAGTCAAACTTACAGGATTCACAAATGTGACCATCCCTTGGGAAAAAAAATGAAAGATTAGGATTTTAAAAAGGAATCACTTTAATGTTGACATGAGAACCTGAAACAGAGCAGATGTACATCCAAGTTTGAAAATGAACTGCAAGGACCCTAAATAGGACAGGCACTTTTAAAGGATAAATTGCAATTCCCACTGAAATGAATAAGTCAAAAGATATAAATAATGTCAAAATAATAAGAAGAATTCCAGAGTAGCTTAAAAATTACTTCTGGGCAGAGAGTCTTTAACATATACTTTAACTTCTTTTGCACATTAGTGACAGAATACCAATTAAATACCTTCAAATGTTGCTGCTACACTATTGAAACTGGCAATAAAATAAATGAAAGCAGCTCAATTTTCTGCTTAATTTAAATGCATTAAAATGAATGTGATTCTCCACAGTACTTTCAGCAAACACTTTGGTCCTTCTAGGCAAGAATCATCAACCATCTTCCACAGCAGAGTTCTAGAACATTTGGCAGATCTAAATATTTCAATCACATACACTAAAACCCTAAAAAAAACAACAACAAAGCAAAGCAAAGCAAATCAACAAAACCAATCAAACAAAAAATCAAAACAAAATCAAACAGGCCAAACCACCAAACCCCCAAACCAAACCAACAAGACCCCCCCAACAATTAACAAGCAAACAAACAAACAAACAAATAAACAAAACCCCACAAAAACCCCAAAACAAACCCAACCAAGAAAAGCTAACTTTGACTCAGTATAAATATAACTGGAAGTTTTAACCTCAGGACAATTTATTCATCAATCAGTAAATACATTTTAACTTTTTGCATTTGTAGAGATCATTAAAAGACAGGAGGAGACTTGATGGGGTGCTTGGTGCCATGGTTTAGTTGATTAGATGGTGTTGGATGATGGGTTGGACGTGGTGATCTTGAAGGTCTCTTCCAACCTGGTCTAATTCTATTCTATTCTATTCTATTCTATTCTATTCTATTCTATTCTATTCTATTCTATTGGTTTTCATTATGCAGAATTAACTGTTTCTTTGTGCTGCTGGTCAGGAAGAAGTGCCAAAGTAATATGCATAGTCAAATATCACATACAGAGAGTCTTATACCTGATCATTATTTTATCATAAATATTATTTACATGCAAATATTGGATAAAAGTAATATTCCCTTTCCAGAGCCTTGAATACGAGTAGATTTAGAGGGAGAGGAACATTTTATTTTACCTTTGAAATGTAATTCCTAAACATATAGCTGCTCTTATGTTTATAAAGACGTTATAAAAGCACATTGAAATACAGTGCACAACTTAGGTCCTAAAATCATGGGACTTTCACTGTTGGTGGTCTTAACAAAATTTTCGCTATTTGCAGAATGAAAACAGGGAAATGAAGGAACCCCAAATCTAGCTGCTGACAGTAATGAATTTGTCACATAATACAGCATTTGGTATGTGGGTGTGCTTGGCTAAACCCATGACAGTGGGCAAGCTGAAAGTACTGCAAAAACAACAGCAATCTCCTTGGTCTCTGACTTTTCATCTTTGCTTACGCAGATGTTTGTTTATTCTTCTATTTATATCTCAACTGACACTTGGAACATTGTCAAAATATGGCAGAGATTTCCAGTAAAATAGCTTAAATCAGATGAACCATCCTTACTTTAAAAAGAGAAAGAGTCTGGGAAGTAATGCAACTCAGAGAAGCACACATCTCACTTTTACAGAAGATTGACCTAACTTCAGATTAAAACAAGTCTGGACTAACAGGTCCAAAGTTTAGTTTAGAATAGATCCCACTCCCCACCCCCCTTCAAAGTGCTATTATTACAGGTGGCTTTCTACTTTTTTCAAGTTTGTCTTTCAAATGCAGGACCTAAACCTTATTCTTAATTTCAAGTCCTTTATTGAGAAATAATAAAACCTACTTTCCATGCAAACTCTCTCTCTTTGGTCTCTCAACCAGAATGAGCTGAAAGAATTTTGAGCTGAAAGAATTTTGAGCTGAAAGAATTTACATTCAGATCATTTCAGCATCTTTCCAGCACTAAGAACTGAGATCCCAGGCAGCCAGCACCAGAACAAGGGGACACAGTCTCAAGCTGCACCAGGGGAGGTTCAGACTCGAGGTGAGGAGGAAGTTCTTCACCGAGCGAGTCATTCAGTATTGGAATGGGTTGCCCAGGGAGGTGGTTGAGTCATCGACCCTGGAGGAGTTCAAGGGGAGATTGGACATGGCACTTGGTGCCATGGTCTAGGCATGGGATCTGTGTTGATAGGTTGGACTCGATGATCCCCGAGGTCCTTTCCAACCTAAGTGATACTGTGATACTGTGATACTGTGATACTGATAGAGTGATCTCAGGTGGCAGGATGCTACCTTTACTTTCTTAGCTCAGCCTAAACAATCCCAATGTATGCACTGTGGTTTATGAATCTTGCATTATTTTTGATTTGCAATTCCAATGCAATTACTAAAATAAGTGTTTATATTTCCAACTGAAATTATAGACCCCACTTCAAGCACCACCACACAAATGTACGTTTTGCAGGAAACTGTTTGTCATCTATTTAAACCAAGTATTATAATAATGAGTTCTTTCTATGTATATGAGCTTCTGTAACTGGAGGATAAAGTTGTCCCTTCCATTTCTGCCTTCACTTTGGTCTTCTAACATTTTCTTTGTCCTTTGCCTCATTTTATAGATTTCTTCGTTCTTGGTTGAAGAATAACTTCCTTCTCAGTTTCCCAGTGAGTCTCTATGCTGATACTAATTTAACCCAGTGGCAGCAAGAGTCAGACTTCAGCTATGCTGAAGAAAATTGCATCCAATTATATCCTTAACAGCACAAACCCTTCCTACTTTTCAGCATCTGTTCTTAAAACCTCACTGAAAAGCAGTGAAATGTTGTTAGCTGTATGCAACAACAAAACTGAGACAGAGAAACATGGGATCACTGAAGCATAGTGAATCACTTCTCAAGTGACTTTTTTTAAGTAATGTAATTAGAATTTAAGATGTCACATGAAGAGGAAATATCTGAAATCCTCAGGCCTGCAAATGCCTTGTTATCATTTGGTGAAATTGCAAAGGTGCCTAAAGTTTTGCCTTGCAGATTCTACTTCCTGCAACTCTGTGTCTTTCCTGAGTGCAAACTGGGATCCTTTCATGTACTTTTGGTTCCTTGAAAGACTCATCAAGGTATTCAGAATAGACGTATGGTGTATCTGTGGGAATGAGCTGACTAATTAACAGGAAAGAGAAGGAGAAATCACTTAGTTTGTAGTCCATGTGGATCAAGTGATAGGGCTCATGATCCTGTGGACAGAGTGAATGAGCACTATATGCAAGATAAAGTTCAAACTATTCATCAGGGAATTATCCAAAGTACATATGATCACAGGACCTGTCAGAGATTTCCTCTTTTCCTTGAAGCCTTTATGATGTGCAGCACAGAACTGAAGAACCACTGGACCGGATGAAAAAACCTAAAAAGTATTTAATATTGTTATCAGGAAAATTGCCTAAAAAGGGCGAATTCTGGATTCCTCTTTTTGCCCCAGCTAGAGTTTATGCATTAAATGTGTGACCGGTTGACATTGCCCCCTTAAGAAAGGGAATATGGTGGACGGAAGTTGGTAAACAGAAAGAATAATCTAAACTAATTTCATTGGAAGAGTAGGAGGAAGCACCTTCTGAACTGGGAGTGAACTGAGAGTGAACTGGGCACTCTGGGAACTTTATCTTCAGTCTTGCTTCCGCCTCTCCACGGTGCAGCAGCTCTTTCTGTGCTGGGCTTTCTGCCAAGGCTTTGGCCTTGAAGCCGATAAGATACCAGGTCTGTATTAACTCCTTTCCAATTAACACAAAACTGCTTTTAACTTCTCTCTTTCTTCTTTCTCCCTTTTCTGACCTACTCTGGGGAAAGGGGGGGGAGAGAGAGGAGAGAGGAGGTGGGGAACCCCTCGGCAAGGGGGGTTACTCTCATTTCTGTGTTACTCTGTTGTATGTCTTTGTATATACTGTAGATATTGTAAATTTGTAAATATTCCCCTGCATATCCTCCATTGCTTTGTAAATATAAAGCTCCACTGCTTTGCTAATTCAGCTTGTGAGTTTTTTTCCCCTTTCCCTTCAATTTTCTTTCCCTTTACCTTACAAGGGGGAAGGGAGGAGGCTTCTTGGCCTTACCCTTCCACCCCACCACAAAATGTTAAACAGCCAGGTAATAAAATAAACAAACATGTTTGAGAACTGGGACTGAAACCTGTGACTTAATCTCCAAGAGACAACATTGCTGTCATGAACTGGCCTAGTTGATCTCAATTTTTTCTGCAGAAATTCAAGACAACCTCAAAGAGAAATAATTTCTAGTTTATCAGAGTCTCTTTGCTGGGAAATTATTCCTGGCCAGTAACTCTCTCTTGCTGTATAATAACAAGTTTGTGTTCCCAGTTCAAGGATTAATTTTATTGTCAAATGCCAAGAACCTATGCCTTCCTTCCTGGATGCCAGTACTGACATCTATACTTGGTGTTACATCTAGGCATGGCTGTTGTCTCACATGGAAGTCAGCAGTCAGAGTGCTGCCTACCTTATTGCTTTTCAGATGTTTAACCTTTCAGAATAGCTAAAGTGACTGTTAGGAGAGGCCAACAGCCCATGCTGGTTTATGAAGCATGGCCAGTGACTGTCTGGGAGACGTAAGTGCTAGTTTGGGTCATTCTAGTAGCTTAGCCATGCAGAGTGAACTTCCTCTGCTTCAGAACATTCCCTTGCACTATTTAAATTATTCTTTTAAACATAGCTATAAATGATCTGTCAAAGTCATTCAGGAAGCCTGTTGTGCTTTTGCTAATCTGGGTTTATTATAGTAAATTCTAGCTGGGGCTCTGGATGCAGACATTTGTCCTCCTCAGCACTCATTGCTGTTGATGCAGCACACATTGACTGCTGCAGGTGGCAACTCCTTGCAGCGTGGTGCCTCCTGGGAGCTTCTCTGCAACCAGGAAGGATGGAAATATTCAAGAGAAGGAATGGGGGACATCTGCAAAGTAAACTGTATTATGTACACACAACAGAGGTTTAAGCTATCTTCACTCTTTAACCAGACACTCTTGGTCTTGGCAATGGTTGCTTGATAAAATGATGGGTTTTCCCACTAATTGCCCACAGTAAGCAATAAACCCAGCATAAAAAAAAAAAAATGAGCATTGATAATCACAACTGCCTTTCATTTTCATCTTTGAAAAGAAGAGATCCATTTGGGACATTTCAAGGAATTTGTAATTCCAATTGTGTGAAATCCTTTTCAATGTGATTTGAATGTGACTAAGCATTTGGAGCTTAGTCTGGCCTCTGTTGTGAAGGACAACAAAAAGTCCTTCTATAAATACATTAATAGTAAGAGGAAGGGAAAGGACAACCTCCACTCCTTGGTGGACACGGAGGGGAACATTGTATCAAGGGATGAGGAAAAGGCAGAGATACTTAACACCTTCTTTGCCTCAATTTTTACTAGCAGGACAGAATGTCTTCCAGACAGCTGGCCTCCAGAGCTGGCAGAAGGAGCCAGGGAGCAGCATAGTTTTCCTCTATTCCAAAATGGGGTAGTTGGTGATCTGCTCAGCCGCCTGGATCCCCACAAGTCCATGGGACCAGATGGGATCCATCCTAGGGTGCTGAGGGAGCTGTCAGAGGAGCTGGCCAAACCGCTCTCCATCATTTTTCAGCAGTCCTGGCTCACTGGAGAGGTCCCAGAGGACTGGAAGCTGGCCAACGTGGTGCCCATCCACAAGAAGGGCCGGTTGGATGAGCCAGGGAATTACAGGCCTGTCAGCCTGACCTCAGTGCCAGGCAAGATCATGGAACAGGTCATCCTGAGTGCATTAACACAGCACTTAGAGGATGGCCAAGGGATCAGGCTCAGCCAGCATGGATTTAGGAAGGGCAGGTCCTGCCTGACCAACCTGATCTCCTTCTATGAGCAGGTGACCCGCCTGGTGGATGTGGGGAGGCCTGTGGATGTAGTTTACCTGGACCTCAGCAAGGCCTTTGACACCGTCCCCCATAGCAAACTCCTGGCCAAGCTGTCAGCCCATGGCTTGGACAGCAGCACTCTGAGCTGGGTTAGGAACTGGCTGGATGGCCGAACCCAGAGAGTGGTGGTGAATGGTGTCACATCCGGCTGGCAGCCAGTCAGTAGTGGAGTCCCCCAGGGATCAGTGCTGGGCCCCATCCTCTTTAACATCTTTGTTGATGATCTGGATGAGGGCATTGAGTCTATCATCAGTAAATTTGCAGATGACACCAAGCTGGGGACAGGAGTTGATCTGCTAGAGGGTGGAGAGGCTTTGCAGAGAGACCTCGACAGGCTGGACAGATGGGCAGAGTCCAACGGCATGAGATTTAATGCATCCAAGTGCCGGGTTCTGCACATTGGCCACAACAACCCCATGCAGTGCTACAGGCTGGGGTCAGAGTGGCTGGAGAGCAGCCAGGCAGAGAGGGACCTGGGAGTGCTGGTTGATGGTAGGCTGAACATGAGCCTGCAGTGTGCCCAGGCAGCCAAGAGGGCCAATGGCATCCTGGCCTGCATTAAGAACAGTGTGGCCAGCAGGAGCAGGGAGGTCATTCTGCCCCTGTACACTGCACTGGTTAGGCCACACCTCGAGTACTGTGTCCAGTTCTGGGCTCCTCAGTTTAGGAAGGATGTTGACTTGCTGGAACGAGTCCAGAGAAGGGCAACGAAGTTGGTGAGGGGCTTGGAACACAAGCCCTGTGAGGAGAGACTGAGGGAGCTGGGGCTGCTTAGCCTGGAGGGGAGGAGACTCAGGGGTGACCTCATTACTCTCTACAACTACCTGAAGGGGGGTTGTAAACAGGCAGAGGTTGGTCTCTTCTCCCAGGCAGCCAGCACCAGAACAAGAGGACACAGTCTCAGGCTGCGCCAGGGGAAGTTCAGGCTGGAGGTCAGCAGGAAGTTTTACACGGAGAGAGTGATTGCCCATTGGAATGGGCTGCCTGGGGAGGTGGTGGAGTCGCCGTCACTGGAGGTGTTCAGGAGGAGACTTGACAGGGTGCTTGGTTACATGGGTTAGTTGATTAGGTGGTGTTGGGTGATAGGTTGGACGTGATGATCTTGAAGGTCTCTTCCAACCTGGTTTATTGTATTATTGTATTATTGAATTCGTGATTGAAGTATTCTGAAATGGCTGAAAAGACATTTCTAATTTTGTGTAACAAAATATGCCAACACATCTTTACCCATTTCTTGACTGATTTGGTGCTCCTTCATGCAAAATCACCAAAGAATTCTAGAAAATTTACTTCCAGTATGCATCTAAGCACTAAGATTTGGAAACTTTATTACCAGTATGCCAGTGAAGCATCATATCTAGTCCATGAAAACCGACAACTTTATGTTACAGTGCAGAGGCATCAGGAGTGAAGTGGAACTTCACCCTTACTTCATTGTTCTTGGATGAATAGCACTAGATTAACAGCAGGACCTGCTGAGCCAAGGGCTGGTGCACATCCACATTTTAGAGTAAGACAGCAATTTCCTTCTCAACTTTCACTGTTGCCACCACCAACCTGTCAGTGCTACAAATCAGGTCAATGTTACTTTATTATTGCTTTTAATGAATATTAATGCCAACTGAATCAGCTATGTGAGTTGGGCTTAGCTGGCATACTGCAGAGCTGTCAGATGTTCTGAACAGCAGATGCAACATATATCTTTGTTACGTTTGCATAGAAAATCCAGGAGAACATAAAACTCTTATATTGCTACTTATTTGGATGTTATATATAAGAAAAAAACATCTGTCATGGAACACAAGTCATTAACTGCTTAGTGTATATTTCTGCATGTCAACCCCTATCTTTACTCTTTAGAGGATGTATACAGCTTATAAGTAACCCTTATAGATCAACAGGTTGACAAGCATGATTTCATGTAAGTTTGTAAATCCTTTAGCGTTACTGGAACTATGTGATTTACAAAAACTGAAGAACATTTTTTCAGATTCAACAAGTTTTTGACTATAGCCTGTAGATTCCAGATGGGACTGGACTGCCCATTGTCATCTACTATGTTATATATTATTACCAATACCATGAACTTTGTACTTGCAAAATTCTTGTATCTTTTTGGGAGCTTATATAACAGTGAAATTATATCTATAGTCTGTGCGACTACTGCATGCCAACAATATAATCTTAAACTTCAAAAGGTTTTGCCATTCAACCTAGTAGTGCTTAATTATTGCTAAGACTTGTGATAGGCAGAACGTGGGGCGGCACATGAGATCTACTGCAACTGGCTGAGAATATATTTTGAGGAGGTAAGATGAAGAGTTGGCAGACAAGAAGTTTTGCAGGAAACTGGGTACTCCTGATTTATCCCTTCCCATTGAACTACCATAAACCTCTCTATTTCTGAAATATATGTTGATGTAACTATGCAGGGCAAACAACAACTGCCTGCTGAAAAAATGTGCAGCTGCATAAATTTGACTATAGGATTTATTTTATTCTGGTAGCATCACATTTTCCCAGAAGCAGACCCAGTTGGAATGTCCAATGAGTTGAGTGTTTCTTTTAGTTTTCTTGAATATACTTGTTAGCAAATAATTTGTTAATCCTAAAGAAAACTAGATAAAATGTACATTTTTAAGACAGAAGACCTGTGACAAGTGACTTCTGGAAAAGAGAAAGGTTATACAGAATATTAAATTATGCAATACCATATGATTTTTAAAATATCTGTTAAAAAGCCATGACATAGTCTGTCTGTCATTCATAAAAGTAATGCATTCATTAAAATAATGTCATCTATTACTGTATGCACCACTCTCTGTATATCTGAACCAATCAACAGCTGGAAATCATGTAGCATGCATTTGCCTTTATTTATTTTCTTTAGGCAAAAAAACTCCCCCCTTTCTATAGAATGAAAAATGTTTTGCCTTTCTGACTTTTTCAGGTTTTAATTTTTTTTCTACAAGAAAATAACATCTGCAACTTAGTTGATATGAAATAAATAACAATTCACACCACAGAAGCCACATGTTCTTTAATCCTTGTCTCAAACACATAAAGCACATAAAGCACATAAAGCAAGTCAGCATTACTGATACAGTGGTAAAAAGTATCTGGATCACATCTTTACACCCCCTTCCAAGTCCTTCAGGCCAGCAAATTTTTGGATAAGCTTTAATTCAGTTCATGTCTTGTTAATGGATCTGCACTGCACTTAGTAGTTTCTTAATGGAGATTAATAATTTCTGTGGTATATGATTTTTCTTTTGGATAGGAGGGTTGCATTGTGATTTTTAAAATATTTGTAAACTAACATGTTTGGGTTTTTTTATTTTCTTTTTTCTTTTGTTGAATAATTCTTTTAAGGACACAATGATTTTTGCTTGTACAAAAGTACTAAAACCTCTTTTGATTTCAGAGTTGAATTTTAAACTCATGTAAAAAGGGAGAGAATGATGAATTACAAAAATCACTTATTATAAAACACATTTAAATGCAGAACTAGAGCTTAAATTTAGTAGCTAGGGAAATTACAGAAGAGCTATAAGCTAGTTCTCCTATACACTACTTTATAGCTTTGGAATATTGTAAATGACATTGAGGAAATGAGTCACTTCTGACATTCAGAACAGATCTCTTTTTTGAAAGCTTCATCATTCTGTGTATTTTGTTGTGGGCATACAAGGTGTTTGAGAATCTCTTACAGGCAACAGGCCAACCTCTCCTGAGATAACCTGGGAGAGACAAATTGTTACCTAACTAGTGGATTAAACAATTTCTTATTTGTTAGTGCCATCATTCTAAAATCACTAATGTCTCTGTGTCATAAATCAAACCATATTGGTCCAAAAATAAAATAATTTTTTCACTTCTTCAATATTGTCACTTCAGATTAAAACCAGTTTGTTGATAAATAGCTCAAATATTTTCTTAACTTGAATGTTACCAAAATAATAGTCAGAAAAATATTTTACTCAATTGCAACTGCATGAAAAGTTTAGCTACATTATTTTAAAATCATTCTCCATTCTAAATGGAGGATGTGTCAAAGAACAGTGACCATGCTAGTGGCGGAGAAATCCATTTTAAAAAGTATTGAGAAATCCATTTTAAAAAGTATTTACAAATCCAAGACTATAGAGGACATAGAAGTCTTACAAATCCTTCAATGAACATAAACTATAAGGAAACGGATTTATTTTCTTTAGAGAAAAGAATGTTCTTCACAGTTTCCATGTCTGGAAGAAGTGTTTACAAAGGAAACAATGATAGATTATATTCCGTGTCTCTTGCTGCTAGAGGAAAACAAGAATTGGCTGCATTTGCAGCAAAGATTTATTCTAGATATTAATAAACTTACTTTTTGTTTCCTTAGCTTTCCTGTGAAGCTGTGGTATAGCAGCCCTCTAGAAAGGTTGTTGTATCCATTTCATTGGATATAAATAACCCACAGCACAGCACTAAGGCTGTGGGAAGATTTTTAACAGCAAAAATGCAAAGTGAGTGCAGGGAATGAGACCCTCCACCATATGCACAGGAAAGCAGGAGTGTAGTGACCTGTGGGACTTCATCCAGCTGTGGTGCATCTGTTCTGGATGGTTTTAAAAGTGAATTTGGGATTGGAGTCAGAGAGGAAAAGGTTAATGGCCAAAACAAAAGTGAGCTGAGGAGAGATGGGGAAGTAGCATCCAAGAGCTGTATGTCACCTTGAACAAGCACAGACAAATTTACAAGCTGGTAAGGCAATGAACAAGCAAATGCAACCCTAGTGGGATTTTCAGAAGCACTTTGGCACAAAGTGTCCTCTTCCTCAGCTTAGATAAGAGTTTTAGGTGCTTCAAAAATCTCACTTGGGCTATGCGTGTCTGTAGTGACAGTGGTATCTTCAAAACATGGCCCTTCAGCAGCCCACTTTTCTCTACAGTGGAAATAATAGCAATACCCACGGTATTGCTCCTTTGGAGGATGCCTCTGAAGACAGTTTTGTTAAAAGAGGACTCTGGGATTCTCAGGTACAATGTCATAAAAATGATGGCAAGAAGGAAAAATGTCACTCTCCTTATTGGTGTTCAGTGTCAGATGTGGATCCCAAAGCTCACCCCGATTCCTAGCAAGCCATGGAGGAAATTGATTAAATAAAAATGAAAAGAGTATTTCAGGAAGAAGACTCAATAGCTACAGCTGCTGCTGACCCCTACATATTTAAAACTGAGTCTAAGTTGCAGTTCCCGCAATAATCTATGTTGGTTTTTGTTTGTTTGGTCTTTTTGCTTATTGGTTTGCTTTTTATCTGCTCTAAAATTGGCATGGGATTTAGCTTCAGAATAATGTAACTCATATCAGTTATTTACGTGGAGCTACTTGCACGTGAGCTAGTGTTGAATAGCCAGTGGACACACAGCCAGTGCAGTCAGTGGAGTCTGGAAGTCTGTCCAACTCATGCTGAATAAGCTGCCTATATTTAGGCACCTACTGCTGTTCAAGATGTCTCCAGGCTTCAAGATGTCTGCTAAGACTTGTGAGATACCACATGACCTGGAAACCCCTTCAATGTCTGAAGTGCCAGTATTCAGCTATGTCTAAGTAAATGAATCTCACCCTTATCTGAGATCATATGAATACATCCATAGACCACAGTGACTGCTGGAAGTCTAAACATCTCTTGACATGGAGAAATCCCCACACAGATAATGAATTCAGAATTTTGTAGTTTGACATGGAAACCCACCTATGGTCTAGTAAAAGATTCTATATCCCACTGCAAAATGGGACTGTTCTACACAGTGATATTTTAGTTAGTTATTTTAGAAAAATAATTGCACCATGGTTTTAGCTGCAGCACTTAATACTGCTCCACAGCTCTGAGCACCATTTAATAAAAGCATACCCTTTCTCCTCAGATGACAGCTTTCTCAGACCATGCATGAACATTAGTTCCAGTTTGCTTTGGCTTCCTTCCCTGTCTCTCAGGAGAGAAAATATCCAGCAGCATTCTACGCTATGACTCTCCAGTGTCCCTCTGGTCAGTGCAAGGTGCTTCTTCACTGTTCCCTGAACTTTGCCAGTCAATCTCTAACCTGTAAGTACAGTCCAAGTTAGGCTGAAAAATTGAATACATTTGCTGGTCGTTCAAATGTTTGCAAATCTACCACCTTTATTGAGAATTCTCCTCCTTATAGAAGCAATTACAATATTTGATATTTCGCTACAGAAAAAAATTCAATGTGCAGTTTGTGGCAGGTATTTATAAGTTGCCTTTCCTTTATTATTTTCTTTGCTGATGTAGTCTGATTGTCAGGGACAGGAAAATGCAAAGACTTTGACTGAAATAGCTATCATAGAGCACTGGTTAGGAGGTAAGCAGAGTGTGGGTTTTGTATTTTTGTAACTGAAATCTGTGCTACGTGTGCTAATTTTAACTCCCTGCCCAGGCATATATCAAAGGCAATCTGTGCCATTTTGGTCCATTCCTGCAGAATTGCAGGGAAACATTTTGGTGCTTAACAGACTCTCTCTGAACATTCCTTATTCCCCATACTTTGGCCTCTTTTAGTTTCCATAAACATTCCTCTCAGGCAGCAGAAGCAGCACTTAGTCAGCCTTAGATGTGTGTATGACTATTAGAAGCCCTTCCCAGAAAGATGTTTGGGAAGATACCCTCTTGGTTGACCTCTTGTTCTTGCATTTACACTGTGAATGCTATAATCTGAGATACTTTATTGATCATTAAAAAACACAGGTTTTTCTTCTTTCCTTTTTATCTGTGGATGTTTTTCTTATAATTTTTTCCAAGCCCAATGTAAATAGTCATATTTGTTCCTACTGGTAAAATGAAAGATGTTCACATCAAACAGACATACTTGATGGGAGTTACTGGCTGATTAATTTGTTTGCTGTAGAACAAGATTATTTTGTTTATGATAAACTTTTGTATCTCAGTTTTCCCAAAGGAAAGAAAGGAAGGAAGTAAGAAGAAATTAGTTCAGAAGGAATAAAGGACAGAAGGGAGGAATTTGGAAGAAAGGAAAGAATTCAGAAGTAAGCAAGTCAGTCAGTTATATGTATGGAGGGCTCTGGAGGTGTTTCTCCATGTGCTGCCTAGCATGTGAAAGAGTCTTGCTTTTGACAAAATACATCAATGTGGAACAAGATTGTGCTGTAGAGGCTTCCTCCCTTGCACACATCCTAGCTCCACACAAAGGTCCAAAGAGCTTGCTGAAACTTTTGGCCGAAGATGTACAGAAGGAGAAGTTTGAGGCGTAGAAGTCAGGAGTTATTTTAGCATGTTTCAAATTCCTGTTAGCTCTCTGCTTAGCAGAATCGTTCCTAAAACCTTAATTAAATACTTAATTAATACTTAATTAAATACTAATGCTGCTGTTTTTTCACAGACCCTGAGATATACATTTGTCAGGGGCAAGGAAGAGTCACTGCCATATAATTAATACTCTGCATGCTGAGAAGATGGGGAAAGGAAGAATGTGGTCAGTGATTTCAGAGCAAACATCAACTTAAGAGTGGAAGTATTGCTGGATAGAATAGAATAGAATAGAATAGAATAGAATAGAATAGAATAGAATAGAATAGACCAGGTTGGAAGAGACCTTCAAGATTTCAAGATCATCGTGTCCAACCTATCATCCAACACCACCTAATCAACTAACCCATGGCACCAAGCACCCTGTCAAGTCTCCTCCTGAACACCTCCAGTGATGGTGACTCCACCACCTCCCCAGGAAGCCCATTCCAGTGGGCAATCACTCTCTCTGTGTAAAACTTCCTCCTGACCTCCAGCCTGAACTTCCCCTGGCGCAGCCTGAGACTGTGTCCTCTTGTTCTGGTGCTGGCTGCCTGGGAGAAGAGACCAACCTCTGCCTGTCTACAAACCCCCTTCAGGTCATTGTAGAGAGCAATAAGGTCACCCCTGAGTCTCCTCTTCTCCAGGCTAAGCAGCCCCAGCTCCCTCAGACTCTCCTCATAGGGCTTGTGTTCCAAGCCTCTCACCAACTATGTTGCCCTTCTCTGGACTTGTTCCAGCAAGTCAACATCCTTCCTAAAGTGAGGGGCCCAGAACTGGACACAGTACTCGAGGTGTGGCCTAACCAGTGCAGTGTACAGTGGCAGAATGACCTCCCTACGTCTCTGTGGAATAGGTAAAATCACATCTCTCTCTAAAGGTCTCTACAGAGACACATGCTCAGTAAAATTACATTATACCCATTTTGCGTGAAATTGCATTAATCTGCATTTTCACCTGAATTTAAAATTGCTGATCCTCTGACTCAGCACTGCAATTACAGAGACCTTTTCCTCATGTGCTCTGTGTGCAGGACTTGCATAAGAGATGCGACTTTTCTATCATGTTACCTTGTTGAATGTGTTTGATAGGAGTGACCAGAGACCAGATGAGGAACAGGACTAGTAGATAATAAATGTGGCTTTTAACACCTTCAGTCACTTTTCACAAGTATCTGAGTAGGCTGTGTCAGCCTGCTTTGTTTGTTCAGTGCATTCAAAGGCACCTAGGTTGTACAAACATGAAGATTAGTCCCACTTGATTTGAAGAGAACAAGATGAAATAAATTCCAGTCAAATGACAGTATCTGAAGTGTTTTATTTTAAGAGTAAGAAGAAAATAAATATTACTTAAAAATATTTATTTGGAGAATATTAACAGAATAAAGGAAAGTTGAGGCACATATGATTCTGCAATGCCAGCTATTGTTATCTAACTCAAACATGAAAAGCTTAAGTTTTCATGAACTCTTCAGATCTGGTTTGTTCTCTGAAGTTTCTGAACTCTGGAGAGAACCCAATGATTGAATTTCACTAAATGTCTAAATTCAGATAGCTAAGTTAGTCAGGGCAATGCCATTCTAACACTATTCACTTTGCTGCAACAATGAAGAACAACCTGCATTTTAATGGTGGAAATATCTTTAGAATAAGTCATAGACTAAAGTCAGGATCAAAAGGTCAGCTGTTATCCTCTGGCTCTTAGCTTTAATTCTGAAGCCATGGCATATTTCCAGACTGTAGATAACACTGTGTGACAATCAATGATAAATTACGACAATTTAATAGCAGCTGCCTTAAATAGACTACCAAGCACAAAACATTCATTAATGTATCAAATGAACTGCATCTGTCAAAAATATGAGTGGGTCATCAATTAAATATCTGCTCCAGTTCCAGCCATGCCAGAGAGCCTGTGAGAACCCTAAAGAAAATGGTGAAGTCCCTGATGTTGTTCCAGAAATGTCTTACTGAAATTTTGAAAACATCTTCAGGAAACAGGAATAACAATTATGTTCATTGTCACAGCAATAGACAACTTCAGCATGATAAGCACTTAAGATTGGTTGGAAAGTTTAAATTATAAAGAATTTTTCAATGGAATCAATTAACAGTTTTCTGTTGAAAGTGGAAAACAATTAAGTTTGCCAGCCTGGTCTGTAATAGACAGTTGTTACCTGTGGAATAACTCCAGGTGACCCACTGTACTGAGCTGTGTTTCAATTATACTCAACCTCCACACCAAAATAATACGTTGACCAATTTGGAAAAGGTTTTGTCAGCACATCATCCTGTTATGAGCTTGGTACATGACTGATTGTGTTTTACTGGAGCAGCTCATTCTTATCACCTAGGTTGGTGGGTGGTGGTGGTGGTGTTTCTGTTGTTGTTGTTTTGTTTTGTTTTTCCCTAGAAGTGCAATGTTCTCAATTACTGCAAAAAAAGTAAGCTGTAAAACTATCTTGACTGTTGGTTGACTGATAGACTTCTCAATGGTAAAGGGAAGCTTCCTATTACATTATCAAACACCAGGAGTTTCCATTCCTTTGCTACAGTATTTCTAGAATGTGGCAAGTAGAATTTAAATATGTTCTTAGAGGTTAAGCACATGGCTAAATGCTCTGTTAAATCGAAGTTCAAGATATGTGTAGAGCAAAACATGCTGTGCTTCAAGGAAAGGAATAGACCATTTGTATTCCAAATGTTTGTACAATGTGAAAAGTGTTATTGCATTAGCCCTGCCAGCACTTGGCTGAACCTCTCTTCTTTGCTTTTGATGCTGCTTCCAGTCTGTTGGCATCCTAGAAGAGCTGAGTTACAAAGTAAATCTTACAGTAATTTTATGTCATCATAAGGTTACGTGCACTTGGTTTAGTTCCAAGCAATTTGTAGGTAGATATTAGATTTCTCATTTTCTTAACTACCTGATTAATGTCCATTTGGCCTATTAGCACAGTATTGACTCCTAGGTCTGAAGTGACAAAAAATAGCAGTGATTGACCATGATAAATGAAAACTGCAATAACAAAGAGTAAAATTCACCTCTGTGTTGCAAGCCTTTGGCTAGAGATTATAGTTCTGACTGCAAGAAATATTGTGAGCCCTTTGGCTGTGTCAGTAAAGTAGGGCAGATATGCTCCATTACATTTCCATTGGCTGTGACACCATTAGAACTGTCTGTGAGGATAAGACCATAAACCGGTGTGCTCTAATTTGTTTTGGAAGGAAGCAAGGATATATGGACTGGTGGAAAACTATGGACATTTCTGCTAAGTCTCTTGTTCTGCATAGCTAAGGTCCATGGCCACGTTATAAAGTGCCCTTGTCTAGTGATACAAATGTACTGATTGAAACCAGTAGACGTAAGAATGCTGCCTTCAGTGGGAGTATCTGATAAAAGTACACTGACATTTGCCACCTCCACAGAATAGTCTGCTCAGGCCTCTGAGCTAACTCTCTCTGGACTCTGTGGGTTAGAGAGCTTCAAAACTGGTTAGATTAAGCAGAGGTAGCAGCACAGGTGTGGGTGTACTGAAAATAGATCATGGTATAAAGTTCACCTTATCTACAATGAGCTCTGAATGTTGAACTGATGCCAAGCTGGTTCAATATGGCTCAGACAGATGTATCTCTACAAGCTACGGTCATGACATCATACACCTGACCTAGGCTTAGGCTTAATTGACACCTAGAATCCTGACACTATTAAAGCCAAAGAAATATTGTTTCATAGTTTCATAGTTTCATAGTTTCAGTCAGGGTTGGAAGGGACCACAAGGATCATCTAGTTCCAACCCCCCTGCCATGGGCAGGGAAACCCCACACTAGAGCAGGCTGGACAGAGCCTCATCCAGCCTGCTCTTAAACACCCCCAGGGACGGGGCCTCGACCACCTCCCTGGACAACCCATTCCACAGTCTCACCACTCTCATGGGGAAGAACCTCCTCCTCACATCTAGCCTGAATCTCCCCACCTCCAGCTTCATTCCATTCCCCCTAGTCCTATCTCTACCTGACATCCTGAGAAGTCCTTCCCCAGCCTTCCTGTAGGCCCCCTTCAGATACTGGAAGGCCACAATTAGGTCACCTCAGAGCCTTCTCTTCTGCAGACTGAACAGCCCCAACTCCTTCAGTCTGTCCTCATAGGAGAGGTGCTCCAGCCCTCTGATCATCCTCGTGGCCCTTCTCTGGACACATTCCAGCACCTCCACATCCCTCTTGTAATAGGGGCTCCAGAACTGGACACAGTACTCCAGGTGGGGTCTCACCAGGGCTGAGGAGAGGGGGAGGATCACCTCCCTCGACCTGCTAGCCACACTTCTCCTGATGCAGCCCAGGATCTGATTGGCTTTGCGGGCTGCAAGTGCACATTGAGAGCTCATGTTGAGCTTTTTGTCCACCAGCACCCCCAAGTCTCTCTCCTCAGGGCAACTTTCCAGCCAGTCACTGCCCAGCCTGGATTTGTGCCTGGGATTGCCTCGACCCAGATGCAGGACCCTGCACTTGCTCTTCTTGAACTTCATGAGGTTGGCTTGTGCCCACCTCTCCAGCCTGTCAAGGTCCCTCTGGATGACCTCTCTTCCCTCCAGCGTGTCTGCTGCACCACACAGCTTGGTGTCATCAGCAAACTTGCTGAGGGTGCACTCAATGCCACTGTCCATGTCACCCACAAAGATGTTGAACATGACAGGTCCCAGGACTGATCCCTGAGGGACTCCGCTTGTCACTGGCCTCCACTGGGACATGGAGCCATTGACAGCCACTCTTTGGGTGCGGCCATCAAGCCAGTTCCTTATCCATCTAGTGGTCCACCCATCAAACCCATGTGTCACCGGCCTGGAGACCAGGATGTGGTGTGGGACAGTGTCGAAGGCTTTGCTCAGGTCCAGGTAAATGACATCAGTTGCTCACCCCTCATCTATTAATTTTGTCACCTGCTCATAGAAGGCCACCAGGTTGGTCAGGCAGGATTTGCCCTTGGCAAAGCCATGCTGACTGCTCCCAATCACCTCTTCACTATTCCTCTGAGCCAGTAGTGACTCCAGGAGGATCTGCTCCATGATCTTTCCAGGCACAGAGGTGAGACTGACTGGCCTGTAGTTCCCTGGTTCCTCCTTCTTACCCTGTTTGAAGATGGGGGCAATGTTTCCCCTTTTCCAGTCTGTGGGGACTTCACCAGATTGCCATGACTTTTGAAATATAATAGAGAGGGCTTTCGCAACCTCATCTGCCAGTTCTCTCAGTACCTGTGGGTGTATCCCGTCGGGTCCCATGGACTTGAACACTTTTAGGTTCTTCAGATGATCACAAACCTGATCTGCACTTACAATGGGCAGTTCTTCCTCCCCGTCCCTGACTTTGACTTCCATAACATCAGGAGTGTGGCTAGAGGCCCTTGCAGTGAAGACTGAGGTAAAGAAGTTAAGTACCTCAGCCTTTTCCTCATCACTTGTGACCATGTCACCATTTTCCTTTCTGAGGGGGCCCACACCTTCCCTAGTCTTCTTCTTCCCATTAATATACCTGTAAAAGTTCTTAGTGTTCCCTTTAATCTCCCTGTCTAGATTCAATTCAAACTCTGCTTTGGCTTTCCTAACCAGGACTCTTGCTGCTCGGGCAGCTTCCTTATATTTCCCCTGTTCTACCTGTCCTTCTCTCCACTTCCTGTAGAGTTTCCTTTTAAGTAATAGTGTGTCCAGTAGCTCCTTGCCCATCCAGGCAGGCCTCCTAGCATTCTTACCTGCTTTTCTCTTTGTTGGTACACAGAGCTCCTGGACACAGAGGAGGTGGTCCTTGAATACTGACCAGCTGTCCTGGGTCCCTCTTCCCTCCAGGGCTTTGTCCCACGACACTTTGGCTAGCAGATCCCTGAAGCCATCAAAATCTGCACGCCTAAAGTCTAGGGTCGTGAGCTTGGAATACTTCCTCCTGATTGCCCTGAGGATGTTAAATTCAACTGCTTCATGGTCACTGCAGCCAAGGCCGTCTCTGAGCCTCACATTGCTTACCAGCCCTTCCTTGTTGGTGAGAACAAGGTCCAGCATAGCACCATTTCTTGTTGGTTCCTCTACCATTTGGCGGAGGAAGTTGTCATTAACTTCTTTGTGACTTCATGGCCACCAAACTTCATAGTCTAATCCTTATTATGTTGATAGTTTCTCCTGATTGCAACAGAAACAAAAACCTAGGAGAAATTGCCTGTTTGCAGCACTAAGTTAAATTGTCTGTACTATTTATTTCTTCAGTACTGATTTTACTTTGATGTTATTTGAATTGTGCCAACCATTTGTAATGTCTTATTGGAATATAGCTAGAACTTCCAAGAAATTAGCTTAGTAAGGTTTATCAGTTTTCTTTCCCTTTGGAATTTTCCCCACAACAGAAGCAGCTAACTGAAAATCATTACCTGATTCTTCAATAAGTAATGCAAATTTAGCCACAAGAGGGAGGGATTTTTAATAAGAATTTACAGCTTATAAGCATATAAATTGTTTAGTTATGTTTAAAATAAAAAATCCACAGGGCTTTAATCAGCTACCTGAAATGCTATTTCATTTTTATGAAAAACAAATGCCTCAGGCACTAGTCTTCTATAGACTGCTCTCTACATGATAAGTATACATATACTGAGACCAGAAGAAAATGGGCCTTGTTCACAGATCTTGCTGGTCAGGCAACCTGTCCTTGCAAGACAGTTAACTTTGAAAATGGAGTATTTCTTGAAATAAAAATCATATGGTAATAGCCCCTTCAGACTTTCTCAGGGAACACCAGATTACATTAGAAATGTAAATTCTGTACACACAGGGCCAACATCTTATTTGAGTGCAGGAAGGTTGGAAATGAATGGAGTCTGTGTTTATGATTTCCCTGGTGGTCTGATTTCATTACCTTGTTAACAGTGTTTTATCTTATAGAGGCAGAACAAAAAAAAAAGTAAAAATTCCTGTTCCAAATATGCAGCCACAGAGACTCCATCATTCACACCACTCTGCATAGCAACAGTGCAAGTCAGCAGCTGTGTGCATAGACTCTAAGTCAAAGCCAGTAGTAACTCAGGACTTATGAATCACAGCTTTCCATATTTTCAACTTGAGCTTTACAAATTTATCTTTTAAAGTACCTTCTGTGCATGATTTGCTTTGTGGGATCAGCTACTTCTTTTCCTGTGAATGGCCATTTCTTTCCTCATGGAAAGAAGAATATATATATAGCATTCAGACAAATCAACCTTTCTTTTGATTCCCCCTCCCCCTTTTTTTTTCTTCCTTTTTTTTTTTTTTTTTTCTCTTTTTAATCAAACACTTGTTGAAGACAATTACAATGCAAGTGCTTGAGGTCTTGTTTCCATCTCTGCAGTGAGAACATTCTTAAAATGAGTTCCAGCTTCAGGGAAACAAGTCTATTTCTTGGCTCTCAAATTAAAGACAAACAAAGCAATAGCTTGCTTAAGAAGACATTGAAATCCATGTACTAGGCAGTAATATCCATATTCCACAAGATAATTTCCATTCTCATAGCTAAGATAAATAATTTCTTATGTCAGCTTTGATGAGAATAACAAAAAAAATGCCAACAAGATGAGAACTATTCTATAATCAAATATCAAACACAAGTGATGTAATAATTAGATTCCAAATGCAGCAAATATTTTTGAAGCATCCATTTCACTCTAGACTATGCTGTACTGTTATTTGTGCATTATTCTAACAGAAACGAAAGGCTGTTGGGATTCAGATTCCTCCTTCCTCCTTCCTTTTGTTAGCCCCACCAGAATTTAGGCACTCTTCTACGAATGGTGGTGCTCAGAGGCTTATAGATGCAATAGCAGTTTGGGGGAATTCTACCAAAGGAAATGTTAGAACTGTGGTGGTTAACCCTCCTCTTGTCAGGTAGCACTTGAGCTACCCCCATGGCCATGTAATTATAGAGTGATCATGAAGATGGAGAGTACAGGGGAAATCAGACTTCCCTGGTGCACAGCTGAGTCTCACCACTGTTCTCCACTCTGTTCTGCTGAAGGGAGCTGCTATTACAGCTAGCCATTAGCTTTCTTCTTGAGCAATTTCCAGTATCTTTTGCAAACCACATTTTATGCCAGCAAACCAGCATTTTTCAAGGCAGATTCCTCTTTCCTTTTAGGAAGTCAGAAATTAACATCCTCTAGTACTTTCATTCAAAGCAATGTTGTCTTTCTTCATTTCAGTTCGGAGGATGTGTGGTGAGGTAATTGATACTATGTAATTCTTAGACAGTTTGTGACCAGCTGCTTACAGAACTCCAAGTTCTTTGCTTAGGTCAATAACCGAGTTGGCCTAAGAAGGAGGCCAACTACCAATGAGGTCACTGGGAGTTGCCTCTGTTTTATTCTGCACCAAATCAGCAATATCCTTGCACTGAAGGAAGCGCTGATTTGGATTATTTGGTGTTTTAGCTGGATTCTCATCTCCAGTTTCTTCCAGGTGCCTAAAATGTAGGTGTCTGTAGGCTCTGAAATGCACTGCATTTTGAACAGATTTCCAGTGTCCAGTGCAATTCTTCCAGGACTTTCCTGAGAGAATTCTGAACTGAGGTGGAGAGAGGGATGTCTAAGATCTTAGAGTCCCACATTGCCCTGTTGTTTTTTTTTTCCCAATGTCAAGATACTGACCCATAGCACTTTGCAGAGAGAATTCCAAGTGTCACAGCACTCTGTGTAATTACCACCAGACGTTTACCCAATTTTGAGTTTCTGTTCTCCTGTATCTCCTGAATACTTCACAATTATAAGCCTTAGCAGGACTCAACAATACACACTGAATTGCAAGATTTTTCTTATTACTAAAACAGCATACCTCATGTGTTTTTCTATATTTAATTTTTTTTCATAATTGTCATCTTGAAATTCCTCTTTGCTGTATTTTAAATGTGTGTTAAATGTGGAGGTTGGAAATCCACCATGGTGGATTAACATTCTCCTAGTATGGTATATTTTATATATTTTTATATATATATATATATTATAATATGGTATATTTTAACCCAAGGTTGCTCTAGCAAACTGGAGAAAATAAAACAAAACTTTTGGCTAGTTGTCCCTGTCCCTCAAGTAGCAAAGAATGAACTGTCACTGAATCATTGTTTCTATTCTAATATCTTTGCGTATAAATTATATTTGGTTGTTTTTTTTTTGGTGGCACACATCCTAAATATGCATTTTAAAGGTAACTTTATTTAATTTTCTTTATTTAATTTGGTTTTTTTGGTTTTTTTTGTAATGCATACCCTAAAATAACAGAATCACAGAATCACCGAGGTTGGCAGAGACCGCAAAGATCATCAAGTCCAACCTGTCACCACAGACCTCATGACAAAACCATGGCACCAAGTGACATGTCCAATCCCCTCTTGAGCACCCCGAGGGATGGTGACTCCACCACCTCCCTGGGCAGCCCATTCCAATGGCTAACAACTCTCTCAGTGAAGAACTTTCTCCTCACCTCAAGCCTCAAGTTCCCCTGGTGCAGCTTGAGACTGTGTCCTCTCATTCTGGTGCTGGTTGCCTGGGAGAAGAGATCAATCCCCTCCTGGTAACAACCACCCTTCAGGTAGTTGTAGACAGCAATAAGGTCTTCCCTGAGACTCCTCTTCTCCAAGCTAAACAATCCCATCTCCGTCAGCCTCTCCTCATAGGGCTTGTGCTCAAGGCCTCTCACCAGCCTTGTTGCCCTTCTCTGGACATGTTCAAGAGTCTCAATGTCCTTCTTAAACTAAGGGGCCCAGAACTGGACACAGGACTCACGGTGTGGCCTAACCAGTGCTGAGCATAATGACTTCCCTGCTCCTGCTGTACACACTATTCTTGATCCATGACAGGATGCCACTGGACTTCTTGGCCACCTGGGCACACTGATGGCTCATGTTCTGCTGGCTGTCAATCAGCACCCCCATGTCCCTTTCTGTTTGGCAGCTCTCAAGCCACTCTGACCCCAGCCTGTAGCTCTGCATGGGGTTGTTGTGGCCAAAATGCAGCATCTGGCACCTGGACTTATTAAATGTCATCTTGTTGGACTCTGCCCATCTGTCTGGTCAGTCGATGTCACTCTGCAGAGCCCTTCTACCCTCTAAGAGATCAATATCTGCTCCCAACTTGGTGTCATCTGCAAATTTGCTGATCCAGATCATCAATGATCATCCATTGATGATCATCCAGATCATCAGTGAAGATATTAAAGAGGATGTACTCTAAACTTTTAGGTTGTAATTATTAGAAGCTGAAAAAATAAGTGATTAAAGGCAATGATTTCCTTTGCAGTAGAAAGTATGAGTTGAAATAATCCATGTATTTCTAGGTCAGGAAAATGTTAGACTTACTGATCTGAGTATTGTGCAGAAAGATTTACTGGATATTAATTTAAAATCAGAAGCCGAGATCACAAAGCAAGACTTTCTAAATATTCATTATGGCCTTCTAAATTGCACTCCTTCCATCAAGGTTACACAATTTATTAAATATTCATAAAATAGAATACAAAAAAAATCCTAATTGCAAATAAGTGCAACTGATTTAGATTGAATTATTTATTATTCCATCTGTTAAACTAAGACAATAGAAATTGACGAAAGGCATTAACTGGACCATGATCTAAAGTAAATTTAGCACAGAATATTTTTTGGTCTGTATCTTCTGATGGATTGAATCTCTTGGGTTTTGCAATATATGTCAAAAAGACTGATTATTTCCATCTTAATCTTAATGAAATCATTGTTATCATGCGGTATCCTGACATTATTATTATTAAGTATTAATCCGGTTTTTAAGGAGAAGTTCTCAAAATCAGATAGAATAGAATAGAATAGAATAGAATAGAATAGAATAGAATAGAATAGAATAGAATAGAATAGACCAGGTTGGAAGAGACCTTCAAGATCATCACGTCCAACCTATCATCCAACACCACCTAATCAACTAACCCATGGCACCAAGCACCCTGTCAAGTCTCCTCCTGAACACCTCCAGTGATGACGATTCTACCACCTCCCCGGGCAGTCCATTCCAATGGGCAATCACTCTCTCTGTGTAAAACTTCCTCCTGACCTCCAGCCTGAACTTCCCCTGGTGCAGCCTGAGACTGTGTCCTCTTGTTCTGGTGCTGGCTGCCTGGGAGAAGAGACCAACCTCTGCCTGTCTACAAACCCCCTTCAGGTAGTTGGAGAGAACAATAAGGTCACCCCTGAGTCTCCTCCCCTCCAGGCTAAGCAGCCCCAGCTCCCTCAGCCTCTCCTCATAAGGCTTGTGTTCCAAGCCCCTCACTAACTTCGTTGCCCTTCTCTGGACTCGTTCCAACAAGTCAACATCCTTCCTAAACTGAGGGGCCCAGAACTGGACACAGGACTCGAGGTGTGGCCTAACCAGTGCGGTGTACAGTGGCAGAATGACCTCCCTGCTCCTGCCATTGGCCCTCCTGGCCGCCTGGGCACACTGCAGGCTCATGTTCATCCTACCATCAACCAGCACTCCCAGGTCCCTCTCTGCCTGGCTGCTCTCCAGCCACTCTGACCCCAGCCTGTAGCTCTGCCTGGGGTTGTTGTGGCCGATGTGCAGAACCCAGCACTTGGATGTGTTCAATCTCATGCCGTTGGACTCTGCCCATCTGTCCAGCCTGTCGAGGTCTCTCTGCAAAGCCTCTCCACCCTCTAGCAGATCAACTCCTGTCCCCAGCTTGGTGTCATCCGCAAATTTACTGATGATAGACTCAATGCCCTCATCCAGATCATCAATAAAGATGTTAAAGAGGATGGGGCCCAGCACTGATCCCTGGGGGACTCCACTACTGACTGGCTGCCAGCTGGATGTGACACCATTCACCACCACTCTCTGGGCTTGGCCCTCCAGCCAGTTCCTAACCCAGCTCAGAGTGCTGCTGTCCAAGCCATGGGTTGACAGCTTGGCCAGGAGTTTGCTATGGGGGACGGTGTCAAAGGCCTTGCTGAAGTCCAGGTAGACTGCATCCACAGGCGTCCCCACATCCACCAGGCGGGTCACCTGCTCGTAGAAGGAGATCAGGCTGGTCAGGCAGGACCTGCCCTTCCTAAATCCGTGCTGGCTGAGCCTGATCCTTTGGCCATCCTCTAAGTGCTGTGTGATTGCACTCAGGATGACCTGTTCCATGATCTTGCCTGGCACTGAGGTCAGGCTGACAGGCCTGTAATTCCCTGGCTCATCCAACCGGCCCTTCTTGTGGATGGGCACCACGTTGGCCAGCTTCCAGTCCTCTGGGACATCTCCAGTGAGCCAGGACTGCTGAAAAATGATGGAGAGCGACTTGGCCAGCTACTCTGACAGCTCCCTCAGCACCCTAGGATGGATCCCATCTGGTCCCATGGACTTGTGGGGATCCAGGCAGCTGAGCAGATCACCAACTACCCCATTTTGGAACAGAGGAAAACTATGCTGCTCCCTGGTTCCTTCTGCCAGCTCTGGAGGCCAGCTGTCTGGAAGACATTCTGTCCTGCTAGTAAAAATTGAGACAAAGAAGGTGTTAAGTATCTCTGCCTTTTCCTCATCCCTTGTCACAACCTTCCCCTCCGTGTCCACCAAAGAGTGGAGGTTGTCTCTGCCCTTCCTCTTGCTATTAATGTATTTATAGAAGGACTTTTTGTTGTCCTTCACAGCAGAGGCCAGGCTAAGATCCAAATGCGCTTTTGCCTCCCTAATTTTCTTCCTGCAAGACCTAGCAACATCCTTAAATTTTTCATGGGTTGCCTCACCTCTCTTCCAAAGATGATACACCCTCTTTTTTTCCCTTAGCTCTATTAAAAGTTCATTAACCATCCAGGCTGGCCATCTGCCCCGGTGGCTCATATTCCGGCACATTGGCACAGCCTGTCCCTGAGCCTTCAACAGTTCTTCCTTGAAGTAGGACCAGCTCTCCTGAACCGCTTTCTTTTTAAGGGCTTTATCCCAAGGAACCCTCTGAATTAGTTCCTTGAGTAGCCTGAAGTCCGCCCTCCAGAAGTCCAGAGTGGAGGTCTTCTTGCTACCCCTCTTAGCTTAACCAAATAATGAGAATTCAATTATCTCATGGTTGCTGGCCGCTAAGCACCCTCCGACCACCACATCACCCACCAGCCCTTCCCTATTGGTGAAGAGGAGGTCAAGCATAGCCTTGCCCCTGGTAGGCTCTCGCAGCACCTGGGATAAGAAGCTGTCCTCCATGCATTCTAAGAACCTCCTGGATTGCCTCTTCTCTGCTATGTTAAGATCCCAGCAGATATCAGGCAAGTTGAAGTCACCCATGAGAACAAGGTCAGGCGATCTTGAGACAGCCTTAAGCTGCCTATAGAATGACTCATCGACATCTTCCTCCTGGTTGGGTGGTCTATAACAGACTCCAACCAGGATATCAGCCCTGTTGGCCTTCCCTCTAATTCTCACCCACAGGCACTCAACCTGATGGTCCCTGATCTCCAGCTCTTTGGCATCTAGTGCCTTCCTGATGTACAGGGCCACCCCTCCACCCCTTTTTCCTTGCCTGTCTCTTATAACAAGAAGATTATTACACTGACAAGGTTAGCAGAAGTATTTCAAAATTATGCTACTACTCTACATGCTGGAAGGAGAAGGAACCTCCTCCTTGCTGAGGAACACAATTGTAAATAGACATATAACTGCCCTCAAACTAATGGCGATGTTTTGTTATTTGATAGTAACAATGCAGGGGATAACTACTCGGTTCATTTGGCAAACTAAGCAATAATTAAAAAAGTGTATTGATTTATTGACAACTCTGCAATAGGTGGACTATAGATTTAGAATTAGTGTCAACATTACAGCAGAAAATTAGTGTTAGACACTTACAAAATGTTAATAATCACAAACACATCCTCTGCTAGGCTGTGTGGATTTTGGGCACATGCACCTCTATGAGGGCTGCAGGCCCTAATGGCAAATGTTTCCTGTGGGAACTGCAGGTACTCCAGCATCATGTTGCTCCCTGCCAGCAGACATGATCAGATTGGGGAGAAAACACTGTGAAATGGCACCTGGGGGTCCCTGGTCACCCTCCCTGAGGTTGCATCCATTCACCTGTGGGTGCCTGCTCCTTGACCTCGTTGTCCATCACTATTTGGGTGCAAGTCCCTACAGTGTCCTGAGGAAGGTTGCTCATGGTGGCCTGGGCAGGGTGGTGACACCATGGGGTGGCTTCTGGAAACACCAAAGTGTTGCTGTTGCTCTGTGTGTACACTGCTCACTAATACGCTCTCCCTCCTGATGTTACAGATTTGTTGCACAGATTATTTTGGATTAAGGACAGGTAGGACTATGTGACTCACCCTGGAAGACACATAGGAAAATGTGATCAAGTGGCCCCATGACACCTAAAGTCACTCTACGAGATGTACCTGTTTCTCCTTCCTTCCACCTGTATATTTCCAGACTCCCATTACTGGAAGTGTTATGAAACCAACAGTGCAGTGAGCCATAACCATCTACATGATGTACACCTACAATGTAAAGAGGCTTGGCTTTCTGTGCTGGCAATGAGAGACAGACATGCATCCAGAGAGCACTACCTCTTATCTTGGACTCTAGACATTGGTATGGTGAATTACACTATGAAAAGTGTTTTTCTGTGTCCTAAGATCATGACTGGCTGGAAAGTAGCCCTGAGGAGAGAGACTTGGGGGTGCTGGTGGACAAAAAGCTCAACATGAGCTCTCAGTGTGCACTTGCAGCCCGCAAAGCCAATCAGATCCTGGGCTGCATCAGGAGAAGTGTGGCTAGCAGGTCGAGGGAGGTGATCCTCCCCCTCTCCTCAGCCCTGGTGAGACCCCACCTGGAGTACTGTGTCCAGTTCTGGAGCCCCTATTACAAGAGGGATCTGGAGGGGCTGGAGCGTGTCCAGAAAAGGGCCACGAGGATGATCAGAGGGCTGGAGCACCTCTCCATGAGGGCAGACTGAAGGAGTTGGGGCTGTTCAGTCTGCAGAAGAGAAGGCTCCGAGGTGACCTAATTGTGGCCTTCCAGTATCTGAAAGGGGCCTACAGGAAGGCTGGGGAAGGACTTGTCAGGATCTCAGGTAGTGATAGGACTAGGGGGAATGGAATGAAGCTGGAGGTGGGGAGATTCAGGCTAGATGTGAGGAGGAGGTTCTTCCCCATGAGAGTGGTGAGACCCTGGAATGGGTTGTCCAGGGAGGTGGTCAAGGCCTCGTCCCTGGAGGTGTTTAAGAGCAGGCTGGATGAGGCTCTGGGCAGCCTGATGTAGTGTGGGGTGTCCCTGCCCATGGCAGGGGGGTTGGAACTAGATGATCCTTGTGGTCCCTTCCAACCCTGAATGAAACTATGAAACTATGAAACGAAGTTCAGAGGAATTGCTAAAACTTGCAAGTATCTAGTTTATAGATTATTTGAGTTAGGTGGCATGGACCCTGGCCTTCATCTAGGTGCCTGAAGAAAGGGGGAATAAATATAGGGCAATCTGATGCATATCTTTTGATATGATTTGCATCACTAACTGCATTTGTAGCAAAAGTTCATAGTTTTTGCTATCTAAATAGCTCAATTTGTTTGCACACTATGCTAAAAGTGTTAATGGGGCACTGGGGAGGTAGGAGATATAAGATAATTTCATATTTGAATCCCAACTTTTACTAGTCTTCCTGACTAAATATCCAAATGCAGCATTTTTGTTAGGAGACTGCAGGGGTAAGAGCTGGTGAATAGGGACAGGGAAGGCAAAGGCAAACCCTTTTTCCTCAGCAGAAGCCAAATTTCTTCTACTGCACTGGGCACAGTGGAGCCATGAACAACCTGATGCGAGTTTGTGTTATGTTTTTGACCATAAGGACTCCAAAATTTCACCAGAACTCCTGTATTTGGAGTATTGACCTCACAAGTGTGGGATTCAGTTCCTTGCTGAAGACCTACACAGTAACACAAAGATTCCTAATTGTTTCAGAAAACTCAATCATTCATAGTCCCACTGGGTGATTAAATACCCATTCTCTTGCACTCTGAAAGCTTGCTTTCATGCTTATCCTAGGCTAGTTCTGTTTCCTGAATGGTAAACTGTACATCTAGAACATGACTACATATCCAATGCTAGACTAATAGCATAACTTTCATTTAATATAAAAATATCTAATTAAAATGAGTTCCACACTATTTCTTCTTCTTTTATTACCCTTGAATTCCCATGACTAAAAAGTTTAAGAGTGTCTAATTAGGAAAGATAATGTACTCACTGAGACTAATGAGAAGTGCTGCTGAGGGCTGCTACAAAGATAGCACTTGAACTGAAACTCTGAATGAATATTAATTTGTTCTATGATATGAACATGCAGTTCATGCAGATTTTTTTGTTGACTAGTGCAATTACTACAGAAAATGCTGAGATTGTCATGTGAGCCCTGAATCTGCTGCTTTTTCTCACCCTGTGTAGTAGGTTCTGGACAGAGCACTCAGTTTAGTACTGAGCGTCAGAAGATACAGGCCAACTTTTACCTTTCACATATGCTAATGAATATATCATGACACAGACAGAAAATTGTTATAAGGAGGCTACTACATCTCCCTGCAACTAGGAAAGGCTTTGAGCTGCAAGGTTAAAAACTGAGATTTAAGGACACTGTGTTGTAGGTTGTATGTCTAGGAGGCACAAAACAGGAAAGGCTGCAGGATATGCAAGGGCTGGGGAGCCTATTAACAGCAAAGTGCCTTAAAATCAGATACTGAGATGCTGAAGTCTCATTATGGTCATTCAGATACTTTGGAAAACACCAAATGAGAATACCTCACTTAGATCTGCACTTTAATAATCTCCTTCAGCTTCTGTAATGCAGTTAGAAAGTTTGGGGCTTCCTGAAGACAGGGAGCCCTGCCATACATGTATTGTCTCTACTGTCTTCTATCTCCAACCGTTAGGGTACTTTGGTGAATGAAGTTTAATGTTAACATTGTCCTGGATTAAAGGGTTAAAAATCAATTTGGAGCAGGTCCTTGCTTAAATATAAATGTAGATGATAAGCTCCATTTTCATACTGATCACTGATAGGGAAAGAATAATTTTTTCCAAGTGACATCCTGAGAATTTCTCTGCTATTTTAGCACTCCTGAAGTCAGTAATGCTCAAATGAAGAAGACATTTGGTTGCAAGTAGAATTTACCCTGTGACCATTTGCCCCACCCTTGGTACATTTCTTTTCCTTGCCTTCAAGGGACTATAATTTATATGGATAGCTGAGAGATAGCAATTTGAATAAAGTAGTTTCAGATTAATTTGATTGGTAATTCTCCTTGGCTGTATCTCTACTAATAAAATAACAGTGTCAAGGCCTTTTCATGGTATAGAGTCCAACTGGCACAGTTTGAACACATACACTTTATTAAGCTCTTCTACTGTCAGAGGCATAAATCTCCATCCAGACTCTCTCCTGGGAATATTTCCTGATGACTGCTAATTTCCAAATTATTTCTAACAATTGTTTGGGATAGGGTTTCATGATGTGAGCCAAACACGTGGCAAAACTTCTCCAACAACTTCAGAATATTGATGATCAATTTTCAGCACTTGGGTGTGCTACCATGATTAATGTACTGGTACATGATGCCTCATTATACTTGTCTTTATGTTTAAATCCAGACCTTCAAGGTCAGGGAGTAACATCCATGTGTTTCTTCATGCAGAAATGTAAGTGGATGTCAGGGTCTGCAAGAGTTACCATGCCATAACTAATAGTAATGCTATGCTGGATGGTCATCCTTGCTTTGGTAAAACTCATTAAAATACTCCTCTTTGCTGAAGCTGACACTTTACTATAGACCCATTAGTTGTGGCACAGTGGCAATGTGGGTCCCAAGATGAGCCTCATTAGGCCAGGCTTTTTTCCTAATATACTCCAGAAATTATTATGCGATTATGTTATTCTTTTTTTAGAGGTTTGGGGTTATTTTAGATTTTTTTTTTCTTCCTGATATTCTTTTTCAAGGGTCAGTTTGTGAAGACACTACATAAATCCTGGGAAACTGCATTGCGGCTTGATCACACACTCTTTAGAGGATGGTGGTAGCTCAAGTAACTTTTTCTTTACTATTTTTCAGCGCATGAAATATGGTTTTAGAGAGGAAATATGAAGCAGAGGGGGGGTAGACAAAACAGGGAGCAATATCACAGTCTCACAGTCTCACAGTATCACAGTATAGCCAAGATTGGAAGAGACCTCGAGGATCATCGAGTCCAACCTGTCACCACAGACCCATGACTAGACCATGGCACCAAGTGCCACATCCAATCTCCTCTTGAACACCTCTGGGGATGGTGACTCCACCACCTTCCTGGGCAGCCCATTCCAATGACGAATGACTCTCTCTGTGAAGAACTTTCTCCTCACCTCGAGCCTAAACCTCCCCTGGCACAGCTTGAGAGTGTGTCCTCTTGTTCTGGTGCCGGTTGCCTGGGAGAAGAGACAAATCCCCTCCTGGCAACAACCACCTTTCAGGTAGTTGTAGAGGGCAATGAGGTCACCCCTGAGCCTCCTCTTCTCCAAGCTAAACAATCCCAGCTCCCTCAGCCTTTCCTCATAGTGCTTGTGCTCAAGGCCTCTCCCCAGCCTTGTTGCCCTTCTCTGGACACATTCAAGTGTCTCAATGTCCTTCTTAAACTGAGGGGCCCAGAACTGGACACAGGACTCAAGGTGCGTCATAACCAATGCAGAGTACAGGGGCACAATGACCTCCCTGCTCCTGCTGGCCACACTGTTCCTAATACAGGCCAGGATGCCACTGGTCTTCTTGGCCACCTGGGCACACTGCTGGCTGATATTCAGGCAGCTGTCGATCAGCACCCCCAGGTCCCTCTCCATCTGGGAGCTCTCCAGCCACTCTGACCCCAGCCTGTAGCTCTGCATGGGATTGCCGTAGCCAAAGTGCAGCACCCGGCACTTGGACTTGTTAAATGACATCCCATTAGATTCTGCCCATCTGTCCAGTCGATCAAGGTCCCTCCAGCAGAGCCTTTCTACCCTCTAACTGACTAACATCTGCACCTAACTTGGTGTCATCTGCAAATTTGCTGATGGCTGACTCAATCCCCTCATCCAGATCATCAATGAAGATGTTAAAGAGGATGAGGCCCAGCACTGATCCCTGGGGGATGCCACTGGTGACTGGCTGCCAGCTGGATGTGGCACCGTTCACCACCACTAATAGAATAGAAATAGAAATAGAAATAATAGAATAGAATAGAATAGAATAGAATAGAATAGAATAGAATAGAATAGAATTAACCATGTTGGAAAAGACCTTTGAGATCGAGTCCAACCTATCATCCAACACCATTTAATCAACTAAACCATGGTAACAAGTAGCCCCCCCAGTCTCTTCCTAAACACCTCCAGTGATGGTGACTCCACCACCTCACTGGGCAGCCCATTCCAATGGCCAATCGCTCTTTCTATGAAGAACTTCTTCCTAACATCCAGCCTAAACCTCCCCTGGCACAGCTCGAGACTGTCTAATTCTGTCTATGTGAGTGAGAATGCATCCCCAGAATTTACTGTTATCTGTCACATACCAATAAACTGTACCCTAATATAGCTGCCAAAATAGATGTGGCATGGGATGATCCTGACATATGAAGATCAGGCAAATATTGGACGTTTCTACAGCAGTAACCACAAGATCTGGTTTGATTATTATGATCATTGTTGTAAAGTTCGACTTTTACTCTTATTCCTGTAACATGATGTGCTATTAAAGTTGCAATAGAACTGAAACTCATGTTTTCAAAATGAGATTTCTGAACCAGAGTGAGTTCTTCTGTTTTGCAGACAGCAGCTAGGAAGACAAGTTCTTAAATCTGTAAATTGCCAGATAATTTCCCAGCCCTTTCTGTTACTTGTGGACTAGACGGGGATCTGGTCTGCTTGCCACCTTACGGGAGCAAAAGGTTAACCTACAGAAGTGTGGTTAGGTTGTTGTTAGGTTAGGTTTGGTTGTTGCCTAGGTTGTTAACCTAGGCAACAAATTACTATGCATACACACACATATTCATATATATTTAAACATATTTATTTATTTAGTTAGTTATTTGTTTATTCATTAATAAAGGAAGCAGTGTTGGAGAATAAGTGTTGTGGGAGGGGGAAACCCTTTTGTTATGTTGCCTTTTTCTTTCTGTCTTGCTGAGCAGTATTATTCCACTCTCATGAAACATTTTTTTTAATGAACCTCTTTTCATCTGACTTCTGAGTAGGCTTTGAGGAAAATTATATGAAATGTCAATGGCAAAGAAAGTCTAGGGTGTCATTTTGATTTATTTTGCACCTAAAAATAAAGCAATGAAGCTAAAACCCCACCATATTCAAATGTACTGTTTTGGTCAGAAAGTAGCTTTCCAAAATGTAAATTTATTATGGAAATATGTTCATTTTGTTTAAATGTCAAAGAGAAAAGTGTTTTAAGTATATGAAGGAGGTTGTTTCCATTTTTAAAGAGCCTCCATTCAGATTTGAAGCCACCAAAAGGACACCATTTTCCTGCCCTTGGATCTGAACAATAACTGATTTTTTTTCTCTCTTGTAATGAATATTTTAATGTATATTATAGTTTTTAATTGAATTTCAATGTAGAAATTAAATATTTTATGTTTCTGCAGTGAGGTAGAATAAAAGGTAACTTTGACATTTTCTGTGGAGGAAGCTTTCTGAATTCTGAGCATGTCCTTGATGATTGCAGGTTATGCAGCACCCTTTCTTGCTGGAGATTCTGCTGCAAGGATTACTGAGGTGGGCAAATATTTATGACGTCAGTCCTCTGTGTATTCTCCACTGTGAGTTAATTGTATTAAAATGTAACTTCCAGGTCTTTACTACATCGCAGAGTCACATGAGACATGTTTACATAAAGTGTTTCCCACAGGGATCATTGCTGAGATACGATTAAAAGAAGATCAGATGTGTGCTGGCAGTTCGTGAGGCATGCCTAGGACTACCATGTCCCTCTCAGCCAGCTGGGTGCTCCTGTAGCCTCTGGGGAGGGATGCTCTTGGAGGCGAGGTAGCACTGCCTAATGCCACATGCCAGCTGCTGAGTTTTTTTTTGTTTTCAGATGTTTTGAAGTATTTTTCATTTATTTTCATTTAAAAATGTAACTGAGATTGTTTGAAGGCAGTCTGAAATGATAAAGGAATAAATTCCAACGACTTTACTGTTGTCTTCGGAATGCTCCCAGGAATTAGAAAAATTACCAGAATTCTACCAAAATACTGCCTTTTGTTTTATCCTTTCAGTTGTTCCTTGCAACCCCAGCAACTTATTTTATATAGTGCTATAAGGGTTCTGGTTTGTTTATGGATTGTTTTTGTGGGCTTTGGGTTGTTTTTTGTTTTTTTGGTGTTTTTTTCCCTAAAATCAATATACTGGTAAATAAATTGCAGGAGTCTTCTCTTCAAAGGAATGGAAATGATGGTACTAAGCATTTTTTTTGTTGAGTGTGCAGCAGCTAATGTCATTCTGTTGCAATGTAGCCAGTAGAAAGGAACCATATATATCTCCAATAGGCAGTCCTTAGGCTGGCCCAAGCCACCTATCTCATGCTCACAAGTTTGCTAAATCTGATACAATAAAAGGAAAAGGCCACAGCTGAAGATATCGGCTTCAGTAGAAACCTGAAAAAAGTGATCATGTTCCTAGGCTGGATATGCAAATCTAATGTCTGAGGTATAGGCATTGGTGGGGTTTTTTTGTGTGTCAGACATTTCTCAATGTCTCATAGAACTGATTAAACATTTGTGTTATGGTTATCTCTAAAATGTAATTAGTGTGACAGATGTACCAAGCATATTTTTTTTTCTACCTCTAAAGCTGGACAAATTTCAGTAGTCATGAATTTAAATGGAAAAATATGTGTTCAGGTAGCTCAACACTGCAAATAATTGAACTGTTTTACTTGCTGAGAGTTGCTTTCTTTATACTACTAGGATTTGGTTTGCTCTATGATCCTACATGTAGGGATTTTCTGTCTTCAAATATTCAAGAACATTCACCACAAGTGATGACTCTGGATCACTTTCAAAGAAACCCTGTGTCACTTTTAAAACTGGTTTCATTTTCAGCAATGCATATGGCATGTCTCTCAACTGCTTGCTATGAAATACTGCTGCTATCTGATAAGGCACTTGAGGCAGCCTGAAAAGAGGATGATTGTTTTATTCAAACTGATATTGTAAAAACTAAGAAGCCAAATTGCACCTGCAAGTGCATACTGCAAATCAAAGACAGCATTTGGTCCAGCATTCTGCAGTTTGAATTTAGTCTCTGTGTCATAAAGCAGAAAGGATAGAGGGACATACAAATGAGGCTTAGTGAAATATTTTCATAACCAGAAACAGAAGCAACACAACTACATTTAAGAGTGCTTATAATTTATTTGCTCTGCACAGACAACATTTTCTGTGCTTGAAAAAGCATCTATGGAACCACAGCTACACAAACATGAAGAGCTAGAGATGATGAACATTAAAATGATATAACATGATGTGCTAGTTTATCTAAACAGAAAACCAACTTAATTCTCACATTCAGCTGTGGCTCTAAATAAAAGCAGTGGAAACACAAAGGAAGGCATAAGCCTGGAAGAGGGGGACCTAGTTACAAAGGGACCTGTTAGGGCTAACATACTGCTTTTGCATTTCAAGGGCTATTAACTTACTATCAAATATAGTGCTACACCTGCCTTGACATCTGGCTTTTCAAAACTGTCTCTAATGGCCAGAGAAATTGAATTTAAATTCTGCAGCTAGTGACAGGTGCTTTTCTTAAGGGATATGCCTTGAGGATATTTATCACAGGGGTTTAAAAAAAAAAATGACTGAATTTCCTTGACCTAGTCCATCTGCTAAGAACTTTACTGTTAAAGAGCTGATGCTGCAAAAGCCTGTGTAGTTTTCTGTGGCACTTAGCTTTTTTCAACTGTCTGAAATCAAAAAGTCTTAGCATGGACATGGGTAGGGTCGTAAAAATGATCTCATTAAAAATGAGATCCCACTGGGACCTTTACAACATGTCCTCCTGTTTTTGCTAAAATGTTACAGTTTGACAATTATTTTTCTCCAAATGAAGTTTTTCTTTTGCTGACTATAAAGAGAAGGGATGGATGGACAGTCCTGATGATTGTCTACAGAGTCAGATTATTATAGGTCACATATGTTAAATGATATGATTCTCTTGATAAATAAGATAACACTTTAAATAAACCTTCCCCCACTCCTCCCTTTTTCTGGAGCCCTGCTGTGCTTTGGATTCTCTACTTTCACCCCACCAGAAGCCCAGAGGTGTGCAGGGATTGTGGTCAGTCTCAGCTCATTCCATGTTGCTTCTGCCACTCCTTCCTCCTTGGGGGAAAAGTCGCAGTACTCCCTTGTGGCAACACGGTGTCCCTCCCACAGAGGACAGTCCTCTACAGACCTCTCCTAACAGCATGGATCCTCTCTTTGGGCTGCAATCCTCTCTTGGGCTGCAATCCTCTCTTTGGGCTGCAATTCTCTCAGTGACTGATGCTCTTGCATGAACTTACCTTGTAGTCACAGATTGTTATGGGATAAGTCCCCTGCTCCAGCATGGGGTCATCCATGTGCTCTGGACAGGATTCTATTCCACCACAGATCTCTAAGGGCTGCTGGGACTCATCCTTTCATGTCACCAGGAACTGAAGTGAAATGGCTGCTCTGGTGTGCCTCACACCCTCTTTCCTCACTGACCTCAGTGTCCATGTGGTTGTCTCTCTCATATTCCACTCCAACTTCAAACTTCAAACAAACACACTTCAAACAAAAGAATTCACTCAACAGCTTTTCCCCACTTAAATGCTAACACAGAGGCATCAATTGGCTCAACCGTGACCAGACGTTTGACTCAGGAGAAGACAGGAGAGCTTCCTGAAGCTTCTTACAGGTGTGACACCAGTAGCCCTGTCCTGTTATCAAAGCCTCATCAAATATGGATCCAACACAAATGTTTTTCTTGTCTGCTGTACTTAGAAAAGTTTACTGAAGGCACCAATAACATGAATTCAAGAGGAGGACTTATCTGAAGATGAAAAGGTAGAATACAATTAAAGCATGGTGCATTTCTCTCAGCTGATAAGGTTTGAAAAGAAGTGGTTTTAAAGTACAGCATATGTATGTCTGCAGATGTGCCACTAGTTAATGTTAGGGGTGACTGTATCATTTTAGAAGGGCATCATGGTATTAGCAGCCTAGCACTTTGCTTTGTTTTACTTTTCTACTTTCTTCTTAATTTTTAGTTCTTGTTTCAAAAAAAAGAAAGCTTCTACTACTGATGGATTTTCCAGTGGAGTACAGTGTACATTGCTTTGTTCTTTCATGCAAAATTTCATATCTAAATTGCATACGTTCCCATTACTCTGGCATGCTAATTGCATGGTCCACTACACTCCAATATGGAGCACTAGACAGCATGGTAAAAAATATGTTCAGCTGTAAAATGTAAAGCTACAAGAAAAACAAACAAAAACCCAAGAAAACCTCACAACTCTCCTCCCCCCAAAAACCCCAAACCCAATATAGAGCATATTAAGTGCTGGTCTTCCTAAAAATGGATGAATGGGAGATTTCACTGTGAACTGTAAAGTTTCTTTGAACTTTGTATAACAGAGCATGTCTTTTTTTAAAACAGAAGGTCCTTTCTGTCGTTTAATGCATTGAGAATGGCACTTCCAATCCAATTGCAATATCTTTCTCTTTCTCTTTCTCTTTCTCTTTCTCTTTCTCTTTCTCTTTCTCTTTCTTTCTCTTTCTCTTTCTCTTTCTCTTTCTCTTTCTCTTTCTCTTTCTCTTTCTCTTTCTCTTTCTCTTTCTCTTTCTCTTTCTCTTTCTCTTTCTCTTTCTCTTTCTCTTTCTCTTTCTCTTTCTCTTTCTCTTTCTCTTTCTCTCTCTTTCTCTCTCTTTCTTTCTCTTCCTTCCTTCCTTCCTTCCTTCCTTCCTTCCTTCCTTCCTTCCTTCCTTCCTTCCTTCCTTCCTTCCTTCCTTCCTTCCTTCCTTCCTTCCTTCCTTCCTTCCTTCCTTCCTTCCTTCCTTTCTTTCTTTTTCTTTCTTTCTTTCTTTCTTTCTTTCTTTCTTTCTTTCTTTCTTTCTTTCTTTCTTTCTTTCTTTCTTTCTTTCTTTCTTTCTTTCTTTCTTTCTTTCTTTCTTTCTTTCTTTCTTTCTTTCTTTCTTTCTTCCTTTCTTTCTTTCTTCCTTTCTTTCTTTCTTCCTTTCTTTCTTTCTTCCTTTCTTTCTTTCTTCCTTTCTTTCTTTCTTCCTTTCTTCCTTTCTTTCTTTCTTCCTTTCTTTCTTTCTTCCTTTCTTTCTTTCTTCCTTTCTTTCTTCCTTCCTTCCTTTCTTCCTTTCTTTCTTTCTTCCTTTCTTTCTTCCTTCCTTCCTTCCTTCCTTCCTTCCTTCCTTCCTTCCTTCCTTCCTTCCTTCCTTCCTTCCTTCCTTCCTTCCTTCCTTCCTTCCTTCCTTCCTTCCTTCCTTCCTTCCTTCCTTCCTTCCTTCCTTCCTTCCTTCCTTCCTTTCTCCCTTTCTCCCTTTCTCCCTTTCTTCCTTTCTTCCTTTCTTTCTTCCTTTCCTTCTTTCTTTCTTTCTCTTCCTTTCCTTCTTCCCTTCTTTCTTTCTCTTCCTTTCCTTCTTCCCTTCTTTCTTTCTCTTCCTCTCCTTCTTCCCTTCTTTCTTTCTTCTTTTGAGCCGTCTAATCCTTTCACATGAATATCTCACTAAAGAAAATCATGGGATATTGCATCCTTCATGTTTTCATTATGGCAAACTACCTACTTTCAGTAGAATGCAGTGCACTTTACATCTGGGAATTTTCACATTTCAGTTGGATCTCTATTACAAGGATTATTTTTTCCATAAATTCAATTTCTGGCTTGATGCTCTTTCCACATGATTTAATGATATGACTCCAGATGATTTGTGAGAAATTTAAGTTAGATGAAACTGGAAATGAAATTGGTTTTACCCACCAGCTCAGGAACAACTCTGCATGTATCTGTGCTGCTTCTGCAATTGATTGTGCTGTCTTGGTTCATTTGCATTTATTAATATGAATCTGTTTCTTGGAGATTTCTGCATTGTCAGGAACAAGTGACCTTTAAGAACTTGTCTGCTTGACTGACAATGAGTCCTAAATGTCAGGTTAATGGTTTTGGAATAGCATAGGCATATAAGATGCACTCTATGTCCACCTTCTGCCCAATTTTCCACATGGTAGACACTTTCCTAAACAACTGCCAACATGATGTTTTGTTCCATCTTCAGTTATATTTCTTGTATCTATATACAGGACTACATAGATACTCTCATGGGAAGATGTCTAAGAAGAAAGAAGCTATGCAAATATGAAGAGATATAAGGAGATATAATCCATCTCCCTTCCCAAAGGGGAAGAGAACGGGAATAAGGGACTTTAGAGATTGAAAAACCGAAACAGCTTCAATAAAAACAAAACAAAACAAAAACACCCAAAACCCCCACCAAATACATACAAACCCAGTAATGACACCTTGTGCCTCTCCCTGTCACTGTGTATGTTGTAGGCAGTCACTGGGAAGTCCCAGACTGGATTCAGGAGCTGGATTCTAGAACTGGATTCAGGAACACACATATTGGGATCAGATGAAGAATGGACAGAGACCTCCTCAAACAATGGCTATTGAAGACTAGAGATTAACCCTTGTGATCCCTCATGTTTGTACTGAATATGACATATACAGAATGAAACACTTTGTTGTCCAGTTTAGGGTTACCTGCTCCTTCCTGCAGGTGTGACACCTTACTTGCTGTACCCCCAGTGTGAGATACGATACTAAGGAATGACCTTGGATTCCATGGAGCAAGCACAATCAAGAGCCTTTCTGTATACCTGTACTTGATAGTAACTATAAACATCTCCTCTAGAAGCAGACACTGTCTACAAAGATATGTTGTTAACTTCAGAAAGTGCAGTCATTAAGAACAGATTTATCTGAAAAGTAAAATCACTAAAGAGAATTAGCTCAAACCAGGTCAAACTCTAAACACTGTCTGCTAACAAAGCCTTGATTGCTGGTAGGCAACAAGTAAATTTTATTTGGAATCTTTGTTTAAGAAATTCACAACTCCAAGTAACTCATTGCCTTCTGGCTTGCTGCCAAAAGGCCCTAGAGGGACTCTTCTCCTCTTCTATCAATATTAGTGAAAGGTAATGTTAAGCTTATTAATAACCCTGTCTGTGTAAACTACTGACTACATATATAATACCTATCTAAAGATGGTTTATAGCTACCTGTTTTCTGAATACTCAAACCAGAAAGGAATCAAATTCTATTCTGCCAACTAATCAGCTTGTAGGTAACCAGCTCTCAGCATGCAGTTGACTTTTCTCTGTGTTGACCAGGCTGTTTGGGACAATTATAAATGCCCAAATAGAACCACAGAGTATCCTCAGTTGGAAAAAACCTTCGAGATCATTGAGGCCAACCATTATCCGTGTCTACCAAGTCTGGTGCCCAACCATGTCCGTCAGTATTACATCTCTGCTTCATTAAACACTTATGGGGATGGGGATTCAACCATCTTCCTGGGGAGCTTGTTCCAGTGTTTGATAACCTTCTCAGTGAAGATGCTTCTTCTAATATCCAACCTATAACCCCCTAGTGCAACCTGAGGCCATTTCCTCTCATCCTATCCCATGTTACTAAGGAGAAGGGGAATGGAAAGAGACAATGAAACCAGTCAGTAGGAGAGAGACAAAGATTGAATGTGTCTTTTCTTTTAGACTTTATTACTATTCAAAGACTTGTGTTAGTTACCTCATGAAATGTGGAATGACCTCAAGCTGAGAGAGAATGGGGAAGGGATATTTTTCTCCTCTCTAGAAGTTGAGTAGCCAGCTGTGTGCCATCACTGGTCATTCTGTGTTCTCACAACACAGATCACTGAGGTTGGAGATGGGAATGCCTGTGTATGTAGGCATCTCCACCATCATCTCTCCATGTTCTACTTCAATATTTGGCACTTTGCTGGTGTCGGGTTAGTGGTGCTTCTGTATTCTGCTTAGACCAAAATAAACAAATCTTTAGTTTTACAGAGGACCTTTAGTTGTTACCTTTAAGTAAAACAGAACACTAGAATAATCAGACTCAGGGTATGGGTTTCACAACTTCTTGTAAATATATGATATGAAAAGAACAAATCTAGAAGGTCTTCACATATGAGAAAAAAGAAAGCTTGGTGATAAACTTTGCTGACAGTTCACTGAGACTTTTGTGTCATGAGTGACAGGTTGTAAAAACCCCAAAACCATGACTTTACATTTCATCCTCTATTGCTTCTAGTACTGTGTAAACAATAAAAATACATGATTGTGTCACACAAATATAATTTCATGACTCAAAAGAATGCTATTTTCTCCCCAAATCTCTGGCCTGAAAAAAACTCAAATCCATTTGCTTTTCATTCTACTTAGCTGACTTTCTGTTTTGTTGTTTCATTCATTTGGGTTTTTTCTCCTCTAAAATGTCCCTATGGGAATCCCTTCATTTGAATCATCTGAGATAAAGGAAAATCAATCACTTGCATTACAAATAATGGGAGCCATTGACTTAGTTGCATGATGTATAAACTGAATTAGCAGCTAAACAGAAACATTCCTGGCACTGCAGCAGAGGTGAGTGTATAACTCATTGAGGCAGAGAATATGTTGATTGCATAAAGCCCTGAAGTTCCTCATTGTTCAAAATGGATGTTTTTGCATCCTGATTTCCTTTCTGTCACACATGGCCGAGGACAGTCTGTCCCAGAAAGAATGCCTTAATAGTCAGAGAGGGTAAGGTCATATGAATCTAATCATCAAATTCGCAATTGAAAAAATAAATGTGTTTTGTTTAGGAATTGCACCTCTTAGATAAGATGGCTTGCTGTGGGATTTCTAGATTTAGCCCAAGAAAATCAATAGCTCTATCCAATATTTAAGACCAGCACAACACAAGCATAGTACAATGTTAGTGGCACTAGACAATGGCTTTGCAGAATCAGCGTAGAGAGATGGATTCATCTCACTGACTATAAAATTTGCTTAACTGATTTTAAAAAATCATTTGAACTTCATCTACCATCGATAGTGAGAGACAAATATTTGGAAAGAGCAATTTCTCTGACCTGTCAGAGCTTTGTTTTAGGATGTAATAAATTATTATTTATTTCTCACTGCTAACTGCAGAGGGACTGCAGATAACTAAACTGAAGTGTTAGCTTTATGTGCTAAAGTTAGGCAAGAGCAAAAGCCAACATGAATCAGCTTTTCATTCTTTCTTATGAAACTGCTTCCAAATTTTGTAACCTTTTATTAATTCTGGTAAAATATTGAACAATATCTTTATGCCAGAAATAGTAAATTCTGTATTTAAAAGTTTTAAAAGCCTATCATTTCAATCACTGGGTTTTCTTTTAATTAAGTTTTGTTGGCTTGCCTGAAAAATTCAAACAGTTTAGAGAGGTATGGGTTTCTTTTATAAAAATCAATGGAATGTTGCCAACATCATGTATTCATCTGTGGATGTTCTAACTCGGTTTCCATTTCCTCTTCAATTTGCCCAGTGCTCAGGTAAAAATCACTCGTTTGTAGTTCTGGCTTACTGCCAGTACAGTTCTCAAGGGCAGTCACAACACTTTGCATTCTCCAATGCACCTTGATAACAGCAGATTTGAGCAAGGTTTTGTTTTCATTACCTTGGTACTTTAAGAAGTCTGTCATATGGCTTTCAAATCTCATAGCTGTTAATCAATTTGTTTTAGCACTTCTCTCTTAGGATGTTCTCTGACATTGCCTGCATATTACTTCTTCATGTCTAAGGAATATATCTTACTGATGCATCCTGAAACTAAACCTGACATAAAGAATGTGATTCTTTATAATCACTTCTGTGAAGTAGCCGTCATAAGAGAGGTAAAGTGAGGTCAAGTTAAGTGAAAAACATATTAACCTGTAAAAACAATGATAGTCTCTTTGCTTGGTCTGTAAACTGACAAAGAGAAAAATTCTAAGTTTTTAACAGCTTTGTGAAAACATCAGCTTAATGCTCATTAAGATTCAAAGAAGCAAGTGGATTAGTAAGTATTTTAGAGAAGGAATAGAGATGAAAATACCACCTTAGAAACATGTTATGTGCTCACATCTTAAATACTACACACAATCCAGTTTTCCTGTTTCAGAAAGTCTGTAAAGCTGAGAAGAAAACACAGAGGATTGTAAAGATGCCTAAAAGCATAGACTGAGACTGGGTAGAAGTTGGATATAGCAAAAGGCTTTCCAGATTTTATAGATCCTGAGTATCATGCAGCATGTCAAGAAAGACTTAGTAGTCTGATTCTTAGTAGGTGATGGATTTAAAACCAGCAAAATAAGATGCTGCTCTATATGTCCTAATTCCTTCTTACAGGATATTATAGCTGCTAAGGTTTACATAGGTTCGTAAAGCAGCTAGAAAATCCTGTGAAAGCTATTGGATTTAAAGACACAAGGAAGTTCCTGAGCTGCAAACTGCTGGAGACTGGGAGTAAGCAACAGACTTGCTATGTCCTGAGAACCCTCTATTACTAGGTACTACTGACAACAAGCCAGTACTTGTGTCTTATAACCAGGCATTGGCATGTTGGTATTTTTCCCTCTTGCAAGCTACATCACTATTACATGTTCTTTTTTTTTTTTTTTTTTTTTTTTTCTGCCACTGTTTCAAAAAGGTATCATAAAAAAATATTTATTTTTTTTTCTCACTCAGATTTCTTTTCCTTAACAAATTACAGTTTGCAACTTGTCTATCATTTACCTAAGCTGTTATTCTGGTATTTTTTTCTAGTACAAACATGCATTTAGCTTGAGATTTTTGTTATGCTTGGACCCTACTTATCCTTTCCCCCACTCTAATCTGTATTTTATTGCTTTCTTCTGTCAGAGTGCTGTCCTTTCTGTGTTGTTATGGAGAGAAAATAAAGCTGTTGCTGGTTCATTTTCTCTGTTTACAGTGCATCAGAATTTGAAAGTTTTCTCTAGCTCTCTATAACTGAAAGATGATGTGGCTCAAGAGGAACGAGTCTGTCCTAAACCTGTTCAAAACTTTTGATTTACTGTTTCATAGAATAGCCATTCATTTAAAACAATAACAACAAAAATCTCATCAGCACCCACGCTGACCCCAGCTGAAGGGTTGGGGTTTTCTCAGATATTTTTCCATTCTGAGAATGTTTTCATATCTAATTGGAGAATTTGCTATCAGGTCAATTCACTAAATTAGTCTCCTTGAACTTCCCTTCTACATTGGACAATTAAAGATTTTCCTAAGGTGTGAAGTAAAGAATCAATGGAAACCATATCCACATTCTCCATAATAAAGTGATGTGCTGTGGAGTTTTCAGGATAGTCTCAGTATGGAGATCAACTCAGCTGCTAAGACAAGGGTAATCTCAGTAGAAAGGATAAATTCAGTAGTAAAACTATCTCTTTTCCTGATAACTGTCTTCAGGTTTTCATTGACCACTGCACTTCATTATCATTAGGAAAATCCAGGAAATAAGTGTGCTCTTCCTCAAGAGTATACCTTCTGGAAAGGTCTGCTAAGCACTGTCTAAATCAGACATTGAGAGAAAAAATTCCACACAACATTTCAGAAAACATATTTTACAACCTCTAGCATCCAGGGACATTCTTGTGATCTAAAAAAGTGGCATACTGAGGCATGGACACTCACAGCGTCTTTGAAGGAGAGGCTGGACTCTATTCTAAGAGTTGTGTTTCCCAGTGTAAGCTTTTCATTATAGTAGACCAAACAGAAAATGCTGCTTTCTATTTCAACTAAACTTCTGATTTTTAATTTATTTATTTTTTGCTGTTAACTTCTTTCAGCAAAATGCCACTACATCAAATATAAGAGAAAGGAAAAAAAGCTTAAAAGTCAACAAATTAGCCAAAGATAAAATTCTTTCTTTGCATAACTGATCAACAAACATGACACAAAGCCATTGTTCTCTGCTTATTGGAGTATAAAAAAGAAACTACTTTTTCCTTGATACTGGAAAACATACCATAAAAAAATAAATACAACACATTCCCCAAAGGGAAATTCTTCAGGAGAGTATCATCAAAAGTTTGCATTAACAAATAGAACAACACAATATTACAACTGTCAGTTGAAAATACTGATGTTATTGGTATATAGTAAAGGTAAAACAACAAGAAGACAAATACTGCTATATCCTTAAGCCTAAGTATTCAGAAGATAAAACAATATAAAAGCTGCAACAATCAAGCTATAGAGTTTAAAAACTTTGGTTATCCATTTGTTTCTATGATGTCACAGCACTGACAAATGTTCATGAAATACTGTAAAATGAATGTATTCTTTCTTTCATAATCCTTATTTGTAACCTAGTTGTTCATCTCTTAAACACTTTCCACACAATGCAGGCTTGATTTGTGAGGCACTGTCATGGGATTTTATGGAAGCTGGTAGTATTATGGATTGTAGAAAGGTATTGAACAAACTCATAAGGCAGAAATTAATCAAAAAAAGTTGTCTTCAGCTTGGGAAATCCTTAAATTGTTTGCTAGAAGTTGAAAGGTGAATACTGAGGGAGAATAATATTCCATGCTCTTATTCTGTATTCTTTCTTCAGGCATCCCTGAATTGTTGATGTACATGGATTCTCAGTTGAATGCATCTTCTGTGTTGTCCTCTATATTATATGATCTTATACTCCTTTGTCAGTGTAAAATCCTTTCATTCTGTGTTGTTGACAATTTAGAAAGAAAGATCCATGGAAATATACTAGTTAAACTCATGTAAACTTGGTGCGGTTTTTTTCTCTGTCAGATTAAAAGTACATTGGTGGTGATTTGGTTCTTGCTCTTGAAAGCACAAGCTCTGTGTAGATGCATTGCAAATGCATCTGTACCCACCAATACACCAAACACTATCAGGACTAAATTTATGGCATGCTCTGGGCACATTTAGGCTGCAAAACAAGACTACTGAATATAAACTGTCTAGGGGAATTTTTCCTGGCCTGTGCTAATCCTGATCTGTTCCCAAGCATTATTTGTGGAAAAATAGGAAGTCCTGAACAGAGGAGCTTGGAGGCCACTGTAACAGTGGTGCTGGCAGCTGGCTCCAGTGTCTGCACCCCGGATCTGTTATAATTTGATGCAATACTACAGAAATCTTTGGTGAACATTTGCATGCCTGCCACAGCTGGTAGTGACTGAAGTATATGGACTTTTCATTTGAAAAGTACAGATTACATATTGACCTTTTTATATGCCCTATGGGTAGAAATGATTTCATGCCAGTCTTTTCATTTTCCTCTATTTTATTTTTTTATGGGTGATGCAGTTAAGAATCTTCTGACTATCAATTATAATAAAGACAGGAGAAGATGAGCTAGATAATTGAATATGCATTATTACAGAAGTTGAACTATACTGTGGTTGCTACAGTGGGTTGATTCTGTAGGTTAAATTGCTCAATAGCATTTTACAACTAATGATTGATGATAGTAGCCTTTTACAGCATTTCATTTATTGCTGCTATGTGTTAGCAATACTCAAAGATGTTCCTGCAATGCAGTGGCTGAGAGTTGTTACACAAAATATCAAAATACTTTCCATTATTCAGTACTATTTAGTGGACATTAGTTGTTCTTGAGTGGTTCCAAACAATCTGCAATCCTTAATTTGCCATTTTACTCTCAGAAAAAGGATTCCAAGGTCAAATTTATTTAACTACATGCACTTTTAGGTATTTAATTATTTTTTTGTAATTTAATAAGCTTTTTTTTTTTCTCTGGCCTTTTGCTTTATTTTGTTTATTTCTTACCTGCAAAAGGGAATGCTAGCAAAGGAGCACGGGAGCAACCATGGTTCATTCTTGTACATTGGCAATGCGGCTGTTGGTAAGCAGATTTGCTGCTAGGCAGCCCCATTAAGGAAAGGACAGACAAATCCCAGATCATGTTGAAGCTGTTCCTAAAGGTCAAAGGAAGCAGAGGATGGTTGACTTTAAAGCATCCTTATGGCTATGGATGGCTCAGACTCAGGAAAAAATCATCCACATCAGTCTAAGACATATTTTTCAAATGCACTCACTTAGGAAGGTACTATTGCAAAGCTTCAAAGTGACATGTTTTGGCAACTGTGTTGGAATTTTAAAGACAAGAAAGACAAATATCTTAACGTACATAATTGAAAAAACCTGAGTGCTATTCAAAATGCAACATCATATAAAACATTTAAGGAAATACCTCCAAAATTACTGCAGACTCTATAGTGACTGACAGTAAGCTGTGCTAAAAGAAATTAAAAGGCAGGTCCTTACTGGGGTATAACTGGGGTATGGTGGGAATAAAGAAGTAGTTTCTGTACAAGCTTCTCAACTAAACCCTTGATTCATTCACATCAAACAATAGGCTTTGTTGTGACAAAGGTTTTCCTGGGGCACACATTTTCCACAAAGATCAAATTTGAGCTGTGAGCTGTTTATTATTTAATTTGATCAGCTGCATCTTCCCCTCCAGACTAATCCACACAATTATTTAATAGTATAGCTAGAAAATAAGGAGGTGCAGACTGTGGCTGTTTCTTATTTACTAGAAGACAATATGGTTATCTTGGCATCAGTAAGAATTCTCTATTTACCGTTCATGTGTGTCTAAATAGAATACATTTGCAGATACTACCAGCATTGAAGTCCAGAGGCATTCTCCACTGCAATGAGCAGACCCAGATGTCATATGAGGTAAAAAGCTATACAGGTAGCTGGCCTAATATACTGATCAGCATGTTTCTGCACTGCAGTCAGTGCTGTGGTTGCACCTAGTATAGGCATATCTATATTACTTTTACTCTGGTAATTGCTGATAATGACTGCAATAAAAGTCATGTGATATGAGTTTTAAGTTGGCTTAGAAACCTGAATCAATACTCAGGGTACTCTGCGGCATAGCATGCCACAGAATGCTTTTTTTTCACTCTCAGTCTGATTAGGGTGTATCTGCCACAGTAACCACAGTCTTCTATAGACAAAGTTATTTAAGACATGAGTATTTCTGTCAAAAGTTAATATTTATGGATATGTTTTAGACTCTGACAGTATCTTGGGGAAGAGAAGTTCCCAATAAATGTTATGATGAAACACTGGATCTGGATACTAAGGCAACTGGCAGTTTTTAATCATCATCATTACATATTTGTTATTAACATCTGCAAAGCACTTGCTTAACCAAACTTTTTAAGCCTGTAAATACTCCCCAGTCTGCTTCCTAAGAGCTGATTTAACAGTTTGTCTAATATCCATTTGTACAGCCTTACAGGATGTTTGCTAAGCTGTAGAAAAAAATCTAAATTATATTCACAGTCTGCATAACAAATCTGCCTATTCACTGCAGAATAATAATACTCTGGTTGGACATCTCAGGGTTTTCTAGAGAAAGGAAGCAATGAGCTGAAAGTCTGGTAATCAACAAGGAACTGAAGCTTGTAGTTCTGCATTCATCTGCTGCCAGTGGCACAGTGATTATGAATAAAGTGGAGTATCTCTGCTGCAGTAGCAACCATATCTTGCAGTCAAGACTGAGATGTTTTACAATTACATATCAAATGAATACAGAAAAACATACATTTTATTTCTTTTTTTCCCTTGAAAGAAGTGTAGCAATCTCACAGTAAATATCATAGAGCTATGTTTGAAGTAGTTTGGTCTCCTTTGGTAAAAAAGCAATGTTAAAGTCATAATCTGATCCTGACTTGCTATTAAAAATTGCCTCCTACACAACATTGCAGCCAATGTTGTTGCTTCTTAGAAAGAGAAGCTTCTATGTTTACATTGTATTTTTCCTTTGTCCACATGCAGACACCAAAACATCTTTCATTGCTTCTGTAACATATCCCAGTGTCCCCACCTTGTGCTTAAAAATACTTTGCTTATTAAAGGGAGCCCAACTTTTGGAAACTCTGTAATCATCCTGTAGTAAATATGATTAAACCCAGCGACCACACTGCTAGTTCCAAGTGTCTCTCCAGATACGGTAGACATAAATCCTGGTTTCCAAAAAGTGCACCTTCACTTTAGTAAGAAAACATAGGCATCAATGTTGTTTCCACTTGAGTTCACGCCATCACGGGTCCCTAGTGCAACTGGAAAGAAGTTTTTATGTGAAAATGTGACACAAGCATCTTCACTTGTGTTTACTCCATGGGATAAATTTCCAGTGGCACAGCATAGCCCTTGGATGAAATTACACCATATGCCCTAAGCTGAGAATGGAAGCTTTTCCCTTTTCCTTGTTTTGTGCACAACATGATCTTCTTAGAAACTCCATATCATGGTGTTTACCAGTGGGACAGCAGCTAAGGGTAACATACTCTTCAGTCTAAAAAGGATGAAAACTATCTGCACTGACTGTTTGTTAAGTGTTTTTTATCTGGATTTAGCTGTTTAGTTCTGCTTTAAAAAATCTCAAAAGGCTTAGGCCAATGTTCATGATAATTTCTCTGCAACATTTTGGTTTTAAAGGCAAAGACAAGCTTTAGCTCAAAAATGGAAAAAATAAATCTTATAAATTAATAAAAAGACCTCCCAGCAAATGTTTTCCTTCCATCATGGGGATAAAAAGTGAATTAAAAGTCTTTGACAACTTGTATATCAAGTTTTGCACTGATGCACTCTTAAATGCCTGAGTTATTGACTTCTGAAAAGTGAGTTTGTAATGGAAATACTGACAGACTATAAACTACAGCCATGCTGCTGGGGAGGCTATGTAGGGAAACTACTGCAATTACTAGTACATAAATATTTTTTCTACTATTGCCTTCACAGATCAAACTGAAACAAATCAAACAGAAGTAAATTATTTCAAAAGCTCAAAGCTACAGCCAAGGTGGTGGCTACCACATGACGTGTCTTTCTCTTAGTGTCGTAGTATCCATAGTATCAGTCAGGGTTGGGAGGGACCACAAGGATCATCTAGTTCCAACCCCCCTGCCATGGCCAGGGACACCCCACACTAGATCAGGCTGGACAGAGCCTCATCCAGCCTGCTTTTAAACATCTCCAGGGATGGGGCCTCAACCACCTCCCCGGACAACCCATTCCAGGGCTTCACCACTCTCATGGTGAAGAACTTCATGTCTAGCCTGAATCTCCCCACCTTCAGCTTCATTCCATGTCACTCTCTTGTGCCTTCTCTGAAATATTTAAGTGGAGTAAGCAAGACTGCTGAATTCTAAAACAGCTAAGGTTCCTAGAAAATTAAATTTGCACCCCTAGCCTCCACACAGACACACACATTGGATGGCACTGACTAGAGGGGAGAGAAGAAAAAAATGGTAAAAATGAAATACTTGGAATAGAAAAATAGGATAGGAAAGAGTGCACATAAAGGGCAGACAGTTGAAAGTGATAGAATGGAATTGTTATTTCCTACCACAGTCTGTTAATAAACAAGGACACTAAAAGAAAGGAGGAACTGTTTCTGCCTAGAAGTGATACCAAAGAGAAACTTTGCCTTCTTAAGATTGAAAAGTATTGCTTTCCCTTGAAATTAATAATCCAAATTTATTATCCAGGTAGAGTAAAACCTGTTCTATCTTGTGAATGCTAAAACCAGTAAGAATGTGCATCCACAACACGATGTAGCTGCTTATTGTGGGTGGGATGTGTCTTAAAATTGGTCATGCAAACATAGTCTAAAGTTGGTTTTCTCTTTTCATGATTGTCTATGTGTTTTGGATACCTGCTTTAAAATTGCTTGTCTAAAATGATATACTACTTACAAGTCTTGACTAGAGAGTTGTTCTGCCTAAATTGCACTGCAGGAAAGTTCCACTTTCCACCTGTGTCTGCAGAAGAATCTGTTCTAATCATCATGAATGTAGTTAAAGTCACAAATGCCAATGTCATTGGTTTGATTACAAAATGCAGGTATGACAGCAGAATAACCTAGTTCTTATCTCCAGGTTTTATCTCCACAGGTGACACCTCTCTAGCCAGAAAACAAACCAGATCTCCCATGTCTTGTACTATACAGGAAAAGAAGACAATTCTTAAGGTAGTGAAAAGATTCCAAAAGGACCAAGGTATTGTTAAACATTGAGTTGGAAAGTGATTTCAGGCTTACTTAGGATCATTCTTCCTCTCCTGTGTGCCAAGCTACACTGAGTAATTAAATCTCAGAAAGTTTTAGGAGCACTTTACTGTTGCCCTCATTTTAGACCCAACTAGAGGTTAATTTAGAAGCTTAGATGCTTAATGATCTCTACACAGTCAGTGAAGATAGTTAAATATGTATCAGGCCATTAAAATCTGCACCAAACTCTAGTACTATGTCTTTCTCTTTCATTGATTATGAGAGTTCTACTGTCAATGTACTAAATTGCCAGTCTAGGTATGTCTTTGAACTGTTAATGGCAATGAATCTGATCTTGTGTTTTCCTATGCAGTTGAAATCTGAAGAGCTTCTTAATGTATCAACACACAACAAAAGTCACTGGAAGTCTTCACTAGTATTCAGTTGTTAGAAAGTGGCTGTTAGAAAGTCAGGACACATTATCTAAAGTTGGATGGCAGTGAATAGGACTTCAAGGAAATTTGTGTTAAATGAATCTAAAAGCCTTATTTTAGCTTTCTCCTCTTTGGCAAAGTTTTTGCTGAACGCTTCTATCAATAAGAATCTAATATAAATGAGTGCACTCTAAATGGCTGCAGTTTCCCAAAATGTAAATAGCAGTCCTTCTAGTGAGTGGATTTTTCTGTGTTTATTTGTAAAGCCAAAGACTGTATTGTATATGACAGAAAGTCAAAGTCAGCAGTAGAGGAATAATAATAATAATAAACCTTGGAAATAAAGTGATTGTGTTAGAACTGACAACATGAATGAGAGTCATAGATGTTGTCTAGGAGATGTAAAATGTGCTGTTTCTTACTCGAGGTTCTACTCTCCCAAATGTAATACTTAGATGGAAGTTAAGTAAATCCTAAAGCATAGTTTAATTTAAAAAGACAAATATCTTACATTTTAAAAGAAGGATGCTGTCCCTTGGCAGTCAAAGAGTGAATGTCTAAATATTAGCCTAAATACTAGAAATAATAACAATCTCCTTGGTTTTGTTCAACACAGCAGCATCACACTGTACCATCAGTGTTGTCACAAAACCCCACAGGCTGGAAATCTAAGCACTTTGTTATGGAAACAGGTGATGCAACAGTTTTGCTTCACAAATCTGGGTCAGTTCTAATGTAAAATTAAACAAATGTTATGACCTTGGAAGTTATTATAGATAAAACTGTCCTCTATCTGACAGCACTTCTCAACATTTACAAAGCAGCCAATTAGGCAGCCATACAAAAGGTAGGAGTTCAGAAATGGTCAGAATCTGTTTCTTTTACTGCTTCATAGGAAAAAAAATCTCCTTTTGAATTCCTTCTTTGATTTTAATATTAACAAAATTTACATTAGGTGAGAAAGGGGAGGAAAATTATCACTAAAGCTCAATTTATTTTGCAAAAGAGGTGATTTAAACTAAATTTATTCTTGCTCAATAGCCTCAGATTTGATGACTTTCTAACAATAAAAGCAAAATAATAAAAAAAAAATCAATTTTATTAAACATTCAAAAATAGTAAACTACATTTAAGATCTTCATGATTCAGCCTGTTTTATTATTTGAACATCATTTCATATTGTGTCAGTGGCACTCAGGAAATAGTACTGATGAAAATGTGATGAAGAGATAGTGAAAATGATGGACTGGATGAAGGAGACTGAATGGTATAGTCATTGCTCAGAGGGAAGGGTGCAACTTAACAGTTGAGGGAGGTAGTGGGACTTCAAATTTTCCACATGTATTTGAAGCAAGAAGTAAATCAAATTAATGAATTAAATCACATGTCAGTGTATTTCATATCGAATAAATGTAATATGAATTTCTGTTCTCTGCAAACACAGTGTTTTGGATAAGAATCCTGCTCTTTTAGTTGAAATTAATTATAGCTCCATATGAAACAGCAAGAGGAAGACTTCTGCAACTTTGTAACGGGTTTTGTAGCATGTCCTGAAGAAGATCTCATACACAGTACATGATTTCATAGATAGGAGCAAACTAAGGTTGTGCTAGTCCTGTGGGGAAACTTCTGCCATATACAATCAGAGCTGTTGCATAAGTCCTTCTGATGACATCAGTTCTCATATGCCTCCATTTATCAAACATCCAATGGGAAGTTATCATGGAAAAGCACAATTTTTGTCTGCATTACATATAAAGTATTGCCCTGTCATTTTTCTCCTGCTTCCTTACTGAGTCCTAATCATCATCCTAAAAAACATTTCCAACTCTGAACATTGCAAAAAATGCATGGCAGTTTCAAAGACAAGTTGAATGATGTGAAGCTATTTCTTGGTGGTGATGACTGTATCTGAACCTGGAAAACATAATTTATTGTACTTTTGAAATGAATCTCATTAAAAATAATAAAATACATTTGCCCTCAATATTATTTTCAGCCTACAATAGGGTACACCTAGTTACCAAAAAAGTATTTCTTCACATACATCCCTTGGAGATGAAGGGAAATATTTGTATAAATTCAGAATAATAACAAAAAAAGGCAGATTTATCACTTCACTTTACCCAGCTGGAATGATTTGTGGTTAGGACAGAAAAGTTTAAAATGGAAAAAAAAAAAAAAAGGGTTTCTTATGTCTATGTTCTGAAATATGCTAAAGATTAAAAAGCTCCTGCCAATATATTGACCTGTGAACTGAGACATCCAATTCACTGCCTGAATATTTATACCTTGATTTGTTATAAATTTATAAACAGGGCTTGCTCTCTCTGCTGGAGTCAGAGGCTAAAATATTGCTCCTGGAGAACTTCTCAGGGCTTACACCTTTCTGTCCTACCTGTCATATGAAATCCATAAGAATCTTTCTAATGCTGTCAGTGCTAATTAGTGCAGTAGTCTGCTTCTGTGCCTCAAAGTGAAGCCAGAAAATCATCACGTAGTGACTCTCAAACCATGTTGCAACTTTGGCAGGAAAAAGAAATCTTCTGAAGAAGGACATTGAGACACTTGAATGTGTCCAGAGAAGGGCAACAAGGCTGGTGAGAGGCCTCGAGCACAAGCCCTACAAGGAGAGGGTGAGGGAGCTTGGATTGTTTAGCCTGGAGAAGAGGAGGCTCAGGGGAGACCTTATTGCTGTCTACAATTACCTGAAGGGTGGTTGTAGCCAGGAGGGGGTTGGTCTCTTCTCCCAGAAGAAGAGGACCAGAACAAGAGGACACAGCCTCAAGCTGTGCCAGGGGAAGTTTAGGCTGGAGATGAGGAGAAAGTTCTTCACCGAAAGAGTAGTTTGCCATTGGAATGGACTACCCAGGGAGGTGGTGGAATCACTGTCCCTGAAGGTGTTCAAGAGGGGATTGGACATGGCACTTGGTGTCATGGTTTAGTCATGAGGTCTGTGGTGACGGGTTAGACTTGATGATCTTTGAGGTCTCTTCCAACCCTGGTGATTCTGTGATTCTGTGAATGTGACTGCTTCCATTATAAATCATGGACAGGGTGGTATCAGGGATCAAATATCTTCTTGCAAACTAAAACATTGTTAGAGTATGCTTTCCAGTTCTGTGTCCAGAGATGTAATGGTCAGATCATGTATTACTAAATTGTTCTGGGTCCCGTGACTGGGTGACTACTGGTAAACTGCCTTTAGGAATGGTTTTTCATCTGTGTTATACACTGGTCTGCTGTGGGTAATGTTCTCTATAGAAATCTGTGCATTAATTGCTGAAGATTATTACTCAGGCTGGGCACCTTAATTCCCTTAATTAAGAGATGCTAATCTTCTGGGCACTTACAATTTTACTATATTTATTTAACATTTTTTATTTAGGATTCGAGACAAAACAGCTTGAGATCCCCAGATTGTATGTATAGCAGGCAGTTCTGGTTTTGCTGAGCTCTAGTGATACTAATCAACAGAGAATGTTCTCTCTATCCAAGTACTTAAGACTCACAGTAATTCTTCAGCACAGTTGTAAAAACCACCAGCACTAAACAATGAAGCTCTCACTAAGGGAAAAATCATAGCATTCTGAAAAACAAGCCAGGTCCTCATTCAGAGTTAATTGTCATTTTTAAATGGAAGTCAGCAATATTCAGTTGATGAGAAGAATCTGGTGCACTATTTAATGTGTAAGAGAGGAAAATGTCATTAAATAACTAGAAGAGTTTATATTCTGTAATGGATTTTGTTTCCCGAAATACAGGGAAGCAGGTACGAAATGTGGGCATTTGATCAGTGTCACGCTGCCTGCTAAGGACCTGAAACACCTTTTAGCTCCTATATAGAGAGAGGCACAAGTGAATTCAGGGTGGGGGCCCAGAAACAATGCTTTTTAACCCTTACATTCACCATCCTGAGCCACTGAACAGGAACTTCAAGCTTCTTCCAGTTTGTTAGGTTTTGATTTCCCAAATAAAGCAGCTTTGAAGCTTTTGTTTAGTAAAAGCTTTAATGCTGCTAGGTTTTACTCTGTTACATATAGACATCTCAAATACTGTTGACCTAACAGCCAAGGTGGAGCTTTGTTATGGGTACAGAAAATCAAGCACAGGTACCACAAAATTATGTCTTGCTTCTGCTTTTATCCTGAGGACAATTTCCCAAATGTTCTGGAGGGAGCAGTTAACTTTAGTAGATGGTTTAAAAGAATTACAAGTGTGCAGTGATTTAAGAACCACATCCAGGTTCAAAGTATTTGACTGTCCCATAAAATAAGGAATAAGCCTCCTACAAAATTATGGGAGCATAAAAATATTCCTAATCTAAGAATTTTATTGTTAACTATAAAACATTGCTCCATCGTTATGAAGAGAAAACTTGATAAACTTGATTTATGGACTGAACTTGCTAAGTTGGTAACTGTGAGCTATGAGTTGAGGATGATTCTCTTCTAGCAGGTGGTGGAGTCACCGTCCCTAGAGGTGTTCAAAAAGGGATTGGACATGGCACTTGAAGCCATGGTTTAGTAGTCATGAGGTCTTGGGTGACAGGTTGGACTTGATGATCTGGAGGTATTTTCCAACATTATTAATTCTATGATTCTATGATCCTATGATTCTGTGATATAAAATATATCATAATACACTAATATACCATGTAAACATATACATATACATTATAGAAGATTTAAATTTAAAATACAACTGCTTAAAACACAATAATTTGGTTTAGAAGTGTTGTTTTATGGCTCTAATATACCTTCATGTATTTTTGTTTTCCTTTTGAAAATGTATAGCAGCAAATGCATCCCATAAAATCTAATCTCTCAAAATTCATTAAGAGTCAATGTTCTGCAGTGTTTTTAGAAGTTATTTAAACCAGTTAATGGGCTCATATTCATCATGTGTTTGTGTTCATTTGTGCTATTTTAAGCATGAAAACAATAATAAAAGATACTGTACAATATTGCTGTGCAATATGAGATGGTAATAATTAGTGAAACCATGTACAGGATGTGATCAATTTGCTGGGACTTTGTAATTTAATACCGTGCAGAAAATATCAAATTTTAATCTTTCCTTCTATTGGTGAGATATGAGAAGGAGAATCTCAGAACCCAGATTTATGATTTTTCTTGTTTTATTCTGTGAAAAGAACACAAACAGGTCTTGCTAGCCAGTGTAAAAATGGTTAAAAAAATCCTGATTCCTTTCATTAGTCAAGATTAAAATTGAAGGTGATGTGTGAAACACCTTGAATCTTGTCTTTACCCAGAAGTTTCTATCAGGCTATTTCTCTTCATACAACTTAGTACATTCAACTCTGTGTGGTCTCCACCTAGTAATTAATGTTTAAGAAGGCATTCTCTCTTTGATTGTTAAGAGTTGTTATGTGGTTTTTAAAAGAAACAATACAAAGTTCAAGGATGGTAAAGACTTTGTTGCTGCAGTAAAAGTCACATAAGAAAAAATATTTAATCACTGCTGCCTTTCTCAAAATAAAGCATTAGTTCCTCTACCAAGGGAGTCCTGGAAGAGCTAGCCAAGCAGAATGCAGTGGTCCACTCTGCTATGGCAGGAGGGACACAGTCCTGTGTTTGTGTTCTGGCTCTGCTTTAAGTGCCTTCCTGGCATCAGACCCATCAGTGCCAAAACAGCTGAGCTCTCAGGACCTGCCCTTGTGAAAGGCCTTGTTACATTTCTGGGGAACCAATCAAGCAAACATTTTCTTCTCTTTTTAACCTCTGATAAATGAAAGGGACACAATGATTTTCCTAGATTGTTTTTCTACAGTCAACACCCAGTCCATTAGGTTTGCCACTCCCTGTTCAATGCTTTAGTTTGAGACTCAACAAATTATCTCTGTGGACTCAGTAAAAAGGTCAAAATGATGGACCTTCTAGTTCTGTATTTGTAGGTCAATGCTAAGCTCAAATAGGGAAGAACCTCCCTTCACCACCCAGCAGAACTAAATATGAAAAATGTGTTTCAAAACCCAAGTCAAGCAACATTTCACTTCCTCTGTGCATCCTACTATGCACATGTGTTTGTGTAAGATACCTATATGTAAATATTTTGTGATTACAAGAATCTATATGCTAACTGTATGTGCATAAAAATAACTTAAACATTTACAAAGACATTTTAACCTTGTATTCTGAAGAGCAAACACCCTACATTTCCTGACGTGTAAATCTACCAGTGAGAATTAATTAATTATCTGTCTGGATGGAAAACACATACCTATGAAATTGTTTTGGCAATGCCACTAATTATGACTGAGCTGTAAACTGAAGGGCTACAAAGTTTTGCTACAACACACAGGAATGGCTGCTGAGTGCTATACTTCAGAGCTTTCTCGTGACTGTTGTGCCTACTCCATGGTGATGTACTGTGATAAAAAGTAACCTGTCCCTCACCTCCATCTGCAGGCAAGCAGAGTGATGAATAGAAGTGATCTGAAAGGTGTAGTTAAACTTGCCATGCCATATTCTTGTTCTGTCAGTGCTTACATTCTAGTTACTGTCTATACACACTCTTCTGGTACATGCACACTTAACCTGTGCTTTTTTTAGGCCTTTTGTTAATTGAAAGAGAACATAATGTTAAGTGAAAACAATGCCATTTCCCCACTTGTGAGAGGGACAAATTATGTTCCAAACCCACATGCTCACGATGAAGTACACCTTTCAAACCTCTTACCTTCCTGTGTCTTTATGAAAGACATGCTAGGAGGTTCAAATTCACATTTTGAATCTTTCAGGCTTCATGCTATGTGCAACCTCACCTTTCTTCATTGTGAACATTGAAAGACAATAGGAAACTTGGTTTTTTTTACTTTATATTCAGTATTTTGAGATTTAGTTTTTCATTACGTCCCTTGTATTTTGTAAAGAGTTATCTATTAATTTAGATCCAGTTCTATTTGAAATGCACTAATACATAATGTACAGTGATTAATCTAAGTACCCTCAAGAGTTCAGATTGTTGCCTAATCAAAACAATAATACATATATTAATTCTGTAATATTAAAAGTCAGGATGTTAGCTTTCTCCCTTCCTAGTGAAGGGTCAGCATTTTTTTTCAGCACTATATTTTTTATTTTGTACATGACAAGAAAACTGTTGAGGCTCCAATCCATGGCTGCTTGGAAGGGAGTAGCACAGATGCCCTGTGCTGTGCTGGGACCTGGGCTGACAGAGCTGCTTGTTCTTCTGCTCCAGCAGAATGTGATAATGTGATAATGTTTATGACAGGCAGTTGGGAGAAAATGGCAATAGAAGTGGTGGATGGAAACAGAAGGGATCTACAGCTTATTTTTGTGATAGCAGAGTAACATCTAAGCATGACAGACTGCTTCTAACTTACTAAGTGAGCTTGACATCAAACTTTGCTCCCATGATTGTGTTTTACAGCTTTGTCACAGTGTAACTTCCTAGTGACATCTTGCTGGCAGTGATATTAGCTATAGCAAGTATTTTTTAAATCTTCCTCTGCAGAGATCTAGACTTTGGTCTGTCACCTCACCTTTGATTCTTCCATGCACTTGGGACATTCCATATTGCAAAGGATATGTCAACAAGCAGACTCTGACTCACAGAGCTGACTGAATGTTCATCCAACCATGCTCTTAGTCTGCCACTGATAACCAGTATTATCAGACACATAAGTGCTTTTCTCTACATGAACCTCAGATGCTTGTCTATCTCGAGCTGGACACAAGTTGGTCCTGACTTCATTTAGTATAGGGAAAGCAAAAGAACGAGCAAAAATTGCTCCAGCAGTGATATTCATCTCATTCAGCACTGATGGTCTCATTTTGAGTACTGTGTGCAGCTCTGGGCACCACAATCTAAGAAAGGTGTAAAGATTTTTGAATGCATCTGGAGTAAGGCAACAAAGCTAGTGAAAGGATTGGAAGAAGTATTCTGTGAGGAGCAGGTAAGGACTTCGGGCTTGTCTAGTTTGGAGAAAAGGAGGCTTAGAGGTGGCCTCATTGCTCTTCACAGCTTTCTGGGGACATGGAGGAGGAGATGCTGATCGATCTCTTCTCCCTGGCATCAGTGAGAGGAAGTGTGAGAATGTTCAAAGATGTGCCAAGGGAGTTATAAACTAGACTAGAAAGAGTTCCTTTACCAATAGGGTGGCCAAACACCAGAATAGGACTTCTAGAAAGATGATGTCCTAATCCTGTCAGTGATTATGAGGAGTTAGGACAATACCCTTAAAAAAATGCTTTAACTCTGAAGGGGCCAGGCAGTTGGACGAGAGGATTGCCATAGGTCTCTTCCAACTGAAGCTCTCTGATTTTCATTTCAGATAAGAAATGTAATGAATACAATGAATCACAGTTTACACATCAGCAAAAATCTTTCTGACAATCAATAAATATAATTCCAGATAAGAAAAATGAGATGTTGGTTTGTACATAGAGTTGAGATTGAATCAAATAATGCAGACCAAGTGTAATTTTTATTTTGAGGCAAGATATACTAAACACAGTAATTGCCTATATTCCCATAAGCAAAATTTATGAGTGTTACAGCTTATGGTAATTGACTGAGAACAGATATGAAGAGCCAGATTTATCTCCTGTAACTTTATTTCCCCAGTGTTAGATTTCTGGTCCAATTTAGTAATTTGCACTAATTCTGCTTTCAGAATGTCAGAAAAGAAATAATAGAGGACATCTGAAGGCAGCTCTTGTCTCCTCATGTGTGCATGAGTACAGATCCTGGGTATGTGTGTGAGACAGAAGTCTTAAACAGAAAAAGTCTCCTCTTTGACTGTAAAGGGAGCTGGTGTAGGTTACTTACTTAACCTTGGTTTTAGTCTAAACGAAGATGAATTCCACTCTGAAGCACTATCATGATAAACTGTGTATGAAATACTGCCTTATTTTTCTGAGATTTGTGAAAGCAAATTGTGATGGTAGAAAAATTACTGGTGTAATGGCACTTTTCAAGTGGCAAAAAAAAGAGTAATATTATTTTGCCAAGACCATCTTACTATAGTATAGCTACGGGTAGACAGAAATGGGCAAACTGCAAGGATGAGCTTGTGGAGACATTCGCTTATTTTGCTGTAGATTTGGTGAGGAGAAGAAAATTAGCTTTAATAAAAACCAATGGTATTTAGACAGAATACTCTAAAAGAGGCTCACAGTTATGCACCCAGTTTGAACTTCCCTAGCCTGCTTTCATGTGCCTCTGTCATTTTAATTATACATTAAGAACTTTTAAACTGGAAAAACTGGCAGAAATCCACAGGTGTGCCTAGTAATCTAACAGCTTTTGACAATTTGAATTGGAATGAAATGGCTCTCAGAAACTTTCTCAGAAACCTCACAAGTAATGTTACAAAGATGAATTAAAACACAGTCCAACTTCACAGTAACCTCTTAACATCATGTCCCTCAGTGATGGCTTTTAATTTTGAAAGAACAATTGTCCATAGGTTTAATGTCACATCATGACATAAACATTTGTGTGTTCACCCACACATTTGTGTGTTCTCAGAGTTTGATGAGATCAGGAACTAGTCCATATGTGAACAGAATTTGTATTCTGCTGAATAAATAAACTAAAATAAATGAGAATTGAAATTATACATTTTTTACTTCGTATTTCTCAGCTATCTTGATATATACATGCTGCTTTCTTAATACAGCTTCCCATTGATGCTTGCAAATGTCAAATTTATAGCCTTTGCAGATATTTTTGCAGCTGGAATGGAAATTGGGTTTTTGCCCTGTGCTCACATTTCTAGTGCAAATCAGTGACGCTTAAATTCTAAAAGTGATTTAAATAACTAAAATGTCTTATTCCACATCCAACTTATTAAACCCAAGACTAGCACAACTACAGTATTGCAGAAGTCTGGCAATGAGAAGTGAGATTTTAGATCCCAAAGTGGCTGGGGGAAATTCACATGTTCTTTATATGAAACATTCCAATTGGATGGTAGTGCCAGTTCCACAAACAATTTAGCAAGGCTTCCTATTTGTAGTGTAGTTTGTACACTCACCTAATTTTTATCATAAATGAAGGGAAGAATCTGGATCTCAAATTAATTGTCAGTTTCATTAAGTTTTTCTTGTTCTAAGCCTAGGGGAATCTCATCACCTCAGTGAAAGAAAGTAATCATAACTAGGAAATTGACAGGTTTTTAAAGAGAAAAACAATAATCTGGAGGTCTGAAACTGTGTCCTCTTGTTCTGGTGCTGGTTGCCTGGGAGAAGAGACCAACCCCCTCCTGGCTACAACCTCCCTTCAGGTAGTTGTAGAGAGCAATAAGGTCTCCCCTGAGCCTCCTCTTCTCCAGCCTAACAATCCCAGCTCCCTCAGCTTCTCCTCATAGGGCCTGTGCTCAAGGCAAATAGTAGCAGCAGTAATATTAGTATCAGTAGCAGTAATAATGATAATGGAATAGAATAGAATAGAATAGAGAATATATATAGTGATAATATCATCACTGGAAAAGTATTTGGCGTTTATGTGATCAGTGACAGTCTCCCTTGAACATGGGCTTGGGGATTTTTCTGTATGTAGTTTGATTTCACTTGCTTATGATCTTTGCTACAGTGCATCATGTTAAAAACGAATGGGTCTCTTTGACATTAGCAGTAAGAACTGCAATGGGAACAGCATTTGAATCTGCTGGAGTTGAGCATATAAGCATCAATAGTCTTGCTCTAGTGGGAATACAGATTAGCAGCAGGTAATTCCATTGTGTGAGCAAAATTGCCTCTTCACCATCTATCAGCTAGAGAGCAAGTTCTAGGACACCATGCAAGTGAACACCTTAAAAGTGCCATTTACCCTGAATAATTGAGGGGAAGGTGCAAAAAAAATTACTCGACAGATTTAACCAGAGTTTAGATTATGCTCAGAATTATTTTTGTCACAGTAAAATCACTAGGCATGAGAGAGGACAAAGCTCCATTGCAAAATGGTTCCATAATCACAATAGTTTGAAGGTTAATTTCATATATATTTTATTTTTATAGGTTAATCTAGGCAATAAGCCATAGTTTTTATAGCAATGGGATAATATTTATACAAAATAATCAATCAGCAGTATGCAATATAAGCAATAAGACCTGGCCAAATAAGGTGTTACAATACTATATTTTGAGAGAAGACCAGAAGACAAGAAGGTTTTAAATTGCCTTAATTCTCAGTGTTGATGTAACTGAGAACATAGTTACTGCTGTGTAAATGTTTAGTCACTCGTATAACAAACATCCTTGCACATACAGAGCTTCAATTTAGGGATTCTCTAAATAAACAATTGTGATTTGTGCAGGATTGAGGCTGTTTCTCATAGTGAATTTAGATTAGTTCCAGAAGATTCTGTGGATTACTTCACCACTTAAACCACATTTTTCCTTTCCTCTAGTCCCTAAAGTGTTGAAATATTCTGAATTAGAATTGGATATTGTATTTGGTTTTGTTGCACCAGAAAAGCAGACAGGCAAAAATAGCTGGGAATGTGGGAAGAACTGGATTGGCAGTTAGATTTGCAACATGATGTTGAATATCAGTGTGGATTTTTTGATACTCCACTGGTTTTCTCAATGATAGCATTAAATTTATTCCCAGTAGCTGTTTTAGTCTCTGTTACAGAGCCCTGCTGTCCTGGAGATGGTTAAGTGCTGTCTGCTGATGGGAAGTAGTGAATGAATTCCTTGTTTGGTTTTGTTTGCACACACAGCTGTGGCTTTACCTATTAAACTGCGTTTATTTTGACCTATGAGTTTTCCCCCTTTCACCCATTAGAGTCTCTATCCCATCCCACCAGGGGCAGCAAATGCTGGCCAGGGTTAAACCATGACAAATACCAGAGATACACAGTCTGTCAGTCAAGAAATACATGAGTTCTTCATTGTCTACCCTCCTGCAGCAGCATTTTCTTATCTCTGAGATGTCTTTTTCAGTATTTTGTTCAAGCTGCCTGCTGGATTCAAGAGCTCTAGGGGGAAATAAAAGGCAGAGAGGTGAATATAAGTAACACATCTATAAAAAACATCTTTCAAGAATTATATTTAAACAATTCAGAAATTATTGGGGGTCAAAGTATGCACTATTGCAGGAGTCAATTAAAAAATAAATATTTTGGTAATATTTAATATATTTCTTCATTAATTACTAGGGAAGTTGCTTATGTTACTTGGGGATATTTCAGTTTAATTTTCTACCTCTTTTCCTCCTCAGTTTCTTAGTGACTTTAGTCTGATAATGACAGCAAGGTTTTCATTAAAGAGCAAAGGTCCTGTTGGACTTTACAGAACCATGTTACAATCAGACAGAAGGGCACATTTCATTACTGGTTTGTCACCTTGCTCTGTGTCAGTCTGAAGAAAAATTTCTTAATTACTTTTTAAGTAAATACGATCATTGTTTTGTAGATGCGTAGCTTGGAAGCATTACTCCTCAAGGTTAACTTTGTGGCATCAGCTAAAGGAACTGTTCAGAAAGAATTAATTTAGCAGAATGTAAGTCTATTTAAAATGGACCAGTGTTTTAAGATGGTTTTCAGTATGTCTATGACTGCCAGCTGCAACCATTTAATTTTTTCTTCAAAATTTCTAGTGCAATTTGAGTCTAAAAACTCAGAATGGATACTATTTTTTCCTCCTATTCTATACCATGAATATTACACTCAGAGTCTGATTATCTCTTTATGGGAGAAGTATACCATCTGAGTGTAATTTGCTGATGTAAAGGAAACACTTTACAGAAGTTTATGGCTGATATACACTTACATAAGTAAGTAAATCCTCTTGAAATTTCCTCAGAGAAAAAATTGGAAGTACAGAAAATTATTCTTACCTCCTGACATTCAAAAATACTGAAGAGTCATAGGAAACCTATATCAATATTTAAAGTACTCTTGATTAGATATGCATTGGCATTGATTTTCAGTAACAGATTATGCAGTATTGTTCTAGAATTAGCAAAACATCAACTTTTTTTGTGTGTCCAAAGTATTTCCCAGTACTCCTTTGGACAGTTTATCATGGGATAACTGCAGGATTACCAGCTTCTGTGTTTTGGAACATTCCAAGTGATCATCAGTTATCTGCCCATCAAATCCTTACTGAAATATTTGGAATAGCAAGAACTCTAGTGACAACACCCTTTTGCTGCTTTACACAGAAATGTCAGCTTATCGGACAGGAGCTCTTGTAGTCATTATCCCACACATCATTTGAGACAAAAAAGAAAAAGACTGGATAAAGATAAGTATGTCAAGGTGTCACGGTCCGGAGACATTAGATGTCTCAGTCCGGAGACACAGTTCTTTTAAATATTCCCGTGTTGTGAAATTAAAGGCACAAACGAGGCCAAAGTATCAACAGCTAGACTATTTATTAGATAAAGTGGACATAAGAAGGGAGAGGGAGAAAATGGAGAGAGAGGGAGAGAGAAGAGGAAAGGAATTATATTACCACACCCCTCATCCCCCCCAAGACAGTTAAAGTCTGTGGAGGAAAGGTGCTGCAGGAGATGTTGGGTTTGTAGAGAAACCGTGGTGAGGCTTTTGCTGGAGAACAGCTGTGGTCCTCTGGGGAGATGTTGGGTTGATGCAGGAACAGTGCTGAGGCTCCTCTGGGCAGCCTGGGTCTGTAGAGAAAGGGTGCTGAGGATTTGGCTGGAGCTGTGGTCCTCCGGGCATCTTCTTTTCTCCGGAGCAGCATTGTCCCGGCTTCTCAGCGGCCTGGCCCGTCTCCTGTGTTTTCCTTCATCTCCATTTTTCTCCCCGTTTTTCTCCTCTGTTTCTCTCCTCTGTTTCTCTCTTCTGTTTCTCTCTACAAACCAGTAGTTGCTCCAGTCTTTTATACAGTTTTTAGTCCTTAGGTATGTAGTCAAATATTGTCCCTCAGGAATTCCAGTGGCAGGAAATCTGTGTGTTTGGGCAAGAACCTGGCTGGAGGGGGGGGGAAATCTCCATCTACTGTCTCCATCCAGACAAGGTTCAGGAAACAGGTGGAGATTATCTTGCCCTAAAGGTGTGATGGCTGGGTCCTTGGGTCCATTGTTGTAGTCCCATGTTATCACGATGCAATCACAAGCTGATTTGCATCCAGGATTGGTGGACAGGATTCTTTCCACCTTCTTTCCAGTGGCTCTGCTATCACTTTATCTTTGTTGACTCACATAGAGAGAGACAAACTTCTTAGACTCTCACACAAGGCCACTGTATGTATTTATGTTTGGTGACTTTGTCAGACTGTCATAATGTTAGCTTTTATAACACACTTGTCCTCCACAGAGTATTTTATGTAAGAGGTTAAATAGCATTATTCCATTTTTACAGGGAGGAGGGAAAGGACAGAGAAGTGATTTGCTCAAGGCTGATTCTCACATCACAAGAAGTAAGGAGAAGCATCTGTATGCTGGCAATGCTAACTTTTAACAAATCCTTTTCCACTGTAACACAAGACTCACTGTATTGCTCTATTCAGTTGTTCCTAGTGAAGTGCCTACAATGGGAAAAAAACCACCCAAGATAAAAAAAACAGACGAAGCCCCAGATTATTTGTCTTGAAGACATTTTCAGTATTTCAGTATTCCTAAGGTTGGAAGAGACCTCAAAGATCATCGAGTCCAACCTGTCACCACAGACCACATGACTAGAGTAGGGAAGACACTACTGCCCACTGCAGGCTTGAACTCCCAACCTTCCCATTAAGGGTCTGATGCACTACCAAGCTGAGCCACCCCAGTGTTTTCAAAGAGGTTCTACCTAACTTTCTAGGCTTGATACATGGTTCCATCTTTGAATTTTTTGAATTTATGAGACGAATAGAATAGAATAGAATAGAATAGAATAGAATAGAATAGAATAGAATAGAATTAATTAGGTTGGAAGAGACCATTGAGAGATCATTGAGTCCAACCTATCATCCAACACTATCTAATCAAGTAAACCATGGCATCAAGCACCCCATCCAGTCTCTTCCTAAACACCTCCAGTGATGGTGACTCCACCACCTCTCTGGGCAGCCCTTTCCAATGGCCAGTCACTCTTTCTATGAAGAACTTCTTCCTAACATCCAGCCTGCACCCTTTCATAGTTTCATAGTTTCATAGTTTCATTCAGGGTTGGAAGGGACCACAAGGATCATCTAGTTCCAACCCCCCTGCCATGGGCAGGGAAACCCCACACTAGATCAGGCTGGACAGAGCCTCATCCAGCTTGCTCTTAAACACCCCCAGGGACGGGGCTTCGACCACCTCCCTGGACAACCCATTCCAGGGTCTCACCACTCTCATGGTGAAGAACCTCCTCCTCACATCCAGCCTGAATCTCCCCACCTCCAGCTTCATTCCATTCCCCCTAGTCCTATCACTACCTGACATCCTGAGAAGTCCTTCCCCAGCCTTCCTGTAGGCCCCCTTCAGATACTGGAAGGCCACAATGAGGTCACCTCGGAGCCTTCTCTTCTGCAGACTGAACAGCCCCAACTCCTTCAGTCTGCTCTCATAGGAGAGGTGCTCCAGCCCTCTGATCATCCTCGTGGCCCTTCTCTGGACTACTGGTTCATCTTGTGACTGTGTCCTCTTGTTCTGGTGCTGGGTGCCTGGGAGAAGAGACCAACCCCCACCTGGCTACAACCTTTCCTCTGGTAGTTGTAGACATCAATAAGGTCTGCCCTAGAAATAGTTATCTTCTCCATAACATTTTAGTGATATAAAGAATGGTAGCTGTAGCTTAATTTCACAATGAAGAACTATGCAGGTGATTTACTTGTGATCTAGAAAGAAGGCTTAGTGACACTGGGAACTAGAGTGGAGTTCACCAGTCCAAACCACTGAAACATCCTTTTTAATAAACTTTACTTTAGATAGCAGAGCTCTAAAGTTTTTTTTTTAATGGAAATTCAGATATTGTCTGTTGTGTCAAAGACTAGTGGAATGTTAAATTATTATTGCAATTATTATTAATTTACTTTTGAAACACCTGGAAGACATCCAGCAACTGTTGACATTCTTGAGACCACAGTTTGAAACCACTGACCTCATATCATGACACTCTTGAACCATGACCTTCCCCAAAAGAAAAACATTCTTTTCCTGTCATGCAGACCACCATAGATGGCATTGAAAAATGCAGCTGGTAAATTATATTGGCACTGGTAAAAAGCCCCACTCGCCTTGGTAATGCTTAATGTTATGACAAGTGTCAATTACTCCAAACTGCAGTTAGGGATGTTCAGGTTCAATATCAGGAAAAACTTTTGCACTGGGGGAGTTTTGCAGTTCTGAAACAGCTTTCCCATAGAGTCTATGGAGTCTTGATCCTTGGAATTTTTACAAGATTTGGATAACCAGATCACTGACCTGACCTAGTGCAGGCAATTTGCCTGCCTCCAGTGGGAGGCTGAGCTATATGACCTCTGTTTCTATGATTCCATGGATTTAAACACTCTGTAGAGGCAGTCCTGAGGGACATGGTTTAGTGGTGGCTTGGCTGTGTTGGCTTGACAGTTGGCCTTGATGGCTTTAAAGGTCTCTTCCTACCCAAAACCAAGTCTTTGATTCTTTGATTTTATGAATCTATTTATTTTTATAGCATATGTATATTGCATTTCCTTTAAAATGTTTGAAAGCCTTTCTTCTATTAAGAGGCAACAGTTGGGCACTTTCAGTTCAGACTGTTACAACATATGTTCCACAAAACAGTGAGCAATTCATTCAGATTTCTTAAAAGAACAATGAGGAATATAAATGAAAATGTGAATCATAAATAGTCAGTATTAACCAACTTTAACTTGGGAAGCAAGTCTGCTCTCATTAGTCTGTATTGTAATGTTTACTGACTTCATGGCTGGCACTCAGGAAAGGTATAACAACTGAACACCTGCCAGCCACTATGAATGGCTATACAGGTGGCAGGATTTGCCCTCTGAGCACACCAAGGAAGTACATTTAATTGCTAGTTCAGAATGGAGATGCATTGTTAGTGAATCGGTGGTTGCCTGTGGGACATAAGCAACAAAATCCTCCCATGGGTAAATACTTACAGAAGTGAGAGTACTACCTGTATGTATGGCATTTAACAAGCCAGCCAGAGTAGACTGCAACCTTTTTTGTGTCAAAGACATTGAAACAATCCATTTGTTTTAAGAGGTCTTTGCATGTGTTAAAACTGTACTTCTGTTAACTGGGGAATATCATGCAGTAATACTAATTTTTATACTATCTGTTCTGCAGTGTATCCAATACCACTGATGACCCAATTGTACAAGTCCAAATTCTATCAGCTATGTGTCTAAATTAACTCAGTTTACATCCTGTTCCCATAAAGCTTTATCAGGTAGGGTTTATTTATAGAAACACAACTAAATATTAATGTTTACTAGTCAGTAGCATTACAGTTATACTTCAAAATGTATTTGAAAGTGATTTGATTGATATTGGCCTGCATTTATTAAGCCATTTTTACTCAGCAGACACATAAACAGGGATTTAACTTAAGGTTCCTGATGACCTACCCAAGGTGGTGCAAGTAAGGCCAAAGGAATTTCTTGTGTACATAGTGTAGCCCTGGCAGAGAAGGCAGGTTAGTTGTAGCAGCTCTCAGGTAGAACATGGATGCTCATTGTGAGACTGGTATCTGACCCACAACAGATCTGAATTCAGCAGGCTCATTATTTGAACCTGCATCATTTTGGTTTTCTTCAAAAACAAAGGCTTTTAGTCTTTGTAGAGCAATGCCAACTACTCAGTCATATGGGTTGAACCTCTTTTTCTATGTATCTAAAGGTTAATTAATATTTGATTAAACTAAAGATATAAAATCAAGTGTTCTTTGTGGTAATGGGAATCTGAAAGAGAACAGGCAATTAAATAGTGAAACAATTATACAGCTGTACCTGGAAATAATGAGATTTAGTGCTTTTAGCAAAGAGTTAGACCTAAGGGATCCATTCCAGCTTTTATTTTTTTTCCCCCTTTGTTGTTTAATTCATATTTGTTAACATTTCTCATCCTGGTACTGGAATTTGCAAAAGCTTTTCCAGGACAAATTCAAGCATAGATGTCTATCAAGAAGAATATCAGATCAGGTTGTTGATGTTGAGGAGGCAAGATTTTCCTTTAATAAACTCATACAGCAAATATGTAAGCAAATGTTCTTAATATAGAACTATTTTTAAAGTGCTTAATAGCATAGTAAAAGTGGCTTAATAAAACTGCTCAGACAATCTTGACATTTATAGAGCTTTTCTGTTGAGTGATATATAAATAACTGTCTTAACTAAGATCATCAACCAAATGCATTTGCACTTCTTTGCACCTGCAAGCTAGCCATTTGAAAGAACATATAAAAATAGATTAAATCTTTCAATTTATTAAAAAGGAAAGAAATTAGATACTAGTTTTTATACAGATTTAGAGCATAAATTCAAGTCAGAAAAACAATCTAGAATATTAATGGGTAACATTTATCTTGAATGATCTCAGTATTCATCCATTTATATTTTAAATCATAAGTGCAAAGTTTATTGTGGTAAACTGATAACTAGAAATCCAGACTGTCTTGGTGCTGTTCAGCATCATGTCATGGAACTTTCACCTGCAAAGTCCTCAGAGTGCTTTCTGAAATGTGAAACTGATGCAGCTTCCATACTGTCATTGTTTCACCCCACCTTGACAGGACGTGTAGGTGTGCAATGCCACTGCATCTTAGCATCTTTGAGGGATTCAAGGAGTTCATGTTTATACATTGGACAAGACCGCTGTCTGAGACGGGTTTAAAATGGCCAGAGACATCAAGGCAGCACTTGCACTGCTAAAGGTTTGCAAATGTCTTAGCAGAGCACAAAAGGCTTTGGTATGCTGAAAACTTTTTGGGTAGCACCAGCTGCTAAGAGCCAGTCATGTGTCTCATTACGTCTGCATCTTAAACCTGCCAGAAACAGATCATTATTTTTTTCATTCCTACACAAAACACTGCAATCTTCCCATGACATGAGTGAGAACTGCACCTGAGTGCAGTTTTAGTGATGGAATTACATTTATTTTTAACTGTCATAAGACAGTTACAGTGACAAGTCATGGAGTCCCATGAACTGCAACATGATTGTGCTTCATATTAAAGAATATGCAGTTGTTCTAGTTAATAAAAAAAAAAGAAATTAAATATTATTTTAAACAAAAATTGTGATTCCTTAGCTGAGGAACTGAGTTATTTGGACCAAATATGGCTTAATTAAAAAAAAAAAAAAAAAGTGTTTATTCATTGCCCTCACAGATTTAGCAAGCCACTAAATTGCAGAATTGCATACTGCTTCTGTATGTTTCTCTCTGGATTTTAAAGTAGCATGCCATCAGAATTTGAGATCAGGCAGTCTGCTAAGATCTGATAATAGATTTTATATTTATACAATTGCACATTAGAGACAGAGCAGTCACAAAGGATAACCCCATGGAAGCAAAAGCAGATCTGGAGCTCCAGTATTCATTCATCTATTGATAATCAAATTAAGTTGATAATAGAGAATATCTTTTCCAGCACAGAGATGAACTAAGGAACCTGGTAATATAATCAGATGTTCAAATGTTTCTTGTAACATGTGACACAATATTGCAGAAGAACATAAGCAGCATGACATTAATATGAGACAATTTGTATATTCCCTGAAATTTTGATTGTTTACTGTTAGCTTTTAGAATCAACTTCATTATCCAAGACAAAAGTTTATTTTTATTTAAAGTTTTTCATCCTGTTTACTCAAGCAAGAAGACAAAAAATTGTTTTAAAGTTATTAAGTTAAATGGATTTAATATACTTTTAATTTCTTGGGTTTAGTCCTTTAGTTAGTCAATATAGCATGATGGGATGTGAAATACAGTTCAGCAAAAAAATCGAAGGAGACTTGAATTCTGCATCAGTAGTGAGGAGGATTCATATTTATCTGGTAATTATAATCCTTTCACCACTGAATGATTGATGCTGTTTCACTGAAAAGTAGGTAGTAGAGTCTTCATCCAGCTGTATGCATGCTACTTTTACATGATTTATATCCCTTCACAATTTTTTTATTCATCTGCAGGATATATACTTCAGTGGTTCAGTAGAAAAATAGTCACTTTTACTTTTTTTACCAAAAAAAACGAGAGGAAAAAAGTGGCTTATCTGAATTCCTCATAAATCATAACTAATTTCAACTAGAACAATAAAAATAAAAGAAACCTTGACCAATGATGTTTGTTAAACAATATTTTGCTTTTTAATTTTACAATAAATCTCAAAGGTCTCTTCCAACCTGGTTTATTCTATTCTATTTATTCTACTTTAATGTTCTCTTTCAAAAACCCCTTTCTTTTTTAAAGTAAACAGGAAGGCTGCAGTTCAACTGAATAAAAGATTTTCACTTATTTGTTGACATCCTCTGAACCTGAGTTTATCTATACAATTTTATTTGCTTTTGATTGGTCATCATTGATTTCAAAGCTGTTGCTAATGTATTTGGTTTTTTTTTTCTTTTTTTTTCTTTTTTTTTCTTTTTTAAATGCTTATTAAAGATTATATTTGCTGACTACTCTGAACTCTTCCTACAAAACCTAATTTTTTTCATCTTTCTTGACTGCATTTAATTTAAGACATCCATATTTTCATGTTTACTCTCATGACAAGACCTGCAATGATTAAGATAGGTTATAGTGGGTGAGAACTAAGCAGTCAGTCTCTGAATTGAAAGAAATAAACTTCATCTGCATGAGGTAAACAACTTGCTCTGTTAGGGTAAAGGCATAAATCTCAGGGGAAGACCTAGCCCATAAAAGGTATCAAAGTGTCCCACTCTATTAGCTTAACTTTGAGCACACTGTAATTTATCTTTTCCCACAGTGACATGAGATAAAGTAATGGCAGAAAGGGAAGGCTCACAGCTCTGTAAATAGATTGTCTCCTGAAAGTCTGTTTACCCAAGGTGAACTTCTGGCCTCGTTGAACATGGTGGCAGATTTCCCATCAACCTTATCTGTAGCAGGGAAGGGTTTGAAAAATACTCACTTGTGGCTGAATGCTGTGAAGCTGCATTTATCCCAGGACAGATTCACTGTCAGCACTTTCAGCATCACATTCATTAGACTTGGAACTTGTTTCAACAATGAAATTGTTGCACTTCATTAAGATTAAATGAGGGCAGCTCCTCTACCATTGATTCAATTTAGTGAAATTTAAGCAAGTGGAGCTGGTTCCTGTGTCAGAAAAAGGGGTAAGGTGCACTTGGATTAGGCACATTTATAATAATTTTGCATCTACATTTTATATGTTTGTGTATCAGGTCAGGGAGAAAGTGGAACTAGAACTAGAAGTTATCTTTTTTGGCAGAAGATTTTATCTTTCAGTAAAATATTTGTACTAATATGAAAATCGTGATGGCCAGGCTAGATAAGAAATGGGTGTGTTTAGACCCATTCCTAGCTAGTTGTTAAGCTTAGATCCAAGCTAAATTGTAAGCTGGCTGTAATGTATTGGCAAAGAACTCTTCAGAGCTTTGTATGAAGTCACTGGTACATTTTCAAGTCATAAAGTCTGTGTTTTCAATCCTTTTCGTTTGCAGTGACTGAGTGAAAAGCATAGTCCAGGAATGGCATAAAGTGCAGAAAGTATAAAGTCAACAGTCTGAACTCTCTGCAGTGTGTTCTGTCTGCCTGTGGTTACATGGTGCATGTTTAAGCTGTCTGCCTTCCCATGGAGGCAGCGTGGCAGAGGCAAGTTAAAAGTCAGTGGAAGTTCAGTAGCAAGAGAAAAAATTTATTGCAGTGCAGACAGCCTGTGCCACCCACTTAGTCCTCAAAACAAATCTCCAGAAGTGCATATGCTTGCAGCCAGGTGACTTTTGGCGTACTATTGAGCTTTTACTCAGTGTCACAAAGGCAGAAAAAGTTATAGTAAAATAATCAGAATACCTGTAATTGGTATGGGCAGGAAAAGAAAGAATTTTAGATGCCCTCTTCAGGAATTTCCTAGGACATAGCAAACAGAAAATCCTACAAACAAAATGGCATTTGTACATTATGTAAGCATTTTGTTGCATGGAACGCTGGCTTCACTTAAATTATTAGAAATTATGATACAAGTGGTAGATTCAGTAATCTTTTAACTAAGTTATTTACCCTATAACTGATGCATGAAGGTAAACCACAGACAGCAGTGTTACAGTATCACAGTATCACAGTATCACTTAGGTTGGAAAGGACCTCGAGGATCATCAAGTCCAACCTTGGTTTGGTCAAAAATGCCTTGCAAATTACAGTTGTCCCAAAGAGTATTTGAATCAAACGAGAGTAAGAATGGGAAAGCAAAAAGACTAAAATAACAAAAACATTACCTTTTAAGTAAAATATTTTTCTGTACCCAGTACATAGTTCTAAAATAATGTCCCAAGGATGGGTAAATTGTGATTTTATTTTGTTTTTAATGGTGAACAATTAAGACCATTGATAACCTTTTCTTAAATAAGACAAACGTAGATGGCTACCATGATCATTGGTCATTCTGAAATCCTAGATCTGCCACATAGTTTATTTCTAAGGATAGTGATATATTCTAAATAATACTTAAATTACCTGCCAAAGCTACAAGTCAGGTCTAGAAATCAGAGAGTGTTACCTCAACACCCTCATTGAGACATCAGGAAGAAAGTAATTTAAAGATATTTTCTACTACATGTGTGGTTAATTGCTTGAGTTTTCTAGTTGCAAAATAAGAACAGATATTAATACCTTTATACCCATTTTTATTGTTTGGCATAGGCAACATACAGACACATTAGGCATATCTGCAATACATGTTAAATTAATGTATCAAAACATGGATTCTCTTATTTTACTTACAGCAGCTTGCTAAATGTCAGAATTCCCTAAAGTATGTCACTGGTGATTTATTTTTATGATGACATACTGATACCTTAATGTTGAGTTATGTGTTGTGTCATACCAAAACAGTGAACTGTGTTATATGCAGGAAAAAGAATATTTTTCATTACCATGGAAAAAGTACAATGAAAGATAACCTTGAGGCATCCTATGTTTTAAAGATGTTAAATTATTATTTCAGCCTCTATTTGCACATATTTAGCTTTTTTAATCAATGTGTAGACCAGCATAATTCATATGTATATTTCTGGACTTTCTTACCAGACCATACACATAACTCATGAAAAGTAAGTTAATCCAAATTTTAAGGACTTCCCTTGTGACAGTTTGACTAAAAGTACCAAAGTTTATTGTTATTGCTTGTAAATGAAGAATAGTTTATTGTTGTGGAATATGGAAATTCTGTCCTAAGAAAGTTGCTGTCTACAACTACCTGAAGGGTGGTTGTGGCCGGGAGGGGTTTGGTCTCTTCTCCCAGGAAACCAGCACCAGATTAAGAGGACACAGTCTCAAGCTGCACCAGGGGAAGTGTAGGCTTGAGGTGAGGAGAAAGTTCTTCACTGAGAGAGTCGTTAGCCATTGGAATGGGCTGCCCAGGGAGGTGGTGGTGTCACCATCTCCGGAAGTGTTCAAGTGGGGATTGGACATGGCACTTGGTGCCACGGTTTAGTCATGAGGTCTGTGGTGACAGGTTGGACTTGATGATCTTTGCGGTCTCTTCCAACCTTGGTGATTTTGTGATTCGGTGTGAAACTTGTCATAGAAACACATGAATAAAAAGAACAATATGCAAAAGGAAATAACAGTAAATTTTAAACAAAATATATATTTTTTCAGAAAAAAAAAAAAAAAAGAGCTGGTATTATTGATATAGCAACCAGGCAAGTTTCTCCACATTAATAATTCTCTCCACCTCATTCTTTCCTTATACTACTGAGTAATGGCCATTTAGTGGCTTTTGTAGTGCAGATAATTATACTACAAAAGTGGATGACATGGAAATAGCTTTGTAGAAGCAGGAGTTTCAAGAGCATCTAAAAGTTTAATGAATAGTCCCAGTGACTTTTGCTAGTATTTGATCACAAATCACCGAATAACTTCTCTAGGTATATCCATAGGACTTATAACACAAAATATGGTAAACTTTAGTAAATATAAGACAATATCACATGTGAATTTTATTACAGCATAGATTTACAACAGGAATGAATCTCTTAAAACTCAGGTTGTTTTTAGTACATTCTAGATAGCTAAAGTATTGGTTTTAGTAAATATAAAATCAATTACAGTTTTATGAGGGACTGCTCAGGAAATGAGCATGCACTTTTTTATTTTGAGGTACATAAAATTTTAATGATGGCTGGGTGACCGACAGAAAGTCACTCTACAAAGTGAAATAGATTTGGTAGATAAAGTAAAGTTTTGGCCCATATCTTCAAAAGTGCTGAGTGATTCTATTTTTGTTCTCAGAACCATGACTATGTGGCAATAGCTAGCAACTAATTTATGCCATATAATGAAATCAAGGTCATGGAATTATTTTTAAGCACTAATTCAATTCTTAACAATATGAATTCAACTATATTTAGTTTATTCTATAAATACTAGCCTTAGCTAACTTTTCTCAGAAATTTTTATAGGTATACCTTGAAATATACATTAGTTGAAAACTTATGCATATATCAGGAAAGACATTCTACAACAGGGAGAAACTAGTCCATTTTGACATCTCTTTATGAGAAGGTAACAAAATACGTTGTTGAAGAACATTAATGAACATCATCCTAAACAATATGAACCTCTTTGATTGCACACTACAAAGAGTATATAAGGCACCAAATGGAAGATTTCAATAACTGTCCTCTATTTTCACTGCTTTTACTACCAGGTGAAGTCACAGAAATTAAATTAATCACAGTATCAACAAGGTTGGAAGAGACCTCAAAGAACATCGAGTCCAACCCATCGCCACAAACGTCATGACTAGACCATGGTACCAAGTGCCACGTCCAATCCCCTCTTGAACACTTCCAGGGATGGTGACTCCACCACCTCCCTGGGCAGCACATTTAAATTAATGAACTCACATTCCCCAGGTAAATGAGTGAAATTTGGATTTTTACCCAATAGTTATGCTTAGTGTTGACTACAGAAATATGTCTTAATGAGCAAGAGAGTCTTCTGTGCAGTCATGAGTGCATTCAGATATTAGTGAATCAAAACAGTGGGCAAATGTTTTATTTCTTAAGAGAGAAGACCTGCAGTACTTTTATAAACCAAACTTCCCTCCCCCTTTTTAAGAAAAGAATTGTCTGAAAACCATTAACACTATAGAATTTTTTTATTTATTTATGAAGCCACCTGCACTTGCTTTTAAAGTCCAAGTTAATAACTTGAAAGCATTAAAGAGAAGAAAAAGTGCAATTGTACTTTACAGTCTTTTTCCTTGGCAACTCGTAATTATATTGCTTCATTACTTTAAGTAAATTCTGAACACTTTCTGTGGTTAATACAAAGGCATCATTTTTCTCACTGTGAAACTGTAAACTAAAACTAATTCAATTTGTGTTGGAAAGCAAAGACCATAAAACTAAGACCATAAGACTGATGAGGGATGAATTCCTTCTTGCATTAGTGTCCATTTTGTGGCTTGTAAACCCTTCGTGTTTTCAATATTGTGATTTTATTGTAACGTTTGGTTTTCTAAGTAGGCTTTTGAATATTGTTTCATATATTGATCTTACCTATAAAAATTGCTCAGCATAAGTTAGCTAGTCAGTGTGATCTTTGAGTGAATTTTAGATATCTGGATTTTAAAAACTCTGTTACTATAGGATCTAGGAATATTAGCTCTAAACTCTGTTAGCTTGACTACTTATTACTTTTTTTTCCTTCTTATCCATTCAGTGGAGCTTAAAAGTGTATCTGTGGATTTTGCCAATAATAAAAATTAAAGTTTCTTGAACTATTACAAATGATAGCCTGTGTCTGAGATAGAACTGACTTTCAGAATTTTGATATTCTGTTTTCCCAGAAGCTTTCATAGCATGGTCTCATGAGATAGGGCATCTGGAGCAGGATTGAGAGAGAGGAATTCAAATATTTTGTATAGTCATATCTACCTTTCACAGTTGGTACATTTTAGAACAGCATAGAAGTCTGTACACTACTTTTTTTTATCAGCACATAGTACAGTTTATGTAAAAGCTGGATTTCACTGCAGCATCTCAAGAAGACAGCTGACATACTGAGGCCCAGAACCATCTGTGCTGCCATTGCTCTTCTGTAAATCTATTTTGTATACCTTCACGAGGAAAACCTCCTAACTAACACTTGTTTCCAAATATTTCTTATGGTAGGAGAGCTCTGCAGAGAGACCTTGACAGGCTGGAGAGATGGGTAGAGATCAACGGCATGAGATTTAACACATCCAAGTGCCAGGTTCTGCACATCGGCCACAACAACCTCATGCAGTGCTGCAGGCTGGGGTCAGAGTGGCTGGAGAGCAGCCAGGCAGAGAGGGACCTGGGAGTGCTGGTTGATAGTAGTTAGAACATGAGCCAGCAGTGTACCCAGGTGGCCAGGAAGGCCAATGGCATCCTGGCCTGTATCAGGAATAGTATGGTCAGCAGGAGCAGGGAGGTCATTCAACCCCTGTACTCAGGACTGATTAGGCCACACCTTGAGTACTGTGTCCAGTTCTGTGGCCCTCAGTTTAGGAAGGACGTTGACTTGCTGGAACGAGTCCAGAGAAGGGCAACAAAGCTGGCGAGGGGTTTGGAGCACAAGCCCTATGAGGAGAGGCTGAGAGAGCTGGGGGTGCTTAGCCTGGAGAAGAGGATGCTCAGGGCAGACCTTATTGCTGTCTACAACTACCTGAAGGGAGGTTGTAGCCAGGAGGGGGTTGATCTCTCCTCCCAGGCAACCAGCACCAGAACAAGAGGACACAATCTCAAGCTGCACCAAGGGAGGTTTAGGCTGGAGGTTAGGAAGAAGTTCTTCATAGAAATAGTGATTTTCCATTGGAATGGGCTGCCCGGGGAGGTGGTGGAGTCACCATCATTGGAAATGTTTAGGAGGAGACTTGATGGGGTGATTGGTGCCATGGCATAGTTGTTTAGATAATGTTGGATGATGGGTTGGACTTGATGGTCTTGGAGGTCTCTTATTCTATTCTATTCTATTCTATTCTATTCTATTCTATTCTATTCTGTCTAAGGAACTTCAATTTTCAATCAACTTTTTTTGTGATTATTTTTGTACTTCCTTTATAATTTCTGAGTTTGTCATAAGAAGGTGTCTTTATTATTCTGAGAGATAAAATACACAGGAGGATATTAATCGGGATCATAGAGATTGTTCTGTTTCTTGGCACAGGACAATCGTTCATTAATACAGTGATGAAATCAATATGCTTCAGTGCTGAAACTGATTATTGTCCTGTTTTTCTGTCTTTGGGGTTTTGTTTTCATTTTCTGTTTGCTTTGGTGACTTTTCCTGCCCTTCATGGAGATTTATTGTGTCTACCGAACATTGCATTTTATCTCTGTTACAGAGTTTCTGGATTTTTCCTATGTGTAGGCTACAGAAAATAGAGTATTTAGCCACTTGATTGCAAAAATAAGCTCTGTACTCACTATTTTCTAGGCTTCTGAAATATCATTTGTTATCTAGGAAATTTCAAAACAGCAATTTAAATAAGTGAGAAATAATACAAGTTGTCTGCTTATTTTGATTTAGGTTTTATTATTCTATTTTGAATAGAATACTTAGAGATTATTGAATTTATGTATTTAAAGACAATTTTTGTTTTGGCCAGCTTTATAAGAGCAGTTACATACAGACCCAACAGATGCATATCTCCCATTAGAATTCCACTGGTCATTGAGGTTGGGATTTTCCAGAGATCTCATTAAGCTCTGTAGCATTGGCAGTGTAATGAAATTAAGTGACCTTTTCTAGTCACATTCTTGGTGCAGAGCACCCCTGAGATTGAGCAGGCACTGTTGAGGACCCACTTTTGCTGTTACAACATTGGATAGGGAATAGTGGTTATAAGGATTGAAAAGATTCTTCATAAATCCTGCAAAAACTCTGAAATGGTTTCTGCTCCTTCCTTCAAACTCTGCTGAAACTCCTGTTGCCCAGAGGAGTCTTCTACTATGTCCTTGTTTAATGGTTCAATAATCAGAGCATCTTATTTTTTTCCCTTCTGGAACCTTTATTTTTAATTAGAATAAACCTAACCAGGTTGGAAGAGACCTTCAAGATCATCATGTCCAACCCATCAACCAATCCAACCCACCCAAACAGCTAACCCATGGCACCAAGCACCCCATCAAGTCTCCTCCTGAACACCTCCAATAATGGCGACTCCACCATCTCCCCAGGCAGCCCATTCCAATGGGCAATCACTCTTTCTGTATAGAACTTCTTCCTAATATCCAACCTGAACGTCCCCTGGCGCAGCCTGAGACTGTGTCCTCTTGTTCTGGTGCTGGCTGCCTGGGAGAAGAGACCAACCTCTGCCTGTTTACAACCCCCCTTCAGGTAGTTGGAGAGAGTGATAAGGTCACCCCTGAGCATCCTCTTCTCCAGGCTAAGCAGCCCTAGCTCCCTCAGTCTCTCCTCATAGGGCTTGTGCTCCAAGCCCCTCAACAACTTCGTTGCCCTTCTCTGGGCTCTTTCCAGCAAGTCAACGACCTTCCTAAACTGAGGGGCCCAGAACTGGACACAGTACTCGAGGTGTGGCCTAACCAGTGCAGTGTACAGGGGCAGAATGACCTCCCTGCTCCTACTGGCCACACTGTTCTTAATGCAGGCCAGGATGCCATTGGCCCTCCTGGCCACCTGGGCACTCTGCAGGCTCATGTTCATCCTACCATCCACCAGCACCCCCAGGTTCCTCTCTGCCTGGCTGCTCTCCAGCCACTCTGACCCTAGACTGCAGCTCTGCCTGGGGTTGTTGTGGCCAATGTGCAGAACCCGGCACTTGGATGTGTTAAATCTCATGCCGTTGGATTCTGCCCATCTGTCCAGCCTGTTGAAGTCCCTCTGCAGAGCCTCTCCACCCTCCAGCAGATAAACTCCTGCCCCCAGCTTGATATCATCAGCAAATTTACTGATGATAGACTCAATGCCCTCATCCAGATCATCAATAAAGATGTTGAAGAGCATGGGGCCCAGCACTGATCCTTGGGGCACACCACTACTGACTGGCCGCCAGCCGGATGTGACACCATTCACCACCACTCTCTGGGTTCGGCCATCCAGCCAGTTCCTAACCCATCGCAGTGTGCTCCCGTCCAAGCCATGGGCTGACAGCTTGGCCAGCAGTTTGCTATGGGGGACGGTGTCAAAGGCCTTGCTGAGGTCCAGGTAGACTACATCCACAGGCCTCCCCACATCCACCAGGCGGGTCACCTGCTCATAGAAGGAGATCAGGTTGGTCAGGCAGGACCTGCCCTTCCTAAATCCATGCTGGCTAGGCCTGATCCCTTGGCCATCCTCTAAGTGCTGTGTTAATGCACTCAGGATGACCTGTTCCATGATCTTGCCTGGCACTGAGGTCAGGCTGACAGGCCTGTAATTCCCTGGCTCATCCAACCGGCCCTTCTTGTGGATGGGCACAATGTTTTGATCCTCTAAGGGGTTTTGATTGTTTGTTTGTTTAGTTTTATTTTAGTTATCTTTTTTAGGAACAGATATACTGTGCCAATAAAGCAGGTCTCACCACAATGCTTGAAATCCTTGGTTCTGCTTGGACCCGACTCGCCAATCGCAATATAGATGCATGGAAGAAGACAGACTTTACCCTCATGCAACCAATCAATGTTTCCATGTGAAATGTAGCAGATATATTGCATGTCTTAGATTATTATTTTAGCTAAACTATGGTCTCAAGATACTAACTATAAATGAGATCACTTTGTGAACCTATTGGTCTTCAAACAAATAACATTAATAATTACAAAGAAAGGATATTGAGCTATATCAGGAATAGAATAGAATAGAATAGAATAGAATAGAATAGACCAGGTTGGAAGTGACCTTCAAGATCATCGCATCCAACCTATCAACCAATCCAACACCACCTAATCAATTAAACCATGGCACCAAGCACCCCATCAAGTCTCCTCCTGAACACCGCCAATGATGGTGACTCCATCACCTCCTTGGGCAGCCCATTCCAATGGGCAATCACTCTCTCTGTATAGACCGTCTTCCTAACATCCAGCCTAAACTGATTTTTGCTTCAGTCAGGGTGTTTTTTACTAATAAAAGTACTTATGTCACATAATGCCAAATAATATTTCTATATTTTCTCTATAATGTTTTTTGTTGTTGTTTGTTTGATGTAGGTTCATAGATTTTTAAATTTACTTTTCTGCCTTTTCTTGCCATGGCTGAGGCAAATAAAGCTTCAGGGGGAACGATTTTGACACACGCAAACACACACACACAAACATCCTCTCATTTGGAAAGAGATCTTGATCAGTTCTTGGTTAGGTATCTCCATATTCAAACAATATTCATCAGGCACTAAAAAAAAAGAGTGAGATAGACTGACTACTCTTGCTTCAAGCACTACACTTGTTCTTTTGTTCCCGTTGTATAGTATAGCACTATTTTGCTAGGGTATTTCATGAGCCATTCCATCTAAAAGCCAATCAGTCACCCAGGGATTTTTGGCTCTCTGGTATTTCAGGTATTCAGCCTTCCTGGGAAGTCCTGGCCATGCTGTTTCTCCCAGTACAAGGAGAGGAGCTAATCACATCACGTTGGTTCAACACTACCGAGAAACTTCCAGGCTAAAGGGTTCAGTTACCTCTCATTCTCCATGGTCATAGGGTCAGGACTGGGCTCCAGACTGAACATTAAGCATTTACTGAGGCATCCTAAAGAGCCAGACACTCAAATTTTTGATCCTGAAATAAAGAAGAAAATGGTGTCCTTACTACCCTTGTTAATTCAGAATGCCTTCTGGAACATTTCATGTAGGAGAGTCACAGACACCTCAGATTTTTTAATGATGAGAAAAGAAAAACTTTGTATATTTGAAACAAAAATGTAGATTAAGTCTGTTGCTATCAACTACCGATGCTGAAAAGTTACCAAAATACTCTGGAAAGCAAACAGAAAAAACAGAGGGAGAAGCAAAGACTAGGTGACAGAAAACTTTCAGTGACATTCAAGATTAACAAAATATTTTTAACTGCCTCAGAAAAAATTACACAGTGATATTTTACATACTTCACACTTTATCCTATTTTCTAAATTTGTTTCATTGCACATGTCAATAAAGTAGAAATCAAACATCTGTGGTTTTGTGAGAAACATTTCTCATGTCCTGAAACATTGGAGCGCAACAACATTCACCACTTGGGATGAGTGGTATCTGAACATTGCAATGACAGATGTTTTCCCATTTGCTATCCATTTAGGGGAGTCCTGAAATTACTAATTAGTACATGGTATTTTCCTGGAATGTGAAATGAGAAAAACTGGGTTATGTCTAAGATTATTCCCACTCTGGGAAAACAGCTGCTGAAATGTTTAAAGTCATCACTGGTGTGTGCTGATGATAGTGATGTGAAAAAAAACAATAGGTGAAGAACTCTTTGCTAATGTCTGAAAGGGCATGTACATGTTTGTGAAGCTTGCCACTAGCTTAAAAGGTAATTTCTTTGATTTCATTGTACGATGCTCTGCACTGCCTCAAGCTGCATTTGATTTATAGCCTGCTGTTAATCTAGTTACAACTCTTAATATTGGAAAATAAAGATCATCATCGTATCAACTGCTGAAGAAATTGATCGTGAACTGCAAGATAAATGAGAAGGTGACTGCAACAGGTTTGGCATTCTGAAGTCCCCAGGCTGTTCCCATAACAACAGGGGAAAAAAATATTCTGCAAATCTTGTGATTGTTGTGACTACTTACTTTTTCTGAGAGAAAGAATGCAACTGCAGCTACAGTTCATTCTTCTACATTTGATGCAAATGATTTGGAATATACAATAGGACTATCTAGAATGGATAATACAGTTTGTGCAAATTTAGGAAAGAACTTACATTCTGAATGAAAGTGACAAATAGTAACAAAATCAAGAAAAATTTTCCTCCTTTTTCTAGCTAGCTTTCATTTGGGTTGAGCCTTTCAGAAGTGGCCTTCCTTAGAAATCATTTGTCCCTTGTATCTACTATCGTCATTATGACAATGGAGAAAATAGAAATCGAATTAATACTATACATTAGTATTGCACCTAGTATTGCACTGTTTATTTGTAGAGTGGTAAATACTATCATCTCACCTGTGCCTATGAGTAATATCATGTCACTGCTCCTAGTAATACCTGCAAGCATCTGTGAAAGCTCAAACAGTTACCTTTGATACTCCAGAATCACTACTTTCTAGGATACAGTACTGCGTCCAGTAGCTGCATGTTTTCCTACGTACATGGCCTTCAGTCTGCACACATGAAAATGCATTTTGATTGACTGGACCCAGTTTACCAAATAATCCAGACAGCACTATCTTGTTGTTTGGTTTTTTTTTTTTTTTCCTCAATATTTTAGTGTTTTGAAGCCTTCTTCAGATTTATGATCTATGATTTTATGATTATTTGGGGAAAAATATCTGAAAGTCAGAAAAAAATATCTGTAGGTTCTGAAAGGAAATATGATTGTTTTGTAATATTTTTTAAATTAGTAACTCCTTTTTGGGATTTATTAATAATTTTTAAATATATTCACTGAGGATTAAATTAATGTGAAACACTGATTCTTGTTTATGCAGTTGTAGATGAAGCACTGCTCATTTGAGAATCAGTTTTGTTACCTTTTACTACCTGAAGGGAGGTTGTAGTCAGGTGGAGGTTAGTCTCTTCTCCCAGGCAACCAGCACCAGAACAAGAGGACACAGTCTCAAGCTGCAACAGGGGAGGTTTAGGCTGGATGTTAGGAAGAAGTTCTTCATAGAAAGAGTGATTGGCCACTGGAATGGGCTGCCCAGGGAGGTGGTGGAGTCACCATCACTGCAGATGTTTAGCAGGAGACTGGATGGGGTGCTTGGTGCCATGGTTTAGTTGATTAGATAGTGTTGGATGATAGGGTGGAGTCAATGATCTCAAAGGTGTTTTCCAACCTGATTAATTCTATTCCATTCCATTCCATTCCATTCCATTCCATTCCATTCCATTCCATTCCATTCCATTCCATTCTCCATGAGTAGCATGGTGCAAAAAGAATCTACATTGGTTAAAACTCTGGGGATCTGATATCTACACTACATGCATTTCAGTGATTTTACTTGCAATGCTCACTGAAATATGGACATGGTCATTTTGTGTGGGTATTGTATGTGCACACTAGGAACCACTCCTAGTCATCTTCTAGTTTCATCAGAAGGAGTGCAATTTATGCACTACTGCAGAAGGAAAACCACAGAATGAGGCTGAATGCTGATTTGCTTCAACTGTTAAGCATATATATAATCGTGACTCTATCACAAATGCTAACATATTTGCTCCTCTCTTCACAAAGCTAATAAAATAATCTGAAAATAAGTCTATTTAACACCATAGTTTCTATAAAATCATGCCAGCTACCAATATTTATTCTCCATAGACTAAATCACTTTTCCATTGTCCTCATGTGTGAGGTTAAGTGAATATCTAGCCAGGTGATCCTGCTTGAGTTTTCAGCAATTGTAAACCATCAGCACATTTTGAGCCTTTTGTTATACTCCCAAAGTTGTGGGGAGTATTAAAAAAAATCACACATTAAAGAACACATATTCTCAAACAGAGATTTCCAGCCAGTTCAGATGTCTCTGGGTAAAATGGCTGAGCCAGAACGGATAACATAAATTCATCACATCACAGAATCTTGAGACAAAAATAATTTTGAAATGATCATTTAATGAACTAAATTTTTAAAGCTAATTTACTATTATGCATGTGTCTCAAGTAGAAAGCTCCAAACTCATTATTTGGCAGATCCCAGGGCCAAGTATAGGTGCAATTTGGCCTAAATAGCTTTTGGCTGCAAACTGAGCAAGAAAGTAAACAAATATGCTGGTGTTGGCTTTGAGAGTTATAGGCACATTTTGAACAGAATTGCCTCTAAACACAGCTGCAGAGCTCGAATCTCTGATGTAATAAAGCTGTCTGGTTTATGGCAGACATACATCAGTGCTGCTCTGATGGCTCAATCTGTTAAAATCAGAGAATGACAATACACAATCTGTATATCGCAAATAAATCATTGGTATCACTCAGCATGTTTAGATAAATTGTAAATCATCTGGTGTAAGCTTTGCTTGAGAAATATAAAGCTGTTGGAGTTCAAGATTATGTAGGATTACCAGAGAAAAAGGTTGACAATTTTATCTATTTCCTCCATCAACATGTTTATTTCATTCAAAGAACTTAACCACACGGGGCTGGAAAATTAAAGTCAGAAAACTAACACTTTAATAATTTTCTCCTCTGACACCCACACTCATCATCAAGCCAATGAACTGTTAGTATATGTACAAGCGTTTTAAAAGGAGTCTAAATTTAATGTAAAAAATATCTAGGCAAGATCCTTTTACTAGTATTTGAATCCAAACAATCACATTCTAGAACAGAGTTGAAAATAGATATTCAAGGCATATGTTTTTAACTGCATTTTTACACACATACAAGTGAGGAATTATTTTGCCCCATTCAATTTTGTTCATTTAAATGGATCCTGATGGAACTAGTGGATGAAGTACATAAAGCCACTATCCATCATATTTGAAAAGCTGTGGCAGTCCAGTGAAGTTTCCACTGACTGGAAAAGGGTAAAAAATATGCCCATTTTTAAAAAGGGAAAGAAGAAAGACCCAAGGAATTACAGGCCAGTCAGTCTTACCCCTGTGCCCAGCAAGATCATAGAGATGGATATTCAAAGCCCATTCCAACCTAGTCTTTAACACTTCCAGGGACAGGGTACCCACAACCTCTCTGAGCAATCTATTCCTGTGCCCTCACAGTGAAGAGCTTCTTCCTTGCATCTAATTTGAATCTACTATCTTTCAGTTTAAAACCATTACCCGTTATTCCATCACTACATTGCTTGATAAAAAGTCCTTCTCCATCTTTCTTGTAGGACTTCCTTAAGTACTGGAAGGCTCTGGAAGGTCTCTCTGGAGCCTTTTCTTCTCCACTCTGAACAATGACAACTCTCTCAGTCTGTCTTGCCTTTGAGTAGGAGTTTCCTGAGAAACGTATGTGGAGTATTTGGAGCCTTTGCATGTAGTACTCCACTCATGGTTATTTAACTTCAACTTTACTTACTGTGGACCTTTTGCTATCATTGTTTCTTCCGCATCTATAGTGTAAATCTGTAGACATATAAAGGGCTCCTGGGATATGAACTGTTTATTTTTTGTCCTTCTAAACCCAAATAACTTTTGTGTGAACATTGTAGATTATAATTTATCCATCAGTGATACAATCTACAGCATACCCCAGTACCTCTTACTGGGATGGCTTGAAAATATGTACGAGAGTTAGTGTGCCATGAAATTCCAAATATGAAAACTAAAATAATCTAAGAAGTAAATGGCCACAGGGGATTAATATTTTTTTTGTAGCTTCACAATAGCTAGCTGGAAAGAAAAGATTCCCTATTACTATATTTTAAAATATACTCATAATTCTGCATGGGCATCCTGGTCAAAATGATTCAACTGCTGTTATCTCGCTCTCCTCTCTCCTTGCCACTGGAATATGAGCAAATAGTGCCAAAAATAAAAATTGACTGAAATGTCTAAGCTATATTTTTCAGCACAAAAATAACAACTATTCAAAATACAAAACCATCACGAATTGAGTGAAATACCCCACTTTTGTGAAAAACTGCAACACATCCAGAAATAGAACTGTTCAGTCAGTTGAAAGGTTTTATTTTGAGACAAAAGCAAATGTTGAAACACTAGATATACCACATAGGGAAGGAAAATATTCTGAAAAGCTATCCTTGTAAACCACTTCTGTCATGACAAAGAATGCTAACAAAGATTCCTACAAGGTGTATATATCTTTTCTATGTACCAACAGGAATTACTTTATTAAATTCCTCATAAACAGTATTATCTATCTAATCTAAGATACTTATAACCTCAGTATCTAAGCATGCGAGAGCAACTGAAGATATCACTGTGTTGCAAACAGAATAGAAAATTAAAAACTGTATCTCCTAATCTTCCATTTGTCTAGCTATGTTATAAGGCATTTCTTATCTCTTCCCCACTCTTATTATAATTTTTTATTTTGACAATTATTCAAACTCACAGGTTATTATCTTTTGTATGATTTGGAGACTATCCATATGAAGTGAAATACTGATTTCTTAGTCTGTTTCCAGTTAAGCTGCTTCTACTAACGAACACCATATACACTTGACTGAAAGCATTTAATTTACTGTGAACAGGAAAAGAAATTATTTTTATCAGCTACAGAGAAAAATCACTTGAAGTTATAGTTTAGTCATACAAGGGGGGAAATACTAATAAAAGACAACGCTGAAGGTAATTCATAGAGGTAAATTAGAATAGAATAGAATGGAATGGAATGGAATGGAATGGAATAGAATAGAATAGAATAGAATAGAATAGAATAGAATAGAATAGAATAGAACAGAACTAACCAAGTTGGAAGAGACCTTTGAAATCATCGAGTCCAACCTATCATCCAACACTATCTAATCAACCAAAACACAGCACCAAGCACCCCATCCAGTCTCTTTAATCTTGAGGTTTCCCTACTGCTTTTATACCAAAATTTAGTTCATAAAAATAATAAAATTTTGGATTCTGTTACACTTCTGTCTTTCAAAAACATTAAAAATAAAAGCAAAAGCATCAAGATAAGTCATTGCAAATCTGAACGTTTCATTGTTGTGTTTTGATTACTTTGCTAAGTTACTTTGATCAGTGAAAAGCACCCAAAAATAAACTTTCCCTTCTGAGCTTTAAATGTCCAGGTGCTGCATAAACCATTTGACTATGTAGTATATCTTTGTGAGCCATGAAATAAATTCTCAATTGTTATGTAGTGGATGTGTGTTTTAAATGAAAATAGATATAATTTTAATCAGATACCTTATTACTATATTAATGTTCATTAATATATAATTAACAAGAGACCTTATTAAAATAATTTCAATAAGTTGTCTGAAGCAATCTGGTCTGAAGGATGGTGTCCCTGCCAATGGAAGGGGGATTGGAAATAGATGATCTTCAAAGGTCCCTTCCAACCCAAACCATTCTTTGAATCTATGAATCTATGAATTTTTATAACAAATATGAAATTTTCCATTTGTGGAGCAAAAAACATCAAGTTCTCATGTTTTCAGTTTATGTCCAGTTAAATAATCTTCAATGTTTATACAGAAAATTCTGAAATGACAGAAGGCATTAGACATAAAGCATTCTTTAGTCAAACAGTTTACACTCTCCATGAGACTTGGTCTGACATGGTATAAACAGGACTTGCTTCAGTGTAAGCGGTCACATTTCTCGCTTGTCCAACTGCAACAGAAGCTGTGGATGGCTACTCATCCATGAGGGCAGGGCAGGCAGCACCAGGGTCGAAGTTTTCTTTGCGTAACACCAAAGTTCATAACCATCAGCTACAACAACTCATTTTTATTTTTGATTGATTTTAAGACTATTTGTGATAAGGCTCCCTCTCCACACTGACTGAATTGTTTTCACTCTTGGAATGGTCCCCCTGTGCACACAGAGCGCTGGTAAAAGGGAGAGCTCTGTTGGATAAAGTCACTGAGTAAAGATTTCCTTGAAGACACAAGATGGTGCCATTGTACATCCGAAGGACATCAGTTATATTGAGCTTTGATTTATTATTTATTTTTGTCCTTGACTTATTTGTAGATTTTCCATCACCGGCACAATGCCACAGTATCCTTTATGTGCACTGATTGATATTATTCTACTTTGAGGAGCATTTAAGCTTATGAATGGAGTTGTATTTTATGATGATCATCATAAAAAGGTGAGAAAGGATGTGGAATAAAGACATCAAGCAGTTGGAACAGAAAATCAGAGGGAATAAGAATATATAGCAAGGTATAATTCAAAATCATTGCTGCAGCTGCTGATGCTTATGATAAGGTATAATGTAATAGCTCAGTAAGCTAAGCATAATAGTACCATAATTCATAAGACATAAGTATGAAAATCATTAACTCTTGCCCTGACAGTTTAATAAAGTTAATTGTATTCACAGTGCTATTCACTATGATAATGACTGCATTCTGGACAGCACTGATAGACATCTGAGCAGGTGTCTAGATGGCCTCACATAAAGTGTGTCTCTGCTGGAAAAATCAATCTTGAACAGCAGCCACATGTTCGTGGCTAAGGAAAAGTAAGACTAAAGTCAGCATATGTAGTGTTTTCTCCTAAGACTCTCCCAGTCACCAATAATTTTCATCTCACTTCAACTGTGAATTTAAGACCTGCTATGAAGACCATGGAGATGAAATCTTTGCACTAATTAACAATAGTACTGCTGAGGACCATGGAGAATTTTAGTTTCCATTTAATTCTCAAATTTCATTACATGTGATTTAGTGAGAACTTTTTCATTACTGACTAGTTTTAGATAACTGATTTTATTTCTGTAGGTCATGATCCTCTAATTTATTTGAAGGTCATCTTATGTTTAAAAGGCTATTTTACAGTCCTCTCCTTTGATAAAGGTATCATTTAAAGCCTAATTTCTGTCTTTTAGCCAAACACAGAGAACAAAGTAATTGGATTCCCTTGCAGAGCAGTCTCAGAAATATAAGCCTTAAAAAGGAATATTTTTTTTCCTTTAATTATTATTATTATTATGGAATACATACTTTGTATTAACATAAGTTTAGTGCCTTTGACATACTGTGAGGAGAACTATTTCCAAACACATCCACACCTATCCACAGGTATTTTAAACTCCATGAACAGTCTCTGGTTAACAAACAGTATTTTGTGGATCTTTAAGATACAGGCACAAACAATTTTGAAAACTCCCAGGAGGACAAGCAGATATTAAGTTCAATGATATATAAAGATACAGCGCTGTCTTTGACAAAGTCAAGGGCCGTGGCTGGATTCTTGCACAGAATCCTTCCCCATGTGGAGTCTGAGTTGCAAAGATTATTTTCATTGTCAGCCCCCAGCATTACAATCAGTGTAAATTCAATAAACAAGAGCTGTAAATCTTCAAGGACAGGACCAGGTGGTAGGTGCCATTTTCAGAATGAGTCAGAAAGTCAGGGAGGGGCAACAATTGCCTCCATCCAATATAGGGAATGGCAAAACTGCCATCACTTCCACTGCCACGATACAGATCTATGCCACTGCCACCCCTTGGGCCACAGAGTGGATTTTCCAGCCAAAACCATAACTTGCTCCCTGGGCCTTGGGAGCAGCTTTAGCTAAAGCCACCACTCACCTTCTTGGATTTCAGGAACCACCACTCTCCTTCCTGCTGTGGCTAGCTCACATTGCTGCGGGACAAGCTGACTCCGGCCTGCTTGCAGCTGCCACCTCCCCCACTCACCTCGCTGCTCCGCATGGAAGAAAGGGGGAAAGGGCAGGAATCACATTCTTAAGCTTTCCCCATGCCGATGGCTACAGAATCACCGCTGCTGCCTTGAAATGGCAGAAGAGATTCCACACCACAGCCATGCATCTGGTGTACCCTCGGAACCCATAAAATACCCACACAATTGCCCAACAAATCCTTGAGCCACAACGACCAGAACCAACAACACCCAGATTTCCATTTTAACTTTTCCACCTCTGCACTTCTCCAATCCTATCTGCAGAGTTACTGCAGCAATCATCCTCTGCAATCAATAATCACTCTGGTGGTACAAAGTATGGACATATCTTGAAGCTTTGGGTACATTTCCATTCATTTCTGTGAAACTCTTTGAGCTGCTTGCTGTGATTGCCTCAGCATTATATGCCTTGCACTCCAGAGAACAGATTCTTCATTCAGGAATGTACTTTCAGACACTGTATCTGCAGTTGATAGAAGTTGGGCTGGGTATTACGAATAAACTGAAAGTTTGAATTTCTGCATGTGACATTTACTCCTTCATACAGCTGCATGCAGTGAGTACGTCATGGAATGATACACAGAACAAACAGCAACAGCTACCCCAAAATGTGGATTTATTGTAACCAAAATTACTCAGCACTCCTTCCACCACAATTAAATTGCAGGTTCACCTGTCAGTTGGGAATATACCACAACACAACCAATGAAGGATTATTCTTTCCAGAAAGATGAAAAAAAAATGTTCATGCACTCAGTCATGAAGGGGAAACACAGGGTACCCAAAATACACACTAACCAAACGGTGGGTCAGGACTCACTCAATTTGAAGAAGTATCCTTAGATGGCATCTCATTCTAAGGGGATAGGATCCAACTTCCAGGGCACTTGCTGCATGGAGACCAACTCTAAATGCCTCCATAGTGGGATTCCATTTATACCTTAGTTGCGCGTGCACTGCAGTTGGTTCTAATTAGTTGGAGAGCCAAGCCTATAGAACTGCACAAAAGCAGTGTTAAGAGCCTGCGCCCAGAGGTGCTGGTCTGAGAGGCACCAAGCTGATCTTTATCAACTCCTAGCAAGCCTCAGCCATTTTTCAGGTGTCTGGAAAGATTTTGTGTTTCTGTCAGGGTGATTGTACGTGCCACAGAGTGGTCACTCAGTAAACAGACAGTAAGTACTGTGAACAGAAGGAAGGAGCACTCCATAGCCTGGCAGAAGAGAAGTAGTAACTGCTTTATGCCTGTAAAACATTGATAGACATTTCAGTGCTGCTCAAGCCCAGACATGCAACAGTAATCTATGCCACCCTGTCTGGTATATTATGATGTTGATTTTCCACTATGTTTTTAGCAAAAAACATCTCATATTACATTTATTTAGCCCTGTAAACATTACTTTGCAATAAAAGCAATTAAATAGCAGTCTTGTTTGAATCCGTCTGTACCCTGATGCATTTTCTTCTCAAGCACCAATGAAAGGCAAAGACCGGCTGTCACCTGTGTTCTGCAATAGCTGCCAGCCAGCACTGCCATCTCCACTGTAACAGGAAAACCTTTCTGCCTCCAGGCAGTTTTCTTAATGAGGAAAAATTCAATTGCAGACTCCCACTTAAAGTTTGTGTGGTATCCAACTCAGTAAGACTATAACCTGAGATGGGCTTTGAAGGTGCTATTACAATTAAATAACAAATCTTACATCCCCGGTGTACATTTTGCCAAGAGTAATTCAGCCATATTAGAAGATGGGGCCATAGCCTCTGCCCTGAAGATTTCACTCTATAAAGGTATAAAGCAGCCACAAATAAGAGAGGTGACAGAAAACTTGAGCAAAAAAACAAAGGAAATATTGTGGTCATATGCTTTCTTTGATTTTGTTTTTGCCTTTTTATTATTTGTTTGGTTTGTTTGTTTGAACTTTGAGGGTTTGAATATCAGTACCTGTTCAGTCCCTGTGCTCAGTACATCTAATCTAATTGAATTGAACAAAATTTCCTAAATATACTGTTTCTGGTGCTAATGGTCACATAGAACATAATACTTTCACTTGGTAGGCAATTTTCTTTGACATTTTTAGAAATTGTGCTTTTTAAAGTTACAGCATTAATGAAAAAGGGGAAAAGAGCACAAAGAAGGATTTATATTACTAATTCCATAGGGCTGGGACAGACTTAATGATTATACAGAAGGATCTTGGCTTAAGACAAGAATTTTTATAATATACCATAAGGCCACTAAAATTCACATGTGCTACAGAATTTCTGAAGGAACCAAAATACGAAGAAATTACTCCTCTATTGCTGCACTAGTTATAAGTTGAATTCTCATACTGCATTGCCAGATACATAATAACAACATTCTGATAGCTAAATACATAATAATTTTGTTTGTCCACCTAATACTTTCCAGTTTATAAAAAAAGTGCCAGCAGGAGGCAGAAATACATTCCTGAGAAAAGAAATGTGCCATTGAAGTAATGTTCTCCTGAAAAGCTGCCTTTTACCTCTAGTGGCAAGACTCTATCTGTAAATAGAATCACATCATAGAGTGCTTTGGACTGAAAGGGATCTTCAAAGGTCATATAGTCTAACCCCTGCAGTGAGCAGTTTCCAAGGATAGAGCATCTATCATTTTGCAAATGAGGATTTGTTTGAGTGTGTACGCTCTAGATGATGAAAAACTTTGGATTTAAAGATTTTTGGAAACTGCAAAAATCTCCAGGGCAAGAAAAAGCACAACAACATCATTTTGGGCTTTTCAGTTAGGAAATAGGACACATTGGTTAATTCACAACAAATGTTTTATCACCTAATTCTAAAATATGAGCTAAAATATCAGTGGATATAATCTAGCATAAAGAAGGTAAATACAGAAATTCTGCTTTGCAGTAATAAAGCATCACCAGTTAACTAATTACTGGAAGCTGGCCAACGTGATGCCCATCCACAAGAAGGGCCGGTTGGATGAGCCAGGGAATTACAGGCCTGTCAGCCTGACCTCAGTGCCAGGCAAGATCATGGAACAGGTCATCCTGAGTGCATTAACACAGCACTTAGAGGATGGCCAAGGGATCAGGCTCAGCCAACATGGATTTAGGAAGGGCAGGTCCTGCCTGACCAACCTGATCTCCTTCTATGAGCAGGTGACCCGCCTGGTGGATGTGGGGAGGCCTGTGGATGTAGTCTACCTGGACCTCAGCAAGGCCTTTGACACCGTCCCCCATAGCAAACTGCTGGCCAAGCTGTCAGCCCATGGCTTGGACAGCAGCACTCTGAGCTGGGTTAGGAACTGGCTGGATGGCCGAGCCCAGAGAGTGGTGGTGAATGGTGTCACATCCAGCTGGCAGCCAGTCAGTAGTGGAGTCCCCCAGGGATCAGTGCTGGGCCCCATGCTCTTTAACATCTTTATTGATGATCTGGATGAGGGCATTGAGTCTATCATCAGTAAATTTGCGGATGACACCAAGCTGGGGACAGGAGTTGATCTGCTAGAGGGTGGAGAGGCTTTGCAGAGAGACCTCGACAGGCTGGACAGATGGGCAGAGTCCAACAGCATGAGATTTAACACATCCAAGTGCCAGGCTGTGCACATTGGCCACAACAACCCCATGCAGTGCTACAGGCTGGGGTCAGAGTGGCTGGAGAGCAGCCAGGCAGAGAGGGACCTGGGGGTGCTGGTGGATGGTAGGATGAACATGAGCCTGCAGTGTGCCCAGGTGGCCAGGTGGGCCAATGGCATCCTGGCCTGCATTAAGAACAGTGTGGCCAGCAGGAGCATGGAGGTCATTCTGCCCCTGTACACTGCACTGGTTAGACCACACCTCGAGTCCTGTGTCCAGTTCTGGGCCCCTCAGTTTAGGAAGGATGTTGACTTGTTGGAACGAGTCCAGAGAAGGGCAACGAAGTTAGTGAGGGGCTTGGAACACAAGCCCTATGAGGAGAGACTGAGGGAGCTAGGGCTGCTTAGCCTGGAGGGGAGGAGACTCAGGGGTGACCTCATTACTCTCTCCAACTACCTGAAGGGGGGTTGTAAACAGGCAGAGGTTGGTCTCTTCTCCCAGGCAGCCAGCACCAGAACAAGAGGACACAGTCTCAGGTTGCTCCAGGGGAAGTTCAGGCTGGAGGTCAGGAGGAAGTTTTACACGGAGAGAGTGATTGCCCATTGGAATGGGCTGCCTGGGGAGGTGGTGGAGTCGCCGTCACTGGAGGTGTTCAGGAGGAGACTTGACAGGGTGCTTGGTTACATGGGTTAGTTGATTAGGTGGTGTTGGGTGATAGGTTGGACGCGACGATCTTGAAGGTCTCTTCCAACCTGGTTTATTCTATTCTATTCTATTCTATAACTGTTATGTTCCCCTCTACTGCAGAAATTCCTTCAGCAGCTCTATATTTACAGTGGCCAGTCTTTTCCCCTTCAGAGTGACCATTGCTGTTTGTTAGTTAGCTAGTTAGTTTGTTTTTTCTGTATTATTTTTGAATGCACCTAGTAGAAAATATATCTCAAATCATAACTAACATGACAGTGTTTGCCTGTCCTTTGTCTAAGTAGATTGATAAACAGAGTGTTGAATATAAAATCTTCTTTTGCATTTATTTTCAGGGTTTGAAACAGTTCCTACTGCTTCAGTTAAACCAAAGGATCATCTAATTATTCACAGTTAAACGCAGTTTAACTGGAAATTATTCTATAGCCTATTACAAACTGGAATAACAGAATATAGAATATATAATAACAGGGAGTTATTCTATAGCCTATTACAAACTGTCTTTGGAAATTTTTATTATGGTAGTAAATCAGGTAATTAGCCATTGTGAGCTACTTTATCTTCTGCTGTATCTATTATGAAGCTTCTTGATAGCATTTGTTCTGCATAACATGATTAGTTCATAAAGTTATACTTCTGACCACTTTGAAAGTGTCTGTTGTTTTCAAAATCATATCCACATGACTGGAGTTACAGGCAATACAAGTGACACACAAAAGCAGTGCTTACCTTCTCTACAGTGGGTCCAGTTAAAGGACCCCACCTGGAGTACTGTGTCCAGTTCTGGAGCCCCTATTACAAGAGGGATGTGGAGGTGCTGGAACGTGTCCAGAGAAGGGCCACGAGGATGATCAGAGGGCTGGAGCACCTCTCCTATGAGGACAGACTGAAGGAGTTGGGGCTGTTCAGTCTGCAGAAGAGAAGGCTCTGAGGTGACCTCATTGTGGCCTTCCAGTATCTGAAGGGGGCCTACAGGAAGGCTGGGGAGGGACTTGTCAGGATCTCAGGTAGTGATAGGACTAGGGGGAATGGAATGAAGCTGGAGGTGGGGAGATTCAGGCTAGATGTGAGGAGGAGGTTCTTCACCATGAGAGTGGTGAAACCCCCCGTCCCTGGGGGCGTTTAAGAGCAGGCTGGATTAGAATAGAATAGAATAGAATAAACCAGGTTGGAAGAGACCTTCAAAATCATCGCGTCCAACCTATCATCCAACACCACCTAATAAACTAACCCATGTAACCAAGCACCCTGTCAAGTCTCCTCCTGAACACCTCCAGTGACAGCGACTCCACCACCTCCCCAGGCAGCCCATTCCAATGGGCAATCACTCTCTCTGTATAAAACTTCCTCCTGACCTCCAGCCTGAACTTCCCCTGGCGCAGCCTGAGACTGTGTCCTCTTGTTCTGGTGCTGGCTGCCTGGGAGAAGAGACCAACCTCTGCCTGTTTACAACCCCCCTTCAGGTAGTTGGAGAGAGTGATAAGGTCACCCCTGAGCATCCTCTTCTCCAGGCTAAGCAGCCCTAGCTCCCTCAGTCTCTCCTCATAGGGCTTGTGTTCCAAGCCCCTCAACAACTTCGTTGCCCTTCTCTGGGCTCTTTCCAGCAAGTCAACGACCTTCCTAAACTGAGGGGCCCAGAACTGGACACAGTACTCGAGGTGTGGCCTAACCAGTGCAGTGTACAGGGGCAGAATGACCTCCCTGCTCCTACTGGCCACACTGTTCTTAATGCAGGCCAGGATGCCATTGGCCCTCCTGGCCACCTGGGCACTCTGCAGGCTCATGTTCATCCTACCATCAACCAGCACCCCCAGGTTCCTCTCTGCCTGGCTGCTCTCCAGCCACTCTGACCCTAGACTGCAGCTCTGCCTGGGGTTGTTGTGGCCAATGTGCAGAACCCGGCACTTGGATGTGTTAAATCTCATGCCGTTGGATTCTGCCCATCTGTCCAGCCTGTCGAGGTCTCTCTGCAAAGCCTCTCCACCCTCTAGCAGATCAACTCCTGTCCCCAGCTTGGTGTCATCCGCAAATTTACTGATGATAGACTCAATGCCCTCATCCAGATCATCAATAAAGATGTTAAAGAGGACGGGGCCCAGCACTGATCCCTGGGGGACTCCACTACTGACTGGCTGCCAGCTGGATGTGACACCATCCACCACCACTCTCTGGGCTCGGCCATCCAGCCAGTTCCTTACCCAACTCAGAGTGCTGCTGTCCAAGCCACGAGTTGACAGCTTGGCCAGCAGTTTGCTATGGGGGACGGTGTCAAAGGCCTTGCTGAGGTCCAGGTAGACTACATCCACAGGCCTCCCCACATCCACCAGGCGGGTCACCTGCTCATAGAAGGAGATCAGGTTGGTCAGGCAGGACCTGCCCTTCCTAAATCCATGTTGGCTGAGCCTGATCCCTTGGCCATCCTCTAAGTGCTGTGTTAATGCACTCAGGATGACCTGTTCCATGATCTTGCCTGGCACTGAGGTCAGGCTGACAGGCCTGTAATTCCCTGACTCATCCAACCGGCCCTTCTTGTGGATGGGCACCATGTTGTCCAGCTTCCAGTCCTTTGGGACATCTCCAGTGAGCCAGGACTGCTGAAAAATGATGGAGAGCGACTTGGCCAGCTACTCTGCCAGCTCTCTCAGCACCCTAGGATGGATCCCATCTGGTCCCATGGGCTTGTGGGGATCCAGGCGGCTGAGCAGATCACCAACTGCCCCATTTTGGAATAGTGGAAAACTATGCTGCTCCCTGGCTCCTTCTGCCAGCTCTGGAGGCCAGCTGTCTGGAAGACATTCTGTCCTGCTAGTAAAAATTGAGACAAAGAAGGTGTTAAATATCTCTACCTTTTCCTCATCCCTTGTCACAATGTTCCCCTATGTGTCCACCAAAGAGTGAAGGTTGTCTCTGCCCTTCCTCTTGCTATTAATGTATTTATAGAAGGACTTTTTGTTGTCCTTCACAGCAGAGGCCAGACTAAGATCCAAATGCGCTTTTGCCTCCCTAATTTTCTTCCTGCAAGACCTACCAACATCCTTAAATTTTCATGGGTTGCCTCACCTCTCTTCCAAAGAATGTACACCCTCTTTTTTTCCCTTAGCTCTATTAAAAGTTCATTAACCATCCAGGCTGGCCATCTGCCCCGGCGGCTCATCTTCCGGCACATTGGCACAGCCTGTCCCTGAGCCTTCAACAGTTCTTCCTTGAAGTAGGACCAGCTCTCCTGAACCCCTTTCTTTTTAAGGGCTTTATCCCAAGGAACCCTCTGAATTAGTTCCTTGAGTAGCCTGAAGTCTGCCCTTCAGAAGTCCAGAGTGGAGGTCTTCTTGCTACCCCTCTTAGCTTGACCAAATAATGAGAATTCAATTATCTCGTGGTCACTGGCCCCTAAGCACCCTCCGACCACCACATCACCCACCAACCCTTCCCTGTTAGTGAAGAGGAGGTCAAGCATAGCCTTGCCCCTGGCAGGCTGTTACAGCACCTGGGATAAGAAGCTGTCCTCCATGCATTCTAAGAACCTCCTGGATTGCCTCTTCTCTGCTATGTTAAGATCCCAGCAGATATCAGGCAAGTTGAAGTCACCCATGAGAACAAGGTCAGGCGATCTTGAGACAGCCTTAAGCTGCCTATAGAATGACTCATCAACTTGGATGAGGCTCTGGCCAGCCTGATCTAGTGTGGGGTGTCCCTGCCCATGGCAGGGGGGTTGGAACTAGATGATCCTTGTGGTCCCTTCCAACCCTGACTGATACTATGATACTATGATACTATGACCTAAAATCACAAAACCCACGTAAAATGATGATACTGGTAACAAAGGTCAGTTTTGTTTCCTACCCACCCAGTGTACAGGGATCTTTTTCCAAAATGGTATACTTAATTTTCACTGTATTCCTACATGACTAAGCCTTCTTCATTGTTTTGTAGCCTTCTCCATTGTTTTGTAGCCTTCTCAGTAGAGAATCACACACAGCTCTAGCCTAAAGCTGTTTCTCCATATGGTTCAGGGTTTTTTGGAATCCAATTTGATTCTACTCACTGACAGATTCAAGAGTACAGAGAAGATTGGTGTAGTCATGCTTATTTGTCTTCCAGAAATCTTTAGAAGTGGCACATAACAGTTTTGAAAACTATCCCAATTTTATTAGATTTCCTAGGCATTGAAAATAACCTATTTTTCTTCCACTCTGCCTTCACTTATTTTAAACTCAGAATCTTCAGGAACATAACGTTGTACAAAATACAATATCTAACATTTCATCTCCTTCACACAACTATAACTTCAAAACACAAGAATTGCTGATTCATTCTGAACTTTACATATCTACATTTATTGATTTTAATTTAAAAAAAAAAATGGAAAAAATTATCTTGGGCTCTAATCTATGCATGAAAGTGAAGTAATAAATTACTTTCATCTTACACTCTAAAAAAGTTACATTACATGTCAAAATATAACACCTCAATAGTGTCTCCACAAAAAACAGTGTCAACTGTTGAGGAATAGTCCCTCTGCATAAGAAGGAAATGTTTCATCATAATTTTTTCTCTCGCCATTTAGACTGCATTGAAGTGGAAGGCTGAAACATTTGTTCTACATTGATATTAGAATTCAAAAGACAACATTATTAATAAAATAGACAGGTAGCATGACTTAATTTGTAGAACAAATTTTGCAGCCAGATCACAATAGATGCCAATTTCCTACACATCTCATAAATAATTCAAGGAATATTCTTACAGAAATCCAATTACTTTCTATAAAATAGAAGCAGCATCACTATTATAAATGCAAATTATTGATGTTCCTGAAAAATGGAGATGAAATAAAATCTTTCCAGTGGAGGGGACTTTATAGAGGAATCCTACCTAGGTGCCTTTGAGGCTGCCTGGAGGGGGTGGAAGCTGGACCTTGTGCCTCAAATTTCAGAGAGGCAACTGCATGTGTCAGAGGCTATTTGAGAAGGTGTGTGCAGTTTTGTCCAGAGAAGGGCAACAAGGCTGGTGAGAGGCCTTGAGCACAAGCCCTATGGGGAGAGGCTGAAGGAGCTGGGATTGTTTAGCCTGGAGAAGAGGAAATGCAGGGGAGACCTTATCGCTGTCTACAGCTACCTGAAGGGTGGTTGTAGCCAGAAGGGGATTGGTCTCTTCTCCCAGGCAACCAGCACCAGAATGAGAGGACATAGTCTCAAGCTGCACCAGGGGAAGTGTAGACTCGAGGTAAGGAGAAAGACCTTCACAGAGAGAGTTGTTAGGCATTGGAATGGGCTGCCCAGGGAGGTAGTGGAGTCACCGTCACTGGAGGTGCTCAAGAGGGGATTGGACATGACATTTGGTACCATGGTTTAGTAGTGATGAGATCTTGGGTGACAGGTTCAACTTGATGATCTTTGAGGTCTTTTCCAACCTTATTGATTCTATGATTCTATGATTCTATGATAATCAACCTATCATTGACCAGGCAAATGAACCTGGATCAAATTGGCTTTGAAAAATAGTTTTTGATATTTAATAAATCATATTCATACTTTATGTTATTTCTGACTTATCAATTTGATCAAAAACTATATATCTTACTTATGATGTGGGCAAGGGTCATTCAAAGAAAAGAACAGGTCCTGTGGAGGGGCTGAACTGAGGAAAGAAAGCAAAGAAAGGGAAGAAAGGAGCCAAGAGAAGACTGAACATTAAAAACTGAAGGTCAAACTGAGATCACACTGGAGTGCAGATGGATTGTTCTGAAGACTGAATTCATGATGGATTTCTTGTCTTGATTTGCTGCCTCAGATTTACCTTTTCCGACAAGAAATTTAAATTGTACATTGAGAAATAAGTCACAAGCAGTTGAAAACATCAGAATCAATACAATAGACTGACATCCAATCACCAGGATGTTCTCTTAATGATTTTCTATCCTTCTGCTGGGCTGGAGAAATGTACTAATAATGGAAGAATGATCATAGCTAATTCTATATTCTTCCCTCTACTGCTTCCTCTTTTTATAAATGACTCAGTAATCTCTCTCTTGGACAGTGAAATTACTTCGGTGACATCCAGGATATCAAAACTATTGTTCAAAGGCAAAAGTACATACTAATTATAAAAGTCAGTAGCCAAGCTCTGCTTGTGCTTTAAATATTTCCTTTTCTAAATGCACATGGAACAAGTATGCACTACTAGGAACAGAAAACTGACGTACCTACAAGACAGTTTACATCTCAAAATGCCTTGTCTGAAAAGTTGGAGACAAATTTGTACCCAGTAAGACTTCCAGTTGAGATGTATGAAGGACTGATTCTTCTTTCTGTGTTACAGAAATCAAACAATAATGCAGAGTATTCTGAATAGGCACAATTTTGCCTTTCAATACTGGTAATTTGTGACCACCTATGGAGACATTGTCATTGATCTAACTCTAAAGATTCTGGCTCTCCAAATAAACTATTTTGAGAGGAGTTCTTCACAGTCATCTCTGCAGAAAGCAAATAAAATAATCTGTGATCAAAAAAAAAAGAAATTTAATCTTTCCTTAATTGAACTTTCTCAGCCAAACCCACACAAAATTCACAGCTTCCATTAATACTACACTGTTGTTTGCCTGATTATACTAAAGTATCTCATTTTATTTTACTTTTGCTTCAGTTATTGCTTTTTTCCCTGATGCAAAGTCATCTATTTGCTTTTAATTTCTGCTGCAATTTCTCACTAGAAACCACACTTTATTCCTACTTTTATAGTATGCTGTCTAATGCTACCACTACAGAATGAAAAGCCACTGAAGTTGTTCTGGGTTTTCTGTATTACAGTGAATCAGAATAGATTTGGAATTTTAAGGCCCACTGGATTGTATTTTCAAGCACTTTGCTAATGTCTTAGCTAAGAAGTGAGAACACTAGGTAAAAAGGGATAAAATCTCTGCAGTGTACTAGCTGACTGGTCTGCGATACCTGTGGCTTAAGAAGAATGATGCTTAGTAAAAAAGAAATCTTTGACACTGGGTGGCAAAACACTGGAATAGCTTGTCCAATACAAGTGTATTCTAGACACCATCGAAAGTTGATGATAAATTATAATTTTGTGGTGGGTTGGAAGGGGTGAGGCCAAGAAGCCTCTTCCCTCCCCCCTGTAAGTAAAGGGAAAGAAAAATTGAAGGGAAAGGAAAAAAAAACTCACCAGCCGAATTAGCAAAGCAGTGGAGCTATATTTACAAAGCAGTGTAGGATTTTGCAGGGGAATATTTACAAATTTACAATATCTACAATATATACAAAGATATACAGCAGTGTAACACAGAAATGAGAGTAGCCCCCCTCGGCCGAGGGGGATCCTCACCTCCGCTCTCCCCTCTCTTCCCCCCTTTCCCCAGAATGGGATAGAAAGAGGAAGAAAAGAGAGAAAAAAAAAATGTTAGAAGCAGTTTGTGTTAGTTGAAAAAAAAGTTAATCTTATCTTCAAGGCCGAAGTCTTGGCAGAAAGCCCAGCACAGCAAGGAGTTGCTGCTCAAAGGAGATGCGGAAGCAAGAGTGACAGAGAAGTGCTGGGAATGCCCACTTCACTCTCAGGCCAGATAGTGCTTCCTCCCACTCGACCAATGAAAATTAGTTTAGAGTATTCCTTCCGTTTACCAACTTCCGTCCACCATATTCCCTTTCTTAAAGGGACACCGTCAACCGGCCACAAATTTCATGGGCTGCATCTTACAGTAACTTCCTGGTGCTGTCTTAAATGATGTAAACATTTCTATTAAACTTGCCTGAGTTTTCCAATACTGATGTCCTTTTTACCTGGGGTTTGAACTATTAATTAAAATAATTTCCTTAATATCTCCCCATCTCAGAAATCTCTGTTCTGTTTCTCAGGCTTTTGCTACCCTTCCACTCAAGTCTTGGAAGGAGATTCAAATCATCTCATTCCTCTGGTTTCTACTCTGGGGACATGGTAAAAGGTGCTGGAGCCAGTGTTCATTTTCTCACTGCTTGCCCTGACCTTGTTTGTTTGTTTGTGTCTTTTTTTGCCATAAGGGCCAGGTCTACTTATCATGATAATAAAAGTTATTAAAGCAGAAGAGAACTTTTCTGAAGAGAATTGTAAGTTAGATTTGTCAATAAGGCAAGTAGGGTTTTATTCTGCTTACTTTAAAAATGGTAGTCATTAATTCTAGTTATCACAAAATGATATTGCTAAAAAATTGAAGTCAACTAATTCTTTCATTTGAATGACAAAGCACCCTCTCATAAAACACAGAGAAAATAAAATTGCAATCATACATTTCCTTCTCTCTGAAACATTATATTGCAATTTAAGAGAACATCCTTGACTGTAGAACAATGGTTAATTCAAATACTATTAAATCATGGATATTTTCTGTAATTAATTTTTTACAAAAGCAAAATCTATTTTATCAGAGTTACCTGTTACATCACAATCATTACATGATGAAAGGATATGATTTCAGGTACTTTGTAGCTCATTGCAATGTCTGCTTTCTAGTTAAGGGGTTGCTATTTTACACTTAACTGCTAGCTGAGGTAAACATAGTGTCTGATTTGAGATCTTTTTATTTTCCTCTTAGGCCAAGTTCTACTGAGTAACCAAGAAATATTAATGAATATCTGTACTTTTTCTATTCTTTCTCTTATTTCAGGACATGCACATTAAAGTAGTCCATAGATCAATGTCTAAATCATGGTTGAACCCACAGTTTTGAGCATCTATACAAAATGCCACTAATAGTCGTTTAATAGAGCTAATGGCAGAATTTAATACTGCTTGGAATGTACATAGGAGGGGAGAAAAAAGCATGACTAAATATTGCTCCCTGTGGCACATGGATCAATGGAGGCTTCATGTTGCATTGTACAGCACCCACCCTCTATTCTCGATCCTTCAGCTGGGCCCCTGTGATGTTCCTTTTCCCAGATGTTTATATGTTTGCAATTGTTCATGAAACAGCATATACCTTCTCACTGTGGTTATACCTATCACTCCAGCAGGTCAGCAACAGTCACCCAGTGTGATGTGGTTAAATATTGACTGTGCAAACACACAGAATAATTTGAAAGCCAAATTTTTCTTTCTGTCATTTTTTTTCCCCTGACAATTAACCTGAATCTTTTCATATGCAATTACACTGATGATGATGAGGTGTGAATCACAAAAAATTACAGACCCTTAAAAATTAGCTTAACAAAGGCAATAGAATCTTCAGTTCTCTTAAGTACTCCTGGATTTATATTCTAGTCTCACTGCTGTCTCATGTTTCATGTTCCACTGTGAGATAATCAATTAAAAGAGTCTGGCCTCAAAGCAATAATTTATAACAGTTGCCTGTGCTTATACACAGCACTTGGATGTCTGAAATGTCCTTGAAAATCTTCAAATGAGAGATAAGCAATTTCAGAAGTACAAACTAGATTTCATCTAATAGTCATTCAGTTAATGAAGGCGTGGGAGGGGGAAGAAACAATTGACAATGTTTTTGTTTAGATCTCTTGATTCTGAAGCCTTAAGGCTTCAGTCTTTTTTTTTTTTTTTTTTTCTTTTTAAACTTTGTAATTTCCTTTATGCAAAGGAAACATCACTCCAGAAAAGGCATCACTGTTTGACAGTCAAAATTACTCTTGTCTTTGGCTTAAACACTAGAGTAATGCTGTACAGGGAACAAGTATTCTCATCTCTAGAGGTAAATGACTTTCATAAGGATTATCTTTTATTCAACCAGAATTAACAGTTACTTCTAAATAAGGTATACAGTATGAAACACCACAACACTTCAACTTTCATTATGTTTTCTTAACATTTACAGAGGAGTTCTGCTTTTCAGTAAACTTGGCCTTTTGTTTATATGTTTTGGGGGTTTGTTTGGTTGGTTTGGTGGGGTTTTTTTGGTAGGTTTTTTTCTTGTTTGTTGTGTGGGTTTTTTTCATAAATATGCAAGCTTTAAAAAACTTCTTTCTTACTGTTGCCATTAATAGAAAAATTACTACTCTAACTAGATTTCTGTAAATGAGAACTGCTGGAAAATCTTACGAGCATGGTGCTGCCAGCCACCTCCTTAACAGTTTTGTAGCAAGTTCAGCTGGACGTCAGCTGGCACCAAGGGCATAACTCATTCATCAGGCTGCAACCTGCAATGGCTATAAAAAGTGAAAGCATAATGTAAATGCCTAAAAATATAGAAAGAGAGCAGAAAAAGGTTCTGATTTCTTATTCCAGAGACATTGACAGGGTAAGTGTAATAGCATGATTACATCTGCCATTGACAGATGAGTTATAACCTGCATATCTTCATGAATTCCCCCTCTGTGCCAGAATTTTTGGGAACAGAGAAGTCCCTTGCCTGCTTAAATAAGTATAAGGGCTGAAGGATTCAACAGTGACCTCACTGATCTCACAATACATTGGCTTTATTGAAACAAGGAAAGGAGAAATCACACCTTCAAGATGTTCCAGTCCAATGTTCCTTTATAAATTCTTCTATTAATTACCATAAACAATTGTTTTATTACCAAGAAATCTCCTGAAGGTAAATTAGTCTTGGACTTTACTTGGGGGAAAAAAAAACCCAACCTACTCAGCAAAGTAGATAACTCATCTAAAGGTAGATGTAAAAATATTAACATTTAGGGAAAGGAGAGGCTTAAGCTATTCTCTTATCACAGAGTCTTGACGAACCCTCATGAGGTGGGATGAAGGTAGACACTATTGGCTGGTACTGATTGTATGTTTGAAAAATAGAGGTGTTTCCTACCCCTTTGAAATGTATTTCTGTACAATTGAGGATCATGCTGAATGAAGCTTGGCCCTAGGAGTACAATTTGTCCTTCAGACTCTTCAAATTACGTCAGAGACGATGAAGAATCATATCATGGTACCAGTGAGGTGTTGTTTCTATGAGGCTTTTACAGGACTTCTTCCATCTACTGGCTGGTGGATTTATCATTTTGGGAGAACAAAGTTCTGGTTCTCATGTGAGAATGACTAGTATCAGCCATGATGTGGAGCTCTCAAAATCAGGAGAGTCAATGGACATTCAGTGCTGCAAATCAAAGCAACTTGGCCTGAGGGAATTGGGTGAAGTGATGGCAAATCTTGCTATTTGAGGTAATTAAAAATCACACTTCTGAGAGTCCATTAATGATCCCAAAGAACAGAAGCCATTATGTGAATGAATCATGCTCTGCCATCCTCAGCTATTACTATCACTTGAATTGAGAAGATTCAGTCCACAATGTGAATCTATTTAGTCATAATCTGCTTTCTGATTATGTCCCAAGGAACAATATTTGTGCATTGAACCAATCACTGAGCAAATTGTCAAGTGATTGATTATTTTATCCCTTGAGAAGAAGCCAAAGACTGCTTTGATTTACATCTTGTTGACACAAATTGACTTCTCTTTGCTTTTTGTTTTCTAGGAAGATATCCTTACTGTAAAAATTGCTGCACATATGCATTTAAACAGTAAGTTAAAAGGAGATGAATGGAGGAAATATTTTCAAATCTAGTCGAGGAGAAATTTATTTTTTTAAAAATAGAAAGAAAACAGAGACTTATAAAAGCCATCTACCTCATTAAAATTGTGCTGGTTCTGAAAAAGCAGATAAAAGTTATAATGGAGATCAGGAGAACAGCTCAAGATAAGAGTTCAAAAGGCTGTTCCGTGTATCTTGAAAGTTCAAGTATTTAGAGATACATAATCATAGAATCATAGAATCATAGAATCAATAAGGTTGGAAAAGACCTCAAAGATCATCAAGTCCAACCTGTCACCCAACACCTCATGATTACTAAACCGTGGCACCAAGTGTCACATTCAATCCCCTCTTGAACACCTCCAGGGATGTTGACTCCACCACCTCCCTGGGCAGCAACACTCCCTGGCACAGGCCAAGAGTTAACACTTATGACACCTCTGCCATGCAGAAGGCTCCTAAAGAAACTCCTTAAATCTTTCAGTAGTTCAGGCAGGCAAAAATTCAGAATCACCAAATCACCAAGGTTGGAAGAGACCTCAAAGATCACCGAGTCCAACCTGTCACCACAGACCTCCTGACTAAACCATGGCTCCAAGTGCCACATCCAATCTTGAACACCTCTAGGGATGGTGACTCCACCACCTCCCTGGGCAGCACATCCCAATGGCCAATTAGTCATTCTGTGAACAACTTTCTTCTCACCTCCAGCTTAAACTTCCCCTGGTGCAGCTTGAGACTGTGTCCTCTTTTTCTAGGGCTGGGTGCCTGGGAGAAGAGACCAACCCCCATCTGGCTACAACCACCCTTCCGGGAGTTGTAGAGAGCAAGAAGGTCTCCCCTGAGCCTCCTCTTCTCCAGACTAAACAATCCCAGTTCCCTCAGCCTCTCCTTACAGAGCTCACTGGGTTGGGAATTGAGGAGGTCCTACTTGTGAGAGAGGGAAAGCAACACCCGTGCTATTTGTGGTGTGTTTCTTCTTTCCTTGTCCGTCCTCAGTGAACCTTATATACACCTGACAGAAAATTATGTATGATTTTTACAGTTTCTTTAATAGTTTTGTGAACTTTAATGGCAATTCAGGCAAATTTATGGAATAGAAATCCACTGACATTACTGTGTGCAGGCACCACATTTGGCTCAGGGAGACTATAAACTATAAATGCTGAAAGTCCAGGAAAGTATGAGGAGGTATGTTGTTCTTTGGTTGCTACCACTGAGCAAATTTTTGGATGGATGAGTTTCTGTCCCAATGTAGTAGTACTGTTATGGAATAACAATGAGCTCAGATTCACTTTATTAATAAAGCTGTGAATACCTATTTGTTGGTAGTGACAGGCAGCTTATACTAGGTCTGTTAAAAGCTATCAGCTCACTTCAACTCCCTTTGAAATTTGTCTTCACTTCATAATTCAGACCATATCTGAACATGGATAGAAAAAAATCCATTTCAGGAACACAGAGCAAGACAATTATTTGTCTTAAACCACCATGCACTTAATAACAATCCTTAAATCCAAATACAGAAAGTTCACTTAAAATGGTTTTAAGCAAGCATGAAGCCTATAGTGCAATGAAACAGATCTGATGTAGCTTCAGTCAAGCTATGTCAAGAAGCTTTTGCTTCTACAGTCAGCCTGAAGGAAATCTCTCAACACATGTATATAATTTGTAATTATCTTCATTCCAGTAGCAGTATACTGTGTCATGTGTAACTGCAAGGAAAAGAATGCTTTATCATCATTATTTCATTCAGTTAACCAGAAAAAGGCTCTCATACTTGTTCATGTCTCTGTCACCTGTTTGATGACAAATACAATATTTGTTTTATAAGCCTCATCCAAGCACCAAAGTAGTCTACAACATTGATGGAAATTGATTATTTCACTTCACCTACACTGATTTTTCTCATGCCATCCTGAGCGTATGGGTCCAGTGGTTAATAATTTGGATGCATGTTTGTTTAATTGTGGCTGTGAATGATATGTGATGTGCGGCAGGAAAGTTCAGTTTACAGTGCAAGCATTTCCTTCAACTGACAGCACCATGACAAGCAAAACTGGAACTAATTACATCAGCAGTGAAATCAAGAGTTTAATGTATGGTAAAGATGCTCTTTCTTCCCTCACCATGGTCCATGAAGCTTGCTGAAAAAGAGACCAAGCTCACACAGTTGCTGCCAGTCCTTTTCTTATTCTAGGAACATAGAGGAAAATTTTGTCTCCTGATTTTTCCAACTGGCACTAAAATTTGGGACAGAGGTGAAAAAAACATGCTGTAGTGTGTTCTCCAGACATACAGGCTGTGTGAATTATATGTTTGTGAATTTGGACCCAAAATGTGCAGCTGGGATGATGAGTTTAGGCTTTCAGGTGGATTCAGATAGCACCATTTTCAGTTAAAATGAAACAGGAACTGATTAGAAAGAGTAATATATTGTTCCTGTGGCTTCAGAACTTCCAATATAAATCCAAACTTACAGTACAGTGTCACCAGATCATCAATATAATAAATCTGCCACAGTTCAGATACCAGAGTTTACAGGGGGAAATATATTAGCCATTTCTATACAACAGCTAATGCCAGTGGCACAGCAGTGAGAGTTATAAAGAGTCAGAATTTGTTTCAGATAGTAATGATAGTGCCCAAGCTGAGGACAGCACACATTACTCCTTCAGCAGAACCTGACCTCTCATTACCATGCAGGAGTACCACAGAGGCCTTGATATGACCTTCTTCCTGCACAAACAGTGAACTGAAGTGCAACTCCTGGCACTGGAGTTGGCAGGGCTCATTAGGAAGGCTTTAAACTAGGCCTGAAGGGGGTGGGTGAGGTAATCGGTCCCTCTGCAGAGGTAACAGTAGGGCGCAAGGTAGGGTCAGTTGAGAAGTCAGGAACCCAGCTGTGATGCATGTACACCAATGCACGCAGCCTGGGCACCAAGCAAGAGGAGTTGGAGGTCCTAATCCATCAGGGCGACTATGATGTAGTCGCCATCTCAGAAACTTGGTGGGACAGCACCCATGATTGGAGTGCTACAATGGGGGGTTACAGGCTCTTTAGGAGAGACAGGCAAGGGAGAAGAGGAGGAGGGGTGGCTCTGTATATTAGAGAGTCAATCTCTGCCACACAACTTGAAGTGGAAGATGAGGTAGTTGAGAGCCTGTGGGTCAAAATCAGAGGACAACCTAACAAGTCTGACATCCTGATTGGAATCTGTTACAGACCACCCAACCAGGATGAGGAGGCTGATGAGTTGTTCTACAAGCAACTGGAGGCTGTCTCAAGATCATCAGATCTTGTCCTTGTTGGTGATTGCAACCTCCCAGATATCTGCTGGGAACTTAATTCAGCAGGGAGGAGGCAGTCCAGAAGATTCCTGGAGCGAATGGAGGACTGCTTCCTGACACAACTGTTAAGCGAGCCTACCAGGGGACAGGCTCTGCTTGACCTGCTGTTCTGCAATAGGGAAGGGCTGGTGGGAGATGTAATCGTGGGAGGCTGCCTAGGGTGCAGTGACCACGAGATAGTGAAGTTTTCAATATGCAGGGAGATAGGGAGGAGCACCAACAGAACCTTCACCTTGGACTTCCAAAGGGCGAACTTCAGCCTATTTAAGAAACTTGTCTGCAAAGTCCCCTGGGTACCAGCCCTCATGAACCAAGGGGTTCAGGAGGGTTGGACCTACTTCAAACAGGAGCTCTTGAAGGCACAGGCACTGGCAGCTCCCATGTGCCAGAAGGCAAGCCGGCGGGGAAGGCGACCAGCCTGGATGAGCAAACAGCTCCTGGAGGATTTAAGGGGGAAGAAGAGGCTGTATCACCTTTGGAAGGAAGGGAAGGCTTCTCGAGGTATGTTCAAGGAAGCTGTTAGATTATGTAGGAATAAAATTAGGGAGGCTAAGGCCCAGCTGGAACTGAAGCTGGCCACCTCAGTCAAAGACCATAAAAAGCATTTTTATAAATATATTAACAATAAGAAGAAGGGCAGGAAGAACCTGCACTCCCTATTGGACCTGGAGGGGAACATGGTGACTGAAGACGAGAAAGCTGAGGTCCTGAACACCTTCTTTGCCTTCATTTTTAACAGCAGGGCAGGAGTTCAGGAGGAGTGGCCTCCGGAGCTGGGCGATGGGGTCGGGGAGCAGTGTAGTGCCCCGGTAATCCATGAGGAATTAGTTCGGGACCTGCTGAGCCACTTGGATATTCACAAGTCCATGGGACCGGATGGGATCCATCCTAGGGTGCTGAGAGAGCTGGCAGATGTGTTGGCCAGGCCACTCTCCATCATTTTCCTCCAGTTCTGGCTCACCGGTGAGGTCCCAGATGACTGGAAACTGGCCAATGTGGTCCCCATCCACAAGAAGGGTCGGATGGAGGAACCTGGAAACTACAGGCCGGTCAGCCTGACCTCAGTGCCAGGGCAAGTGATGGAGTAGATTATCCTGGCTGCAATAACTGCGCACCTGAAGGATGGCCAAGGGCTCAGATCCAGCCAACATGGATTCAGGAAGGGCAGATCCTACCTCTCCAACCTGATCTCTTTCTAGGATCAGGTGACCCGCCTGGTGGATGTGGGGAGGCCTGTGGATGTGGTCTACCTGGACTTCAGCAAGGCCTTTGACACCATCCCCCACAGCAAACTGCTGGCTAAGCTGTCAGCTCATGGCTTGGACCACTACACTCTGTGCTGGGTTAGGAACTGGCTGGAGGGCCGGGCCCAGAGAGTGTTAGTGAACGGTGCCACATCCAGCTGGAGGCCAGTCACCAGTGGCATCCCCCAGGGATCAGTGCTGAGCTCTGTCCTCTTCAACATCTTCATTGATGATCTGGATGAGGGGGTAGAGTCAGTCATCAGCAAGTTTGCAGATGACACCAAGTTAGGAGCAGATGTTAGTCAGTTAGAGGGTAGAAAGGCTCTGCAGAGGGACCTCAACCGACTGGACAGATGGGCAGAGTCCAATGGGATGGCATTCAACAAGTCCAAGTGCCAAGTGCTGCACTTTGGCTACGGCAATCCCATGCAGAGCTACAGGCTGGGGTTGGAGTGGCTGGAGAGCTCCCAAACAGAGAGGGACCTGGGGGTGCTGATCTCAGGATCTCAGGATCTCAGGATCTCAGGATCTCAGGTAGTGATAGGACTAGGGGGAATGGAATGAAGCTGGAGGTGGGGAGATTCAGGCTAGATGTGAGGAGGTTCTTCACCATGAGAGTGGTGAAACCCTGGAATGGGTTGTCCAGGGAGGTGGTCGAGGCCCCGTCCTTGGGGGTGTTTAAGAGCAGGCTGGATGAGGCTCTGTCCAGCCTGATCTAGTGTGGGGTGTCCCTGCCCATGGCAGGGGGGTTGGAACTAGATGATCCTTGTGGTCCCTTCCAACCCTGAATGAAACTATGAAACTATGAAACTATGAAACTATGACAGCCACCTGAATATGAGCCAGCAGTGTGCCCAGGTGGCCAGGAGGGCCAATAGCATCCTGGCCTGCATTAGGAATAGTGTGGCCAGCAGGAGCAGGGAGGTCATAGTGCCCCTGTACTCTGCTTTGGTTAGGCTGCACCTTGAGTCCTGTGTCCAGTTCTGGGCCCCTCAGTTTAAGAAGGACATCGAAACACTTGAGCGTGTCCAGAGAAGGGCAACAAGGCTGGTGAGAGGCCTTGAACACAAGCCCTATGTGGAGAGGCTGAGGGAGCTGGGATTGTTTAGCCTGGAGAAGAGGAGGCTCAGGGGTGACCTCATTGCCCTCTACAACTACCTGAAGGGTGGTTGTAGCCAGGAAGGGGTTGGCCTCTTCTCCCAGGCAACCAGCTCCAGAACAAGAGGACACAGTCTCAACCTGTGCCAGGGGAGGTTTAGACTCGAGGTGAGGAGGAAGTTCTTCACCGAGCGAGTTATTCATCATTGGAACGGGTTGCCCAGGGAGGTGGTTGAGTCATCAACCCTGGAGACATTCAAGGGGAGATTGGACGTGGCACTTGGTGCCATGGTCTAGTCATGGGCTCTGTGTTGATAGGTTGGACTCGATGATCCTCAAGGTCCTTTCCAACCTAAGTGATACTGTGATACTGTGATACTGATGAATTTTAAGAGAAGAATGCAGGGATATTTCTTAGTGTGAGAAGGATGCCCAAAGAAGCAAAACTCTCTCATCAACCTGTGGAAATTGTGTTTAGAATAAAACTCCAAAGACTCAGAGAGTCACAGATCCACAGACTGCATCAGGACAAATGAGATCCTTGAAGATTGTCTTGTTCAACCCCCATAAGTTAGCAAGGACACCTCCAAACAGACCGGGCTACTCAGGGCCACAGCAAGTCTGATCTTGAATGTCTCTAGGGACAGGGCCTTAACCACATTCCTGTGCGACCTATTCCAGTATTTTACCACTCTTATTGTAAAGAAGTTCCTCCTTATACACAGCTCTGCTCCAGTTTAAAACCATTGCTCCTGGTTCTATCGCTGCATCGCCCAGCCTTCCTGTAGGTTCATTTCAGATGTTACTTAAATAGGACTCTTAAAATTTTCTCCCAAAGTAAACCAAGTTAAATACATCCTCTGTCAAAACCAAACCAAACCAAACCAAACCAAACCAAACCAAACCAAACCAACAGAACAGAGATTTAGTGTCTCATGCAAGCCTGAACCCATGTGTCTTTTAATTAAGCGAAAAGAAGGGTAAATGTAATGGAAGTAGAATTTGGATTTCTTCACTAAGGCTAGCATCTTCCTTTGCTTTCTACTCAAAGCTTCATAACTACAACTAAACATGTCCATCCAATTAAGCTGCACTAGAACCAAATAAATTGCTGACAAAACATCATGCGTGCAAATTGCACGAGTAAAAAGCACGTCATAGCTGCATTCTGCTGCCCTCTGCTGACACTTGCTTATCATTACAACAGTTTAGGATAATACCTAAATGCGAGATTATCATCGAATAGTTTGGCACGTAAGGAACATTAAAGGCCATCTAGTTTGAACCTCCTTGACTTCAGAAGGCCGGCCTTCCACTGTATCAGGATGATCAAAGTCCCATCCAGCCTCGTCTTGAGCACTTCCAGGAACTGGGCATCCATAACCTTTCCGAGCAACTTGTTCCAGTCCTGTTCCACCACACCTCTCCAGCTAATCTAAATCTCCCTTCTTTCAGTTTAATGCCATTATCACTTGTCCTATCACTACATGCACTTATACAAAGTTTGTCTCCAGCTTTCTTGTAGGTCTGTACAGAAAGAATGGGTAAGGAGTATTTAAAAGGTCTTGTAGTGATAGGACAAGGGGCAAATGTTTTAAACTGAAGCAAAGTAAATTTAGGTTGGACATAAGGAGGAAGTTCTTTACAGTAGGAGTGGCAAAATCCTGGAAAAGGTTGCCTAGGGATGTGATTGAGGCCCCATGCCTCGTGACATTTTAGATCAGACCTTGGCAGCCTGATCTAGTTGCATGTTTAAACAATGAAATGGAAATAATATGGTTTATGCAGTCACCTCACTGCCATGTGCAGACTTCTGTAGTGTCTATGTGTCCTAGCTCTGTAGAAGTGAAACTTTTAGGATAACTTCTGGTGCCAAAGGACAAATTTTGGTCTCACTTTGGAAAAACAATTAACAATTCCTTGAGTTCAGTGGGATTGCTCTGGTCTTGTTTTCCAGCTACCAAACTACCTGTACTGAAAATCAGAACCATTATGCTTGTTTCTAGTTGCTTCCCATTGTGAAAAGCATCTAAGAGATTGCCTCCTTTAGACATGTGTGAGTAGATGACTAAAGAAAATGAAACGGTGCCAAGACTCATTCTCTGTTCCCAAGTGTGAATGCACTGTATCTTCTTTTAGTTCATTTTATATTCATAATTAGTATCTCGAGTACCTTGAGTACCTCGAGTACTGTGTCCAGTTCTGGGCCCCTCACTTTAGGAAGGATGTTGACTTGCTGGAACGAGTCCAGAGAAGAGCAACAAGGTTGGTGAGGGGTTTGGAACACAAGCCCTATGAGGAAAGACTGAGGGAGCTGGGGTTGCTCAGCCTGGAGAAGAGGAGACTCAGGGGTGACCTTATCACTCTCTACAACTACCTGAAGGGAGGTTGTAGACAGGCAGATGATGGTCTCTTCTCCCAGGCAGCCAGTACCAGAACAAGAGGACACAGTCTCAGGCTGCGCCAGGGGAGGTTCAGGTTGGATGTTAGGAAGAAGTTCTATACAGAGAGATTGATTGCCCATTGGAATGGGCTGCCCAGGGAGGTGGTGGAGTCGCCGTCATTGGAGGTGTTCAGGAGGAGACTTGATGGGGTGCTTGGTGCCATGGGTTAGCTGTTTGGGTGGGTTGGATTGGTTGATGGGTTGGACACAATGATCTTGAAGGTCTCTTCCAACCTGTTTTGGTTTATTCTAAATAAAGGTTTATTCTATCTTTTGAAATAAAATTGTCTTCCACTTAGTCTGCTAGAATGCAGTATGTTATTGAACAAACAGTCTTTTATGTTCCCACTGACTACTACCTGTTTGAATGGGAAAGACAAACCAACTTCTTAAATGGGAATATCTGATTTTTTTGAGGTAGTCTTATCTTTTTACTTTCTTCTCTGGACTAAAATCAGGATTGGAACTGTTGAAGACAATCAAAATACTTCATTATGGATACAGAGGAATGCAAGTGTTAAGTTCGTATAACATCCAGAGTTTCTGGGGTTGAATCTGAGCTGCACCTAATAAGACACATTGTAATGGACAGTTTTATTATGGAAATTTTAATTTCCTTAAAACAGATTCTGCTAAGTCTTACCACTAACACCAGCACAGTTATGCTGGTGTTACTAATGCAATTTAACTAGTTATGTTACTGTTACAATATTATTGAATTACTTATGAGTGGCCCAAGAATCCTGGGCACGCTCCTGAGCAACCTGATCTTGTTAAAAACGTCCCTGCTGATTGAGCAGATTTGGACTAGCTGACTGCAAAAATACTTTCCAACCCCTTACTAAGCATTCTAGGATTCTCTGTATGCCACATCCTAAAAGCAGCACTAGATGGAGATGTTTTCTCACATTAGCCTCACTCATGGCTCTGATGCACTGAAGTTTTTTGTTACAAGTATTTTCATTTTTGATGACTTGCGCCTTGAGGAAGGAAAACAAATTCAAGTAACTTTCATAGCTAATAAAGACTCATGTGCTTGATTTTTTTGCACATGACATGTGCACATGTGAGAATTAATGAAGTCTAGTATGTAGCTATTTAAACTGAATATAATTAATCTATTTTCCGTAAATAGGTAGAAAAGAATAGAAGAATATTTGAGGCTTAACAAAATGCATTTATCTTATGTCACACAGTGAAAATCAGCCATTAGTAAACAGTTTTCAGCTCCAGAACATTCATCCCCAAGTAAACAACTCTAAACTCTAAACTCTGAACAGTATGTGCAGCCAATGGCAAAGTAACAGCATCAGATACTTTTCTAACCTCATCAATATGCAATATAATGGTAAGGACAAAGGTTGATTTAGAAACAGGTGAAAAATTAAAACAAATAAGGAGAAGCTAGAGAAAGAATGCGTTGTTGAGGAGCTAAAATAGATAGATTGTATTTTGAATCAAAACAATGCTGCTTAAAAACCACAAATAGTTCTGCAAAGCATGGGCTTAGTATTTTCTATGTATATTATAAATGTGAATAACTGTATCAAACAAATACCATATTATCTGAATCAATTAATTACAAAAACTCCAAAACTCATAACAGTCAAAAACATTCTCAAAAATTGATGGTGGTATTTAATTTCTGAATGGTTTTGCTTTCTCCTTTAATTTTGTTATCTGTGGACAGTAATTGCAATTGCAATATCTCTATAGAAAATTATTTCACCTTGTAGCTGGGAGTTGTACAGGCTTCAGTGCAAAGTGTTTTATTCACCTTGTTCTTTTCTTGGGTCCTACTATAACTGCTGCTGCTGCTACATGCACAGCACTTTGCAATACATAGCGATTACGCTCTCAAGCAGTCTAAAAAGGTCAAGGACAAGGACCATTTTCTAATAATCTTAAGTTTTCTAAATCCTTTGCTGTTTCTTGGCTCCAACAGGATTATTCTGGTTAGCTGTAGTGATGCCTTGGTCACCCATTTCGGCTAAGCCTGTCCACAAATGCATCACAAAGGGAATGTGGGCAGACCGGGAACAAAGAAAACTGGACATGCACCTTGAGTACTGTGTCCAGTTCTGGGTCCCTCAGTTTAGGAAAGATGCTGACTTGCTGGAACGTGTCCAGAGAAGGGCAACAAAGCTGGGGAGGGGTTTGGAGCATAAGCCCTATGAGGAGAGCTTGAGGGAGCTGGGGCTGCTTAGCCTGGAGAAGAGGATGCTCAGGGCAGACCTTATTGCTGTCTACAACTACCGGAAGGGAGGTTGTAGACAGGTGGGGGTTAGTCTCTTCTCCCAGGCAACCAGCACCAGAACAAGAGGACACAGTCTCAAGCTGCACCAGGAAGGGTGTAGGCTGGATGTTAGGAAGAAGTTCTTCATAGAAAGAGTGACTGGCCATTGGTATGGGCTGCTCAGGGAGGTGGTGGAGTCACCATCACTGGAGGTGTTTAGGAAGAGACTGGATGGGGTGCTTGGTGCCACGGTTTAGTTGATTAGATAGTGTTGGATGATAGGTTTGACTTGATGATCTCAAAGGTCTCTTCCCACCTGGTTAATTCTATTCTATTCTATTCTATGCTATGCTATGCTATGCTATGCTATGCCATGCCATGCCATTCCATTCCATTCCATTCCATTCCATTCCATTCCATTCCATTCCATTCTTTCTATTCCATTCTATTCTATTCTGAAAAAAAACAAGACATCACAGTGTAACTGAGAAAATAATGGAACTGTATTCTTATGGGTTTTGGTTTTGTTTGTTTGCTTGTTTGCTTGTGAGTTTTCTCCTCACATATCAGTGACCTCAAATCCTATCTTTTAATTTTGAATAACAATTCTCATACAAAGTTATTGAACTCTTTACTCCTCAAAAACAGTTTGGGCCATTCATATTACAGACCATATCATACTATGATCAATTTCTAAATCTTTAAAGTTTCTAGTTAGTAAACAAATAGAAAATTCATGTCATACATAAATATGTTTTAACTTCTGTGTTAACAGGAAGAAAAATAGAGGACATGGTATTACCTATACTCTGCAATATTTTCCTGTTTTTTCTAAACCAGTTAACATAAATGCTCACCCTAGACATCTCTAGCCGGGCTCTTTTATGCCAATAATGAGAAATAAGGATGTGTATCTAACCCCAGTTGGAGAAATCATCTCCAAAATGTTGTTGGCTCAGAAACAGATTGGAAGCACAGGCAGTGAATCTGTTTGGATACATACTGAAAAGGGCTTTATTCAGTAGCAGAAGTAAAAAGTAGTATTTTCCAGTGTAGTAGCCTGCTTTCACTGACATTCAAAACCACAGAAACTGTACTTACCAAAGACCTTTGTCAGTTGTTCGTTTTTTTTTTAATACTTCTTTCTTGTAATAATTTTATTTTCTTATATCGTCTATTATATGAAAATCTCTGAAATAGGAAACTGGACAAAACCAGGCACAAGGACTATATTTTTGCTCATTTGTAATTTAATTAAGTTCCATTAAATACTAAGCTACTAAAAATCTTGCTTGTAATGCATTGTCCTAAATCAAAGATTCTTGTTGAGTCAGAAGGTATACAGTTTATAAATCAGACTGTAAAGATGGGTAAGTAAATCTGGGCTATATATAAAACCTCTGGAGTTAGCACATTTGAAACAGAAGCTTTAAAAGTAAACCTTTATAAATCAACTCCTTAAATCAAAGAGAAAACAACAATTTTTCTTGTCTTATAGACCAGGGAAAGTTACTCCCCAAGCAACTTGTGCAGATAAAGGCTCTGTTTTTAATATAGGTTGATGTATTTATGTATGAAGAAACTACAGACCAAAGTTAAGCAAGAGACGTAAAAACTGTAAGTGCCAATCCTGAAACATTTTGATACCAAATATTTTAACTGTTGGATAATTCAGAAGAATGCTTGGACAAATACAAAGTAAGGAATGATCACACAGTAAATGACTGTCAGCAAGGGGGCTTTCATCTGCTCTAAATTATGCACAATTTAATCAGAGGGAAGTCATTAGTGAGCATTTCCTACCAGTTTATACAATATAGCTTTTAAACACTTACTAAACTTTCATCCTCAAGGACTACACATTCATTCCTTGTTGGGAGACTTGCTTGTCAGTATTTATGTAAGTGTACATTTGTACTGTGAGTTAAACTCTCACTTCACAGAGTCTGGTATGGCTTTTATTTCGTTACATTTCAGGCAGGTGTTTCAGGGACTGTGCTGGCAAATGAGGTGTCAGCATTCAGCTGGAACATAAAAGTGAACATTTTACACATAACCATAACTTTACTTTGGTAATTATTTTCTTCTCATATTTTAGCAATATTTTAGTAATATTTTCTGAGACTCTGAGTTCATCAAGGCCAGAAATTTTTCCTAAAAGTACCCAGAGTTCCAGCCACTGTTAAAGTCAAGATCTAACAAGGACACTTGCACAGTGAATAAGGAGGGATTATGACAAAAATTATATAGCTACTAATCAGTAACAGGGGAAACCATACAAATTTAAAAGATCTAACAAAAGAAAAACCTTCACTGTTTCTTTATATTTTACACTGGGGATATGGACAAAAATACTTGTATTTTATTTGGATTTCACTTCCAGAATTAACTCTGTCATTCTGGGAGATATACATGTGTATATACATGTGCATGTATATACATATCTACCTACATACATGAGAATACATCTTTTTATATATAGCTGGCTACATCAGGCCATGCAGTATTAGACCAGCCTGTTGGAACAACACAAAATTTTCGATTCTGTTTACATTGCACATCAAACTTTATCTTCAAGGTGAATTACAACCTTTCTGTAATTTCCAGATGTAACTTCTTTCGGTCTAAATTGGTGGTGTACCAGGTCTAAGCTTCACTTAAGACTGCATTTTCATCTAGGACCTGCCAAGGTTGCTGTGCTTGTCAGAGACCATGCATATCATGGAGTCCTGAAGGACCCATGTGAGACCATAGGACAGAGTATATTTACTTGAGTGCATCTGGCTGCTGCATGAATTTCCAGAGAAGATTAATTGAATTTGGAATCTAACTATCTTTTGGGGGAAAACCAAACCAACCAACCAAAAAAAGCCCTTAAAACTCTTCCTGTGTGATAATGATTTTGGTGCAACCAATGCTACATGCAAAATAAAAATTACATCTGCAATACACCTTTAAACAAAAAGAGTAAAAAAAGTCTCATTCCAGCTGAGAATTCTATATCCTAGCAAGGAGGAAGAGCAAACATCCAAGATGTTCTTTAGAAGCTTTGCTATTTGCCTGGTTTATATGAAAATTTCTGTGAAGAAAAGGTAGACATTTGTATGTATTAAAACCTACTCTCCCTGTGCAAGTATGCAAATGGGTACATATGCATAGGTTTATGTGAGTCAGAATTGAAGCTGTGTATTTGAACTTTATGTAGCATAATTTGATATGTGGATTACATTTGGAGGCATGTTTGACAAAAATGAATGGGTGTGTTAAATCATTAAGTGGTTCAATACTGTATACATTTACCTAATTTTCTCTAAACTGAAACATGTGAAATAGAGATTTTGGAATAAAGCTAAACTATGAAACATAAGGCTACACTTCTGAAATGTAAAGCCAGAAATATAGAAATAATACATTTATTTTCCTGAGGAATAGATATTTTCAGTCTCTGCTGAAGAATTGTTATGTTCTGTGTAGAAATGATCAGTGTGAGACTCCTGAACTTAGAGAGACTTGCCTCATGACATATCATGCTCACTGCTTCTCTTTGATATGAAATAATGAAATTTTGGCTGGTTATTTAATTTTATTGCTTTATTGAGGAGATGTTGAACCAGCCAGCTCATACCAAGACTGCATCAATTCTTTTGTTAACAAAGGAAAAAGTAGTTTTGAATAATGGCTTTAAGAATTCCAGAGGAAGTGCTTTGGCAGGAAGGTGTGATAGAAGACTAGTGAAATCAGATGCAGAAGTTTCCCTATTGCAATCTTATCAGGATATTGAGAATTCTGCATGAGTCAAATATTAGTGCCCATTTTAGTGAAATTACCTGTCCTTCCGTCTTGTTCCCCCACTGACTTGCCTAAATGGGGCCCATTCATCCTGGCATGCAATGGATCAGAGGTGATTCTATTATTCATATCATTCATTACTTTTCCCTTACATTTACTACATCTATGCTGGTTTGTGTTTTTTCTTTGTACCATGCTCCATGTTTTCTCATGTCCTTAAACATGTATGTAGCACAGTATATTTCAGATCTGATAGAAGATTCTGGACCATTTCTTCATACAAAAAGTACTGATCAATGACCTGTTTGTGATACAAAATTGCTAGATTGTAAATTAGCTTTTAATCTCTGCATCTGCTTGTGCAATTTCTACCAAGCTATGATCACAGCTATATAGAAGTCTCCCTCTTTTACTTGTTTCAAATAAATACAAAACCAGATAAATTTTGATCTTTGAACATTAAGCATTTGAACATTGGAACCCCTGAGAAACAGAAAGAAAACATTGTTTAGATCAGGGATTGAGCCAATGTCACTGAATGATTTATGCCAAAGGGAGTAAATTTCTGGAAATGGTGAACCCATTTTAATTCCCTAAGTTTCCACTATTCCACTGAAACTGGCCTATTAATATTCCTACTCCTCTGAAGTCCTTTGGAGCAGTCTCCTGATGGATTCTGACTCTCTTCTCACCTAGGTCAAGCCCCTTTCTCCAGCCATACCTCTCCAGCAAACTGGCTAAACCGTTACATGCCACAAAATAATGGTGGTTGAGGATTGGGAAGATTAAATCAAGAAGAAATAGTAAAATGATATAAAAACTTCGTGTCATGCTGCTGAATAAAAGGTCTATCCACAGTTTGGAGAAGTACACATTACGTGTCTGCAACATCTTTCTTGATAAAACTCTATTTGTGTTTTCTCAATTATTAACAGGATCCAGATAGGTCTCTGCAGATGTGGTCCAAGCCTTGGTTTTCCCTTTGAAAATATAAAAATTACTTTTTAGTAATTTACATCTCCATACTGGTATTTAAACCACTGAGCTGAACTACAAAGAACATTTTTTCATTACCTTCTTTTTTTTTTTTTTTTACCTGCCTCAGAAACAAGTTAATACCAAAAAGATTGGTTCACATAACAATTAGTGTGTTAATATGTCATTTCATAACAAGATAACAACTATTAACAGCCTCTATCGATGGCTTTCTAACAAAAGAAAGCTTCTGCTGAAATAGTTAATTCCTCTTCTGCTTACCATGAATAAGAATTTGAAATAAAGCACTCATTTCATACAGATTTGAGGATCACAGTCTGGCCTGAGATTTAAAGGCTTAAGCCTAGAAAGAAGCCTTTTCCCCTCATCAACCTTCATCCAAAAAAACAGATGCAAAGTCCTAAATCCAACATGAAGGCAAAGAAAAGGCATGAATAGATGAAGTGGAGAAAACAAAAACTGCATAAATCCGCCTAGAATTGCAATGTACCAGAGAACTCTGGTAAATATTGCCGACATTAAATTTCCACTTGGGTTATTTTAGAGAATGAAATGGACTTAGCAGGTATATCAGGCTGCCAGATTTCTGAGTATTTATCCAAGATGAACATTCAAATATTTTGGTGTCCACCCTTCATCACCTGATATTCAAAATCTGTTGGAAACTGTTGCAACCAGAAAAAATATATGTATTGTACCATTGAAAACAAATGCAGCTGAAATTAGACCCAGGTATTTCTTCTCAGTTAATTTATCTTTATGAAAATCAATCCATTTTAATGGAAATCAGTGTAAAAAATATCACCCATATACATAGGCCAAACTCTTCAAATAATTTTTGTCAGATGAAAGAGATCTCAGGGTTTATAACTCATATCAGTTCTAGAAGCTGAGATAAGGTAGAGTACAAAATAGCAGAAAAAGATGCAACAGATACTTGATATGCTAAAATTTCCCCTTTATCATCATTAAGAGAGAAGCTGCCAAGAATAAATAAAGGATTTCATAAGGTTTTCAGGTTGTTAAACATATATAGTTCATCAAAGAATGATCATAACAGCAAAAAGGAAAGTAATCAATCAAGATCCTAACAGGAGCCTGGCACAAGCCCTTTGAGGAGAGGCTGAGGGAGCTGGGATTGTTTAACCTGGAGAAAAGGAGCCTCAGGGGTGACTTCATTGCCCTCTACAACTACCTGAAAGGTGGTTGTAGCCAGGAAGGGGTTGTTCTCTTCTCCCAGGCAATCAGCATCAGAACAAGGGGACACAGTCTCGGGCTGCACCAGGGGAAGTTTAGGGTCGAGATGGGGAGAAAGTTTTTCACGGAGAGAGTCATTCGTTATCGAGTGGGCTGCCCAGGGAGGTGGTGGAGTCGCCATCCCGGAGGTGTTCAAGTGGGGATTGGACATGGCACTTGGTGCCATGGTCTAATCATGCAATCTGTGGTGACAGGTTGGACTCGATGATCTTTGAGGTCTCTTCCAACCCTAGTGATACTGTGATACTGCGATACAATGTTCATGGACAATGGAACTGAAATGTTATTTTGTATCATAGTTAAGCCTCTTCAAAATGTTCTATTCCAATGTGAAGCTTTTTCTACTCAAAACTAAGCAGAGGAAATTTAGATATCAGGTCTATAGAAGAGCCATTGAAGAATAGGAATTGAGTAATAAGCCCAGGGTGGGACAGTGTAGACAGTGACTTGCTCATCATCTCAGAAACAAAAGTGGGTGCTTTGAGAGTTTGAGCATAGCCTTATAACTTTTGGTTTGTATTGTTATCTTGAGGTCAAGAACAGCATGTTGCAATTGTTTCAATTTATTAGTGATGCTAAAGCACATTGACCTGAACTGGATGTGATATAGGATGAGAAAACATGGGAGGACAAAATGTATCAGAGTGATGCATATACTACATAGTATACATGATCGTTTTAATACTGATGAAGAAATCTCAGAAGATTTGGATAAACATCACTAAAAAGTTTGGATTGTTAACCTGATCTTATCTGAATCTTAAGAATGAGTTGGAAATCTCACAAGAACAGGCTTTCTCACAGTATTTCAGAAAGTTCCAGACAGATCGTAAATACTCATGGTATTTCAACAATTCTAGTTCCAGCCCTGGCTTTAACCTGGTATTGTGGAGAGACAGCGCATGAATATTAAGGGGAGGAGGGAAAAAGAAAACTTAACCTTTTAAATATTACAAATCCTAACATATCTAAGGGAAGCAATGGCTGAAGAGTCCATTCCAAGGATGAACATAGTTAATGAAAGAAGAGTTATTTAGTGAAGCAATAAAAAAAGAAAGAAAGAAAAAAGATTAGGTTAGGAAAGGCAAAATTTAAGAGAAAGACGAGTGAAAGGAAAAGAACATCCTGATAACATTTTCTGTTTAGTTGAAAAATTGTGTCCCAAAGGAAATAGTAAAGGTCTTGCAGATAAGGACTTTCAGGTCATAAAATCAAATCCTTTGAAGTTAACAAGGATCCCATGATATGGAAATATAATACATAATGGTTGCTGAGCATAATCAGTGTTGCTTAGTACTACAGAAGCTAGGCAGATGGCTTCCTTTAGAACAGACACAATTATACTGAATATTTCTTCCACAACTTTTATCAGTAAAAGGTGTTTTTTTAATCATTTCAGTTCTAACCCCTTGCCTGAAGTCACTGACAACTCTTCAGAGCTGAAGAGGACTGTTGATTTTTAGTGGAATACAGTTACTTAGAAATTGTTTAACATCTGAGCACAGAAAAGGTGGAAAGAGTGTTTTCCCAGACTTTTAATGAAGAATGACTTCAACAGTCTGCAGGACCAGAGATTTTGAGGCTCTCAGGTTAAGACCATTGAAATACTGTGGTTTTGACCTCTGCTGTCTGTGTGATTTTTGAGCCTCTAATCCCATAAAGGTGAAGAGCCTGGAAAGATTTATACTGCAGACCAGAAGAGCTCAGACCAAACTCGATCTGGGTTTGCCAACATAAACAGATGCAATGATTAGCATTAAAATTTTGCAGATGTCTGTTAATATTACTGCAAACACATGCTTTTCTTGACCCTTAAAAAGCTAATTTCTGATTAGTTAAATGTGTGAAAGACACAAAACTGTTTCAGTAGTTTATTTCCTTCACCCTTTCAAAGCTTGTGTAGGTAAGTAATATCTCAAGAATATGAGTGTCTGTTAACCAAGGGTATTCATTCAGTTAAAGACACAGATGATTGGTAGCCAATTTACTGTTCTTGTTTCTTCTTCACACAACTCAACTCTATCTTGTTGTAAGTCAAATAAATTGCCTAGGGTGTGTTCTGCAGATGAATCAGCACTAGTGATCTTGCAGCTGGTTTGTGTTTGAGGTACAGGTACACCATGTTTGCATGTAATTGCTAGCTAGCCAGCCAACAATGCATTTTTGGCGGGATCCTCAGGCAGATATTTTACAGTCAGATAGTGGTCTTCATAAATTTAACTGTCCGTATTGCCTTCCAGGTCATTCTTATCTGCCATGTATAACTATGAGGGGTAGAAACACACTTGAGGTACTATACCTACACTGAGTACATCCATATTAAAAAAAAAATATATATATAATGACCCAAGAAGCTACATTCAGAAAGCTTCTCTCTTGTGTCATGCCACTGCTGGAGCTCAGAAGATACTGCAGGTGATGGCTAATAAATGTAGAAATAAGTGTTTTCCTTTAAAGCATTAATTCTATTCTCAAAGATCTATTTGTACACTGTTAGGGAAAAAAATAAGGTAATGTCTTGATATATCTGACGATAATCAGATTTCTTAGTAAGGTTACATAGTGAAGATAATGGCAGTATATTGGACTAACAAGGGCCTAGATACATCATACTGCCAATGCCATATTGTTCTAGAGTTATAAAAAACATATTGCCTTTTATACTTCTAGAATGATGCTCAAAAGACCTCAGAAAGGGAACCTAGAGTAAACCAGAAGCAGGTGTTCCCTTATATATCTTCAAATGTCTACAAGCAGCACAGGTACTGCAGATTAGATACCTAGTACTTTTCTGTAATCTGCAAAGAGAAATGAACTATCAGAGTGAGATATTCTCCACACACACACCCATCTATATAAGTGATTTCCTTCAGAAAAGATGAAAATGTTGGGAGATGTCTATATCTCTTTATTCACATATATAACTTAGCTAGAAGATAAGCTTAGAGAGAGAGAGCACCGACTTTTTCAAGCATATAAGGATGTCCATCAAGTGTCTTCAGATACAGCACCTAAATCAGCAGGTGGAGAAGAATGATGTGAGAAAGCATCAGTCTGTTAAGCTTTGTATATCCATCAGGTTTGCTTTGCCTTTTAGAAACTGTATTTTTTTTACAGGCTTTAAGTGATGGCATTGCCACAGCACAGAAGTGGAGTCACAGACCGATAAATATAAATCAAACTCCTACTGTTAGTTCAAAACCAAAGATATATAGAGACTTTTTCCCCAGTACATTCTCTTCAAACAACTTCTTTCCATTCTTAGTTTTGCAAATAAGTTATAGACTAACAAGAATCATACCTTTGTGACTGTGGTTGCATCTTTAGAAGACACTTAAGCAGAGGAAATCTTAAGTTCTGTCACAATAAATCCTCATGCTTCTGTTGCTCCTGTCCTCCCCAGTAATTGATTTTCCCTAAAGCTGAAATGGGATGACTGGTGCAGAACATGTTTCCAATTTATCTCATGCAAGTGTTTTGTGAGCATCAAGGTCAGCAGAAACTGTGTTTCTGCCCTGTATTTCCCATATACTTCAGATCATTGCCAGTATTTCCAAGTACATATTCTTTATTCAAAATTAAAATAAACCTCAAATTGTTCAGTCTCTGACAGTAGGTCATTTTATCTTGCTTTTTGTTAAACCTTACAGACAAATTTTTTGCCAGTTTCCTTCTTCTACTAGTTTATTTGGAAATCTGGAAGCAATCTCATAGACTTTCACATGTGATGTGATGGCCATGCAATCGGCCCTTAAACAGTGCTTTCATAGCTGTGGTAGCAAGAGCATCCCATATTTATTGGCCTGTTTTAGATCATGCATCACTTTGCGTTGTAAAATTTCAGAGAAGTTCAGGATAGTTTATATTGAGGGTGGCTATTTTGAAGTTGTCAATTCAACACATGATTTTGGAAAGAAATTTCTTCACAGCAGTGTGCCCAGGTGGCCGAGAAGGCTAATGGCATCCTGGCATGCATCAAGAATAGTGTGGACAGCAGGAGCACGGAAGTCATTGCGCCGCTCTACTCAGCACTGGTTAGGACACACCTTGAGTGTTGTGTCCAGTTCTGGGCCCCTCAGTTTAAGGAGGACATTGAGACACTTGACCATATCCAGAGAAGGGTAACGAGGCTGGTGAGAGGCCTTGAGCACAAGCCCTACGAGGAGAGGCCGAGGGAGCTGGGATTGTTTAGCCTGGAGGAGGATCAGGGGAGACGTTATTGCTCTCTACAACTACCTGAAGGAGGTTGTAGCCAGGAGGGGGTTGGTCTCTTCTCCCAGGCAACCAGCCCAGAACAAGAGAACACAGTATCAAACTGTGCCAGGGGAAGTTTAGGCACAAGGTGAGGAGAAAGTTCTTCACAGAGATTCATTAGCCATTGGAATGGGCTGACCCAGGGAGGTGGTGGAGTCACCATCCCTGGAGGTGTTCGAGAGGGAATTGGACGTGGCACTTGGTGCCATTTTTTAGTGACAAGTTGGGCTTGATGTTCTTTGAGGTCTCTTCCAACCTTGGTGATTCTGTGATTCTGTGATATATCCCTAACAGGTAATTCTAAAAGACAGATAAAATCTGAAATAGTGTTAGCTCATGCAGTTATGTTTTCTGCTATACTGGGTTTATTTTTATGACCTATTCTTGCCAAGGATGAAATAATCTACAAACTTTTCAAATAGGAATTTTGAATATTTGTGGAAATATTTTCCACAGAGATAGAACCAATAACATTAGTATTTCACAGAGATGGGTAATCACTGAACGCTCATATCCTTGTTGCCCCCTGTATGAGAAATTTCAATCAGCTCTGAAAATAGTCAGACCCCTCTGGAGGATTTTCCTTTGTGTGTGTGGGGAAAAAAAGGACTAAATTAATACAGTGAATAAAACAATCCACAGAAATTATGTAAACTAATAGAGAATCAAACATCGCTTCATTCTTCAACTCTTTCATACTACTTATAATGGAAAAAAGAGTTTTTGGAGAAAGTGGGAGATTTCATTTTTTAAAATAATTGTGCATTTTTATTGGTTTGGTTTATTTCAGGACCCCATTTTATCTTCCAGTGCCTTCATTATTTCTGTTTAAAATGTAAAAATGAGCTGTGGAATATATAGCTTTGCATCCATAATACGAGGCATCTTGTTGTCTTTAAAGTACAAATACCAAAAAATGCTTCCTGTCTTATTGTGTGCTGCCTTTATTCATGCTGCACATTCTTTTCCTTTGTGGATAACATTATAGAGCCCTCAGAAGTTCCTAATACTGTGTGATTCATACCTGATATAGTAAGATAAATGCCAATGTACTGACAGAACATTCTCAAATGGGACTAATAGCAATGTTAAGGATCATCTGTGGCCCTCTAAAAATCAGTTTTGACTTGTACTGGCAATAAATGCTGGGAACTTTGCAATTCTGTTACTGGTGCTGTACGCATTATTTATATACAGAACGTTGTCATTTGTATAGAAAATGAAACTTCAGAAAAATACTAGCAGCCAGTAAAATCCAACATGGAAAATCAATTAATGTAAAATCAATTAATGAAAATTGCATGGCTTTAAATGACTTTAGTAAGCAGGCTTCCCATTTGTAAGGCAAGGCAGATTGTTTCTTCCAAGGATTTGCTTTTATTAGTACAAGAATATAGCTCCATCTGAATGAGACTAATGACAGCCAACCATTTTGATACAATCAAGGTAAGACACATCTAAGCTCCTTAAAAAAAAACTAATTAATGTAATTATTTCTTAGTGTTGTCAAAAGAGGCTAAGTAAAAGTGTCAACAAGAAGCAAAAGCTGAAAGAGTCTGACTTCACATTCTAACTACTGTTACAGTAGTTAAAATGGAACTCCAATAGGTCAAAGTTTCCTCCAGTACCTCTGGGGTTTTTCATGTTCTAATTTCAACAATATACCTTAAGAGCCCTTTTTTTTTTGTTTTTTTTTTCTTCCCCCTCCATCCTCATGGACCAATTCATCTGCAATTTGCTATACTTTGTAGATTTAAGAGGCCCATATGTCTAAGCTGCAAGAAAAAAATTCTGGACACTTCAATAGAAAGGTAATATAATTCAAAACAGCTGCATGTAACATGCCGTTATACAAACTGATACCATATTTTATCCCCATTTTCTGTTATTATACCATGTTAATGTGCAATTATAACTGCAAATGTTTTGTCCTACGAGCAAATAAAGACTAAATTTAATTGCATTCAAAAATTAAGCTACTTACATGAAAATATCACAATTGTTGTACTATGGTTTTCTTGTACACCTGTTACTTCCATTTTAAAATATTGTGCTACCCAACAAATATTATGATTGCATATTTATATTTAAATGTGATTCTTTATATTTGTGCTGATGTCTGAAAATAATTTCAGTCAACTGTTTCATGGTAAAAAGATAGGGTTTAGCCATTCAAATTATAGCATCTTTCCTATATTATGAGTTCTCAAAAAGTATCTGTCCCTTTCTTATATCAGCTATGATTTTTCCAAAGATTTATAGGTTAATTACTTGGCATAAAGAAAGCACTATTTTAACTCGGTCATTTGCGATTTCCATGATTACTCAACCACAAAATTCTGTGCTACATCTTTAGGAAAGACCTCTTCACATTCCCATTCAAACCTGCAAAAATGCTATCAGCTTCAATGCTTCACAATTATAAGAATTTAATCCCCAAATGAACTTTGTTTCCTGGACAAATGAACCGTGGCTTCTGGACTGAAGGTATCTTCTCATAAAACTTTGCTTTTACAAGTTCTCAAGAACATTACATTTAAACAAAAAAACAAAAAAACAAACAAAAAAAAAAAAGCTCTAAGAGACTCAATCTATTTTTCTAATTGATCACAAGCCTTATAGGAGTAATTTGATATTTTTCTAAAACTAGTTATTGCATGAATTGTATCTGTTCAATATAATTAACAATTTTATGGCTAGCCTAAGCTTTTATTGCTGCATTTTCTGACACTAATATCTCCTTATGATGTCAATGAACTCAAAGCTGAAATTTATTCACTCATTTTGCCAGATCTGGTAGAATTGCTTAAGAGGTGACCTCTCCCTTGAAGACCCACAACGCAAAGTTGGTGGGGCACTCGCTTTCAATAATCTGTTCTAATTTAAGACCAAGCTGTCCTGCTTCTACCTCAATCTCCATTTCAGATGTTTCTTCACAGGAGAATTTCTCACAGGCCCAGTGAGCATCACAGTAGACAGAGTTTAACCATAGGGTCTTCATGGTCTTTAGTGCTTTGGTGTAAACTTGTATTCCTCAAGTCCTGTGGCTCATGAAGTATCCTCACAATGCACCACATTTCCTCCTATATCTTGATCCAACAACAGACACAAGGAGAAAGGTGAGATATAGTGCCAGATATGGATATTTCCCCCATCTGCGAGGGATCATTTCCCCTGTCTTATGTCTCCAACCCAGTTGTGAATCTCCCTTCATGTACTGAAACACAGGCATGTGGTCTCAGCATGTGCCAAACTGTAAATGTCCTTGTGATGTAGAACGAACTTCCAGGTGATTTGTATACTATCCCACAGACATCTGTGAGCAAAAGGCTCAGTTTTCTTCTACTCCTCTCATCTCTACTGATATCACAGAAATGTTTCTACCTCCATTGCCCATCCAAAAACGGCAGAAGTACTCTTCATTCTGCTGAATGCTTGATTATGTGCCAGGAGAAACACTATTTGCACTTGAAAGACTATTTGTAACACATTATCTATTGACTGTTGCTTTAACACTATGAAAAGCAATCTAAATAAATATTAATATAAAAAATCCCCACAACAACCAAACAACAACAAGACCCTACACCCCATTTAATTAAACACATAGTGATTTTTTTCTGTAAAGTTATATTTCATGTTTGGGATGGGAAGACTCTATGCACATCTATATAAAAAGAACACATATGGGAAAAGAGTCCAACAACTTTAAATCATTACATAGACAAACCTTGTACTCAAGTTAATCATCACAAACTGGCACAGAGACACATCCTTTTGTTCTCTTCTCTCACATTCCAAGATGGATCTGTATGGATTTTTCTCACAAGGAATATTAAAGCAGTAAACTTTTTTTCCCTTCACATTCCTACAGACCTATAAATAGGGTGGCAAGTAAAAGAGGTGTATGTCAGAAACGCTCCAGCTGTTCCCCACACTCAGTGTTCATTCCGTTTCAAGCATACTCCTCACTCAATTTTCTTTACTCAAAACACACAATAAAAAAATAACAACTAATGCATAGAAAATTTCTCACGAGGCTTGTATACCTTCATCTCACACTCTTTTTGCCTCCACACCCTCATGCAACTCTTTACTATTAATCTCTAAAATGCACACAATACTGCTGTACAAATGGCTGCTTGCTTTCAAGCACTGCCCAACACTATTGCCAGTCTGTCTTCTGCCCCTCACAACCCACCAAAGTCTGGTTTTAAGTGGTCAGCTGCTCCTGCCAATGCTGCTTTCATCTGTTAACTCAGATTTATGGGGCCTCCAGCCATGGTTTCCCACACCCTTGATAAGTGTCCCTTCTGTCAGACAGCCCCTTCTTTTCTGATTGCCTCCTCCTCTTCCTCTGCATGTTTCCATATTAATTCAAAATGAAAGATGACCAAATGAAAGATGACTCCACCGGAGGAAGGAGTGCCAGCTGACAAACATTTATTTGATATATTCATGAAGAGCAGAGGCTCATTTCTGCATCCTACAGGCATCTGTCGTGTCGTCCTTTTCTACACACTTTTGAAACCTGGGTGCTTGTCCTAATGAGGCACATGGGAATTACTGAAAACTACTATACTTTCAATGACCCAGTGCACAACTATACTTTCAATGACCCAGTGCACAAACAGTTTTATTTTTCTCCCTTGCTAAGGGATAGCACTAGGTTCATAAGCTCAGATCACACATTTGTACATTAAACAGTTTCTGTTATCTACTGACATATGGAAGAGAAGGTGTGGGAACATTAGTAAGTAAGACAAAAAGATCAGACCTCTTGATGACAGGTTTCTCCATTGGATCTGTTATAGTCTGGCAGCTTGATAGACCCAGACCCAACAGAGTATGTCAGATTCTGCTGGCCTAGACATCTGCCTGATGCAGATGCTACTCCTTGCTGGTCCTTCAGGGATCCACACTCAGAGAACACATATACATATGTTACTCTGTGTATTCCTTTCATGAGTCAAGGTTATAAATATTCTTCCCATTGCAGGAAACCCAAAGGCCTGGCCTGGAGTCAGAGCTGACCAGCGTCCAGTGTTGTGACTCAAACTGTCAGGAGAAGCAAAGACTCTTCTTTGGGCCTGCATGCAGCAGAAATGCAGGAGGTAGAGATTTTGTAATTAAATGCTATACTTAGAGCACTCAATCAAAAGCAAAGCTATGAGTTGTTAAGGGACAACATGTTGTCCCAGCAACTGTGAAACCTATTACAGTTGTCCAAGACAAACATTTTTACTTCCCTAGCTACTTTCCTACTATGGGCAAAGGACAGTATAAAGCACTCAACTTCTGAAGACTTGAATTCACAGAGGTCAGAAGCCGCTGTCAGCACTAAGTAGAGCTTAATAATAGAAACATCGCAGGTCCCTGTTATATACCTGTTATATTTTTGTGCCTGTCCCAGCTGAACCATCCTTGACTATTAGTGGCTGTTGCTGTCCATCACACAAGCCTACTGAACTGAGACCTCCAGCACAAATTGTACAACCCAATCTAAGAGTTTATGCTGATTCTAATTTAAGATATATGGTTGTCTGTTTGGGTAGTTCAGTCAACTGACACGAATGAAAAAACAGCATACACCTCTCTCAAACACATCTGCAAATGAAAGCAAGGATAAAGTTTTCCTAAGCCTTTTCCTCAGACATATGCTTGCCTAGGTGTGCTCCCATAGCTTGGCCTCTTGTCCGTGTTTGTACTATGAGCTGGATTTGAAATGTTCCAAAGTCCTTGAAGGCCTCTTCTCAGGGACATGAGAGATAAAGGGTGAGAAACAGTGGACAGATTCTAAATCCTCTGATATCAGTTTGCTTCAGACTACTCTTAAGGCCAAAGACAACCCTCATGACTAATCATTCCCATAGCTGCATCCTCTGCAAAGTCATGGAGACACCAGCAAGTGAACCCAGTCATCACTTCGCCTATCAATGAGTGAGCCCAGGATTAAAGATCTTTAACTTTGATCCAGAAAGCTATGATCAGAGAACCTCATTCTGAACTGAAGAGAAAGTGGGCAGTGAGGTGTCCTACCAATCAAGCCTACCTATCTGCCAAAGTAATAGTCCTTCAGTGACACCTCTTTTAGCCCCTCATGGTTTCTTTAGCCCTTTGGGTAAGATATGCATTATCATATTACATGACCATTAAAAAAACCAGTTCCGTCCCAGTGTTTGAGTGGTGAAGATACAGAACATTTTACTGTGTTACATGACACTCTCCCCTCTTCCTCAGATTTCATATCTGTTATTAGTGTGATCCTTGATATTTCACCCAGATTTCCAAGAGAGAGAAAAATAGAAACTACTGCAGGAGTATGTGACAGATACTCCTAGTAGTCAAGGGAAATATGGAAGACTGAGTATGGCATGGTGTTATATTGGGTTATGGTACATGGCTGCAGTGCTCCTTGAGAAGGTGTTGCTAGCAGGACTCTTGTATATGGGGTCATTCTAACCTGTGTTTTGATGATATGTCAAGAGGGTGTTTTAGGAGCCAAATGATCTTGAGTTTGTTGTCTGTCTCCTTTGCCATTTAGATTAAACTAAGCTGTTTCCCCCCAAATGCTCAGTGTGCCAGTATAAGTTAGGCAGGCAGTGAATTTGGCCTACCAATGATGCATAGAGGTACTAAACTAGCACAGAGTTGTTTCCTGTGCCAGGTCAATGTTCTGTAACCCTGAGGCCAGCTGGCACTGTCCTACCACAGCCATGCTCTTAAGCATGCTGTCCAAAGAGAGTGGCTGCAGCCAAACAGCCTATGTGGAGTTTTTGCTGGACCAGGTTTAACTCCCACACTAGGTCCAGGAATTGCTCTGGAAAACTTTTAGTGGACCTACAACAAAATTATTCTGAAAATTTAAGCACATAGATGAATGGTGACCAAAGCCTATGCTTGCATCCTTGATGTGTTAACGTTAACATAAACTGGTGCTGGAGACACAGTGGTGTCTCACAGTGCTTGATTTTTCTCCCAGCACTTCTATGTGGCAGAGAAATACTATTAAACTATTTTTTAATTAGAGTCTGAGGCCAAGAAGTTAGACTGATGTGCACATACACAGTGGTAGAAGGAACAGCCCATGCTTTGCTTCTCATTGTGTTATTTGCTTTCTCAGGGCCCCTCTCTTTGTTTTGCTTCAAGCAGAAACTATTTAAAAGTTTTTCTCATACCTATCCTTTCTGCAGTGCTACTGAAAGGTCAGCTTCATTGACACCAACATATTCATGGCTTCTCACAACTCATAATTTCTGCAATATTCCAATGAGCACCTTAAGGTCACTACATAATACTTCAAATTTCTCCTGCAAACTGTCCTCTACCAACAAGCAATGAAAAACATTAGTGCTAAACAGGGAAGAAATGTACTGAGATATTTATTGTTGCTGAAGCTTATTTGCCTTGACCTCCTGAGTGCTGCTTTTGCTTGTTGATCTACTATTTAAAAGGATATTTTTCTGAAGAGCAGGGCAATCTTTTTCTTCTACAGAGTGCTTACAATAGGGCAAGGTACATGTCTGTGACAAGGATATTTCAAAACAGCAATACAAATAATATTAATTTGATCCTGTTGTTGTGTCAGTCAATTCACACACACAAAAGAATAGCTGACAGCCTTTACAGATTAGGCCTTACTTTAAAATCACATCTGAAAGGCACAAAAAGGAAAAAGTGAAATGAAACCACACAAAAAGTTTAAAATTATTAGAAAGTACTTAAAGAAAATTCTCTTTCTACATTCCCATTGTTCATTAACCTAATTAATTTGCCATTTTCTAAGACAGTCAAAGTTACAATGAGAAGGACCATACATATTATTTTCTCTGTGGGTCATTTATGTATTTCTCTTGTATCCAAGACAGTAATTTGTGAATGTAATTTTTTTCTGTCTTAGGGGTTACTGGGAGTTTAATGTCATGTAAAATAGAAAAACTCAGCACTAACTCATGTTCTCTTCACCTCACTCCAGATTCTTGAAAGGAGAAAAATCAGGATAAAGTGAGTTTAGTTTGATTCAGGTGCTTTGCTGCTGCCTAAGTTAAATTAGGGGGAAAAATGCTGAATTCACAGACTTTGATAAAACAGTCATTCATTTCCCTGTCATATATAATGAAAGTCAAATGAAGCAGTGAGTTACAAACATACCAAAAAGTATACTCTAAAGCCCAACTTGAACAGTCACATCAGAGGCAGACTGAACAGCAGCAAAGTCACGTAGAGTTATTGAAAAAAAGTGCTTTAATTTACAACAGATTTTTGTTTTCACTAACAGTTAAGGACATATCAATGATCAGCTTACAAGCTGGGTGCTCTTGGGTCTGAAGAACTTCAGACTTGTTGAAGTATTTGGAAAACATGTCACATACTACCTGTCCTCTCAGTCCCTCAAGGATCTGGACAACTACATATTGTGGTTGCACTAAAAACATTGAAACTTCCTGAGTGACCTCAAGGTCTCACTCTTGACAAGAGGACATTTCTGTGTGTGTACTGAAACAAAGAAGAGCAAATGTCCTGTCTGAACTTTAGTTCGATGAAGAATAAAGGGCTGCATGCAGAAAAACTGGCAGTTTACTGTCTCATGATTTTTGTTCATAAGTATTCAGTATTCAAAATGCCACCAGAATCACTGTAGCAATGATCATTAACTGCACTACATAATAACAACGGGACTACTGGACTTGTTGTAGAAGACTGTGTACTATCTGTGCAGCCCAGATAATATTGTGATTGTAATTTTACGCTTTATATTGGAGTTGTGTCTGTGTTCACATACATCTATGGTTTTAAATCTAGCATACATGTATGTGTGTGTGTGCATGTATGTATGTATGTCAGAATCTTCCATCATCTGTTTAAAGCCATTTTGCACAGTGTAAGCATCATCAAAGCATCATCTCTTTAACAACTCAGTGACAGTAGGTCAAACATTCTCCTGCATCACAGGAACTGCCTGCTGCCAGAAAGTAACAAGAGGGATCTTCATTCTTGCATGAAGGTGATGGAAGGGGGGAATTAGAGAAGAGAGTGTACAGTATAATAGATGATTGCTGCTCCTCCATCTCCACATTGGCAACCGAGGGGTTCACCCAGGATTTACAGTCTAGATATGTTCTTCAGCTACTCTCTGCTTGCATTTAGGTAGATGATTATGAATTAAGGATCCAGTTAAACCTTTCTTTGGACACCTTGGTATTTTTTTTTAACTTTTAACAGCTCTGTTAAAATCATGGAATAAGAGTAATCTTTCATATATAGCAATATGCTGTAATTTTAATATAAACATTTAAACACAACATCATGAACAAATGTAGAATTCAACAACTAATTTAAAGTGTTATTTAAGAGTGGGGTTTTTGGTTGGTTTGGGTTTGGTGTTTCTTGGTGGTTTTATTTTGTTTGATTTTCTTTTCTTTCTCTAAACCACTAATTCTTTTAAGGAAAACCATCCAATATTTCCAAGTGTATGTAACTTCACTACACAGACATAATTTTTCTGTTGGGCCAACACAGTCCAAAATGACTTGTGAGAAAGTCTCACAATATTCCTTGGGCAGAGCAACAAAAGCCCCAAGATTTAAGTTGCGTAAGATTTCACTGATAGTAACATCTTTGGTATTTGCTAATGAAAAAAAACACTGAGGCATAAATCGTTGACTTTGTCAACATCTATTACAGCCTGGTGATTGCAAGAAGAGATAAAGCTTCTGATAAATGTTTTGTTATTTATAAGTGTAGTAGGCATGGTTAAGAGTTATTTAATTAAAGATTTAGTGCTTGCAGTCCCAGGCCTCTTGCCCTTCTCTCTAGAGGTACAGATGCATCTAAAACCCATATAAAGTCAAGTATCCCTGCCTGGCTTTGCATTTAACACAGCTGCCTAGCCAGGCTATTGGTCTTTGTCAGATAGTGGGTTACATCCACATTTGCTGAGCTTCCAGATAAAACAACAATATACTGCTGAAGTCTCCTTCACTACAAAGAATTAGTGCACATTAACATTGTTATTTTTAGAATTGGGCAAACACTAGAAACAATTATGGCCTTAAATTGCTGATTACAAATAGTAGAGTCTAACTTCTTTCCAACATAGATAGGAAACCACAAGCAACTGTAAATATCATCATAAAGCACCCTCAGAAAGGGCAAAATTCTTGCACTTAAACATTGATGATTTGGAAAGCAGAATTGTGTTTTGAATTCTGACATTTATTTATTTTCACAGGCAAGTGATTTTACCTTGTCTCTGAGATAAATACAATTTTCATTAGTAATTAGTCAGTTTGGAGTATCAGGAGATGAGGATTTCACAGTATCTTGAGACTTCTGGATCTCATAGCAGAGGTGGCAGCTCCTGGTGAACCAGGAGGCCTCTGAGCAATCATCGAATCAAAGAATCAATAAGGTTGGAAGAGACCTCAAAGATCATCAAGTCCAACCTGTCACCCAAGACCTCATGACTACTAAACCATGGCACCAAGTGCCACTTCCAATCCCCTCTTGAACAGCTCCAGGGATGGTGCCTCCACCACCTCCCTGGGCAGCACATTCCAACAGCTAACAATTCTCTCTGTGAAGAACTTTCTCCTTACCTCGAGCCTAAACTTCCCCTGGCACAGTTTCACAGTAGCACAGTATCACTTATGTTGGAAAGGACCTCAGGGATCATCGAGTCCAACCTATCAACACAGATCCCATGCCTAGACCATGGCACCAAGTGCCACGTCCAATCTCCCCTTGAACGCCTCCAGGGTCGATAATCCAAACCAGGTTGGAAGAGACCTTCAAGATCATCGTGTCCAACCCATCAACCAATCCAACCCACCCAAACAGCTAACCCATGGCACTAAGCAACCCATCAAGTCTCCTCCTGAACACCTTCAATGACGGCGACTCCACCACCTCCCTGGGCAGCCCATTCCAATGGGCAATCACTCTCTCTGTATAGAACTTTTTCCTAACATCCAACCTGAACCTCCCCTGGCGCAGCCTGAGACTGTGTCCTCTTGTTCTGGTACTGGCTGCCTGGGAGAAGAGACCATCATCTGCCTGTCTACAACCTCCCTTCAGGTAGTTGTAGAGAGTGATAAGGTCACCCCTGAGTCTCCTCTTCTCCAGGCTGAGCAACCCCAGCTCCCTCAGTCTTTCCTCATAGGGCTTGTGTTCCAAACCCCTCACCACCTCAACCACCATGACTCAACCACCTCCCTGGGCAACCCGTTCCAATGCCGAATGACTCGCTCGGTGAAGAACTTCCTCCTCACCTCGAGTCTGAACCTCCCCTGGCACAGCTTGAGACTGTGTCCTCTTCTTCTGGTGCTGGTTGCCTGGGAGAAGAGACCAACCCCCTCCTGGCTACAACCACCCTTCAGGTAGTTGTAGACAGCAATAAGGTCTCCCCTGATCCTCCTCTTCTCCAGGCCAAACAATCCCAGCTCCCTCAGCCTCTCCTCATAGGGCTTGTGCTTGAGGCCTCTCCCCAGCCTCATTGTCCTCCTCTGGACATGTTCAAGAGTCTCAATGTCCTTCTTAAAATGAGGGGCCCAGAACTGGACACAGTACTCAAGGTGCAGCCTAACCAGTGCTGAGCACAATGACTTCCCTGCTCCTGTTGGCCACACTATTTCTGATGCAGGTCAGGTTGCCATTGGCCTTCTTGGCCACCTGGGCACGCTGCTGGCTCATGTTCAGCCAGATGTCAGTCAGTAACCCCAGGTCCCTTTCTGTCTGGCAGTTCTCCAGCCACTCCTACCCCAGACTGTAGCACTGCATGGGGTTGTTGTGGCCAAAGTGCAGCACCTGGCACTTGGACTTGTTAAATGCCATCATGCTGGACTCTGACCATCTGTCCAGCCGATCAAGGTCCCTCTGGAGAACCCGTCTGCCCTCTAACAGATCAACACTTGCTTCCAACTTGGTGCCATCTGCAAATTTACTGATGACTGACTCAATCCCCTCATCCAGATCATCAATGAAGATATTGAACAGGATGGGGCCCAGAACTAATCCCTGGGGGACACCACTAGTGACTGGCTGCCAGCTGGATGTGGCACCATTCACCACCACTCTCTGGGCTCAGCCCTCCAGCCATCCTAACCCAGTACAGAGTGCTGCTGTACAAGCCACGGGCTGACAGCTTGGCCAATGCTTGAGTATGCTCCTCCCACTGTAGGCCAAATCTATTATGGTCTCTCTCATGAAACCTGCAGGTTTCTTTTGGAGGATCAAAAGCTCTTGTAGTAAATTTCCTGTCACCCAGAGACAGATGTTACCAAAAAGAGCTCTGAGCATTCAAGATCCCCATTGCCATTCCTAGCAATAAGAATTTGCTTCAACTTTCATCCCCAGCACAGTACATGTTCAAATACTGAGCACCAATAAGAGTTTTGCTGTGGCTTCAACTTTCTGTTGGCACATGTCAAAGACTTTGAACACAGTTACTCCAAGTATAAATAATTCCTATTTGCTAAAGCACTTCATCAACAAACGTGGTGCTCAGAGCATCCCATATCAAATCCGCTTGTAACTCACAACAGAGACTTGCCATAGAGCTGGTTTCCAGTCCTACTTTTCTGATAGATGGGCCCAGGCATGATGACCTGGATGAAAAATGTGAATGCCTATCGTCACTTCAGCAGCACCTGATAATTGATATGAATTCACAAGTATAAACCTTCCTGATCTATCACCAAGTTCACACTGCCGGGAGAAGTGTCAGTCCTTTCCTAAGAGGTATTGGAATTTTGTCTTACTGTGCCTTTAAATCAGTCTTCTCACAAAATATACTTTTCCTTTTCACTGTTTTCTACCATATCTTTCTCCTAAGAAAAGGCTGCTGCCACTATGGTGCTCAGAGCATGAGTCATGACGTTTGCCCTCATTTACTGGGATTATTTTAAAGAACTACCTAGAGAATAGATGTGATAATGTTAGTACCCAAATTAGAGAAATAAATATCTATAATAAAATTAAAACATGTGGTTTATATTCAGACATTGCAAAAATTGCAAAAGGAAATACATACTAATATATTAAGTAAACTTAATCCTATCTCTAAATCTAAGTGTTTTGATTTCAAACAAAATCATGAACGAAGTGCCACTTCTGCTCTCCCAGCAGCAGTGTGCTTTGATTCTGTCCAATATCGCTCTGTAGTATTGATCTATTGAACCATGTGGAAGACGTTAAGGAACTAAGAAATTTGTTTGATACCAGCAAAGGGCAATATAGGCATTTCAAAATTTAGACACTGTGTCAGAAAGATCTTGTGAGAAAGTGCACTAGTTAGAAGAGGATGAGGGAGTGGAGGGCAGGGAGCAAGGACTTTTTGTTCAGTTAGATTATTTGGGTAGTTTGTAACAAGTGTTTATGGTTAGCAATAAAAGCAAAAGGGTAACCACGCCAACATACTAAATGTTGTTGTAAATGTGGCAAGGATGACCTGTCATCATAGCCAGTTAAAATTTCTTTTTTTTTTTTTTATATACTTAAATTGATAGAATATGAATCTGCTAATTTGAAAAGTAAACTGTAAAAGACAAGATAAAGAGTGATTCTTCCTAGCTGTCCTTAACTGTTTGTGAAAGTCCTGTCACCATGCTTGTCACATGCAATGCTGAAATAAACCAGTAAACTTCTTCCTTTCTGGAATAGTCTTACTTGTCAAAAAACGACCAAGTAAAGGTAACTGTTCTTATTTTGATTAAGTAAACTCCATGGCAAAATAAATACTCTATGGCAACTGAACCATTTTTGTTTGTTGTAAGGCTGTTGGTTATACCTAGACAAATACAGATGTTCAGGACTGTTTCCATCTCTGTATCTTCATTAAGCCCTGGTGTGCTTTTGCACAAGTGTCCATGTGTAGTGTTGCATGTCTGGTTGCTGACTGCAGGAATCCAACACCCAGGTCCAGGTAAAGCAGGGTACTATCAGAATCACCCACAGGGTGCTTTTTGATATGTTATCAGTTTAGTACAGACAGTGGGATTATCAACAAATACATTGTATTTCTGGCTACAGTCTGTATGTTGAACTTCACAGTATCACAGTATCACAGTATCACTAAGGTTGGAAGAGACCTCAAAGGTCATTGAGTCCAACCTGTCACCAAGTGCCATATCCAATCCCCTCTTGAACACCTGAACTCTTCCCACTCTTCTTTCTGCTCTCACTGGTATGTCATAATTGGTGGATGTCCAGTACTACAGAGGACATAGAGGATTTTCTCTGGTTACAGGTGAGAAGATGCATACAGATCTAATGAGTGGACATAGGGACAGAAAAAGTGCACTAGTGGAGAAGATCTGCATTAATTTCTGCTTTGAGGGCAATTGAAATATGTATCTGCAACATAAACATGTTCCTGCTTTTTTTCTAAGTCAGTAACTCATTTAACACTAGATTTCTTGGCCTTAGAAGTAAAACAGGTTTAAATTACTGGTGCTCAAATATGTATCTGCAACATAAACATGTTCCTGCTTTTTTTCTAAGTCAGTAACTCATTTAACACTAGATTTCTTGGCCTTAGAAGTAAAACAGGTTTAAATTACTGGTGCTCAAATACATTTTGGAGGAGACAAAAAAAAAGTATTTAAATATTTCAAAATGAGAATTAAGATGAAGTGAAAGATCAGCTTCAGGGACAGTGATAGCTGTCCCTGAAATATTCAGATGTAATTGTATTCCCCTTAGGTCACATCTGAGCTTCAGTGGGAACCTAGTCCTCTTTTGACTTGACATCAGCATGAAACCAAACCTATGCTGTCACTTTAGGTTCAGTGGTTCAAAATCACTTTTACACTAATAAACTCCCTAAAATTTTAGGAAACTCTGGAGACTTCTGTTAAGGCTCATTCATAGCTTGAACACAGAGGTGGGTTCAACTTCAATTCAATCAATTTATTCAGAGAGCTACATTAGAATCTGACAGTTAAAATTATCCAGATTCGTTAACAGAGACAATAACGGTCAGTAATTCAAAGCGGGAGAAAGCAAAATATCTGGCTTTCCAACTGAGTTACATTAAGATCTAATAAACACTGCCAAGAAGGTATCCAGATTGCTAATCAAAATAAATCTGAGGATTACTCTGTTTTACAATGTTTTAGATTAAATAAGTCTCTTCAATTCCAAGTCCCCATTAAATCAGTATTTTATGTTACAACTCATTGTCCTTTAGTTTAACAGGACACCTCCTCAGCAGCCTTCCAAGATGCAGTATGCTGGTCAGGGATACTGACAGCTCCTACCATTGACAGAGACAGTTGCTCTGGGTTCCCTTGAAACAAGTCTAGCTGGGGAGCATGTATAAATCCCTGTCTCTCCTCTAGAACATCATGCCTTGGGCCTCTGTAGAGCAGGATGTTGCTTCATGTTTATATTTAATAACCTCCTCCCTTCCATCCTCCAAGAAGGGAGGTCATGAGACTAGCACATAATCCTATAGCTCAGGAGCGTTGGATTTAATTTCTTTGATTCACTACAGGCTTTCTGTTTGACCTGGAGCTAATCACTTTAGGGGATTTAGGTAGAACCCCGATCCTCACCACTCTTGCTTATCCAGTACCTAATTTTCTGCTGGTTGGCATGTGCAAAATTGCCTCAGCCCTGATTAGAGCCAGGCAATTTTTATGGAAGGATTCTTTCTTTGCTCAAAAATGCACTTTTGTGTTGATGGAAACAATCTGCAAATTTGTACCAGATTTGACCAATTGTTTCAGCCAGAAAAAAACAACAACAACAACAACAACAAAAAGAAACACTATTGGAAATGTCAAGATGATTTGTTTGAACATTTTAAAGTGAAATATTTTTGAAGCTATTCCACTTTGAGTACATAGTCAAATATTCAGTGAAGTAAAACTAGAGACTGACTCACCTTTATCTTAGGTAAGAACTGCATTAGTCCATTTCTTACTTGGTCTCAATAACATCTAAAGAGAAATAAAGGAAGAATCTCTGTAAGTAAGACCAAAAGTACCTCATAGTCCAGTGACTCAGAGTTATCTATAAATAAGAACACAATTTAAACTTTTTTATGATAAGACAAACAGAAGATCTTAAAACTGACAACACCTTCTAAGCAAAAGCCTAAAGCTTTGGTCCATTAACAGCAAAGCTGTTACTGTTTCATGTCTAAAGGATCTAGGGACACTGTTTCCAATCATAATCCAAAACAGATTTTAGTTTTGATTTTTTTCTTTTCTTATAGAGACAAGATTTATCAGTGCGGGTCAATTTTTCTCCAAGTATTTTCTATTGGTGACTTACTGTTCTCACTTGAATTAGTTAATTAGATTGTGGTCCTTGCAATTGTTTATAGTCATACACTCCCTCTATCACCATGGAGTGCCCTGGCAATCCATGAGGAATTAGTTCGGGACCTACTGAGCCACTTGGACACTCACAAGTCCATGGGACTGGATGGGATCCATCCTAGGGTGCTGAGAGAACTGGCAAATGAGCTGGCCAAGCCGCTCTCCATCATTTTCCTCCAGTCCTGGCTCACCAGTGAGGTCCCAGGTGACTGGAAACTGGACAATGTGGTCCCCATCCATAAGATGGGTTGGCCTCTTCTCCCAGGCAACCAGCACCAGAACAAGAGGACACAGTCTCAAGCTGTGCCAGGGGAGGTTTAGACTCGAGGTGAGGAGGAAGTTCTTCACCGAGCGACTCATTTGTCATTGGAACGGGTTGCCCAGGGAGGTGGTTGAGTCATCGACCCTGGAGGCATTCAAGGGGAGATTGGACATGGCACTTGGTGCCATGGTCTAGTCATGGGGTCTGTGTTGATAGGTTGGACTCGATGATCCTCGAGGTCCTTTCCAACCTAAGTGATACTGTGCTACTGTGATACTGTGAAAGATCGGATGGAGGAACCTGGAAACTACAGGCCGGTCAGCCTGACCTCAGTGCCAGGGCAATGATGGAGCAGATTATCCTGGCGGCAATAACTGCGCACCTGAAGGATGGCCAAGGGCTCAGATCCAGCCAACATGGATTTAGGAAGGGCAGATCCTGCCTCTCCAACCTCTCCATCCTTCTATGATCAGGTGACCCGTCTGGTGGACGTGGGGAGGCCTGTGGATGTGGTCTACCTGGACTTCAGCAAGGCCTTTGACACCATCCCCCACAGCAAACTGCTGGCTAAGCTGTCAGCTCGTGGCTTGGACCACTACAATTTGCACTGGGTTAGGAACTGGCTGGAGGACTGAGCCCAGAGAGTGGTGGTGAATGGTGCCACATCCAGCTGGCAGCCAGTCACCAGTGGCATTGCCCAGGGATCAGTGCTGGGCCCTGTCCTCTTCAACATCTTCATTGATGATCTGGATGAGGGGATTGAGTCAGTCATCAGCAAGTTTGCAGGTGACACCAAGTTAGGAGCAGATGTTAGTCAATTAGAGGGTTGAAAGGCTCTGCAGAGGGACCTCGACCAACTGGACAGATGGGCAGAGTCCAATGGGATGGCATTTAACAAGTCCAAGTGCTGAGTGCTGCACTTTGGCTACGGCAATCCCATGCAGAGCTACAAGCTGCGGTCGGAGTGGCTGGAGAGCTCCCAAACAGAGAGGGACCTGGGGGTGCTGATCGACAGCCACCTGAATATGAGCCAGCAGTGTGCCCAGGTGGCCAAGAGGGCCAATGGCCTGCATTAGGAATAGTGTGGCCAGCAGGAGCAGGGAAGTCATTGTGCCCCTGTACTCTGCATTGGTTAGGCCGCACCTTGAGTACTGTGTCCAGTTCTGGGCCCCTCAGTTTAAGAAGGACATCGAAACACTTGAACGTGTCCAGAGAAGGGCAACAAGGCTGGGGAGAGGCCTTGAACACAAGCTCTATGAGGAGAGGCTGAGGGAGCTGGGATTGTTTAGCCTGGAGAAGAGGAGGCTCAGGGTGACCTCATTGCCTTCTACAACTACCTGAAAGGTGGTTGTAGCTGTGAAGGGGTTGGTCTCTTCTCCCAGGCAACCAGCACCAGAAGAAGGGGACACAGTCTCAAGCTGCACCAGGGGAGGTTTAGACTTGAGGTGAGGAGGAAGTTCTTCACTGAGCGAGTAATTCGGCATTGGAATGGGCTGCCCAGGGAGGTGGTTGAGTCACCATCCCTGGAGACGTTCCAGAGGGGATTGGACGTGGCACTTGGTGTCATAGTCTAGTCATGGGCTCTGTGTTGATAGGTTGGACTCAATGATCCTTGAGGTCATTTCCAACCTTAGTTATACTGTGATACTGTGATACCTTTTTTACACAGTATAGATGCCTACGTCAAAGCTGGGAAGTCCATTGGATGGAATGAAAAGTAGCTGTTGTATTTTATGAAATCCCTCTGGATATTTCTGAAGTTGGTTGGTTTCTTTTGTGCCACAGTTTTCTGCATATAATTCTTCATGTCCCAATGATGCTGTATGCTCTTCTGAAATCTAAAGAGAAAAGCAGCTCCTGTTGATTGACAGTATATTTAAGGTGCAACTCATTCACCTAAACCTAGATGCCCAATGGTATTTCAGATAACCAGGCATATCTTCCTGGTTTCTAACTTCTTCTGGGAAGGATGTGGACTTTCCGTGGGAACTACTTCTGCCATCCTTATACAGAGGAACAGTATTCCCAAGTATGTCTCAAATACAACTGAACTGAACTCTAAAAACCTTCAGGGTTTTTCTCCACAGGGATCCTGGCACTCAAAGAAAAAGTTCTTGCTAGCTCCCTGTAACTTCTAAAGTAAAAATAATACCCTTAAATACACTGGCGGTCTGCAAACAATCTCTGTGTTAGACAATCTAAGCTCTATTCATCAAATAGGTTTAACTCATTGTAGAAGCCAGAAGTTCCTTGCTTTATTTTGAAGAGACTGAGATGATAAAGGGGCAAGGGGAGGGGAGATAAGGAGAAAAACTAAAGTGTTGCCTTCAGTCTTTGAACTATCAGAAAAGTTTGGAGCTGCTTGCTGGGCAGAAGCATAGCAGGTTTGCCGTTTTTCCTCCTTCCTGATAGTGAGCTGTCTCACTGATATCAGTATAGAAATTTTACTGTGCAGGATCATGTTTAAAATTTGTATATCTCTTGGTTGGATTAATAAACATATTTCTTTAACTGACAAGTAAGAACAAGATTAAGCCTGAAGTTGAAACTTTCTGTAGTTTAATTGAAATTGAGGAATTAATTATATTGCATAAAACTAAACTGTCTTTACATTCCTAATTCTTTGGCTGCTTCATTCTCATGTGTTTTTTTCCATTTTCACAATTCTTTTCTATCTAAAAGTGTATGGTTCCTTCTTGTTTAAGCATATTCACAGTCTTAGAATGAAAGGATATACGTATGTTCATATGTGTGTGAGTGCCTTCACATGCACATGTGTTGTATGCCTCCCAGTGAAGTAAAAGATGGGTATGCCCACTCACTGGTAGAAGGAACTTCAGAAGTTTCAGAACCAGATCTCCAGTTGTTAGCTCTGAGTGACTTATACTTGAATCATATCTGTTGTCTTCAAATCACGAATTCAGTGAAGTGTGAGACGCTCTGCCTGTAAAAATATAGGAGTGAAAATGTACAAAACATTCTTCCTTTTTTAATACAGTTCAACAGGCATGTGTGCAGAAAACATGCAATAGCCAGACACTTATATTTACATGTGGTCTCTCTCAGTGACTTCTGTAAGCTCATAAACTTCATTTATCTACACCCAGTAAGCTATTTTCAATGAAAGTTTCATTATGAATGAACCCATTACAGGCTGGTTTCCCATAGCTGATAATTTCATAATTTCTTTCTAATTTTAAAGGTCTTCAAAACTCCGTAAGTTAATCATAGCTTTCTGGCTTAAGATAAGGTTTGATGGATAGCTTTTTTTCCACCAAATAGTAACAATCCCTTTAAATCCAGTTAACTAACTTTGAATTCACTGAATCATTTAGTTTGTCATAACACGGTCTTTTATAACCTTTAGTGTATAAATAGGGAAAATTAATTGCTTCTGGCAACATCAAAGTGTTTTTTCACTATACATTTAATCATTAGCTTTAAATGCTCCCAAATTAATGTTCCAAGACATTGCAAAGAGGTAATAAGTTCAAAGCAATATGAAACATAAAGCAGGACTCCAGAGTAAGTTGAAAGGATTTTCTTTAAATGTGTAAGAGCTTTCAAATCCATTGTACAAAACTCTGTAGGAATTTTGGCCAGAACTAAAAGAAGAGCCTTACTCCCATACTAGAATGAATTACCAGATCTGCTAGATACTGGATGACCTTCTGAACTCAAGTAATCTGTCTCCAAGAAAAATAAAAATGCAAAAATTAAGTTTAATTGGTTCTGATACATGTCAAAAGTTACACTTGTGACGTATTAATGAAGCTGATGAATGACACACATGCTTCATATGAAGCCACACAAAACTCATGAGTTTCACATTATCGTTAATAGCAGGAACTTAAAATAGTGTGTTTCCTTTTACATGTTCAAATTTCTTATTCTTTCCTTTTAGCAAATATTTAGGTCCAAATCTTTATGAATGCACACATTTCAATAAAAAGTTTTGTTTTAAAGGAGTTATTTCTCCAAACCATGTCATCATCCCTCAAAATATCCATGCACTTGGACACCAGGAACTCTGAATGTCTTGGAGACATGCCTTTGTCCTGGGGGAGACTCGTAATAAGGTGTGATGCGGTTATAAGTAATTTACTAAACTGGAGAGACAACAGTACAACAAACATTAGGCATAAGTCTCTTACACTTACTTTAAAGATTTTAATGCCTACTGCAAAGTCTATTGTAACCGTGTCTTTCCTACATGGGATTTGGATCATGACCATGAGGTTGTTCTACACTGCCTTCAGTCTTTATCCATAATTGGTAAACTGAGAGCAAGAAGATCAAGGCTGTCCCTTTTTCCAAGTTCCCATGCAAAACTGCACATGCATGAGTTTCATGATGAAAACATTTAGTGCTGCTGCATGAAATGGAAACTTTTGTGTGTATGTCAGTGCCAGCACTGAGCTGAACACAACTGTACATTGCATAAACACACACCAGATTTTTGTTAGCACTCTGCCTAAGGGAATTGTGGTACTGCAGAAAGAAATGGACTGGGACCTCAGGGTACAGAGCTCTGAGCTAGGCTCTAACGTAACACTATCAGCCTCAGCTTCTCTAAGCAGAAGGTGCTATTGCAGAAAGAAGGTTGTGGCGAGATGGGAGTCAGTCTCTTCTCCCTAGTGATAGGTGATAGGATGGGAGAAAATTACCTGAAAATGTGCCAGGGGAGATGTAGGTTGGATATTAGGAAAAATATCTTTACAGAAAGACAGGTCAGGCATGGAACAGGCTGCCAAGGGAGGTGGTGGAGTCACTGACCTCGGAAGTGTTCAAGAATCATGTGGACATGGCACTGTGGGACACTGTTAAATAGCCGTGCTGGAGCTAGTTTGATGATTGGACTCAATGATCTTAGAGGTCTTTTCCAACAGAAACAATTCGATGATTCTCTGAAATTTATAATTCTTAGAGGTTCTTGCATGCAGTAATAACCAAATTATTTTTTGAGATCATTCCTTAACAAAGTTTGCAATGTACTCCTCTCTTATAATAAATATGGGCATCCACAACATCCAGTTCCAATTCAACCTAATATCCTGAAAAAAATATATTTCCATTGATTTTTCTATTTTTTTAAGTGTCCACCATATTGTCACATTTTTATCTTGACTGAAAGCTGAGGGTTGCTCACCATCCCAAATACCTCTGCATACTCGTTAGATAAATACAGGAAAAAGGGACTACAGTCTTACTCAACTTCATATGGGTATAGCAGTTTAGTCTTCTCCTGCTGTTTCTCTGTGCTGAGTAGCACCTGTTCTTTCACCAGTCACCTTTGGAGATGCAAATGAGAAGGAATAATATACCCACTGACTTTTAGCTCTTGCATCTTTGATGTATATTATATGCATGCCACAAGCCCTTTAAAGAAACAGTCTATTATTAATTAAAGAGCACTTGAGAGCTCAACAAAATTCTCTTTCTCTTAGCTTAGCCAGTTCAGTTCATATTATTAAAAATCAAGAAATCTAAACCTAAAACGTTCTCTATATAAATCTGCAAAAGATCATCTGAGATAGACAGCACCACATATGTTTATAGTTGAGAATCTGGCAGCCAGAAGATGTAACAACTGATGGTCAAGATGTTCTGGTTCAGAGTTGGAAAGTAAATAATTCCTGAGAGGAAGGATTCTACAGTTCTGGGCAGCTGATCCGGTAATAAAATAAATAAGCAATAAAATCCACTTCCTGTTTTGAGAGTTCACATTTCATACTGGCAAAATTCTCCTATTAAATTCAATTTCATGCTTCCATAAATAAACCTGGCACCTTTTTAAACACTTTTCCATCTGTTTTACAACTAGAAGTGTATTATTTAATGCACTCTTGGGATTCACACCAATGGGAAAAGGACTACTTGTGAAGAACACAACATTTTAGTTGGAGAGAGTACAGAAAAATAATCACTAGCTTCCCTAAATTCTCAAACAATTGTAACAGAACTCTGATGTAATCATTTTTATCAGGGAGTAATTTTTTTTCTCTTTTTTTTGTGTAAATTTTTTTTTTTATTCAACATTAAATCAATTTTGAACTGGAACGGGGTATCTGCTTTTTGTTTGTTTGTTTGCTTGTTTATTAACAGATATTCCTCCCTTCTTCTTCTATACATGGAAAATGCCTATGTGCTAACAGTGCAAGGGACTAATTAAGCCAGAAACACTTTCAGTCAGAAACTATTTTTCTGGCAAAAGAACTATAATGGCAATGTAAGTAGTTGTATTTAAGTTTTAGTGCCATGTAAATGTATAGATCTTAAATTGCTGTACAAAAGCTCCATTACTTGTATTTCATATGTGATAATGTATACCTATCATATAACAAAATAAATATAGGAAATAATTTGTCACAGTTATCAACAACCCAGAGGCAGTCAGGTACCCTGAGACACAAAGAGGATGAGGTGTTTTACTCTCCTGTGTCTTCATCTAGGAGCAGTGCTAAGAAGGACAACTTAAAATTCTCAGGGTTTTTCTGTTTGTCCTTCACCTTGGACTGAAATGCAGTGGTGGAAGACAGTGAAAGCAGTAGAAATGTATGCCTTTATTCATTACTCATTGCTTTTTCTGCTATTATTTCCAGAAAATAATGTAAAAGACATAGTCTAGTTGCTTATTTTTAAGTGTGAAATGTAACAATGTCAGCACTTAGTGAAGAAAACCCAACCTCTGTACTCCATTAAACCACAAAACTACTGAGTCTACAAACCTCTAGCACACACAACTTCCAGTCAATAAAGAAAAAAAGCTTGAGGAGAAATAATGTACATTTGTACCTCAGCAAGAATGTTGAAGTGTGTCTTACAAAGAGAACACAAAAGCATTGACAGAAATGAAGGAGGATTCTTGAAGCCATAGTAGAAATTAACACTGAATGATTGTCCTTAGAAAAAAGGAAAACATGTAGGGTGTGAGAAAGGAAATATTGTCTCATCATAGATGGATCTTTGCCTTATGTTCTTAATGCTGTCCTACATATTTGACCTGGAACAAAGTTCACTCTAATTGAGATAGTAAACTGAAACAACAGACGGAGTACTCAAAATAAAAGGCAGAGGCTCTAATGGCACCTAAACAATTCAAGCTGAACACTGTGAAATGATAAATAATAATTTTTAATTTTTTTTTTTAAATTTTCCAGCTGGCCTTGTACCGACTGCACAGGAAAGTAGGAAGAGTAAGCACAGGCAAAGGGCACCTACAGCAGGATGATTTACAGGTGAGTATCCTATCTCTCCTGTGACACCCTTTACCCTTACTACTGCTACTATCATGACAGCTGTCCACTGTCATCAATACAAAGAGGACTTCTCAAAAAGGCTTGTCAACCCCATTTTGTTATTTTCTTGCTTGGGTGCCCATCTGCACACATGCAAACCAAATACTTCTGTAGTTAGACCCATCCAAAATCCTAAGATGAGCCACAGAAGGCATGCAAGAATCCTCATCTCTAACATGTGCTGTGGATATTCTCATCAGTCAAAGGCCCTAATCCATGTACTACAGGCTTTGAATCAGTTTGACCTCTTTTGGTCAGACATCTGTAGAGAGGCCTCTTGAAGTTTCAAATACGATCCATTTCCTTGGCATGCTGGATCCAGATGATTTTCTTATTATTGCACTGTAGAGAAATTTTACCTTTTCAAGTAATAGTTGGGAAAATTATTTAATACTGCAGTTTTGATTTGGCCTCCATGTCGTCTTTGTTGCTAGGGCAGATTTACTAGGGGATCAAGCGAACAAGGGACAACAGTACCCCTTGATTATAACTACACTCATAAATAAAACAGCTCCAGAGAGCGTTCCTGGGATACTAGAAGTCAGTCAGTCATATATATTGTTAAATTGTTAGCAGAGTCCTTGGTGTGGTTTTGACCCAGGTCAATGAGCCCTCTCTCAAAAGAAATTTTGGGGGGGTGTGGCAGTTAAAGTGGGCCAGGGAGCCCTCTGAAGAGACACTTTGGGTGCCACCAGACTTTTCTGAAGAGTAAGACAGTTCAGTAGTGTTGATAGGGGCTATTCCATGCTAGTTCATTGGCAAGGAGCAGCACTGGGAGTGAATTTAACAGTCACACAACTGTCACAATTCCTGCTTTATGCATGACAGTATTAGGATCAAAGAGCAAGACTATTGCTGAGCTGATTTTCCCTATATCAACAATTTAGTCAAGTACAGTACAAGTTTTAGCTTAAGAACAGGACAAATAGACTTTGATTTTTTTTTTAATAGTTCCCCTTTGACTCCTGCTATTTAGATTTTCATGTTTCCTACAGTGTCAATAGCTGCATTCAATTGAAAATATGCAACATTCAAAAGTTTTGGGTCCACTTTGTTTTAATGAAGCAGCCTGGTGCTTTCTAATTGCCTAGAGACAGCATGAAATTTTGAATTAAACCAGCATCTCCCATCAGCAATTCCATTTTTGTCTTTTAGAGAGGAACAAAAGCCCAGAAGTATTTCCTGCATTCACAGCTTGCAACTGTTCCATAGGGATTTAAAGTGCATAAATCTTTCTAGCTTTTCACAGCAGAAATTGCTCTACAGTAATCCCAATAATGAGCTTATTGAATCATATACGTTTTCTGGGGTTTGGTGCAAAGTAGTAAACAAAGCTGTGGATTGTCATGATAGTGTGTGTATGTGAATGTACATATATTAATGTGTTTATGAATACACACATATATAACAGGATGATAAACATCATGGAGAAATTATCTGCTGATCAGGTGACCTAACTGGCAATCTTACACGCACATAAAGTGCGCTGGTATAAAGCTCTGAACTCAAGTTCAAGAGTGGTTTTCTGCTCCCACTGCTCCTGTTGCAAAGCTGTTCCTGGATCTAACTGCCGTAACAGATAAGAATCTTTTGATTTCTGGATTGAATTTAGTCAGGGACCAATTTATACCTTTCTGTTGTTGTGCCAGCATCATCCTTTGGTTTAAATGAATATTATTTTTCTGTGGTATTTGTCTCTCTGATGTATTTATAGAATCTAATCATATTACTTCTTGATTTTGATTTGCCAGGGTAAACTGGCTCTCATGACAAATGAAACCCATTCTTCTCTGACTGTACTAGTAGACCTTTTCTGCACCTTTTTCCTCAGTATTGGCTACCAGAACTGTATGCAAGATGACATCAGATGTCTCATTAGTGTTTTGTAAAAGACCACTACTCCCCAGCTATATTTGTATAATTCAGACAGTAATCTTGCAAAGAATTTGTATGGTAAAATTCTTCATCATCTCAGCAATTTCCAGCTGATAAGGTTGTCATACCACTACTTTCTTCTCACCGTCCCTGAGGTGTTCAAGAGGGGATTGGATGTGGCACTTGGTGCCATGGTCTAGTCATGAGGTCTGTGATGACAGGTTGGACTTGATGATCTTTGAGGTCTCTTCCAACCTTGGTGATACTGTGATACTGTGTGATACTGTGATATATCCCCTAAAATGTAATTTTCATCTTGTTGAATTCTAGCCCAATCCTACCATTCTCAGTATCACTCAATGCCTCCATACTCAGTGTCTTCTAATTCTGTATCTCTGACAGGCTTCAGGGTAGATATCTTGTATCAGAGCCATTAAATGAAACACTAATAATTCATCTTGAAAATTATCATTAAGCACAAAGCCATTTTCTCCAACCTGCAGCTCCCCTAATGCCAGCTGCTACAGACCCCATTCTAACCAAATGCTAAGCAGTTTTGTAGTTCCTCTACTGATCTCATTTTCTTTGGCTTTGCTGATAATCTCTCAATGTCCACCACATTACAAGCCTTCACTGATGTCCAGAAAGTTTATATTTGTCTTGTTTCCTCTTTCTGTAAATGTATTTTTAAAAAATAAATAAATAAAACCAAGCAATGGTCAATTTATCATGACCTGCCCTGGATAAACTCTTTGAGCAATTGATGTCCATGTCTTTAATAGTTATTGCATTTCAAATTTGTTCTTCAGCCAGCAGATTATTGAACAAAAGTCTAGGTGGCCTGTAGCTGTTCAGACCACTTTCTCACTCCAACATCTTTACTCTGTGTACAGACAAGTTGGTGTCTCCCAACGTTAGGCACTAACCAGACTTAATGCATGTGTTAAAAATATCTGTTGCTCCACTTGAAATTTTGTTTGCCATTTCCTTCTTGGGATTATATTTATTTTCCATTTCTTCCCTCCTGCAGTACAATAGACATCTGAATTTGTGCTTCTACCTTGACTGTGCTGATTTCCATTTCTATATTTTTTTTTCTCCATCCTTGGTTTTTTTTCCCATGTTCAAAATCTTTGCCAATTTCCTGGAAATCTGAGCTAAAGCATCATCTAGTTTTCAGCCTATACTTGATTTATTCTGAATTTCTGCTTGATCCTCACTACAATCTGGCCCTATTTATTTTTCCTACCCTTGCTCTTTTTATTCACATGGCTGAAGAATCTTCTGCTATGTGTTTTAATATCCTTTGCAAAGTCTAACTCAGCTTGACTCTTTGTTATTCTCACTTTATCTCCACATTTTTTGGCCTCTAAGGCAGTTTTCTTTGATGATCAGTCATTTTTCTCCTAATCAGAGTAGGCACTCTGCTTATTTCTAATATCCTTTTTTTTTTTTTTTTTCCCCTTTTCCTTTGTGACTACTCATCTGGTCAGATCTGGAATCACTTCCTGCAAGTTTGCCTGTCTTTTTTGCCTTTCCTCACTCCTCCCCAGCTCCAGAGTAAAACTCAGTGGAAAACATTACAGTAATACTTTATATTCTGATAAAGCCACATAAGTGCTTTTTTTTTTTTTTTTTTCCAGAAAGCCTCAGTATGTTTAAATATCAGCTTATTCAGTTGTTTGAGATTTGGGTTTCTTTGAATGCAAGAACATGGAATTGGACATAATGCATCACACTATGAGTCAAAACACACCTGCACAACAGTCTCTGAAAAGCCATGAATAAATAGAAAATTCTGAAATATGGATAGGTTATGCACAATGTATAATCTCAAAGATTTTTCTAAAAAGTAGACACATTTCTCTAAACAATTTCAGTTGTGAATAATATATTAACTTCACAGAAACAAAGATCATTTCCTGAAATGAATTCCTGAAATGACAAATCTTGCCAGAGATTTTATTCATAACTTATAACTCTGAGAGTTTTCCTTGTGTTCTTTAAAAATGAACAAAACAAAAAAGTTTTGTGATTCAAAAAGTTTAAAACATGTACTACTATTAGGAATAGTGTGGCCAGCAGGAGCAGGGAAGTCATTGTGCCCCTGTACTCTGCATTGGTTAGGCTGCACCTCGAATACTGTGTCCAGTTCTGGGCTCCTCAGTTTAGGAAGGACATCAAGACACCTGAATGTGTCCAGAGAAGGGCAACAAGGCTGGGGAGAGGCCTTGAACACAAGCTCTATGAGGAGAGGCTGAGGGAGCTGGGATTGTTTAGCCTGGAGAAGAGGAGGCTCAGGGGTGACCTCATTGCCCTCTACAACTACCTGAAAGGTGGCTGTAGCCAGGAAGGGGTTGGCCTCTTCTCCCAGGCAACCAGCACCAGAACAAGAGGACACAGTCTCAAGTTGTGCCAAGGGAAATTTAGGCTCGAGGTGAGGAGAAAGTTCTTCACCAAGAGAGTCATTCATCACTGGAATGAGCTGCCCAGGGAGGTGGTGGGGTCACCATCCCTCGAAGTGTTCAAGAGGGGACTGGACATGACACTTGGTGCCATGGTCTAGCCATGAGGTCTGTGGTGACAGGCTGGACTCGATGATCTTTGAGGTCTCTTCAACCTTAGTGATACTGTGATACTGTGAGCATGTATCACCTAGTTAAAGGACATAGAAAGTAGCTAAGCAGAGAGAAACCCCTTTCCTCAAATACAATAACCTCTGTGAGAGAAATCTGACCGATATGCTCTGAATTTCCTCTGCAAAAAGAATAACTGAACTGTTTTTATAATTATTGATTAGATGTAATCTTAAGAATTTTTTTTATGTAGTTTGCATTGTTTTATATTTCCTTCCAGTCATAATATTATTCCTATCAATGCAGATCAGATCTAAGTTAGAATTAACTTTCATCAACTGGAATTTCTGAATTAAGTGCCTTCTTCAGGAAAAGGAAGCAAATAGTGCTATTAATCTAATAACATGTTCCAAGTTCTGAGAAATAAGCATGCTCAGGTTTGTGGAATTGCTATTGACAGTAGGCTGAATATGAGCCAGCAGTGTGCTTAGGTGGCCAAGAAGACAAATGGCATCCTATCCTGTATCAGGAACAGTATGGCCAACAGGAGCAGGGAGGTCATTCTCCCCCTGTACACCACACTGGTTAGGCCACACCTTGAGTATTGTGTCGAGTTCTGGGGCCTTCAGTTTAGGAAAGATGTTGAGTTGCTGGAATGTGTCCAGAGAAGAGCAACAAAGCTGGTTAGGGGTTTGGAGCACAAGCCCTATGAGGAGACGCTGAGGGAGCTGTGGTTGCTTAGCCTGGAGAGGACAAGGCTCAGGGGGGACCTTATTGCTGTCTACAACTACCTGAAGGGAGGCTGCAGCCAGGTGGGGCTGGTCTCTTCTCCCAGGCAACCAGCACCAGAACAAGAGGACACAGTCTCAAGCTGCACCAGGGGAGGTTTAGGTTCATATTCACCTTTCACATGACTACAAATTACCACACAGAATCAGAACCTTGAGGCAATTTACAAATAATTCTTAAATGCTACGTCTCATTGTAATGTGATGTGTGAAATAGGGTGCACAGGCATACATTTACTGGTTTATAATTATGTGAAAAGAGAAATTATTTCTATGGACAATAAAAGTCTGAGAAATCAAAAAAAAGTTTTTAGTCAGTGTGACTGATTTTGGAGTCAATACTATAGGTTAGTCTTTGCTGTGGTAGCTTTATTTCTGCTCTTATGCTACTATGTAAAATCACTATTACTATGCTGTGCAATTGGAAAATGTTTAAGCTCCAGGACTACATCTAGGTACTAGACATGTCAACTTTTACGATCTTCTACACAGCAGACACTGTAATATTTCCCCGAATTAAAGCCTGTTTCTACATGACTAAGTGCAGTAGACTTAGTGTATTGAAGCAAGTGTCAATTTAAAGATCTATTTTGGTGAAGAATCAATCAATACAACTTCTGAATGTCCAGAAAGGATATTAAAATAAACATCAAGGTATTAAAATAAACCTCCTGTAGGTGTAACACTGAACCTACATATCTTCTCTTCTGCTTTTCTTTGAGGTTCATGAAACTGAAAGCACTGAGAAAAATCAACATATTGAGACTATTCAAGATCTGAGTTTCTGGCGATATTTACTGGCAGTATCTGTAAGCTGCTTACACAAGCAATGTGTGTCTCAAGTCACAGATAACATGGGACCTCTAGAGGCATCACATGTACATCAGACATCCCACTTCTGAAATGTTTTTGAAAGAATCATGATAGGAAAGGGAACTATAAGGATTGATGATCTAAAATACTTCCATAAATTTATCTTCTGAGACATCAAACATTAAATAGAAGATGTCTTTCCATTGCACTGAATAATTGGTAAGGACCATAAACTCAGCTGCTTTTCTAATATAAATCTGAAATTGCATTTCACATAGTATCTGCAGGCAGACATCCCCTAGCAATAGCTCAGGTACTGTGAGAGACTAAAAGTTTGTCTCTCTTGGTGTGACTCAACAAAGATAAAATCACTTGCTGCTTGCCCAGACAATTGCTGATATGTGTTGGGCAGAGCCACTGGAAGGAAGGTGCAAAGACCAATCCTGGATGCAAATCAGCTTGTGATTGCATGGTGATAACACTGGACTACAACAATGGACCCAAGGACCCAGCCATCATGCCTTTAGGGCAAGATAATCTCCACCCATCAAGTACCCTGGGAAGGGTGACACAATGGATTCACCACCTGTTTCCTGAAATACACAGAAAGATTCCTGAAATACACAGAAATACACAGAAAGATTTCCAGGGGAATGATACCTGGACATTTACCTAAGGATGATTTCCTGGCCCCTGGAATTCCTGAGGGAAAATACTTGGATACATGCCTAAGGACTAAAAACTGTATAAAAGACTGGAGTCACTGCTGGCTACTTAGGAGAAAAACAAGGAAGAAAAACGCAGAAGAAAAATGTGGGAACTGTGTCCCCCAGACTGGATGATTAACAGAAGAAAAGTGCAGGAGTAAAACGGAGAGGAAGGAAAACACAGCAGACGGACCATGCTGCTGAGAAGGGAAATCCTGGGACAATGGAGAAAGCTGAGGTCCTGAACACCTTCTTTGCCTCAATTTTTAACAGCAAGGCAGGAGTTCAGGAGGAGTGGCCTCCAGAGCTGGGCGATGGGGTCGGGGAGCAGTGTAATGCCCCGGAAATCCATGAGGAGTTAGTTCGGGACCTGCTGAGCCACTTGGATATTCACAAGTCCATGGGACCGGATGGGATCCATCCTAGGGTGCTGAGAGAGTTGGCAGATGTGCTAGCTAGGCCACTCTCCATCATTTTCCTCCAGTCCTGGCTCACTGGTGAGGTCCCAGATGACTGGAAACTGGCCAATGTGGTCCCCATCCACAAGAAGGGTCGGATGGAGGAACCTGGAAACTACAGGCCGGTCAGCCTGACCTCAGTGCCAGGGCAAGTGATGGAGCAGATTATCCTGGTGGCAATAACTGTGCACCTGAAGGATGGCCAAGGGCTCAGGTCCAGCCAGCATGGATTCAGGAAGGGTAGATCCTACCTCTCCAACCTGATCTCTTTCTATGATCAGGTGACCCATCTGGTGGATGTGGGGAGGCCTGTGGATGTGGTCCACCTAGATTTCAGCAAGGCCTTTGACACCGTCCCCCACAGCAAACTGCTGGCTAAGCTGTCAGCCTGTGGATAGGACCATTACACTCTGTGCTGGGTTAGGAACTGGCTGGAGGGCCGGGCCCAGAGAGTGGTAGTGAACGGTGCCACATCCAGCTGGAGGCCAGTCACCAGTGGCATCCCCCAGGGATCAGTGCTGGGCCCTGTCCTCTTCAACATATTCATTGATGATCTGGATGAAGGGGTAGAGTCAGTCATCAGCAAGTTTGCAGGTGACACAAAGTTAGGGGCAGATGTTAGTCAGTTAGAGGGTAGAAAGGCTCTGCAGAGGAACCTCGACCGACTGGACAGATGGGCAGAGTCCAATGGGATGGTATTTAACAAGTCCAAGTGCCGAGTGCTGCACTTTGGCTACGGCAATCCCATGCAGAGCTACAGGCTGGGGTCGGAGTGGCTGGAGAGCTCCCAAACAGAGAGGGACCTGGGGGTGCTGATCGACAGCCACCTGAATATGAGCCAGCAGTGTGCCCAGGTGGCCAGGAGGGCCAATAGCATCCTGGCCTGCATTAGGAATAGTGTGGCCAGCAGGAGCAGGGAGGTCATTGTGCCCCTGTACTCTGCTTTGGTTAGGCTGCACCTTGAGTCCTGTGTCCAGTTCTGAGCCCCTCAGTTTAAGAAGGGCATTGAAACACTTGAACATGTCCAGAGAAGGGCAACAAGGCTGGTGAGAGGCCTTGAATACAAGCCCTATGAGGAGAGGCTGAGGGAGCTGGGATTGTTTAGCCTGGAGAAGAGGAGGCTCAGGGGTGACCTCATTGCCCTCTACAACTACCTGAAGGGTGGTTGTAGCCAGGAGGGGGTTGGCCTCTTCTCCCAGGCAACCAGCACCAGAACGAGGGGACACAGTCTCAAGCTGCACCAGGGGAGGTTCAGATTCGAGGTGAGGAGGAAGTTCTTCACCGAGCGAGTCATTCGTCATTGGAACGGGTTGCCCAGGGAGGTGGTTGAGTCATCGACCCTGGAGGCGTTCAAGGGGAGATTGGACGTGGCACTTGGTGCCATGGTCTAGTCATGGGGTCTGTGTTGATAGGTTGGACTCGATGATCCCCGAGGTCCTTTCCAACGTAAGTGATATTGTGATACTGTGATAATGCTGCTTCGGAGAAAAGAGGCTGCCCGGAGGACCACAGCTCTTCTCCAGCCAGAGCCTCAGCACCGTTCCTGTACCAACCCAACATCTCCTGCAGCACCTTTCCTTCACAGACTCAAATTGTCTTGGGGGGGGTGAGGGGTGTGGTAATATAATTCCTTTCCTCTTCTCTCTCTCTTCTCTCTCTCCCTCTCTATTTTCTCCCTCTCCTCTTCTTATGTCCACTTTATTTATGTAATAAATAGCCTAGCTGTTGATATTTTGGCCTCGCTTGTGCCTCTAATTTCACATCACGGGAGTATTCTTAAAGAACTGAGTCTCTTTCCCTCTCCGGACCGAGACAGGTACATCTTCAGACATTTTATTAACAGGAGATACTGCTGTCCAAGACTCAGATTCTTTCTCAAAGAGCTCACATAAATTGTAAACTTCACTTTGACAACCACTGCAAAGTGAGTATGATCAGAAAGCAGGAGAAAGGCTATGTAATCTCCCCTCTAAGGCAATATGGCACATAAGTATTAAACTCTCATCAGACATTTGATGAATTCTAAAACTTTTCTGTTTTTCCGAGGACATGTGTCTTTCCTGGCCCGTAATCTTAACAGGAATGGCACGTGTTGCTTTTGGGAATGGCACCACAGATGGCCTTGCTCTAAAAATTTCCTGCTTACATTGAAATTAAATTGCTTCTTTGGTTCAGATTTAATAAAATTCAATTTTCTCCTCTCCCTCTTTTTTTTCTGCTATGTTATTTCTACTAATCTATCTACAGATCTTGCTTGACTACTTCCATATCCTTCAGCTCTTATTCCCCTCATTTAATAAGTTGTGTCACTATGCAGATTAGCTTTTCTCTGTACATCATTCATTATGTCAAATCCTCTGATAACCTTGTTATATCAATCATCTGCTTCCTCCAGTTTCCCCAACTGCTCTAACAATGCCACCTATAATGTTTCCTAATACTGCTCATTGTCATACTTAGGACCTCATTTTTACCAGTGGTCTGGAAATCTTATGTTTTCTATTTGTCCCTCATCTGAGTGTTATTGAACCTGTCACTGCAACAAGACTAAGACTTTTGTCTGCAAAAGTCGCTTGGCTTTAGATAATCTCATTTGATGTTTCTCAATTACAAGTTTTTTAATGGTTACTGCTGTGATATCAGTGATTTGATGATTGGCACAACACAGAAGTTTCTAAATTAAAAGGAGCTGTACAAACAAACCTAACCTGTTCACTTCTACCTCAAGAGTAAATATATCTTTTGCATTATGCTACCAAGTTTCTATTTATTAACTGTGCTGAATTGAATGGGTACACTGAATTTTAAACTATACTAATACAATTTAATCCAGTTTGCATAAGCTTCAAGTGTTGTTCAAGTTTGTCTCTTGCCTTTTTTTCATTTTTTTTATTTTCTTATTCAGAATACAGAATTATCCAGGTTGGAAGAACCTTTGAGATAATTGAGTCCAACCTATCGCCCAAATTCACATGAAACATTGGCAGTAGATTTTCCCCCTTACTTGTTGTCTATATGTAAACCATTTTTATTTTTACAAGTTCCTCTTTCATTATCAGTGTTGCAATTTGTTAACTAAAACATATTCTTGTAAACTGTGAAAGGCAGGAGAAAAAGTTAAGTAGTTTTCTCATTGACATGGCTATGATTGATGTTTCTTCTAAATGGTGCTGGATTTTCCCTAAACTGGAAATTCAGACTATGAATCAAAAGCGACAGCCATGATGTCCTTATATTTTCCAAGAATCATGCAATAACACAACAATGGAAAGGGAAATAGCATCCTGCCTCACAATTGTGACCCACAGCTGTCATTGAGAATGGCATCATGACGAAATAATGTCATCTTTTGTAATAGGGCACAGATCAAGACACTGCATGATTGTGACAAAAAGACAAAACAAGGTGGTGGTTTGGCCCTGGCTGAGGGCCAGATGACCACCAAATCCAATCTATCACTCCCTTTCTTAAGTGGACAGGAGAGAGGGAAAATATAACCAAAGGCCCATAAGTCAAGATAGTAAAAATTTAAATAGACTGGAAAGCAAAAGCAAAGGCCATGTGTGGAAACAAGAGCAAAGAAAGACGTTATTCTCTGATTCCCATCAGCAGGTGATGTTTGGTCACTTTCCAGGAAGCAGGGCTTTAATACATGTAGAGATTGTTCTGAGAATAGATGCCAGTTTGGGTCAGCCAGCCTGGTTGTGTCCATTCCCAAGACTTTACCCGTCCCTCAGCCTACTATTGGGGGAGAAAATGTTGTAAAAGCACAGTCTTGATGCCTGGCTCAGCAGTAGCCAAAACACTGGCATGTTGTCAGCACCCTGCTACATCACTGCAAAACACAACACTACGGAAGATGCTCTGGAGAGAATTAATTCCCGTTCAATAAAATCAAATACATACAACAAACAAACTGAACACTGCAGAGGGTATGTGTATATATACAGATATATGTGTACACATATTTTTAGTTTTTGTCTTGTTTCTAGCACTTTGTTTTAGCAGATTATAATTTCTCATGTGGCAAAAGATGTTTTTATTAAGTATGATTTCCCTGGAAATGTTAGCTTCTTTTTCATTTCTTATCAAACTCGAGTGGTGTGCATACAAATTTTTGTTACATCAGTGGACAGTTGAGTGTCCCCCTTTCTGTATACATTTGATGCTAAATATTCTTGCAATAATGCTCAATTCATTTGTTTAATTTGCAATAAAACTGTAGAAGAAAAGGAGGCTTAAAAAGCTCTCAGGTGACTCCACAGATATTTGGTTTAGTGATTTAAAACCCTCAGCATGATAATGTTGGATGCTCACATATTAACGCAAAAGTATTTTCTGGAAATATTCTTTTGAGCTTCAGAGTTATCCTGTCTGAAAAAAATTCAGAATGGAGATGGGTTTCATCAGATTTTTCAGGTTTTTTCCCTAATGTATTCTTTTCTGTAAAGGCACAATTCTAATGAGATATCTTTTTCTTTTCTGCAGATGGACTTAAGATACTTCTTTTCCAGCAGGTGAGACTTTGCTTTACTTCTGGTAGAAATTTCAGTAGTTGGCTTCATTTGTTTAGAAAACATGAATTCTTTCCACCTGAGATATGAGATTCTCTAAGTTTCATGTATTTTCATATTTTACTTCAATTTACTTGAAACTTTGGATTTCTGAAAGTTTTATCAAAGCCATACTCATTGCAAATGTAAAGTCTCCTCTTTAATTAGCAGTAACAATTTGTTTTCTCTGGATCACGTACTACAATTTCTTGAGGAAAAGCATCTCTTTGTCTTAGCCTTTCACCCTGAAATTGCTCTGTTTTGGATTGAAGTAACTATGAATAAAGTCAGAAAAGGAATTATTTTGTTGCCTAGGGTTTAGGGCATACATGTGGAACAAGAGAATCATGTGGCAATAGTTTAAAAAATGCTTCTAACCAAGCAGAGAATATTTTGAATCTTGGTTGTCATAACTCAGCTCAGGGGGTGACCTCATTGCCCTCTACAACGACCTGAAAGGTGGCTGTAGCTGGGAAGGAGTTGGTCTCTTCTCCCAGGCAAGCAGCACCAGAACAAGGGGACACAGTCTCAAGCTGTGCCAGGGGAGGTTTAGACTCGAGGTGAGGAGGAAGTTCTTCACCGAGCGAGTCATTCGTCATTGGAATGGGCTGCCCAGGGAGGTGGTTGAGTCACCGTTCCTGGAGGCATTCAAGAGGAGATTGGACGTGGCACTTGGTGCCATGGTCTAGTCATGGGGTCTGTGTTGATAGGTTGGACTCGATGATCCTCGAGGTCTCTTCCAACCTCAGTTATACTGTGATACTGTAACTGAAGTGCTAAGATACTCTCACCATGTGTGGGTTCGCTCTCTTCAATCCATTTTGAAAAAGTCATTTGGATTACTTTAGGAAACAAGGGAATTAATAATTTTTAGAGTTTTGTGTTTGTTTTTTTTTTTTTCTTCATTCTGTCCAGAGTAGTCACTAGCTTTGACAGCTAATGAAACAGTTCCTGAAGTTTCAGGTCAACTAGAACAACTTTTGCTGCAAATAAAATACTCACATACACACACAAAATTGTTCATCATTTCATCCTCCAGACATATATCAAATAACTGGGAGCAAGAGGAGATGGGAGAGCATTTGACTCTGGAGACTTTCAGAACCCTCCTGGGTACATTCCTGTGCAACCTGATCCAGGTGAACCTGTTTTAGCAGTGGGGTTGAACTAGATAATCTTCAAAGGTCCCTTACAGCCCCTTTCATTACACGATTCTGTGATTCTTCATTTGCAGCAGCCTCAAGAAACATACTGTAGGACTTTTCCGGGACAGATGATGCTTGCTTTGCGTTGTGCTTGCTAGATTGTGCCATGGGAAAGGAAGTATAGAACAGACTTGCAAAAGGGTAAAGGAAGGACTTGATGAGAGCAGTCCTGGGGAACCACCAGACAACACATGAATAATCATCCAAAAATGTTCTGCTTAACATTATCCCAGTAGGCACAGGCATAATCAAATGACTCAATAGTCTGCCCAAAAAGTTTGAGAGTGAATGGCCAGCAAAGGTCTTCAACATAAAACCAATGTAACAGAAAAAATACAGTGACTGAGAGGATGCAAAGAGAGGCCTACAAAATACAAGCAAATGGTGTTTGTGGAATTTGTTTTTTAACTGAGGTGCAGCTTACTGGGAGCAGGGCAAGAGTTCCAACTCTGTGAGTGGCAAGGGCACTCTTCTTGGAGAACTTAGACTGAAAGAAAACACATAATTTTGGCTTACACTGAGACCTGTGAATTAAAAGTGTACTGGGATTAGGGTCCTAGAAATGATCCATAAGGCTGTGCTCTAGCATTCTTGAGGGGATGGAAGGATGAATGCTAAATCACCAAAGCATTGTAGTTTCTGAGAGAAATTATTTGAGGAATATATTAACAGCTGGCAAAAGTCTTTTATCTAAATCTGGTCTTACTTTTTTTACCAAAAAAATCAACCCCTCAAGTGTTTTTTCTAATCTAGTCAAAATTAAGTTCTAGTTTGAGAGAAACATGAGATATTTTATGCATAGACTGTTAAAATTCAGGAAAACTATAGGCAATTGGAAATAGTATTATACTGTGGAAGGTTCTTGGCAACCTTAGTGCTAGGTATTGCTAACTCTGTAACCTGTAATATACTATTCTGGCAGGGGCACAAACTGAGTGTGCATAAAAAGGTTTAAATTATTTTAAAAATAGAACAGAGAAACAGAGGAAAATATGGCTGACAGACGGTATCTAACATGAACAGAAGGTTTCCACAGAGACATACATCATGAACTGTTCATATTGAAACATCAAATATACTAGCTTTCTAATTATTTTAGCATTAGAATTGGTTTTATGTTAGCCAAGTGAAAGGACTCTGTAATGGTACAGGATAGGATCATAAAAGAAGAATGTTTAACCTTCCCTCCAAAGTCATTTAGCCAGATCCTTTCCTAGCAAAATTCAATTGGCTCCAGAAGGGCTGCACCAGAGAGAAATTAATTTGTTTGATTTTTGCAATGTGGCATTCAGATCACCCATTCTTCTGTGCACTCAGTTAATCTGAAAAATAATGACTTGTAGCAGACTAGCCTTCTGTTGAGGAAGAATGACTCCCCAGCACTTCTAGCTGGGTCCTGGCCTGTCAGGGACTGTAGAAGATTTCTCCACCTGCTGATGTCTCATTCCTGGAAGCAGACTCTGATTTTGTTCTCTGCCAGCATCCTGCCCTGCTGTGCACGAGGCTCCCTGGTAACATCTGTCATTACCAGCATTGTGAAACACAGCAATCTCTCTGCTGAGATCTTTTGCATTCCCGTGCTGATTGTACTGTTTTCTTTTGCCATTAAATAACAGTCAAAATCCATTTTTTTAAAATATTTCACAACTTCTGTAATTCCAGCACAACCTCATGAGCCTGGCAGACAACCAGTTCACATTAAATGCTGCTATAAACAGCCAAGGGTAGAGATGCTTGCTTCCTCGGTGTGGGATATCCAGTTATATATGCAACTGCTGGCTTAGGAAAGGAGATCAAACTGAGTGGAGGGGCCACTTCACAGAATCACCAAGGTTGGAAGGGACCTCAAAGATCATCGAGTCCAACCTGTCATCACAGACCTCATGACTAAACCATGGCACCAAGTGCCATGTCCAATCCCCTCTTGAACACCTCGAGGGATGGTGACTCCACCACCTCCCTGGGCAGCCCATTCCAAAGGCTAACAACTCTCTCAGTGAAAAACTTTGTCCTCACCTTGAGCCTAAACTTTCCCTGGCACAGCTTGAGACTGTGTCCTCTTGTTCTGGTGCTGGTTGCCTGGGAGAAGAGACTAACACCCTCCTGGCTACAACCACCTTTCAGGTAGTTGTAGTTTCATAGTTTCATAGTTTCATTCAGGGTTGGAAGGGACCACAAGGATCATCTAGTTCCAACCCCCCTGCCATGGCCAGGGAAACCCCACACTAGAGCAGGCTGGACAGAGCCTCATCCAGCCTGCTCTTAAACACCCCCAGGGACGGGGCCTCAACCACCTCCCTGGACAACCCATTCCAGGGTCTCACCACTCTCATGGGGAAGAACCTCCTCCTCACATCTAGCCTGAATCTCCCCACCTCCAGCTTCATTCCATTCCCCCTAGTCCTATCACTACCTGACATCCTGAGAAGTCCTTCCCCAGCCTTCCTGTAGGCCCCCTGCACATACTGGAAGGCCACAATGAGGTCACCTCGGAGCCTTCTCTTCTGCAGACTGAACAGCCCCAACTCCTTCCGTCTGTCCTCATAAGAGAGGTGCTCCAGCCCTCTGATCATCCTCGTGGCCATTCTCTGCACACCTTCCAGCACCTCCACATCCCTCTTGGAATAGGGGCTCCAGAACTGGACACAGTACTCCAGGTGGGGTCTCACCAGGGCTGAGTAGAGGGGGAGGATCACCTCCCTCGACCTGCTAGCCACACTTCTCCTGATGCAGCCCAGGATCTGATTGGCTTTGCGGGCTGCAAGTGCACATTGAGAGCTCATGTTGAGCTTTTTGTCCACCAGCACCCCCAAGTCTCTCTCCTCAGGGCAACTTTCCAGCCAGTCACTGCCCAGCCTGGATTTGTGCCTGGGATTGCCTCCACCCAGATGAAGGACCCTGCACTTGCTCTTCTTGAACTTCATGAGGTTGGCTTGTGCCCACCTCTCCAGCCTGTCAAGGTCCCTCTGCATGGCCTCCCTTCCCTCCAGCGTGTCTGCTGCACCACACAGCTTGGTGTTATCAGCAAACTTGCTGAGGGTGCACTCAATGCCACTGTCCATGCCACCCACAAAGATGTTGAACAAGACAGGTCCCAGGACTGATCCCTGAGGGACTCCGCTTGTCCCTGACCTCCACTGGGACATGGAGCCATTGACAGCCACTCTTTGGGTGCGGCCATCAAGCCAGTTCCTTATCCATCTAGTGGTCCACCCATCAAACCCATGTGTCCCCAGTTTGGAGACCAGGATGTGGTGCGGGACAGTGTCGAAGGCTTTGCTCAGGTCCAGGTAAACATTGTAGACAGCAATGAGGTCTCCCCTGAGTGTCCTCTTCTCCAGGCTAAACAATCCCAGCTCCCTCAGCCTCTCCTTGTAGGGCTTGTGCTCAAGGCCTCTCACCAGCCTAAGGAATACTTGTTAAAGTTTTGCAATTTTTAAACTGTATTTCCACCAGGTGTCAGCAATGCACTCTCTAAACTCAAGCTCTCAGCGGTCTCAAGCTTCGCTGATGTTATTGAGATCTTGTAACAAACCACATCAGTTTTAGGCAACTAGCGAGAAAGAAAATGGCCATTGTTACTTCTGAATGGGCACATGACATTACTAAGCTTGTCCAGCTACTATTGTGATTCTTTACTTAGTTTCTTCTAGGAAAGAGACTTAATTATATGTTGGACCATTAACATGATCTTTGTGTCTTTTTCCTCACAGTTTCTGTACAATGTTGATTTTCTTATTTCTTTGTATGTTTTCCTCTGTCAGACTGCTAATAATAATTTATTTAGGTTTCTTTTGTTTTACTGTGAGACTATAGAGGAAAAAGAAATCATAAATATATGTTGGACACTAGTGCTGTAGTGGTCATTTATCTGAACATTTTAGGGTAAAACAGAAGTACAATACACAATGGGGAGTGGTAGAACAGGGGTCAATAGTAGAAGCTGTTATCTTTGTGGTTTCTTCTTGCCCACAAGTCCAGGCATCTAGCTGTAGTATCCAAACCGAATACAGAACACTGATGGGCTCTGGTTTGGTTTCACAGGGATAGCTTTGCTGTTACTTATTAAACCTCTTAAAGCTCACTCAGATACAACAACAAAAACTGAATGACTTGTACTGAGGCAGTAATGTGTGTGTGGTGCCAAAGCAGACATGACAGTTTTTACACTCTAATGTCCCTGGCACTACACTTGCGTATTTCAGAACACTGGGGTTTTTTTGTTTTCCAATGGTTTCTAGAAATTGTTTCACAAATTCTTTTGGAACAGTGCTGATCTGTCAGAAGCTGAACTTCCAGATTTGGCCAAAACTGTGTAGAAAAGATTCCTCATGTCAGGGATAAAATTTCTGGTTAAAACCACAAAAAAAGCAAGCCTTAATTCTGAGTGAGAAGGGAAGCCTGGGAATTCATTTAGTTCATGATTGGCCTGACTCACAGTGGACTTTTAGCAGTCCAGTGGAGTCTCCTAACTGATGGAGTACAGATTGGGGTCTGGAACCATAAAAGCATTTAAGTATCAAGATTCATGAGAATGATACACCAGATTATCTTTGAGTATTGAGCTTTAGAGGCTTTCTCTGGATCAATGAGTAATAAACATAGAAAGTGAGGCAGCTATATGAGTTTGAAAAAAAAAAAAAGGAATACATTGAAAAACCTAAAAACCTATAATCTGTGTTCATCCCCAGGAAACAGAGGGTGTAGGTGAATTCTCTGTCACCAGGTAAATAGGAGTGGGTTTGTTCTCAGTTTTTACAGTAAAACCTCAAAGGCTTTTGAGTTTGTGCCAATGCACAACTGAAAAAAATGTTGGAGGCTGTGGGAAAATTGATTCTTGCCCAGTTCTAATAATAGGTCTGGCTGGTAGCACTCTGCATTATTCAGGTTGTCTGATATGTGTTATTACACAATACAATTTTCAGCTGCCTCTTTGCCAGAACATTAACCATTTGAACTGAAATTTTCCATTACTTTGCTTGCCTCAGGCTGATCTTTTGGCAACTGTCAATCAAATAATTCAGGCATTTTAGAGAAAATAGGAGAAAAACTCTAGAATGTGGAGGTTTTAATAACTTCTGTCCATTATATTGTTTATGTACCATTACCCTCCTGTTGCTCTATACATGAAAAGTCAGGAGAAGTTCATGTGCATCTGTGCAGCTCTTGTTGAACTCTGGAGATCAACCCTCGTTTTCCCATGTTATGAGCCTTTAAAAACAAAATAACAAGAACAAAATCAGTTCACAAGTCTCAGTATCCTTAATTTTAGCTCCCCAGATCTCCAGAGAATCTTACCAACCATACTTAAATATTTCAACTTGTACAAACAGAAGGCAACTCTGCAGAAAATCGATTAGAAAGACATTGAAATATGTCAATGAAAACTGCTTGCTCAATCTGTTTCCTTATCTAGCAAGAAAGACAAAACTATATTCCACCTTCCTCCTCAACTTCCATCCTCATGGATGCTTTCAGATGGGGAACTAGCTTCCAAATGTAGAAAAGCCATGTTCAGCATATCAAAGGTAATCAGACAGGGTGAAAGAGAAAGACTTCAGTTGTGTGACTTTGAATCATTAGAAGATTAAAAAAAAAAAGTGAAAAAGTGTAAGTGGGATATGAAAAAATGAGATTGGGGAATTTGGTATAAGCTGATAGAAAGTGTGACTGAAATTGACACAGAAAACAAACTGAAATATGGTGAAGGAATTGGAAATGGACCTAAAATACAGGCAGGTAGTAGGGAGGATTCAAACGTTAAAGAGAGATATGAGAAAGTAGTGAGGATGTTGTAGACCAGAAAAGCAGCAAGCTGAGCTGAAGCATACAAATAGCTTACAACAGGCGAAACCTGGGTTTTGCTGGGCAAGAAAATAGAGCCGGGAAGCAAGTGATCTGTTTGGGTAAGTTCATTCTGTAATATGTTGTTAGTCCTGGGCCTGGTTATCCCTGAATTGAGTTTGCAAGCAAAGATAATGCACATTTGAGTTCATCCTGTAATGGAGTTAAGACAGAACCAGGGCAGGCTCATGCTGTCAGTATCAGTGCCACAATATGAGTGTCAAAACTCAATTCTCAAAATTTCCTAGTGTTTCAATTAAGAAAATAGAAGAACACAGCTGCTGATAAACTGGGAAGGTGGGAAAGATTATTTTCCCTGCATTGCTGGAACTGAGAGCAGAGACAGGGAAAAAATTAGCTCTGGAAGAAAATGCTTATTTGATTTAACAAGACCACTCTGTGTGGAAACTCATCCCATTCACTACACAGCTTTCACAATATCTGAAAAAATACAGAGACAAGAAGAAAATGCCCTCGTTAATTGCATAGCATGCATCTGTGTGCAGAGCAGTCCCAACACTGAAAGAAGAAGCAAAGAAGCTTTGTGAGAAAACAATAGCATTAGCTGTGTCATTAAAGATCTTCTCATGATGGGTACAAACATGACTGAGAGCAGGTTGGCAAACAGTCTGAATTTGGTCTTTCAACAGTTTTGAAACATGGGGCATTTAAACTTGTTTGTGTTTAATATGCTTTAGTGGAGATAGATTTACTCAGGATTTTAAAAATAAACTGTATAAATTCAAGCTTCTGTACCAAAGTCCAAACCCTGACTCAGATTTTGTTTTCTCCCTACTCAGTCAAATTTCTCTCTAACTTAAGTAGGATTAAAGTGGGTAAGGATTTAGCAAAACTCATCAACGACTTCATGATTTGGCTCAGAGCTAAGTGAAAAATGAACTCTTTAAAAGGACTGTCATGGAACTTACATAAATTTACCAAGTCAAACTATGGAATATTCAGTGATTCATGGCAGTGTGGTTTTTATTAGAGCTTCTCTGAAACACAGTGGGCTTGCTTAGCAAGGGTTCACGCAAACATTTTCTTTGGTTTCAAGCTGCAAAGGTTCACATGCTGCAAGTTTCACTTTAAGCTTTGGGTTTGAGTCTTGGAAATACCCTACTTTCACTCAATTTTTGTATCCAAACCATAGTAGAATAAATCTGGCATGAATCGGAACCAAATTCTGGCTGGCTAAAGTCCACACAAAGCTGTGAAGGCAGTTTAGAGGCTTGGTCTGCTAAATGGCTTTTTGTTGTTCTTAATCATACCACTGACATCATGTTGATATTCACCTTCCTTCTTCTAATGTGCTCCAGATTGCATGGCACTTGCTTGAAATTGCCTATTATGATAAAATGAATGTAAAAGCAATGAAGGTAGAAAAAAAGATAGCACTGTATTTGAAGGTCTGCACTAGAAACAGGTTTCAAAAGAAACATCTGAAGAGTTTCTTCAATGGTATAACTCCATTTTATGTACTTTATCTGTCATAAAAAATGTAGTGCTATTAAACCGTGTGAGATAAACCACCCCATTGCCTACAACACCCTTGGTATGTTAAAACATTTTCATAAGCATCCGTGAAGTTATCCTGCTGACCAGCCCTTGAGTACCCATATAAAACACCTTTTTGTTAAGTCCCTGTTAGGCTCCTTGTGTATTAAGACCATTTATTATTAAACTACTTGGTGCCATTTTGTTGCTTCCTTTTTTTCTCATTTACCTGCATTTGTTATCATATTTGTTCCTCAGTCTCTAGAAGTTCATGTCTGTGGGGTTTCTTTCTTTGTTTTCATTCTGTTGCTGCATTAGTAATTTTAAGACTCTTCCCATTTTCTTTTCTGTGAATTTAAAATTTCAACTGCTTCCTCCTATTGTTATCCTAGTTTCTCAGATACACTTTCCAATATGATCTTGCTGAATACTACCATCCTGCTGTGCTATTATCTCTCTGTCATTCCAGGAAAGCAAGGGAAAGTTAGTTTCTAACTTGGTGATGGCTCTGATTTGATTTGAAATATTTTTAAACAGCTATAGACATAGCAAGGACATTCACTGACATGTTCTGGAAGAAGGACAGTACCAATACAACTGGAAGAATTAAAGAAATGTAGCAAGTACTTGCTAAAAAAGATGAGTTAGGCTTGATGGCATTATAAGATGAACTTTAAAATTGGAGACAGTTATTTTAGACACTAGGCCGCTCTTAACACTCGGTGTAAAGTCAGCTGAATATACCTTAATTTGGGCCTTACAAACACCTACTTTAGGAAAAAAATCCTGATGTTTTAGAATGATATTATGATAAATTTACTTTAATCTCAGGTAGAAATCTGTGTCTAGAAAATGTGAAGATAATTTCTTAGATTAACAAATTATAGGAGCTGCAGAAAGAAGCCTAGGTGGTAAAATGCTTTAGAGAAATACTAATTGATTAGGATAAAATTCACCTTTTCAAGTTAGATGACAACTTGTCCTTTCTCATTGTCATGACAGAGCAGAGGGGAATGACACCAGTTATTTTCCTTGCTCTGGTTTTTATCTGCCTATCCTGGTTGCTCTCGCAGTGCTCAGCATTGACCAGCCCTTCAACAATGCAACAGTCTTTGCCAGAGAAGCTTCAGGCTGGTACAGTATTTGTAGACATATTCATTTTTCTGTTATAGAGTGGAGTTTTCTTATTTCCCAAAATGAGTCAGGAAAGCGTAGAGTCCTATGCCACCTCTTACTGTAAAAAATATAACCAAAACCTTCATTTGTTTGTCCCATGCGTGGTCTATAACCAACTGTATTGTTTTCACCACCCGAATTGTTTTCACCACCCAGCTAACATTATAGAAGGGTTTCCCTCAGGTCTCAGATCATAATAGCCAGCTTCATAGGGACATAGCCAATATCACTTAGGATATAAAATGGTAATAGACAAGTTCACTTTAAGTTGCTTCCTCCTTGCAGTTACAAGCAAGATGTTTTTCGATGTGTGCTCAAAGCAGGTAGTGCTTTGAACAGGCAAGACAAGTAAGTGTAACATACTCTATGTCTAAGCAGAAAATATTTATAATAATATTTTTTATAGACATTTTCTAAGATGCCTAACAATACCAGAACAAACACTCCCCCTCAGAGGAACAAATACCCATCAATGTGCTATCAAGTCAAGTTTTCCTTGTTTGTGTTTTATATTTGCCCCAGGAATCCTTTGGGTTATTCAGTGTGTGCTGAAACAAATTCTCTAAACAAAGGGAAAGGGCACCTCAGTAACTGCTGTAGCCTGGTAGTTAAGCCATTCACAGCACTAAGAAACATGTTTGAGCTGCAACAACCCTAGAAAACACAATGTCTTATTTTTCTGCCTCATTTTTGCATGGGGTAACTTTGAGATAGGATAACAAACCTAAATCCAGCAGCTTAATATTTGAATGGCTGTGCTGTGCCTTGTATTCAGTGTTGTAATTTTGTTATAGGTTTTTGGGGTTTAGGATTCTTAGCCTAATCTTTGAATTCCATATGGATTTAAGTAGGAGCCAAATGTTGATTTTCTCATCTCAGTCAAGACAGTGGTAACTGAGTATACCAGTGGTTGAAATACATGTGCCTGAGTAGCTACTGGACAAAAGAAAGATCATTACATGCCTGAATTATTATACAGATTTTTCTTTTTTTAATCAATAATACTCTTTGATTTAGGCTTTTGAATCCCATGTAAACTTCCCTCTAAGTCCCTATGTTTGTTTGTTCACCAAGCCCAAGCTACGAGTCCCACTTTATCAAAGATCTTAGTAATCTCAAATGTCTGACAACATTGCTGTCAAGCTGAGAAAACTGTATTTTCAATTTAACAGGTGAATGAGTAAGACACAGATAGCGTAACATGCTTGAACAAAATCATGCAAAGAGCCTGTGGTAGTGCAGGTAGTGGAATCTCAGTTTCCCATACCCATCCTCCAAAAAATCCTTGCTAAATTGTATAATAAGTAGGTGCCTAGGGACAAAAAGAAATAACAACTGATAGAATAACAGGGCATGAAAAAGGAGGATGGGCACAAGAGAATAATTTGATTAAATGAACAGGCAGGATAGGTGATAACATGGATGCATGGACTGATGGTGACTTCTGCGTCTGTGTCTTCTGCCTTCAGAGGCATCCAGTTTAACATGTAAACTGGCTCCAGGATTGAAGAAAACAAATGCTAGTGCCAGCTTTTGTTCAATGTAATGTATTCCATCTGGTTTATAAGAAACTAAACAATTTTCTGGACAATTTTCTGTTGTTTAGGTGGGTTGGATTGGTTAATGAGTTGGATGCGATGATCTTGAAGGTCTCTTCCAACCTGGTCTCATTTCTCTTCTCTTCTCTTCTCTTCTCTTCTCTTCTCTTCTCTTCTCTTCTCTTCTCTTCTCTTCTCTTCTCTTCTCTTCTCTTCTCTTCTCTTCTCTTCTCTTCTCTTCTCTTCTCTTCTCTTCTCTTCTCTTCTCTTCTCTCTTCTCTTCTCTTCTCTTCTCTTCTCTTCTCTTCTCTTCTCTTCTCTTCTCTTCTCTTCTCTTCTCTTCTCTTCTCTTCTCTTCTCTTCTACATTGGAGGTACACAATCATGTCATATATAGTAATAAATAATTCACAAATTATAAAATGTATCTGAGAACTCAAACCTTTACAGAAATCCACCATATTGTTGCACTATAGACTAGAGGGTTCCTGTTGTAGCTTAGCCATTCTGGTTGAATAGGATGAGTGTCTGGATTTGTATCAACTACCTGAAGAATGTGTATGGCCATTCTGGTTCCACGGGTTGTCAGTGAAAGACCCTTAATCTGCTAATTCAAATAGGCAACATGAAGGAACTGCTACCAGGAGATGCCCATCAAGCTCCATTGATTAGATATGGTACCTAAGATGGCAGTGATTTAGACTTTGCTGCACTGAGAATGGCTGTGCTGTCACAAATCTGGAGTGAATCTGCTACCTCCAATAATGACAGTGTTGCAGGGCTGCGTGTTAGCAGTCACCTTGGTCACTCCGTTGCAGCTCTCTGCACCTATTTACTAATAGATGAAGTGGAATAAAGGCAAAATAGCAAACAAGGAACAAGAAGGAAAGCCTTCAAGTTCCAAATGGGTGCATTCATGTGAAAACTGAGCATGTCCTTCTGGAGCAAATATGGTCTTTGTATTCTTCTTTTTACATTCTGTAATGTTGTAAATGGCTTCACTTCTGACCAGTCATCTCCTTGTCAGAAACACTGTTTCGAAACTGTAACTACAGTATACTTAGTTTGTTTTGTTTGGTTTGGGTTGGATTTTGTTTTGTTTTGTTTTGGGTTTGTTTTTTTTTTGGCTGGTTGGCTGGTTTGGTGGTGGTAGTGTTTTTGGTTTTTTAGGGTTTGGGCTGCTGGGTTTTAGTCTGTTTGGATTTTATTTGTTTCTGGTTTGGGTTTTTTTTTGTTTGGATGATTTGTTTTGGTGGGGTGTTTTTTGGTGTTTTGTTTTGTTTTGTTTTGTTTTTTTTTACTTTGAACAGATTCATTTGAAAGAATAAGAAATAAGGAGAGAAAAAATAACCTAAACTTTTGAAATAATTTCCTCCCCTGTAACTCTTGCCTGTTTTTTCTGCTGATAAGTTATGAGAACAGCTAGCTCATTTGCCAGCTGAGTGGTATAACCACCTGCAGATACTGTCCTGAAACATTTGCTTCCATGACTTCTCTCAGAATAAAAAAAATTCCAACTGCATGCAAGGGTCACAGGGGGAAGAAACTAGCAAGCCTGTCTGTTCTCCATCAGAAAGAGACTGAATAAAATGAAGACTCAATATTAGATGAAGGCATGATTTATTTATACTTTACCTCTTCCTTCCAACAAATGGGTAAAGTGCTCAGCCTGCATGAAGCATAGTCAGAATCTCAGTGTTCCTGTATGCACATTGTCACCTTTGCAGATGACACAAGAAGCATGCACTGTTTCAGATTAGTGAAATGAAGAGAGTCATTAATCTCAGCCACTCAGTGTCATACAGGCACAAATATTTCTGTTTGTGTTCAAGTACTATTCAAATATTGAGGACAAATTAGATCCTCCTTATTCTAGGTTCTTGACAAAACAGAGCAGGTGAGAAATATATTTTTATTTTGCCACAAAAATATTCATGAGTCTCTGAATTTTTTTTTAAACCCTCAAGAATATTATAAAAACCAGCAACATATGGAAAAAGACATTATTTCTCCTCCCTCAAAATTCTCAAGCATTTCAAGAAAACAACCGTATGCATATTCTTAAGGTGGAAACAATTTTCTTTTGCTTAAAAGTATTGAGAACATTTTGACTGACTTGGAAGTGCTACTCTGAAGCTCAAGCTGCACCAGGGGAAGTTTAGGCTCAAGGTAAGGAGAAGGTTCTTCACAGAGAGAGTTGTTAGCAGATTTCCAGCCATTCCCTGTCAGCCCCCTGCCTTGCATTGGGTTGTTGTGACCCAGCTGCAGGACACAGCAGTTGAATGTCATACAATTGGCCTTCACCTGTCAATCCAGCCTGTCCAGATCCCTTTGCAAAACCTTCCCACCTTCAAGCAGATCAAAATTCTCACCCAATTTGGTGTTGACTGCAAACTTAGTGAGGGTGCACTCAATTTCCTCTTCTAGATCACTGATAAAGTTATTAGAGAATAGGCCCCAATACTGAGCACTGAGGAACTCTGTTTATGAGCATCCATCAACCCAATTTAACTTCATTTGCTGCTGCTATTTGGATGTGGGCATCCAGCCATTTCTTTTACCCAGCAAATAGTGCACCCATCCAAAACATAAGCAGTTTCTCCAGGGGGATGCTATGGGAAACAACATAAAATGTTTTACTAAAATCCAGGTACATAACATCCATTAAGAAGGTCACCTTATCATAGAAGGGTTATCAGGGTAGTGAGGTAAGACTACCTCTGGTAAGCTCAGGCTGACTGAGCCTGATCACCTGATTGTCCTATATATGCTGTATGATGACACTTAAGTTGATCGGTTCCATTACAGTCCTTGGCACCCAGAACCTGAATTCTACTTCTGGCCCTTCTTGTAGAGAAGCCTCACATATGCTAATCTGCAGTCAACAGGGACTTCCCTGACTAGGCAGGACTGTTGCTAAATGATTGAAAATGGCTTAGTGAGCACCTTGACCAGCTCCCTCTGCACACCTGGGTGGATTTCATCTGGCACCATAGATTTGTGTGTTTCTAAGAAGTGTAGCAGCTTACTAAGCATTTTCCTTTGGATTATGGGGGCTTCCTTCTTCTCCCCATCCCTGTCTTGCAGCTCAGTGGACTGGACACTCAGAAAAAAACTGATCACTCTGTTAAAGATAAAGGTGTCTTTGTCACAACCTTTGTCACTCTGTTACCCCCCATATCAAATAAAAGGTCAAGATTCTGCTTAGGTCTCCTTTTGTTGTTAATGTATTCACACAAAAAAGTTTTAATCTGTACTACAAAAAACTAAAGATAAACTCACTACCAACAAAAAACCACAGACACACAAAATTTTAAAATCAGATAACAATGATTTTCTTGCCATTAGTGAGTGTTGCTCAAAAAAGCAACCCAGATGAGGCCACTAGACTCAGCTCTGTAAGCAACTGTGAATTCATACTCCCATTGGTGAGCAATCTTGACCTATATGTAGCTCTGCCTGCTTTAATGACTCCTTTGTGCTCTGCATAGGGAAAAAGCTTATCATAAGAATGGCAGAAATTTTGCAAATTTGATAGTGTTTTTGTTTCCCATCACTGTCAGGGGAAAAAAAATTAAGAAAAATAATGAAGACACATAACCATTTCACTCTATTCATATACCTTGGAATAAATCTTCAATTCATGTAAAGTAGTAAAATTTGTGATTTTTTGCTGACTTGCCCCAGCTGAGAATGTGTTCCAATGTATTTATAAGTAAAATCACACAAACGTACTATATAGATGGTTTTATATGTAAAAATCAATATTAGATTCATCATATTTAGTTGCTACAGACCACAGTGAACACTTGCTCTCTAATGGTTAAATGCCCTTTGGATCTGAAGCCCTTTGATTTATTGGAAGAAACCTGCTGGGCAGAACATACTGTGGAGCTGATTAATGTCAGCTTCTGTCATCAGTTTCCACTTAGATTCTTGGCCAGCTCTGACATCTCTTCCCTTAAGGATCCAGAAGAATTTGAGGACTGATCCAAGAGCTTTACTGGCATGGGATTTGCAGAATGTGGTGCTTGCAAAATAAGGAAGATGAATGGAAGTAAAATTCCGTGTTCTCTACTGGACTTGTTTCTTTAACTCATTTCTCTGGAGAAAGAGACCAATGCCAGGACCACACCAGCAAGGGAAACAAATCAATAGCATGTTCACTGGTTTTGTTACAGATGTCTTGCATTTCCTTTGCTGCTTTATAGGTTCCCTCATAGCCTGTCAAACTGGAAAATGACTACAGTGAGAATGCAGAGCTACCATAGCTGTCTAGATTTACACTCACCATTGTACAAGAAACCTTATGAACTACAAACCAGTTGGTAGTGCATACCATCTTAGAGAAGATAAGCCCTTATCTGAACAGAGCTAATAAGAAGTGGCAACCACTGTGATTTGAAGACTGACTGTTCATGAGTAGTGTGAGCTTTTTTAACAGTAGAACACAATTACCCCTTTCCTTTCCCCTCACCCTCTCTTAGGAACGATGGCTGGTTATGGTAGATAAATTTCTTGTGTTCATTTTGACACATTTCCCTTGCAGTTACTCCTTTGGAGAAAACAATTTACAGTTCTCTGAGTGTAGTATTCTCCTGTTTCTCGTCACACACGTGAATACTTCTGCTACAAGAATCACATATTGCCACAAAAATTCCAATGGTGCTGTACCCGCTGCTGAGCACCTTCTAAACTGGCAAGAAGGAAGTACAAGTGAACAATCAAATGATGAATTATTAAAAATATCAGAGTATAATTATGAAAAATAGTATGAGGTTGTGGAAGACTTCAAACAGGAAAATGAGCTGCTCTAGAATTCACATTTAAACCTCTAAGTAAACAGGCTACAACCATTCTAATAACTTAAAGATAGAATTTCCTGCCTGGAGTCTCTCCAATGACAACCTGATTTGTCAGAAATGCTGTAAACTGGATTAAGAACCTTACACTGCTCCCCTTCAGAGGACATAATATTTTACTGTCAGTAATCCATATTGATAAAATGAATCTAATCTATTCAGTCCCTTTTCCTTCTCTCTCACTCAACATAAATTTAGTGCTTTCCAAGAGGAGCTGTAGAAGAAAGCTACACAGAGATGGAAGCCTTTCTTTAGGTCTGTGTTTTCATTTACCATTCTCCATTCACTCTCCATCCCTTCTTTCATATTCCTTCACCACTATTTGTGTGCCTCAGTGGAAGGGAAGGTAACAAAATGTTACAAAAAGGAAGGAAAACAAGAGAGGCTTATTTTACCTTAGAAATAAGCCAGATACAGTTGTATGCTTCCATAATACTACACAATTAAGTAGACCACTTTCAAATGTAGCTGTTTTGTTGGTAAGGAATTTTTCATCTAGGAAGAAACTAGATCTCTAAAAAAAAATAAATTCTAATCAAGCATTTAAAAAAAAAATCACAAACTTTTCAAAGTCACATTCAGTCAACACATAGATTCCCATCGATTTTACCAGGCTTTGAATCAGTCCCAAAGTGATCTCAACTCTCCAAAGTAAACAGTTTTGAAAACCAGTGTTTAGCAGTTTTCTGAGATAGTGATTTTCATAAAGTCCATTCATTTTCAGGGTCCTCACTCTCAGGGAGAACCTATTAGGAAAAGTTCCTTGAATCCAGGATTTTCAGATTCATGAAATGGAATTTTTTGACAAATCATTGCTGAACTGGAATATTTCTGACCAGTTCTACTACTGATAAGATGAGCAGATGACACAGAGATTGGCAAAGTAATAATTAATGATAGAATGTTCTGGACCAATTCAGAAACTGGGCCAATTTTAACAGCCAAACATGAAGATATATGTTGAAGAACAAGGAAAGAAGAACTTGCCTTCATTGGCCTGGGAAGCAGTGAGTCCAATAAGATTGTTTGCCCCAGTGGAAAACCAACAGAGTATAAAATTCCACATAGCTAATGTCACCAGTACATTTCTACAGCACAAAGTACTTCTAATTTTGCATGCAGCTCTGTTGAGATTAAAGGAGAAGAGTTTTGCTGGTTATCAGTAAGATGATATGCTAACTTGATTACAGTGCAAGAGTGGGAAACTAGTATCAAATGACAATTACCAGTGAAATATGGCTTACTATTTATAAGAAAAGGCTTGTGTACGGGGCCAGATCAATCCAGTTTAGAAACAGAATGAACACATTCACAATAATGTACAAATTAATGGAAAGAAACACCAATTACGGTGGCAGACTTCCCATCTCTGAATAGTTTCATAGTTTCATAGTTTCATTCAGGGTTGGAAGGGACCACAAGGATCATCTAGTTCCAACCCCCCTGCCATGGGCAGGGAAACCCCACACTAGATCAGGCTGGACAGAGCCTCATCCAGCCTGCTCTTAAACACCCCCAGGGACGGGGCCTCGACCACCTCCCTGGACAACCCATTCCAGGGTCTCACCACTCTCATGGTGAAGAACCTCCTCCTCACATCCAGCCTGAATCTCCCCACCTCCAGCTTCATTCCATTCCCCCTAGTCCTATCACTACCTGACATCCTGAGAAGTCCCTCCCCAGCCTTCCTGTAGGCCCCCTTCAGATACTGGAAGGCCACAATTAGGTCACCTCGGAGCCTTCTCTTCTCCAGACTGAACAGCCCCAACTCCTTCAGTCTGCTCTCATAGGAGAGGTGCTCCAGCCCTCTGATCATCCTTGTGGCCCTTCTCTGGACACGTTCCAGCACCTCCACATCCCTCTTGGAATAGGGGCTCCAGAACTGGACACAGTACTCCAGGTGGGGTCTCACCAGGGCTGAGTAGAGGGGAGGATCACCTCCCTCGACCTGCTAGCCACACTTCTCCTGATGCAGCCCAGGATCTGATTGGCCTTGCGGGCTGCAAGTGCACATTGGGAGCTCATGTTGAGCTTTTTGTCCACCAGCACCCCCAAGTCTCTCTCCTCAGGGCTACTTTCCAGCCAGTCACTGCCCAGCCTGGATTTGTGCCTGGGATTGCCTCGACCCAGATGCAGGACCCTGCACTTGCTCTTATTGAACTTCATGAGGTTGGCTTGTGCCCACCTCTCCAGCCTGTCAAGGTCCCTCTGGATGGCCTCCCTTCCCTCCAGTGTGTCTGCTGCACCACACAGCTTGGTGTCATCAGCAAACTTGCTGAGGGTGCACTCAATGCCACTGTCCATGTCACCCACAAAGATGTTGATCAAGACAGGTCCCAGGACTGATCCCTGAGGGACTCCGCTTGTCACTGGCCTCCACTGGGACATGGAGCCATTGACAGCCACTCTTTGGGTGCGGCCATCAAGCCAGTTCCTTATCCATCTAGTGGTCCACCCATCAAACCCATGTGTCACCAGTTTGGAGACCAGGATGTGGTGCGGGACAGTGTCAAAGGCTTTGCTCAGGTCCAGGTAAATAACATCAGTTGCTCGCCCCTCATCTATTAATGTTGTCACCTGCTCATAGAAGGCCACCAGGTTGGTCAGGCAGGATTTGCCCTTGGCAAAGCCATGCTGGCTGTTCCCAATTACCTCTTCACTATTCTTTTGAGCAAGTAGTGACTCCAGGAGGATCTGCTCCATGATCTTTCCAGGCACAGAGGTGAGACTGACTGGCCTGTAGTTCCCTGGTTCCTCCTTCTTACCCTTTTTGAAGATGGGGGCAATGTTTCCCCTTTTCCAGTCCTTGGGGACTTCACCAGATTGCCATGACTTTTGAAATATAACAGAGAGGGGTTTAGCAACCTCATCTGCCACTTCTCTTAGTACCCGTGGGTGTATCCCGTCGGGTCCCATGGACTTGAACACTTTCAGGTTCTTCAGATGATCACGAACCTGATCTGCACTTACAATGGGCAGTTCTTCCTCCCCATCCCTGGCTTTGACTTCCATAACATCAGGAGTGTGGCTAGAGGCCCTTGCAGTGAAGACTGAGGTAAAGAAGTTATTAAGTACCTCAGCCTTTTCCTCATCACTTGTGACCATGTCACCATTTTCCTTTCTGAGGGGCCCACACCTTCCCTAGTCTTCTTCTTCCCATTAATATAACTGTAAAAGTTCTTAGTGTTCCCTCTAATCTCCCTGGCTAGATTCAATTCAAACTCTGCTTTGGCTTTCCTAACCAGGACTCTCACTGCTCGGGCAGCTTCCTTATATTCCCCCTGTTCTACCTGTCCTTCCCTCCACTTCCTGTAGAGTTTCCTTTTAAGTAATAGTGTGTCCAGTAGCTCCTTGCCCATCCAGGCAGGCCTCCTAGCATTCTTACCTGCTTTTCTCTTTGTTGGTACACAGAGCTCCTGGACACAGAGGAGGTGGTCCTTGAATATTGACCAGCTATCCTGGGTCCCTCTTCCCTCCAGGGCTTTGTCCCACGACACTTTGGCTAGCAGATCCCTGAAGCGATCAAAATCTGCACGCCTAAAGTCTAGGGTCGTGAGCTTGGAATACTTCCTCCTGATTGCCCTGAGGATGTTAAATTCAACTGCTTCATGGTCACTGCAGCCAAGGCCATCTCTGAGCCTCACATTGCTTACCAGACCTTCCCTGTTGGTGAGAACAAGATCCAGCATAGCACCATTTCTTGTTGGTTCCTCTACCATTTGGAGGAGGAAGCTGTCTTCTATGCAGTCCAGGAACATCCTGGATTGCTGGTGCCTTGCTGTGTTGTCCCTCCAGCAGATGTCCGGGTGGTTGAAATCACCCATGAGGACCAGGGCTTGTGACCTGGAAGCCGCTTCTATTTGCCTATGGAGGGCCTCATCTGCTTGGATCTGCTGGTCAGGTGGCCTGTAGGAGACCCCCACAGTAATATCTCCTTCCTCTGTCCTGCCTTTAATTTTAACCCATACGCTCTCAACTAGCTCATCATCCCTCCCCAGTTGGAGCTCCACTGATTCCAACTGGCTACTGACATAGAGGGCAACACCTCCTCCTCTCCTTCCCTGCCTATCCTTCCTAAAGAGTTTATACCCATCTATGCCTACATTCCAGTCATGGGATTCATCCCACCAAGTTTCAGTAACTGCCACTATGTCGTGGCATCCCAGCAGCACAGTGGCCCTTAACTCATCCTGTTTGTTGCCCAAGCTGCGCGCATTCGCATAGAAGCACTTCAGCTGGGCTGGCCCTGGCCTCCTCTTGTGCCAATTCCCCTCGGTTTCCACAGAATGTCCTGGTGGATCATTCGTGGCTTGCCTCAGGGCAGCAAGTTGAGAGCCCTTACCATCTCTCCTTCTCTCTACTGCTGGTGAGCTGCCCCTCTGTTTGTCACCAGCCAGCAGGAGACTATAAACCCCTTCCCCCTTCAAATCTAGTTTAAAGCCCTATCAATGAGCCCTGCCAATTCCTGCCCCAGGAATAGCTTCATAGCACAAAATTGTAAGATACCTTAGCTATGAAGACTCATCCTTTACCTCTGTAAAAGTCAAATAGTCTGATACATACATGAAGGTGGACAAATTCATCTTGACTAATTGGTGAAATGTTTGAAATAACAAGGGGGGAGGGGTTGGGGGGAAGGTACATAGAGCTTTGTCAACATAGATACAGCAGTTCAAAAGCCGATATGAAAAAGTTTCTGTTTAACTCTGAAAACACATGATGCATTATACTTTATGTGACACATTAATGAAAACAACAAAGTGACATTCTTCTTTCCTGTTGACTCTAACACAGCATCTACACAGCATCTACCACTGACTTTGTTGTGTGTGGTAATGCGACCTTAATTACTACTAGTATAGAAATCCAAATCTGATCTTCTTACAGTTTTCCTCAGTCAAATGATAGCAGCTAAATCCTGTCAAGGCTAACAACTACCTGAATGAAAGTACTAAAATCCAGCACTATCCAACTAATGGGACAAAGTGGCTGTTCTCATTAATGAGTTAATCTTTTCTTGACACATTGGCATGACTGTGTCTGATGTGCACAAATAATCTTCTGAACTGAGGTTTTCAGTTATTAGAATACCTCCAAGAGATGCCCAAGCCATCTATCTAGTCAAATGCAGAATCGTCCAGAAGAGTCATGTCAAAATGGCATCCTCATGCACAGAAAATAAACTACATCCATACATTTTAAGTTCCTAATTGTAGTAATGACTCTGGCACCAAACCTTTCTGGAGGATTGATGGCAAGCTGAAGCTAATGGCTCTCAGCTGAATTTCAGGCCACAGCTCCTCCTAAACAGTCATTAATCTTCAGGAAATGTCCTGTGCTTCCATCAGGAGTGCTTAAATGTCTCTGCATTTTTAACTAGATTATCCATAACATGTTTCTGAAATCAACTGGATAGAAAAGTCGTGTTTTCTGACTAACCTTAAATCTTGTAATTAATTGATTTTCACAAGGCTATGTTCTTAGGGCCCTTCCCCAAGGCCCTTTACCTCACCAAAGTTCACAATGACCTTACTGAAGATTGGCCTTTAACTAAAGTTTAGAAGCATAAAGCAGGATTTTCAGATTGAGGAGAGACTGAGGGAGCTGGGGCTGCTTAGCCTGGAGGGGAGGAGACTCAGGGGTGACCTCATTACTCTCTCCAACTACCTGAAGGGGGGTTGTAAACAGGCAGAGGTTGGTCTCTTCTCCCAGGCAGCCAGCACCAGAACAAGAGGACACAGTCTCAGGCTGTGCCAGGGGAAGTTCAGGCTGGAGGTCAGGAGGAAGTTTTACACGGAGAGAGTGATTGCCCATTGGAATGGGCTGCCTGGGGAGGTGGTGGAGTCGCCGTCACTGGAGGTGTTCAGGAGGCGACTTGACAGGGTGCTTGGTTACATGGGTTAGTTGATTGGGTGGTGTTGGGTGATAGGTTGGACGTGATGATCTTGAAGGTCTCTTCCAACCTGGTTTATTCTATTCTATTCTTTCCTCTCTAACTCTCATGAAGGCCATCACAGTATCACAGTATCGCCAAGGTTGGAAGAGACCTCGAGGATCATTGAGTCCAACCTGTCACCACAGACCCATGACTAGACCATGGCACCAAGTGCCATGTCCAATCTCCTCTTGAACACCTCCAGAGATGGTGACTCCACCACCTCCCCAAGCAGCCCATTCCAATGACTAATGACTCTCTCCGTGAAGAACTTTCTCCTCACCTTCAGCCTAAACTTCCCCTGGCACAGCCTCAGACTGTGTCCTCTTGTTCTGGTACTGGTTGCCTGAGAGAAGAGACCAACCCCTTCCTGGCTACAACCACCCTTCAGGTAGTTGTAGAGGTCAATGAGGTCTTCCTTGAGCCTCCTCTTCTCCAGGCTAAACAATCCCAGCTCCCTCAGCCTCTCCTCATAGGGCTTATGCTCAAGGCCTCTCACCAGCCTTATTGCCCTTCTTTAATACAGGCCAGGATGCTAAATGCCATCCCATTGGATTCTGCCCATCTGTCCAGTTGGTCGAGGTTCCTCTGCAGAGCCCTTCTGCCCTCTAACTGACTAACATCTGCTCCTAACTTGGTGTCATCTGCAAACTTGCTGATGACTGACTCGACCCCCTCATCCAGATCATCAATGAAGATGTTAAAGAGGATGGGGCCCAGCACTGATCCCTGGGGGATGCCACTGGTGACTGGCGGCCAGCTGGATGTGGCACCGTTCACTACCACTCTCTGGGCTCAGCTCTCCAGCCAGTTCCTAACCCAGCACAGAGTGTAGTGGTCCAAGCCACGAGCTGACAGCTTAGCCAGCAGTTTGCTGTGGGGGATGGTGTCAAAGGCCTTGCTGAAGTCCAGGTAGACCACATCCACAGGCCTCCCCACGTCCACCAGATGGGTCACCTGATCATAGAAAGAGATCAGATTAGAGAGGCAGGACATGCCCTTCCTAAATCCATGTTGGCTGAACCTGAGCCCTTGGCCATCCTTCAGGTGTGCAGTTATTGCCGCCAGGATAATCTGCTCCATCACTTTCCCTGGCACTGAGGTCAGGCTGACTGGCCTGGAGTTTCCAGGTTCCTCCATCTGACCCTTCTTATGGATGGGGACATCCAGTCTGTCTAAATGAACATGCAGTTTAGTTCTCTGTTTTACTCTTTGATCCTTGTCTCCTGCAGTCCCAGTGTGCCCAGGTGGCCAAAAAGGCCAATGGCATCCTGGCATGCATCAAAAATAATGTGGCCAACAGGAGCAGGGAAGTCATTGTGCCCCTCTACTCAGCACTGGTTAGGTCACACCTTGAGGACTGTGTCGAGTTCTGGGCCCCTCAATTTAAGAAGGACATTGAGACTCTTAAATGTGTCCAGAGAAGGACAACGAGGCTGGCGAGAGGCCTTGAGCACAAGCCCTATAAGGAGAGGCTGAGGGAGCTGGGATTGTTTAGTCTGGAGAAGAGGAGGCTCAGGGGAGACCTTATTGCTGTCTACAACGACCTGAAGGGAGTTTATAGCCAGGAGGGGCTTGGTTTCTTCTCCCGGACAACCAGCACCAGAACAAGAGGACACAGTCTCAAGCTGCACCAGGGGAAGTTTAGGCTCGAGATAAGAAAAAAGTTCTTCACAGAGAGAGTTGTTAACCATTGGAATGTGCTGCCCAGGGAGGTGGTGGAGTCACCGTCCCCGGAAGTGTTCAAGAGGGGATTGAACATGGCACTTGGTGCCATGGTTTAGTAGTCATGAGGTCTGTGGTGACAGGTTGGACTTGATGATCTTTGAGGTCTTTTCCAACCTTATTGATGTTATGATTGTATGATTGTGTTGTTAATTTGCCCACAGGTTATCCCTTTTTGTAAACCAATCGTCCTGGAGCAAAAAGAATAACAAAAATCTAATCCAGTTGCCAGAATGGTTAGCTTTAGGAACAGCTCCAAAAATGTCATGCAGTGGAAGTTGCATTACCTCTCACTCTGTCTATCTTGCATGGTCCTCTAACATGGTCTTCTACCAGGCTTTACATCCTCAAAGATCTGCTCACTCTATAGCTCAGTTCACACAATTCACACTTTTCAATTCATGTTAAGAAAACAGTTCTGTCAGGCTGTAACACAGTCCTTACTATTTCTGACACTGTGAACTGAATTAGTAATCATACACAAAAACATTACTATGATTTGACATCACAGGGGAATCATATGGGGCCCAGAGGAGGTCCAGGACCACATACTTGAAGAAAATCTGAGTTAACTGTAAGCAGTATAGACACAAACGACCCTTCACCCCTTGGACTGGAGGCCAGAAATCAGTCCCAGCACTGAATGCACTTAGCAGTGTGGCCAATAATAACATTTCCTGGGAATAAAGTGAGGCCATTGTTGAGCTGTTTGAAAAAATTGTCCTACCATCATTTTCACCATAAATCACTGACTGTCACACCAAACCTTCAACAGTCAGAGCTACGTGGAGCTCTTCCTGAAGTGATTCTTTTAAAGACAGTTCAGAAAAGCCACCATGTTTTTTAACCAAAGGTCAAGGTTGTACCTTATTTGTTACGGCCTTCAGAAGCACTTAGGCAAGAGATTTAGGGTGTCTAAAAAGCAATAAAGCAGTAAATTTTCAAATTGAAATATAACTGACCCGCAATTTTGAACATTTAAAAGATTCAGACACAACAATAATCTAGGAGAGCCTCTCAAACAAAAATAATTGTGAACAAATGCAAATGTCAGACATTTGCTGAGAGTTTCCAAAACAGCATTTGTTTACACAGCTTGTCAAGAAAATAAAGTTGATAACAGTGGAATGTTGACCAACCTTTCCAAATACTTACACTGGCTTGGTTGTTGGCCATTATTTAAAGGCCCCATACTAGGAAAATGTATTAAGTATTTGGTTAAATAAGGACAGATATGAGCCTTGTGCATATCAATACGTGGCAGAAATAAGCATCATGTTTATCAATGCACTTTTGAGCCCAGATAACATCCTACCGCGTACTGTTTCCCATCAAGAGTAGGAAATCAACAAAGGGCAACAGATTTCTATCAGTTCTGCTAGCACGGAATTTCCAGTAGTAGTAGTACTGTTAAGGCAGACCTAAACAACCCTCTGAAAGCCGATCCCAGAGAACCTGAGTGTGTTTTCTTACCCATCCTTTGGTTCATCCTGCAAAAAGTTTAGGGACAAGAGTACTGGTACTGGTGGACAAAAAGCTCAACATGAGCTCTCAATGTGCACTTGCAGCCCGCAAGGCCAATCAGATCCTGGGCTGCATCAGGAGAAGTGTGGCCAGCAGGTCGAGGGAGGTGATCCTCCCCCTCTACTCAGCCCTGGTGAGACCCCACCTGGAGTACTGTGTCCAGTTCTGGAGCCCCTATTACAAGAGGGATGTGGAGGTGCTGGAATGTGTCCAGAGAAGGGCCACAAGGATGATCAGAGGGCTGGAGCACCTCTCCTATGAGAGCAGACTGAAGGAGTTGGGGCTGTTCAGTCTGCAGAAGAGAAGGCTCCGAGGTGACCTCATTGTGGCCTTCCAGTATGTGAAGGGGGCCTACAGGAAGGCTGGGGAAGGACTTCTCAGGATGTCAGGTAGTGATAGGACTAGGGGGAATGGAATGAAGCTGGAGGCGGGGAGATTCAGGCTAGATGTGAGGAGGTTCTTCACCATGAGAGTGGTGAGACCCTGGAATGGGTTGTCCAGGGAGGTGGTCGAGGCCCCGTCCCTGGGGGTGTTTAAGAGCAGGCTGGATGAGGCTCTGTCCAGCCTGATGTAGTGTGGGGTGTCCCTGCCCATGGCAGGGGGGTTGGAACTAGATGATCCTTGTGGTCCCTTCCAACCCTGAATGAAACTATGAAACTATGAAACTAAGAGAAATCTCAATGTCCAATTCAATGTCCAAATCAATGCGTTATGTTAGAGCTAGACAGAGTCACCCTGACATGAGGGAATTTTGTGATAAAAAAATAACTAAATAAATGCTCTCCTTTCAGTGTGTGATAAATCTGAAACTTTCTCAAGTGATATTTTAAACAGAACTGTTATGCAGAAAGAAGGCACAGCAGCACTGTTCTGGGTAGCCCAGCAGTGACAGTTCTTTATTGATCCATGTGACAACAAGCTTTGAGGTCTTGCTCTCAAGGGCCCTGTGAATACCCATTCACATGGCACTCTTAGCTTCTCAGGTGAGTGCTTCAATCACATGGGAGATGATTGTCAGAGTCAAGAAGGATTTCAGCAGAATTTCCATGGAAATACTCTGTTTTGGAAAACCAGCATTTTCCAACACACATTTTACAGAAAAGTTCCCACTTAGCCCTAATAAATGACTGATTTGCCTCTGTGAAACACTAGAACATGGGGAAACTAATATTCCCATTGGTGATAAGGCTTTAAAATATAAATGGAGAGATTTTTCTGAGGTTGTTAATGTATGATTCCTTACACAGTTGATGTGAAGGATAGAATATGCTGGTATACATCTTTAGCTTTCAAACATCCAAACTATATTGTTTCAGCAAAGGAAAAGTATTTGCATGTATATTTATTGTTTCAGTGTTTTGTAATACTTGGTCTGAAATTATTGGCAGGTTATGGACATTTAACCATTTGATTCTTAGCTCAAAACACATTGAAGGAAAGATGAATTCACTAAACTACAGAATGGCCAATTTTAAGGGGATTACCCCTATCAGAAAGAGTAATCCATGGTTTACAACAGCAATATTATTTTTTAAAGCTGGTGGATGGAGCAGCTGCTTTGTAAAGTTATTAATTTCCTGTAAAGCATACTGAATGCTTAGCAATCAAAATGCAAGGCAGGATGTAATTATGCAATCATATACATGCACCTTTTATAAATTAATTCTGCATGAAACTCCCTTTCCTTTTAAAATGTTCAGTACTGGTTCTCTTATCTGGACCCAAAACAGCACCCATGGGCACAAAACTAAACTCTGTATCTGTTAGAAAGGGGTAGGCTGCATTAGCAGCTGGTTTTAAGAATAAGCATTTGCAGAACTTCAATCAGGCCAATTCTCAAAGTGATCACAACTACATATGGCAGCCACCCTACCTGAGTATGCACCTCTTCTCCCATGGACTAAGACATTGGGTTTTGAACAGGAAATCTCTGAATGCTTCAGGAAGTCAAGTTGTTCTCATATTTGGCTCAAATGCAAGCGCAGAGCTTGTTCTAATGTCAGACCTTGTCCTACTGTCAGACCTTGTACTAGCTGTGTTCACAGATTCCTATGAGCTCTCATTTGCTGCCATGTTTTTGTTCTTGGAGTTCATATGTGTGCAAAGGTTACTGTACAACCGGATTTCCCTTGAGGCTCCAATTTTTTTTCCACTCAAAAAATTAATCTGAGAGATATTTCCAGCTTCTGAGATTTGCCAGAATCTGCTTGCCAGACAAATCTCCTGCGCTGGTGGAATCCAATCCATATCAGATATGACACATTTGGATGTGTGCACCTCTTGTGTGAATGTTGTAAACCAAGTACATTTGTGATACATCAAATTTTCTGCATATTCACACAGTGTCTGGGCAACATATGGGCATTATTTCTGGGTAGGAAATCCTGAAGAAAAATTTGGTAACCCCACATACCTACACATTGAACCTGAGCTAATTTTGTTCCCCATGGCCTTTAGTGAACATAACTACATCCTACATGTAAAATAGTTTCCACACTTTATTCACAATGAAACCTTAAACTTTCTTTGCCATCAACAGCATTTTGTCTCCTTCATACTGTACTTCTCCCTTATAGAGCAATGAATGGATATTTTTTGACATATATGTGTGTTTCAATCATATGTCTTACCCATTCTCTCTCATACTTTTGCTAGAGTATTGTTGCCAGCTGCTTACATACACAATAAGCATAACAGACACAAGGAAGGAAACAAAAGTGTTCAATTGCTTTGGAATTGAGGAAAGAATTTTTTCCAACATTTTCTGCTGAATGATCTGCCCTTCAACCTGGTGATAGCAGTTACAGCAGTGACTTCACCTTGCTTTATCTTGCCACCTGTTAATGCTCACAGCTCTCTTTTTCTCTTTTTTTTTTTTTTTTTTTTTTTCCCAAATGCTGCATTTGGAGGAAACTGGAGATAGGCAGCAGGAGAAAATAATGGAAATTGGCTTAGTAATTCTATGTCCAAAATACACAAAGTCCTAAAATCTCTTTATTTCCAGCATTGCTCAAGACAGGTGCATCCTTTACTTCGGAGCAAGAGTGAGTGAGATCTCATAAGGACAAAATGGCAGATGGAGAAGAAGGGATTAGAGGTAGAAGTGGAAAGCCACAAGGTCTTTGTTCAGAATGGAACTTAATGTTCTGGAGAAATTTGAATACTCTTTAAGGCATAGAAGGATTTAGAAGTTGTTTCATATATTTTTTTCTGATTGCAGTGTCATCTTAGGCTAAGGAACATATGCAGGTTAGCTTGCCAACAAGTCTTTATTATTTGTATGGGATGGACTTCTGCTTAAATAGAGGGGGGAAAAAACAACTAAACAAACAAAAAAAACCCAACCCAATATTATTGAAACTATATTTCTGTTGAAAATTATGGTTTTGAATAAGGCAAGCAGCTAGAGCAAGCACTCATTCTCTAGCCCAATTTAGCCCATTAAACCACAAAACCCTGATCAGCTTGGGCCAGATTCCCCAGTGTGTTCCAGTTCCTGTGAATTACAGGAACCATTCAAAGTGTCTGGACTTCAGCCATGTGCCCAGCTGAGAGTTCCTCGCAGTGTGGGATCCCTCAGTGTGACAAAGGCTGCACAGATGGTTCCTTGGTTCCTGCGCTGCCACCCCCTGCTCCTACCTCTTTTGGCCCTGGCACCAGGACAATGTCACAGGGAGGGAGAGCACGCTGCTGGCTGTGCTCATCTGACATGCAGGCCTGCAAGAATCAAAATAGCAGAAGGAAATCAGAGCAACACACGAGCCACAGCACGAAACCAAATAGTAGGGAGCTCTGCTTGACAGTCCCTTGGCAGCCTGCATTAACCAAAGTCATGCTGAGCAGAAACACAGGAAAACAGAGCCCCAACATTTTAGGCCACATTAATCTAGTCACCAAGGATACTCAAATTTTGTGTTCTTTTATGAGTTTTCATCTTAGTTACTAAAACCACATTGCAATGAATTAACTTCAGTGACAAATCCAAGAATGGCAGTACAAAAAAATGAAGTGGGCAAAATTCAGCTGATAGGGTGATACACCTCAGTGTAAGCATATGCATGGACAGCTAGCTGACACCACCAGTGGAGGCTAGAGTCATAACATTCATAGCATTCATAGAATCAGCTGGGTTGGAAAAGACCTCAGAGATCATCAAGCCCAACCTATTACCTAATACCTAATACCTCATGACAACTAAACCATGGCTTCAAGTGCTACATCCAGACCTTTAAACACCTCCGAGGACAGTGACTCCACCACCTCCTTGGGCAGCCCATTCAGAGAGGCTATTCATTTCATCCTGAGTCAGACACAAAGGAAGTGCTTCAGTTGTCTAAATGTAGACATATGGGGTTGTTTTAGATGCTCTGGCACATCTCTCTTGCCTCCAGACACTATGCCAGAAAGGTATTAGTCACCTGTAGGTAGTGTGTCTGCATACTAGTTTGTGCAAATGTCATATATGCCCTGGGAGATTTTAACAGCACTATATACCTAACTGTGGGTAAATTATTCCTCCAGTACTCAGTAGCTGGCCAAATAAGCTGTTCTCTTATCTCCTCTAAATGTGTTACCTCTATGGACTCTGACTCTGTGATCAAAGGTTTAGTTTTTACACCAAGTACATTCACAGATGCCTACAAGCAGGCACTTGATTGACTTTAAGGGAATGTTTCATTTCCTTAAATATGATCTAGTTGAATACCATTTTATATGCCTTAACATTTTCTACTGGCTTACACCTGTAGCTCCTGAAGACTGTAGGTTCCCTGTATGTCCTATGTCATACCTACTAGTTCTGTAGAATTTATTGGATTTCCTCAAACATCTTAGATGGCACTTGGCATTTCTATTTATGCAAATGAACTTATCTGTAGGGGTCTTTAACTGGTACTGAACCCCAGCTATGAAGTCTCAAACTGAATCTTGCCTAAGGTGACCAAATGGATTTTTTTCTGTGTGTGTTTCAATGGGATATCTCCAGAGGTTACATTGAACATTGTGTATTCCCAAGCATTTTTAAATGTCCTTGGGTTTGTTAAAGAACATCCAACGCTGCACATCCACATATTGCAGCAACTTCTCATGACAATAAGACAGTTGCAACTGTGACATAGTCACTCCAAAGTACTTTATGTTTGCCAATAAGCATTCTGTAGCATCACACCCATAGCTATCATTGCAAAAATGCCTGGATCAGAAGGATACTTCTAAAATGAGAATGGAATTTATTGTGGACACAACAGTAAAACATCTCTGCAAATCTATCTTGTCAGCCTCCCAGGGCTGCAACACTCAAGACCACTTAGATGAAAAGATATGTGGAAAGTCTGCATATAAAATGAGATTGGAAATGTGAAATAATATTCAGCATAATAAGCAGAGTAAGTGAAGGAGAGATTTGAAGGGTTGATGTTTTTGATGGGAAAAGAATACTACTAGAATGTGAAGGAATATCATAGAATTGTTTTTTTTCCCCTCTTATTAATGCCTTAGGGAATGTTGCTTCTAACCTTTCAGAGGATTTCTCTCTCATGCTCTATTTATATATTTTTTTTTTCTATAAATTGAGCTATTCAAGAATTATTTCAGGTCTAAGAATCAAACTATACCTGAAATCTAAGCAAAACCCATTTTGCTTGTGCTAGATTTTATGTCTTTTTGTACATATGAAAGTAAGCTACTGGGTCTGCAGTAGGACTGTTTGATCCTTCTAGAAATATGAATCTCTTTAAAAAAGAGATGGAAACCATAGCAGACTGAGTGGATCTGACCCACCAAGCTGGAGGAAGGCACAGGTTTTGCCACACAATTTTTCAGACACACACTCTCAAAAGTGTGTGTACATTTGTTCACAGAGGGTTCCATAGTACCTGTATTCCTAGTGCTGTTAAACATCAGTCTTTAAAGCATACCGTTTCATATAGTGTCTGAAGACAGAACTATCAGGTGAAAAAAAAACCAAAACCAAAACCAAGAACAATCCTTGTTCTCTCTCTTGCAGAAGGATAATATTTTCTCTACTTACAGCAACAGTGATCACCAGTGACCTGACCACTTCACCAGGACCTTCCCTCACCTGCCTGCAGCCCAGGACTTCATTTCATCTTCTTTTATCAGCCCTTGCTCCAGTGATGCTGCAGAACCTCTAGCCACACTCCTGATGTTATGGAAGTCAAAGCCAGGGACGGGGAGGAAGAACTGCCCATTGTAAGTGCAGATCAGGTTCGTGATCATCTGAAGAACCTGAAAGTGTTCAAGTCCATGGGACCCGACGGGATACACCCACGGGTACTGAGAGAAGTGGCAGATGAGGTTGCTAAACCCCTTTCTGTTATATTTCAAAAGTCATGGCAATCTGGTGAAGTCCCCACGGACTGGAAAAGGGGAAACATTGCCCCCATCTTCAAAAAGGGTAAGAAGGAGGAACCAGGGAACTACAGGCCAGTCAGTCTCACCTCTGTGCCTGGAAAGATCATGGAGCAGATCCTCCTGGAGTCACTACTTGCTCAAAAGAATAGTGAAGAGGTAATTGGGAACAGCCAGCATGGCTTTGCCAAGGGCAAATCCTGCCTGACCAACCTGGTGGCCTTCTATGAGCAGGTGACAACATTAATAGATGAGGGGCGAGCAACTGATGTTATTTACCTGGACCTGAGCAAAGCCTTTGACACTGTCCCGCACCACATCCTGGTCTCCAAACTGGTGATACATGGGTTTGATGGGTGGACCACTAGATGGATAAGGAACTGGCTTGATGGCCGCACCCAAAGAGTGGCTGTCAATGGCTCCATGTCCCAGTGGAGGCCAGTGACAAGCGGAGTCCCTCAGGGATCAGTCCTGGGACCTGTCTTGTTCAACATCTTTGTGGGTGACATGGACAGTGGCATTGAGTGCACCCTCAGCAAGTTTGCTGATGACACCAAGCTGTGTGGTGCAGCAGACACACTGGAGGGAAGGGAGGCCATCCAGAGGGACCTTGACAGGCTGGAGAGGTGGGCACAAGCCAACCTCATGAAGTTCAATAAGAGCAAGTGCAGGGTCCTGCATCTGGGTCGAGGCAATCCCAGGCACAAATCCAGGCTGGGCAGTGACTGGCTGGAAAGTAGCCCTGAGGAGAGAGACTTGGGGGTGCTGGTGGACAAAAAGCTCAACAGGAGCTCCCAATGTGCACTTGCAGCCCGCAAGGCCAATCAGATCCTGGGCTGCATCAGGAGAAGTGTGGCTAGCAGGTCGAGGGAGGTGATCCTCCCCTCTACTCAGCCCTGGTGAGACCCCACCTGGAGTACTGTGTCCAGTTCTGGAGCCCCTATTCCAAGAGGGATGTGGAGGTGCTGGAATGTGTCCAGAGAAGGGCCACAAGGATGATCAGAGGGCTGGAGCACCTCTCCTATGAGAGCAGACTGAAGGAGTTGGGGCTGTTCAGTCTGGAGAAGAGAAGGCTCCGAGGTGACCTAATTGTGGCCTTCCAGTATCTGAAGGGGGCCTACAGGAAGGCTGGGGAGGGACTTCTCAGGATGTCAGGTAGTGATAGGACTAGGGGGAATGGAATGAAGCTGGAGGTGGGGAGATTCAGGCTGGATGTGAGGAGGAGGTTCTTCACCATGAGAGTGGTGAGACTCTGGAATGGGTTGTCCAGGGAGGTGGTCGAGGCCCCGTCCCTGGGGGTGTTTAAGAGCAGGCTGGATGAGGCTCTGTCCAGCCTGATCTAGTGTGGGGTTTCCCTGCCCATGGCAGGGGGGTTGGAACTAGATGATCCTTGTGGTCCCTTCCAACCCTGAATGAAACTATGAAACTATGAAACTATGAAACTTCCAGTCTCCACCAATGCCTCCAGGCTGCCCTGCTCCTGGATGGGAAGGGCTGCCAGGTCCTGCCCTGCTGCTCCTGATAGCTGCTGCCACCGATGATCTCCACCCCAGAAAGCCCCCAAAGCTGCTGTGCCCTCACATACATTTGTATAACTGAAGTCACAAACCAGATTAAGTCATACAACCAGAGTTCTCAAAAACAACCTGGCATCTGTGATAACTAGTGTTATCTTGAGAGTTAGTAATTTCCTGTGTTCAGTATTAATGGGAATGGCTCCTTAATCCTTCAAAGTGTTGAATGTACCAAATATTTTGACTGCAGCAAGTATTACTATTAATAAATGGCAGGGAACAGTGGGTTTCCTGTATACATATGCTCCTCTGATGAGCTACGCATAACATGTGGCTCCTAATACCAAAGATGGTGTAATCCTTCACTTGTCAGCACCACACTAAAGGTCAGTCTGGTTTTTCTCACTTTACAAACTTCCATCTGTCAAGGGATGCTTAATTCACAGCTTATTCTCACATCCACCCCAAGGCTGTCTAAATTTAAAAACAGTCGTTTGTTTATCATGTTCTGTTTAAAAAAGGAGACCTTTTTTCTTCAAGCTATTGCTTTGTCATGAGAAAAGACTTAGAGGAATCTTTTAACATAAAATCTGAAAGGATGACTATAGTCTTTCTCCAGATGTAAAAGCTGGTGATTCCATAAACGGAACTAAATATCTCCGTATTGAGAAGCCATAGGACATCGCTGATGTTCTCCATGAAGTGGCATCTTGCTCACCAGCTAGCTCGCTATTATATTGTAGGGTAAATATATACTAAGGCAGTTCAACTTAATCAACAGAGAACAGAACTGGGTCATATGAAACATTACATACCTGGATATATATGCACATGTAGATACATCAAAATACGCATTTTAACTAAACTGTAATTGGCAATGAAATAAAAAATGGCACTTGTTTAATAAAATGCTCAAGTATGGCCATAAATTTTGAACACACAAGAAGTTGACAATGACTTGCAGCTGACCTCTTGTTCCAGGGCCTTGCTGAACTTTGTAGTCTCCGTTATAAGGCATGTTCACTTACTCAGGCAATTTGTGTTTAAATACATAATTATCAGAGGTTTGTGAAATAAATCTTGTTGCAATGACAATGATAAGTGGATTACCTACACTCAAAGTGGCTAAGGCAAAAAGAAATGTTTAAACCACCCTCACCCCCCCTTTTTAATGTGGAGGAACTGGGTGTGAGAAGAAAGCTATGGTACTTGCCACATGAAACTTCCTAATGAGTTAAGTTTCAGAACAAATGTGGCAGTGACTTTTTGGTTAACTGATGTCTGGCACATCCCTCTTTTCGCACAATCCAGTTTTCAGCTGTCAAATCAAATATGTGTGGTTTGGGGTTTTCTTTGCTCTATTTGAGGAGGAAAAAAAAAATATAAAAAATTTTAAGAGGTGAGTACTTCAGTACAGTTGATGGTTTGGACAAACCAGGGACCACTCCTAATAGTCATTAGGGGCATAACATTGTTTTGAAGGCCATGGAATTTAGCATTCCAGGAGGTCCCAGACACATCCATTGACATGCAGGTCAGAGCACTCTTTTCAGGTTAAAAACACAGATGTATCCTAGGAATGTCCTTGAAACAATGAAGTGATAGTAAGGTGGTATATATCCAATAAGCCTAGATTTAGCTGAATTGCCATGCAACAAACTAGTGTTAAATGCACTATTTCCCATGACCCTAAAATTCAAAAAAGTCCCTTGGAGTAAATAAAAGCAAACTAATACCAAATAGATGATGAGATAGGTTTATTAGATTGGACTGGAGCAGAGGTAAAATGGGAAGAAAAAAGAGAGGGGAAAAAACATAGAGAAAAAAGAGAAAGATATTTAAGAAGTAAGAGGAAAGGAAAGATATCACCATATTTAGTTCCCACAAAGTCTCACGGCTGTAGTGCAAGTTCTTCAGCGGTTGGTGTACAGTCCAATAGGGTCTTCTGTGGTAGATCCAACGTGTGGATCTGAGAAGTTGTTGCCATATTATAACATTTTGGTAAGGGGATGGTCTCTCCAAATCACAAGAAGGGGTGTGCATGAGTGAGGTGGGCACAGAGCAGTGCCCTTCAGTGGTGCTGCTGCAGTGGTTTTAAAGAGGGAATTCCTGCCTCCACAAAAATTAACTCTTTTCATTGTCAAGTCAGTCAGCCAGCCAGCAGCTCTCTTCTAGAGCTATGAGGGTCACCACCCTGTCTATTCAAGACCAGGTAATGTCACAACTGTTTGGAGACACTAGATCCATGAAGGGCTATCAGCCCTGCCCTGCCCCAGACTTTGTTTTCATAGTATCATAGTATGATTCAGGGTTGGAAGGGACCACAAGGATCATCTAGTTCCAAGCCCCCTGCCATGGGCAGGGACACCCCACACTAGGTCAGGCTGGACAGAGCCTCATCCAGCCTGCTCTTAAACGCCTCCAGGGACGGGGCCTCAACCACCTCCCTGGACAACCCATTCCAGGGTCTCACCACTCTCATGGTGAAGAACCTCCTCCTCACATCTAGCCTGAATCTCCCCACCTCCAGCTTCATTCCATTCCCCCTAGTCCTATCACTACCTGACATCCTGAGAAGTCCTTCCCCAGCCTTCCTGTAGGCCCCCTTCACATACTGGAAGGCCACAATTAGGTCACCTCGGAGCCTTCTCTTCTCCAGACTGAACAGCCCCAACTCTTTCAGTCTGTCCTCATAGGAGAGGTGCTCCAGCCCTCTGATCATCCTTGTGGCCCTTCTCTGGACATGTTCCAGCACTTCCACATCCCTCTTGTAATAGGGGCTCCAGAACTGGACACAGTACTCCAGGTGGTTTTGAGACAATAGAGGATTGGGCTATCACATCAGCCTTATGCCTCCACAAAATTTGAGCACAGGTAAGAACTTCATGGTTCAGGAAGAAAGTAAACTTGAGTGTACAAGGTTTGAACTGAAAAGACACTGCGTCAACTCTTACTCACCAAGCTGAAAGAGCCTCTGCATCTTTGCAACAGCCTAAGCCACACATTAGCCACAATCACATTTCCTAAGAGTCAGTTTTCAGAAATAAGGAGAATCTGTAAAAGTTGCTGTTTTCTTCACAGACTAATCGTCTTTTCCTGCCATTATATGGGGCCTGAAGACATGACTTAGTCCACACTCTAGACTTTAATGACTACTGTATGCACAACTTGTCCTGCTGCAAAGCTAAAGCATCAGAAAACAATACAGTGCAGGAATTTTCTGCCAAGTTCCCACAATTAAATTAGGTGGTATAAGTTAGCAAAACTCCATGAAAACTAGCAAAATCTATGTCAAATAATGCTTGTATATAGTTTTTCATATATGACATTTCCTCTGTAGCCTCTGAGGTGAAATATTAATTACTTCTCAAGTAAGCCTACCCGTGAGGCTCACCTGGGTGTTAGAAGATATCATGATTTGAACCCAGGTTCTGACAGCTCAGGATAGTAGAAAATCTACAAAACATTTTGCAGTTGAAATGCCACAGCAGCTGTGCTGCCTAAATTGCACTTATTATGCTTGACTTCACATGTACAGTAGGCACCCTGAATACTACAGCCTGAATAGAAGCTGGGTGATTGTAAACCTGAAAAGTAGAACAGAGATCTTTCTTTCTAACATACTGGTACAAAAAGGCATTCACAAAAAAGGGTTGCTGGTATGGAAATGAGGCAGGGTTGCTTTTGTAAAAATTAATCTGAATCTTTTCTCTCCTTGCTGTTTCTTGTATTCTAATCTCCATCATGTCCTCACAAACACCCACAGTTATGTACAAAACAACACCCTGTACAGCAGCAGGCCCTCTTATATTACTCAACTGTCAAGAAAAACCTTGTGTTTCTACTTTTTTATAGCCACTATGACTTGACCCAGCTGAGAAGAAAGGAAAACATAGTGACAGTGCCAAGAAATATACTGAGTTGCAGTCATCATCAGAAGCTTCCATTAATCATGGACAGAACTACAGTAAAATAAGGAACATCTTTTTTAGGTTCTTTTTATTTAAGTCTCCTTGGAGATTTATAAAGCTCTGATATATATCATGAACCTAGAGGATATATTTTAAAGGCTCACTTATCCCATCTGAAATTGAGCAAATATGTAAAAATAAATAAAATAAAGTTGGCCTATGTTAAGTGCAAATGCTGTGATAGCCTAAACTAACTGCATGTTGAAGAGTTTTCTTTTTAAAATAAAAGCCAACCTCCTTCTCTCTCTCCATTGTTTGCAGCATCTTCTAAAGTTAGAAACAAAATACTCTCTCTGCTTACTTCATCCTTCCCACTTGGCAGAGGATGGTATTTCTGTCTTCTCATTGGAGCAGTACCAAATAAGCCCATTTCACGTTTCTTTGCTTTTGCACTGGGATTATTAGCTGCAAAGCTGCCTGTGTTCATGCACTCATGTAGCAATTCCACTCTCAAACAAAAGCACTTGAGTCCTTTCTTCTGGGCTGCATTGCTATGGAAGGATGAATCTGTCATCTACCAACCTTCTGCACACCTCATGCCTACAAGCCTCTTTGGGAGGTAGCTGTAAGCTGCCACTTCTCTGCTTCTTCCTGGCAATGCACTGGTCCCCAGGTGTCTAGATGTACTTCAGGTCTTGTGTGTTCTGCTTCTGTTTCAGACCATATTTGTTCATTTTATGCAACAAAAAAATCTAGTGTGGAAGATTGTCCTGAGACTATGTCTAGGTAAACATATTCACAAGTATGGTTATTGCCATTAGGGTTGGGGCAATCCCAAGCAGCAATATAGGCTGGGCAGTGACTGGCTTAAGAGCAGCCCTAAAGAAAAGGACTTGGGGGTTCTGGTGGATGAGAAGCTCAACATGAGCCACCAGTGTGCACTTGCAGCCCAGAAACCTAATCACATCTTGGGCTGCATCAAGAGAAGCATAGCCAGCAGGACGAGGGAGGTGATTCTCCCCCTGTACTCCACTCTGTTGAGACCCCACCTGAAGTACTGCATCCAGTTCTGGAGCCCCTATTACAAGAGGGGTATGGATATGCTGGAACCTGTCCAGAGAAGGGCCATGAGGATGATTAGAGGGATGGAGCACTTCTCCTGTGAGGACAAACTGAGAGTCTGGAGAAGAAAAGGCTCTGAGGAGACCTTCTTGTGGCCTTCCAGTATACTAAGAGGGTCTACAAGAAAGCTGGTGAGGGACTTTTTAGACTGTCAGGTAATGATAGGACTTGGGGGAATGGAACAAAAACAGAAATGGGAATATTCAGATTGGATGTTAGAAAGAAATTCTTCACCATGAGGGTGGTGATGGGGCTCTGAGCAGCCCAATCTAGTGTGCAGTGTCCCTGCTCATGGCAGGGGGGTTGGCACTAGATGATCCTTGAGGTCCCTTCCAACACTAACAATTCTATGATTCTAAGTGCCAGATCCTGAATCTGAGTCACAACAGCCTCATGGTAAGTTACAGACTAGGGGATGTGTGATTGGAAAACTGTAACTTGGAGAAGGATCTGGGGTTATTGGTTGACAGTCAACTAAATGATTCATCAGTGTGCCCAGGTGGCCAAGAAAGCCAATGGCATCCTCACAGCCAGGAGGAACAGGGAGGTGATCATCCCCCTGTACTCAGCACTGATGAAGCCATACCTCAAGTATTGTGTTCTGTTCTGGGCCATTCAATACAAGAAGGATACTGAGGGGTTGGAATTTGTCCAGAGAAGGGCAACAAAGCTAGTGAAGGTGCTGGAACACATGACCTGTGTGGAGCATCTGGTGGAGCTGGGGTTCAGTCTAGAGAAGGAGACTGAGGAGAGATCTCATTGCTCTCTGCAGCTACCTGAAGGAAGGTTGGAGAGAAGAGGGGGACAACCTCTTCTCCTTGATGACAAGTGACAGGACTAGAGGAAATGGTTACAAGCTGCACCAAGGAAGGTTTAGGTTGGATACTAAGAAACAGTTCATTGCTGGAAGAGTTATCAAACATTGGAATGGTCAGCCCAGGGCTGTGGTAGAGTCACTGCCCCTGAAGGTGTTTAAGCAGCATGTGGACCTGGCACTTAGGGACATGGTTTAGTGTTGACCCCTCAGTGCTGGGCTGAGGGTTGGACTGGATGATCTTCAAGGTCTGTTCCAACCAGATATGTATTCTGTGAAATAAATTTAAAAAAAAAAGTACAAAATGAAAGGAAGTGGATTGAAGTTGATTCTTCACCCTGAGCATCTAAATTTGACCTCAATGTAATTTCTTTCTAAAAATATCATGCATTCTTCATTATGCATAATCTTGTGAAGCAGGGGATGGAGCTGAGATTTTTCTTTTTTCATTATGAATAGTGATTTGTCAAACTTGAAACTTCGCAAGAAGATGCTTATTATTTCCAAGTAATTTTTATTGGCAGGCTCTATCATGTCAAGAGTGAATTGCATGGTCAAATCCCATATGAAGCCTATGAGATCTATACTACAAAAGGCTTGGTACAGGACATGATTTTTCTTTCATTCTAGCTAAATACTTTAATTTTGAAGCTATGAATTATTCCACTGGCTCACTCTCATTTGGAATAAAGAAAAGAAAAAAGAAAAGAGAGAAAAGAAGAGAAGAGAAGAGAAGAGAAGAGAAGAGAAGAGAAGAGAAGAGAAGAGAAAAGAAAAGAAAAGAAAAGAAAAGAAAAGAAAAGAAAAGAAAAGAAAAGAAAAGAAAAGAAAAGAAAAGAAAAGAAAAGAAAAGAAAAGAAAAGAAAAGAAAAGAAAAGAAAAGAAAAGGAGAAAAGAAAAGAGAAAAGAAAAAAGAAAAGAAAAATTTTGCATGCCTTCATTTCCTTCTGCATCAGAATAAAAATGAATGTGAAAACCTTGAATGTTTCTTTTCCCGGAAATAACATTCTTGTTTTCTGGCCATCTCTGTTTTAAAAAACCAACTTTATCAAACAAAATTCTTTCTTGCTGCCCTGAAGTGGTACAGCAAATAAAATCTAGCTTTTGGAAACACATTACAGAAAGTGTTGTATTATGTGGCTTTGAAAGAATTTACACTGTCTTTTTGGATGAGTTTTTCAAAGCTTGAAAACATCACGTTGTACGCTGACATTGGTCTCAAAAAAAGCATTTTTAACAAATTATTTGCAAGTGTCTAAAATACTACAGCCCCCAGAAAACTCCACAGATCCTAGGAATTTGATACTAGTACACACTGTAATATTACAGTGACACAAACTGATATGGTCTTAGATAGACACCAATATCTCCCACTTACATATTAGCAGCAATAAAAGTATGGTACTGGCAATGTGTACTGCTCTGCTTGAGCAAAAGTCATGTTCCAAGGCCCTGAACAAAAGAATGAAGCTGACACACAGCCTGAGGTAAACTGCGTTTGGATCCCTGTAAAGTCATTACTTATGGTTTTTTAAAGGATAAAAAAATGGTGGCTTGTTAAATAACATATGAGAATATAAAGGAAATAATATGAATCTCCCTCTCTTTTTCAAGTTTATTTGACTTTCCCCTATTCTTCCATAGTGTTGATGATCTTTAAAAGTTTTCTTAGAAGAAAATTAGGAAATGGATTGAAGTCTGATTTCTTGAGGCAGGAGTTTGGGTTTTATTTTGTTTTATTTTGGTTTATTAATCTTTGGTTTTGCCTCTTTTGGTTTTTTAATTACTTAAGAAAGCAATTCAACTAATAAAAAAAAAAAGAAAATGAAAGGAAAAAAAAAGAAAAAAAGGAAAAAAAAAGAAAAAAAAAAGAAAAAAAAGAAAAAAAAAAGAATAGTTGTGGTCAATAGGATGGAGTCTAATTGGACCTGCATCTAGTGGAGTCTTTCAGGGATCAGTACTGGGACCAGTACTGTTCGATATATTAATCAACGGAGTGCACTATCAGTGAGTTTGCTAATGACACTAAACTGTGTTGAGTGGCTGACACACTGAAACGTTGTGCTGCCATTCAGCAAGACTTAGGCAGGCTGGAGAGTTAGGCAGGGAGAAATTATCTACAAGGGCAGGTGTAGCATCTTGCACTTGGAAAAGAAAAACCCAATGTATCAGTATAGGTTCAGGACTGACCTTTTGGAGAGCAGTGAAGAGGAAAAGGACCTGCGGGTCCTAGTGAATGGAAGGTTGACCATGAGCCAGCAATGTGCTCTTGTGGCCAAGAATGCCAATTCCATTCTGGGGTGGATTAGAAGGGCTGTGGTTAGTAGGTCAAGAGAGGTTCTCCTCCCCCTCTATTCTGCCCTGGTAAGGCTGCATTTGGAATATTGTGTCCAGTTCCAGGCCCCGCAGTTCAAGAAGGACAGGGAAATGCTTGAAAGAGTCCAGCACAGAGCCACAAAGATGATTACGGGAGTGGAACATCCTCCTTACAAGGAGAGACTGTGGGAGCTGGGACTCTTTAGCTTGGAAAGGAGGAGACTAAGGGGTGACGTCATTACGCAAAGGGTAAGTGCCAAGAGGATGGAGCCAGGCTCTTCTCAGCACTGCCCAATGACAGGACAAGGGGTAAGAGGTGGAGGTTGAGGCATAGGAAGTTCCATGGAAACATGAGGGGAAAAAAATTCACTGTGAGGGTGACAGAACACTGGAACAGGCTGCCCAGCAGGGAGTCTCCTTCTCTGAAGATATTCAAAACCCACCTGGATGCATTCATATGTGATCTGGTATAGGTGATCCTTCTCCGGCAGGGGGGTTGGACTAGATGATCTTTCAAGGTCCCTTCCAGCCCCTAATATTTTGTGATTCTGTGATTTTTACCTTTTTTTTTTTTTTTTAAATTAGTCAAGAAACTAATTCAACTAACAACAGCAACATCAAAAAGTATTTCTATATATATTTTTATGTTCTCAAAGAGATAAGAAAAATATGTTATATAAATGCTACTCACTGATTCAGATGTTAGGCAGCCTAACCCCACTGGTCAGAAGATGTCATAACCAGTACTGTTCTCATTTTGCTTTTGGGAAAAATAGGCTTATATTCAGTCACTTGCCCAGGGCAACATAAATGTTCAGAAACCACTTGTAAAGCATAAATAGAATAAACCAGAATTACAGAGAGGAATACCTGGTTCCCAGCCAAGAAGGCTGTGAAAACAGCAATGCATTTTGTATTTAATCTAAATTTCTTTTCAGAATTCTGTTCCTTCCCAATGGAGGAAGAAAACTCTGATTTCAGACTCCTAAAACCTGAGTCCATCCCTCATTTTGCCACAAATGAATGTAGACAGGCTCCTTTTGTAGCAGCAAGATGTGAATGGTGTGAATGAAATGCAATTTACAACCTTGGATCTGCTATTTATTAGGAATTTGTTTGAATCTTAGGAGTAGTCAAGGTCTATACTGAGGATCATGCCTTTGTGAAGACTCAGTGCTGAGTGCATCACCTAAGGCAAACCAGCTCCTAAAAAGTGCTTGAGAACGAAATTGCCAGAGGGAAAATGAGCAGGACATGTGGTCAGGATCTTCAGAGGCTAAGTATTTGCCAGTTCCAATTTTGTCTAGTTTCTCAGTATGTTAGGGGCTGCGTTTTTTCATGGGTTTCCTACAATGTATTTGCCTAAGTGGATTCTGTGGGGGGGAGCTTCTTGGTAATTAAAGCTCAAAGGCTGCATTTTTGCTGCTTTTGAGAAAGAAAGAAAACTCCACATAACCTCCATAACCTTCAGTCTGAGCAAAACTGAAACAGGTTTCAGAACTCAAATGCAGTCCCAAAGTGATTTACATCTGCTCAGTGGGAAACAAAGGAGGAAGGAAATACTAGCAGTACCATCTTCCACGACATGTCTGGTCCTGTTAATATTTGTTGAGTTGTGGTATAGTTAAAAAGTTCCAATACTGTGAAAAATGATGTGGTGTAATATGTTAGCAATTAACAGCATATACCACAGCAATGGAAAGCTCTTAGTGTTTTATACTATCCACATTGAGATGTGGTCAAAGGAGAGAAACCAGGTTTCATTTTGGCTGTAAGGCAGAACATAAGTAATCCAAAATGAAAGGAAAGAAAGATGGTTCCCAATAGCTAATCCTTGTGGAGGACCACATTTCTGTGTGTTTAGGAATTAAATACTAACACAAGGTCACAGTGATCAATTTTTATTGGTCTTAATAAAGGAGAGAGAGCCACCAGCCTGTTGGAAGTATCTTTAACTCTGCATTTTTAAGTCAAAGAGTTCAATACACGAGTCAGTTTTTCTCTCTTTAAAGCAATTACCTTAGAAGTGTGAAGCCAACCTCATGAAGTTCAATAAGAGCAAGTGCAGGGTCCTGCATCTGGGTCGAGGCAATCCCAGGCACAAATACAGGCTGGGCAGTGACTGGCTGGAAAGTAGCCCTGAGGAGAGAGACTTGGGGGTGCTGGTGGACAAAAAGCTCAACATGAGCTCTCAATATGCACTTGCAGCCCACAAGGCCAATCAGATCCTGGGCTGCATCAGGAGAAGTGTGGCCAGCAGGTCGAGGGAGGTGATCCTCCCGCTCTACTCAGCCCTGGTGAGGCCCCACCTGGAGTACTGTGTCCAGTTCTGGAGCCCCTATTACAAGAGGGATCTGGAGGTGCTGGAATGCGTCCAGAGAATGGCCACAAGGATGATCAGAGGGCTGGAGCACCTCTCCTATGAGGACAGACGGAAGGAGTTGGGGCTGTTCAGTCTGCAGAAGAGAAGGCTCCGAGGTGACCTAATTGTGGCCTTCCAGTATCTGAAGGGGGCCTACAGGAAGGCTGGGGAAGGACTTCTCAGGATGTCAGGTAGTGATAGGACTAGGGGGAATGGAATGAAGCTGGAGGTGGGGAGATTCAGGCTGGATGTGAGGAGGAGGTTCTTCACCATGAGAGTGGTGAGACCCTGGAATGGGTTGTCCAGGGAGGTGGTCGAGGCCCCGTCCCTGGGGGTGTTTAAGAGCAGGCTGGATGAGGCTCTGTCCAGCCTGATGTAGTGTGGGGTGTCCCTGCCCATGGCAGGGGGTGGAACTAGATGATCCTTGTGGTCCCTTCCAACCCTGACTGATACTATGATACTGTGATACTATCATAGCATCATAGCTTTCCTCAGGGCTACTTTCCAGCCAGTCACTGCCCAGCCTGGATTTGTGCCTGGGATTGCCTCCACCCAGATGAAGGACCCTGCACTTGCTCTTCTTGAACCTCATGAGGTTGGCTTGTGCCCACCTCTCCAGCCTGTCAAGGTCCCTCTGGATGGCCTCCCTGCCCTCCAGCGTGTCTGCTGCACCACACAGCTTGCTGTCATCAGCAAACTTGCTGAGGGTGCACTCAATGCCACTGTCCATGTCACCCACAAAGATGTTGAACGAGACAGGTCCCAGGACTGATCCCTGAGGGGCTCCGCTCATCACTGGCCTCCACTGGGACATGGAGCCATTGACAGCCACTCTTTGGGTGCGGCCATCAAGCCAGTTCCTTATCCATTTAGTGGTCCATCCATCAAACCCATGTGTCACTAGCCTGGAGACCAGGATGTGGTGCGGGACAGTGTCGAAGGCTTTGCTCAGGTAATACTATGATACTATGATACTATGAAATAGTAAGAAAATAATGAATGGTGCTTGCTTCATTGTTCATATTTTGTAGTTCCTCATATACATCGGGGAGGAGTGCCCACTGCTTTTTGTTGGAGGTTAAAGCACAGCAATATTTCTACCAGGGCACTGTCTCCTTGGATTTTTCCAAGGCCTTCAATACAATTTCCTACAATCTCCTCCTAGAGAGCCTTAACTCACGTTACAGTACAACCTAAACAAGTGGTCTTACAGAAGACACTGGGAAGGTGGTGGTAAATAGCTCCTTTTCAAACTGGCAACCTGTCACAACTGGGTCCTCCCAGAACTGATGTCATGCCAAATGCTGTTTAGTATCTTTGTAACTGATCTGAATGATGAGATCAAGGGTATCCTGATGAAGTTTGCTGATGACAACAAACTGGGTGAGGAAATGGACACTGGAAGACAGAGCTACACTACAGGAAGAGTGGGGAAATAAGAACCTTATGAAGTTCAACAAGGGCTCGTATAATGTGTTGCACCTAGGAAAGCATAATCCATAAATGCAGTACAAGCTGGGATCTACATGGATGAAGAACAGATATATGGAAAGGGACCTGGAGGTCCTGGTAGACAAAAAAACTCAATATGAGTGAGCAGCATGCAGCAGCAGCAGCAAAAAAAAGGGCATCACCAGCAGAGATAAAGACATCATTATCCCACTCTATGTAGTGCTTGTCAGGCCACACCTGGAATATTGTGGTCAGTTCTGACCTCTGCTATACAGAAAAATATGTGTTCAGGATGAAAAGAGTCTACTGAAGGGCCACAATGGTCATTAAAGGACCATGAAACTCACTTGTGAAGAAAGGCTGAGAGAACTGGGTTTCTTCAGTCTTGAGAAAAGGCAGCTTAGGGAAGACCTCATCACTGTGTTCTAGTATTTCAAGGACAGCTACAAAGAAGTTGGAGACTCCCATTTTACAGGCAGTCACATGGAAGATGAGAGGTACGTGTTACTCCTGGGGCAATTCCAATAGGACATATCAGGAAAATTTTCACAATGAGAGCAGTCAGCCATCGGAATAATCTTCCCAAGGAAGTGATGAGTTCCCCAACACAGAACACTTAAGATTTGGTTGGTCAAGGTGCTGAGCTGTCTTATCTGGATTGTGATTTGGCAAGAAAGGAGATGGTCCTGAGGTCCCTTTCAGCCTGGCTTTCTATAATTACCTATGTCTCTAGAAACTGAAAAATGATATGAAAATCATCTATCTCACACCAAATGCACAGCAGTTACAGAACTTTGCAAATGAAGCCAGTAAGGATACACGCATCTTACGGGCACTTATATGTCAGGCTGCAGAAGGATCTTGTAGTCTATGCTTACATGAAGCATCACTTATTGAAAACTCTCTCAGATATATTGTGGCTCATGACAGATTTGAGCACTGGTCCTAGGTAAGACCATTGTGTTGTCTTGTTTCTTCTTCTTGAGACCACTTCCCTCTTCCTCCCATTCCTGTATTTCATATTTTCCAAGTTTTATGTTTGATAAAGGAAATATTCTCATGCAAAGAAGACTAGAAACCTCAAAGAATACATGCATAGATCTTTACTAGTAAAGCACTTGTTCTAGGCTGAAAATGTAACGTGATGTAAGAACTCCCATCTATCTTCAAGGAGTTCTAGGAGTAGACATGTGCATTCATGAATGTTTTCTAAACTACTCTTACAGAACAAGGACAAAAGTACAGCTGGGATTTTCAACATATATCTGAGCTTGGAAGACAAGTGTCCTTGTTTGACAAACTCAGCTACCTACACAGGGAAAAATGAATGCATGTTTCAAAACTATGTGCACATCTTTCAGATGAGTAAAGCAATATCCCCTAAAATGAATTATCAATGTGTTCCCTAAGTTTTAGCAACCACTAGAAACCTTATCAGAGCAACATATACATGTCTATGCTTTGAATGCTCTATATGTTCAGAATACACAGGTGTTTAGATACGCTGTCTTTTTTCATCCACATCGTTCTCCCTCCCTGTTCCTGTGTGTTTGTTGTTTTTTTTCCACACTATTTTGTTCAAGAGAAGGAAATGAACAAAACTTAACAGAATCTGAGTGGGGAAATTGAGTAAAACCATAATGTTGAGGCATTACAGGAAGAAAAATACATATAAACTATTCTTTTATCTGTGTAACTGTACTCACGCTCGGGGTTTCTATGTCACTGTTGTCAGATTGGTACTAGAGTTGGCCAGAATGCAAGCATGGTCTCAGAAATAATTTTCAGTCTGTTCTGGGGCAATGTTGAGACCATTCCAGAAAAAAAAAAAAAAAACCTGCAGCAAAATGCATGAGAAAAAGTATTTTCCCCTAGTATCTTGTAACTCCCCCTTGTGCTCACAGGGACTACTGTATTGCAGCTGTACTAGTAAAGGAAATTGCCTGGGGACTGCTGTCTGCCCTGAGGCCAGCTTGCACAGCTTGTATTGACACAGTTAATTGCTTTTACTCCCCAAAACATGCTGACTGCTCAAAGTATCCCTTCAGCTGTACTGGGACATTTTTGGGAGAGAGGGAGTTAGCCTGGGCCAAAATATTGCCAAAGACCATGCTAACAATATAACTGTACTGATAACCATCTGTGCATGTTCAGGCTTGCCCTTGGCCCTGTTCCTCATACTGAAATAAGATTGCTCAGGAGACCCTACTGAAGTCCTTGCTTTTGTTCCTTGCCAATGGAGTTTCCCTCCCATTAGCTGTTCTGAGAATTTTTGCCTGGTTTTGATGAGAAATTCTACCCTCATCTGCAGAACTGTCCTGACCAAAATTTAATGGAAACACATGCACTGGTGTAAAAAGTTCAGATGAATCTGTACTTTTTTCTTTGAAAAATCATGCTGTTGACAAATTCCACCAGTGCAATGATTGATTTAAGGCATGCCTTCATTAAAATATTCATCTTCAGACCTTGAATGTATCTGGCTGGTTTTCCAAGGCCACAGTTGCCAATGCAGTTTACTCCATAGCAATTACACTGTGGTTTTACCTACATAACAGCTGGATTAAACAATCTTGCTTATATCAAAGGGTATAACAATTTTTATTTCTCCTTCCCTTTTTTCCTCATTCTCTTCCTGAATATAGTGACTTCAGTCACTCCTAATATTGTTGATAGATACAGTGTGTTTGGAGACTCTTAGGGCACACATGCTTTGTCCTACACAAATTCCTAAGAAATGTACCTCCTTGAGCATTCATCAGTGCAAGAACCAATTATCTGAATAATGATAGAAAAATAAACAAAGGGATTTGATTGAACTGAAATTTCTTTTGCATTTTATTGAGTTTTCCTCAGATATTCTTTGTCACTCTGCATATGTCTTCACATTTTTCCTTTTTCCTTCTTGTTTATTAAACAAGTCATTACTTCTGTAAAGAAAAGCATGTCCTCTTAGTTCCAGTGCACTTCAGAACCTGCTTTCACACCATGGAAAAATGAATAGGGAAGTCCTGAGCATGTTTGAAGTGGTTTTAAAATTCTTCCCCTCTTTATAAGACAAGTTATGTTTATCAGTAGCTTTAACTTTAGGGGATCTACAAAGGGACTGGTATGTCAGCAAAAGACTTATAAGTCTCCCTAACAGTATCAAAGACATTAGGTCTTTCTTAATGGTAGGATGCTAGACTTGGATACTAAAGATAGCAGACACATGCTTCATGGAAGTAGCACTACTGAAATATAAACAAGCCCCCTTAGTCCAGACATTTTTGGTTATGTTTACAGATTAAATCTCAGGATGTGTATATTAGATGTTCTTGTTTCAGGATATTAATGGCAAAATGAACCTGTTTTTGATGTTTAAGTCACATTAATGTCTGATGGACTGTTAAAATGTTAAAGGGTACACCAGACGTGCTGTAGTATGTGACATATGTTAGTCATACCATACTAGCTAGGAATTTGGATTTGTTTATAATGAACATAAATTGACTGAATTTAACCCCCCTCTGCCTCCCAAAAAAGTTAAATCACATTAGGTTCCATTTCCTCTGAAAGACAGTCTTGAAAAATTAGATGAAACTTGAAAAGCAGTTGTATTTAGATTTCAACAGTAGTACATGAAAGTAACCTGTTTAGCAATGTGAATTTATATGACCTAAGCAGAAAGAATTGGATATCAGAACAACATTCAGAGATAGGTGCTTGGTCTTCTGGCATTTTGGAATAATAGTCATTCTAAATCTCACAGTACTCTCAGAACAGTTGCAATCTACACAATAAATAATTTTAATCCTGAACACATTTATGCTAAGGGACATTTAATCCACTCTCTATTATGAAAATTATGATCATGAACACTGTCAAAACTGTACTCCAGCATGTGCAGGCATACAGGTAGGAAGGCCAAACAAAGCATGATAATTTAGCTCAGATTTTAGAGCTTATGCTAACACAAATCACAAAACCTAATTTTGCCTCAGTGTTTCCTTATTTTTCCCACCTGTGTCTATCCTAGCTTTCTTTCTTTATATTAGTACTATAAACTCTTTTGGAAAGAGACAATCATAGAGTCATAGAATGGTTTAGGTTGAAAGGGACTCCCCAAAGTCATCCAGTTGAAACCCCCTGCAGTGAGCAGGAACATCCTCCACTACATCAGGTTGCTCAGAGCCTTTTTGAGCCTGACCTTGATTATTTCCAGGGATGAGGCCTCAACTACCTCCCAGGGCAACATGTTCTAGTGTTTGATCACCCTCTGGTAAAGAACTTGTTCCTAACATCCAGCCTAAATCTACTCTTCTCTGATTTAAACCCACTTGTCCTCATCCTATCACTACAGGCCTTTGTAAACATTCCCTCTCCAGCCTTCTTGTAAGTCCTCTTCAAGTACTGGAAGGCCACTACTAGGTTTCTCTGGAGCCTTCTCTTATCCAGGTTGAACTACCCCAGCTCCCTCAGCCTATCCTTATTCTAGGCCCCTGATAAATGGCTTTACTCTGCTTCTGTAATGGAATTTCAGTGCACAACTAGATCATTATGACACTGAACAAAAGCTGGAATTTAAACATCATTAATTTGCATGTGAGTACGTGTATTGTGGGTGGGATAGGGATTGTCTGGTTGTTAAGGGGTTTGGGCTTTGATGATACGGTATGTTCTGGAGTACCTGAAATAAAGGAAATAGGAAATACAATTGGGGGTGGGGGGGGGGGGTGGGAAACCCACACACAAAAAGACCCCAAACAAAGAAACAGGAAAAAAAGAAGAAAAAGAAAAGAAATAAAAAAAGAAATAAAGAAAACTGCAATAAAGGAAACATGTCAAAGGCAGAGAGCTGCATATACATTGGGAGCTTCTATGGCAATAGAAGACTTCTTCGCTAAGCTCAGCCTGGCAGAACACCTCACAAGGGGGTGACTATCTCCCTGCAAAGTTCAGCTGTAGTCAGGGTCAATCACCTGTGTCAATCCACACCCAGAAGGACAGCCTGGACAGCAGCAAAAAGCAAAGATGTTTAAATGCAAGGGAACAATTTTAGGCTGAAATCTAGTCTGCTAGTGAGGAAAGCAAGGAAGAACAGTGGCTGAAAATTGTAGTCAGCTCTGAAGCACTACCGGCACTCAAATGAAACACTGCTGAGAAATCCTTTAAAATATTACCAGTGAGTTGAACTCATAAGCTATGGGAAAATGAGGCAGCAAAAATGCTTCTCTCCCCATATCCTCTGTCTTCTCTGTAAATAAACCCATTTCCCTCATGCTACGCAGGACAGCAGACGTGTCACAGATAGCGAAGATCTCTTGTCTGACTTCAAAACTAAAGAGTCCATCTTCTCAGAGGCAATATTTAGAAAGACCCTCCAGCTGGTACACATCAATTTCCACTGCTATGAAGTGACCTACGAAGCAGCACAAAAAGAACTCAGTAGGCTGAGGAATCTGGCTCCTTATAGCAAATTTGTATTTGAAAACACAGAAAGACATTAATAAATAAAAATATCAAATCTGTTGTCTCTGACTTTATAGAAATGTAGAAATACTTTATTTTTGGTTTCTTGAACATGCCCCTCACAGAGAAGTATGTGAGCAACTTTAACTCAGTATTCAGTATTCCTAAGATTGGAAGAGACCTCAAAGATCATCGAGTCCAACCTGTCACCACAGACCACATGACTAGAGTAGAGAAGACACTACTGCCCACTGCAGGCTTGAACTCACAACCTTCCCATTAAGGGTCTGATGCACTACCAAGCTGAGCCACCCTGCTCTAATCAGTTATAAGCTAATACAGCTGTATTTTCAGAGATTACTTTCAGTACTGTGTCCAGATCTGAGCTTCTCAGTTTAGGAAAGATGTTGACTTGCTGGAATATGTCCAGAGAAGGGCAAGAAAGCTGGTGAGGGGTTTGGAGCACAAGCCCTATGAGGAGAGGCTGAGGGAGCTGGGGTTGCTTAGCCTGGAGGAGAGGAGGCTCAGGGCAGACCTTATTGCTCTCTACAACTACCTGAAGGGAGGTTGCAGACAGGTGAGGGCTGGTCTCTTCTCCCAGGCAACCAGCACCAGCACAAGAGGACACAGTCTCAGGCTGCACCAGGGGCAGTTTAAGCTGGATGTTAGGAAGAAATTCTTCACAGAGAGAGTGATTGCCCATTGGAATGTGCTGCCCAGGGAGGTGGTGGAGTCGCCATCACTGGAGGTGTTTAGAAGGAGACTTGATGGGGCGCTTGGTGCCATGGCTTAGTTGATTAGATGGTGTTGGATGATGGGTTGGATGCAATGACCTTGAAGGTCTCTTCCAACCTGGTTTATTCTGCTCTATTCTATTCTATTCTATTCTATTCTATTCTATTCTACTTCTAGTCTAGTCTAGTCTAGTCTAGTCTTTTATTTAGTGTTTTCTAACCAGTTTAAATTTTGCAAGGTGACATGAAAAATGCCACCAATTTCTTCTCAGTTTCATCTGAACAAAAGTGTTTTGGTACAGGGTATTCTTGCAGTTGTGGAAACCAGTCTTAAACCCTGGTCCAGTAAGTGTGAAATCCTCTCTGAGGAACAGTGAATCTCTTTTCCTTTCAGCTTTTCAAACTGAAATGTTTCAGAGGGCAACATTTGTATTACGGATGACTTTTTAATTGTATTAAGAGCACAAAATTAAATATGTCATGAGAACATTAAACAAGAAAAACTCATGAAAGGAAATATTAGATGCCCTGATTCAAAATTATAAAACAAGACATTTTGGCAATGTCAGAATATTGCTATCTATCAAAACTGGATTTCAGCAAATTTATTAAACCTGTAGAAAGCATTTTTCAGCTTTTAATTTTTTTTCCCCTTCTGAGCAGCAAAGATATAATATTGGTTCTAAGAACACATGATTAAATCACCTGTACTGAACATCTTCCTAGTGAAGAGTAAGACAATATTCTTAAAATAGGTTTCTATTTTTAGAGGTGCTGAACAAATTTTTAAATGCTGAAGAGTTCAGTTTATATGCAATTAATAGTTCTTATACTGGTGTAAGAATATGATAGACATAAGATCTGACTCAATAAGTTTCTGTTTTTAAACCTGGCATTAAAAATAAATGGGATTAATAGTATCATATTTTAGTTCTTCAAATATCATTTCAGGGCTGTTTGTTGATAGGTAATATGCGGAGAGAGGCACTTCCACCAGAAAATTCATCCCATCCTAAAACTGGTGCCTAAGATAGGTGAGATACTTTTCCCTCTGTAAATCTATGCAGCCTGGGTGAGGTGTCTGAGGAATGCTGTCACGTTTTGGCTCAGGATTCCAGATTTTTGCGGACTGCTGATAATATTAGAAAATGAAACAAAAAGTGGCTTGTAAGATAATGAAAACAACTCACAATCGGTGTTATGGTAGTTCTTGGTATTTCTTATGTGACTTATAAAGCCTATCCTCAGAGTGATATCCTACCCTTCTTACCCTGTGGAAAAGAAAGAAAATGGAAAGAAAAGAGATTTAAAGTGGACCCTCCTCATAAAAGGTCTCAATCTCTCCAAGAAGCAACAGTGAAGGGATAGCTGTTGATGCTTTCATCCACCAAGTTGTGACAATGATGATACAAGGAGCTCCTAGAGATCCTGAATTTACACATGATGAGAAAAGACTTGAGAATGAAGAACTTCTGTTTCCTTTGTTTTAGCCTTTCAAAGGATCACAATGAAAAGAATGGCCATCTTAAAACCAAATTTTTTAACACAGTGTTTTGACCCTAAGGAATATCCTATCCCTTCATTGTCTGTTAAGCACTGTCCTTTGACATGTCTAGGACAGGATTTAAGCATGACTGGCTGTCAGATTGCTCTCACAGTTTCATAGTATGCTGTAGGCCTTATGGGAGTTGAGTGGAAAACTTTAAAAGAATCTGAGTAGAACTTTGAGAGGCTGTGTGGATCTTAAATTTGTCTTCAGGGTATACAACAGTTTGTAAGACTGCTACTTTTTTGTGACATAGCTTTTATAGAGGTAGAGCCAGAATATTAAGCTCATTACTTCCAGATGCAAAGGTTGGACAGGACAGAAATCCTTGGCATTGGGACCATGGACAGAGTGGTGTGATACGGACATGACATATTGAAGTAATCTAGATAGAAGATACAATGTTAGCCAAGGTTGTCAGTTGGATTCTTTTAAAAACATTATATGGTTTGTAACAAGGTATTGTGTATCCTTCGAAACCCTCCAGATTGAAATCCTGGAAAGACTGTGGGGAAAATTGTGATTATTTTGCTTAAGTTACTAGAGTTCATTTTATATATATTAAGAGCTTGGCATCATTTGCCTGCAAGAAATTTTAGGCCAGCAATTTATACTGTACGAGCAATGTACATCATGCTAGCAGCACTTAAATGAGTCCAGGTGCTCATTTGTAACTTGGGATCTTGTGTGTTCTTATTCATGGGCTACACACTGATAATAGTGCAGTGGTTTAAATAAGAATGTGACTCAGATATGTTTCATGAACCACACATTTGTTTATAAGAGACAGTTTCTCGTCAAGTCCTTAACAGCTAGACTGAGGGTTTTCCACCAGGGGGCATGTAAAGTCCGTAAGATTTATCACCCCTCCACTGTATTTCTCCTTGGATATTTTGCCAGTTAAGATTGCTTAAAGCCCATTTAGCAGCCAGAACCCTTCTTGTACAAATTCAAAATGTGTGTTTGCTGAGCAAGAATTAGGTACAAAGGGGATCAGCTACGAAGGCTTGAGGAGAAGTAAGCACTGTTTACAGTCCTTCACCTAGTCTTTACAGTCCATATGAGCTGTATATCCACTGCTGAATGCTGTTCCTGCTTGCAAGCTGTTTGTTCATAAGTATGGCAAATGTATGCTTTCTCTGATTTCAGAAAACTGTTATCCAAAACCTTTTCACTGGAGTTGTGTAACAGTAGAGGACAGAATTTATTCCTTCTTGTTAAACATACACAACATAAACTTAATGCATTTCAGTACCTCCAGAATGAATGGATCTGGTACTCCATTGATATATCTTAGGACACCAGTAATAAAACACCTTTTTGACATGATGTCCCACACTTACCTGGATGAATGCAAGAATCAGGCAAAGAGAAGTGCTTAATTCAAATCCTTACTGTGATAGTTTCCTTTCTGGTATAGGCTCAATGAGGACCACAGAAAACTTTATAATAGACTTAGATACATCAGTAATTGGCAAGCTCCTAAGAGATTTTTCATGACCGTTTTAGAGAGATATAATGTTAATTCCCATGGACTTCTCTGTATTTGATACTTCATCCCCAAACTTGTAAAGCTTAGGTCATCTCCAGCTGCCTCAGAATACATCTAGCACATCTTCAGCTTTCTGATCAGATGATGTCAGTTGTTTTGTTGTTTTTTTGTTGGTTTTTTTTTTTTTTGCTATTCACCTCTTGTCTAAATTCAATGAAGACAACACTTTATCTTACTCTTGTTAATATAAACTCTTATTCCTTTGCTTTGTCTCCATTTCCATTGATTAAATTGGTATCTTAATCCCTTTACTTAGGAGAATTGCTTCAGTAAGATCCTGAAATTCACACTGTGTGTTCCATTGTCTATCCCATACACAAAATAAGGTACAAGGAACTGTTTTCTCTAGAAGGAAGATTTGAACAAGATATATGATAAAACTCTCAGAGGAAGTCTGAAAATTAGGAGGGAAAGTACAACAAGGTACATTCTGTAAGATAAGTATAGATATCAATTAATGTCTTTCTCTTCAATGTTTGTAATTTCACTCTTATTCATATATTTCACTCATCTGCTTACTAATATCCTCTGATTCCACATTCAACACAGAGAAAGGAAGAAGCACAAAGTCTTCAGTCAGCCTGTAGCTCAACAACTCTAAATGCACACAAGGAATTTCAGTGCTCTGGATTAATGTATTAGTCACAGATAATCTCATTTGGTTTTTAGTCTTTATTCCTCCACTCTTTAATTACTGAGAACATTTTTTAAAAAGAGGAAAAAAAGGGGGTGGGGGTAGGCAGAAGGGCTCCACTTCTAAAGGAAACTTTAGTAAACATACTACTGTAGAGTTGCAGGAAGATCAGAGGAGCCTGTGGCAGTAAGTAATAGTTATTCCACTTTCAGAAACAATTAGCTCTAAAAGTTTTTCAGCTGACCTATTTTCTAGAGAGAGACTGTAATGCGCTTGTTAAAATCTAGGATTCTCTTTTACCTAATTGGCTTCTTCTCACATTAACTGAAATCTATACCATCTTTTTCACAGTTACAGAACTGGGCAACAAAAAAAACCCAAACAAGTGAGAGACTTATTAGAATTAGAATTAGAATAAACCAAACCAGGTTGGAAGAGACCTTCAAGATCATCGTGTCCAACCCATCAACCAATCCAACCCACCCAAACAGCTAACCCATGGCACTAAGCAACCCATCAAGTCTCCTCCTGAACACCTTCAATGAACTTACTAATTTTATTTTAACCTGAGAAGATACTGTTATATAATTTAGTTTTATCTGGATTAAGGCCAATAGCTAAGGCAAATAGCTTGTTCTTAAATTATATCTTTCAAACAGGGTCTGACCCTTCATTTGAAAATGGAATAAGATGAATGCTTCTGTCAGTCATGTAGACTCGCATGTTAATCACAGTTCAGTCGCTTAAAAATACTCTACATTCCTTTTGAAGAAGACTCTACAACATATGACCTTATTAGGGGAGTTCACAGACTATAGGATAAATGACTCTATGAACAGAATTAATTATTTAAATTTGAAAGACAGGAAAACTCCTCAGTCTTCCTGAATAAAATAAATTGAGAATTAGAAATACAGACTGCAATGGAAGTGATTTGTATTTCTCATAAATAGAAAATAAGATTGCAGTAAGAACTTTTTTTGCTATGAAATGTTGAGAGGTCCTCAGACACTGTTATTCATCAGGTCAAATTAAAAACCTATTTGCTATATGTATCATCTCAGATTTTGAATTTAGAATGTTTAAGTATAATGGAAATGTGATGAGCAACAATGGTCTTACTTCAGTGTATTGCCAGGTAGAAGAAAAAGAAAAAGAAAAAGAAAAAGAAAAAGAAAAAGAAAAAGAAAAAGAAAAAGAAAACGAAAAAGAAAAAGAAAAAGAAAAAGAAAAAGAAAAAGAAAAAGAAAAAGAAAAAGAAAAAGAAAAAGAAAAAGAAAAAAAAAGAAAAATAAAAAGAAAAAAAAAGAAAAATAAAAAGAAAAAGGAAAAAAAAGAAAAAGAAAAAGAAAAAGAAAAAAGAAAAAAAAAAAAAGAAAAAAGAAAAAAAAAAGATAAAGTAGATGGAAAAACAGACTAAAGATAGTGGAGGGCATGTGAGTATGCCAAAACATTAAGAGATACATCCAGGACATTTAGAATGAGTCACCACAACTACAGCTGTTTCCCTGGCCTTGGTAGTAATAGGAGAGGCAGTCCTAGTAGGGGTAGCCTAATGCCTAGGAAATCTGTTCCTCTGAAGGACAAACCTGTCAAGTAGAAGCAAAAAGCTTTCTAAAGGAATTACTGAAACTGTGCTGTGTCTTATGCCCAAGGTCAGATGGGATGATCATAATGACCCCTTGACCTAGAAGCTTATGAATCAGTGGTAGTTTGTCACAAATACAGTAGCAAATGGATTTAGAAAAAAGTAATTTTGACCAAAGATTTCAGACAAATACCCGTGAAAAACTGTCACTGAAAGGATTCCCTTCTACAAGCAGATACATCAAATGTAAATAGACATGTACTTATAGGAAAGAGTTAGATTCTTTCAAAACTTAAAACTTGAGAGAAGCATCAGTTACAGATTTCCTGCAGTTTTTTACAATATGGTTTTGTAACAGCTGTCTCCAGTCCTGTGGAAATACTCCAGAAGGGAATCCTGTCCCATGACAGAAGGACTGCTTTGATCATAATGATTGTATAAGCAGACACAGAAGGTCACAGTGACAGAAACTTTCTATTTCATTTCTGAATGTGGAATCTAACCTGTTATCCAGGACTTTAGCTATTGGGTATGTGAAATTGTTTCTACTCTCATGTAGAAGAGTCAAAAGACTTTGATGAAATGCAATTTTGCAGCAGACAGCACTTGTAATGCCTTTCCCCTACTGCATCAAGATCAGCTAGCAGTGATAACAGCTTTCCTTTGTTTTGCTGAGAAGGGAGTAGATGTAGTTGAGAACTCATAGGTTGAAAGTATCTTAGTGAAAGTGAAAATATTTACCTTCATGATAAAATGAAAACATGTACCTTCTAAATTGCTTTGTACTTCACCACTCCTGTCAGCAAACATTGATTGCTAAACTATTCCATTTTGAATGGTAAGCATTCACTTTTATCTCTTTATACTGTATTTTGTCAGTGTTTCATATGGATCTTTTGCTTATGCCAAAACCACTGACAAGAAAATATATGCTAGGACACTTTTGATTCTCAGAAACCTGATACTCTTCACCTTAGTAAACTACCACATACCTTAAGTTGCATATACATCCATGCAGAATGAAACAAACCATGGCAAATGGAGATATCCAAGAGACTGAAGTGGAAAATATGTTATTTACTTTCAGCTGACTTTACACAGACACAGGCAGTTTGTGAATCCTGTCCAAAGCAGTTTCTGAGTTACGACCATACTACATATTAAGATGGAGAAAGAAATGCCTGTAAGATCCTTTCATCATTGTTATAGCATATGGAAAGCTAGAGTCCATATCCATCCTTGGCTCTCCTACCTACATTACAGGCATACTGCTTCTTGCATTCCTATTTTGTGTGTGAGTTGTGAGACTATATACATCATGGACTAATAGAGGATGAGAGAAACACAAAACATTCTGCTATTGCTATTTGTACTTCACAAGCTGGGAACAGTAAAAAAGGTTCATTTCTCAAAGCTGTCTGAAATCTGGAGGCAGTAACACTTAGGTGTTTCAAGTTTATGTGCTTGCACAGTTGCTATGTGAGTTTCCTTAGGAAGCTAATTCCAGCATTGGAAAACAAATGAACACTTATTTAATTCCTAATCCTGATACCGAAGCCCAAGTATCTAAGCAAGAAACAGAGAGTTGTATTTTTGCTACAGTTCTGCTTCACAAATTGGAGGCAAGTGAGGGCAGTATGCCTCTGTGCCTCTTTCTTCCCATTTCCCTTGGACATTGGGAAAGTGGTTTTGAGCACAGAGGCTAAGAGTCATGGGCAGACAATGAACCAGGTGGAAGGTTCCCAGACTTGTCTTTGAGAGAAGTGGTTGTTCCTGGTTCTTTCTCTGTTTTTTTTTTATTGTGTTTGTGTTTTTTGTTGCCTTTTTTTTTTTTTTTTTTCAAATGAAGCAGGATGCAAAGAACCAGAAGCTCCTGTGTTTCTCAAGGTAAGCCTACCTCCCCCAGAGATGAGACACCAAACAAAACTGAGCAGAAACAGGAAACCATGAGAGGGAGAAGTTCCCAATACCGCCTCCTGCACAGTATCCACAGGAGGTCAGAGGGCAGCTGATTTGTCCCATGTGATCTCCTGCTCATTTTCCAAGGGCATTCAGACGGCAGCCATCTTCCCTGTAGCATGGTAGCCTGCTAGTGCTCAGAACTGGAAAGCAATGGGGCAGTACACTCACTTTGGGGATAGCACTGGCTACAGTCTATATTCCCACATGCTTGCCCTTTTATGAATCTGGTCCTATGCCCCTTTTGGAAAAGGCACTTGGTTTCATAAGTCATTTAGGAGCTTTAGATTGTTTCTCCCAAAGTAACTGGCCCAAGGTCACAGAGGAAATCTATAGCAGAACTGGGAAATAAATCAAGATCTGAGTCCCAGCCCAGAACCTCAGGCATAAAACTACCATTTTTCATATGAGGCTTAAATATGTGATGAGTTCTTTTATAATCATATAGTTTCCTTTCCAATGCCTTAAAGTTTTCTTGTTACAATCATTAAACTACTTGCTGTCCACTTTTAACAGTTCTGCAGGAATTCTTTCATGTCAGTAGTGTTTGATAATAGGCCACATATGAGGTTCCAAACTTACTTTTTCCATTATTAACCTTTCATTTACTGATGATATTTCCCTCAGTATGTTTTGTTCTTATACAGTCCTGCACCATATGTTTATAATCATCAGAAACTTCTGAGTAATCCCATTATTTTTCTGTTCTCTCACACGTCATAAATGTGGGCTGTGTTCCAGGATAATTTACACAGGAATTTGCTTCAGTGCTTCATCAATGATGTCTTTAGAGTTTATCTCCCAAATTTGTATCCTTCTCAGCACTAAAAGTCCATGAGATAGAGACAACAAACACACAGTCGCACACTCACACACATGATGAAATATCAAAGTGAGTGAAAGAAGAGAAGGAAAAAGCAGGATTCATCAAGGCAAAATATTTCATACAAAGCTTATTGAAATCAAAAAGAAGACTTCCTTTCACATCTCTGTGTCTCACACTAGGTCACTATGTCTAACAAGGAAGCTTGAAATAATTATTGTACTGATGAAGTGCAGGACTGTAGAAAAGTTCTTCCAAAAGGCAGGCACAAGTAGTATGTGTATGACAGAAGAAACAGTGAGTATGTGACAGGAGAAATAGTAACTGAGAAAAATCTGGAAGCCTAAAGAGAACAACATTCAGCCTATAAACCCAATGTGTGAGGCAGCAGCTAGCACCTCTCCAAGTTCACTGGTTTTAATTAGCCTCTTTTCCTTTGCCCTAAAGGAGACAAAGCATTTCAAGGCCTCCCACCAGAAAGTCCAGTGTCTGCTACCTCCCAGTGAAGGAGCTGGTCTGACTGCATAATGCTTCAAATTCAGCAATGTGCCAAAGGGGTCACAGAGGCCATGTAGACAAAGTCAAGAGAGACACAGAGGTGGTGAGAGCTTTGCAAGTGCAGATAGGGTCATAGAGCGCACCCAGGGACTCCAAACCTAAGCACAAATAAGTGAATGGCAGCAGAGGGAAGAGCAAGCTCTGAAGATGATGAGACAGGACAGAAATCACCAGGAGAAGTGCTTGCTGGAGGCAGCTTTTAGCAGCTGGCTCAGGACTTGGCAGTTGATTTTAACAGCCATTCTACCAAATCTACTGAACCATCTCCAGCCACAGAGCTGTGGCTTCAGGCTCTGGGCCAAACGTACTTCATGAAGATAGATGTGTTCCTCCCAGCATGTAGCCTTTGTTCCAGCAGATGAGGTAGCCATTTAGTAGGACAGAAGACATAAATGCAGCATGGAAACCCTAGGTTCCTTCAGACAAGTGTAAGCTTCTGCTTCTAAAGAGAAAATCAGATGCTTGCTAGAAACTAGCACTACTGTGACTTCTTTGTGATTTTTATAAACTTTCACAACCAGTATTATGGTTTGCAGTGGTGGATGTTAGCCTGAAACTTTTTTGTAGAGAGGCGGGTGTTGGTCTCTTCTCCCAGGCAGCCAGTACCAGAACAAGAGGACACAGTCTCAGGCTTCGCCAGGGGAGGTTCAGGTTGGATGTTAGGAAGAAGTTCTATACAGAGAGAGTGATTGCCCATTGGAATGCGCTGCCCGGGGAGGTGGTGGAGCGCCGTCATTGGAGGTGTTCAGGAGGAGACTTGATGGGGTGCCTGGTGCCATGGGTTAGTTGTTTAGGTGGGTTGGATTGGTTGATGGGTTGGACGCGATGATCTCGAAGGTCTCTTCAAACCTGGTTTATTCTATGTATTCTATTCTATGTATTCTAAACAGTATTAGGAGATTTTAGCTGAACAAAGCATTTTAAAATTTTTATTTTTTTTTTAATAATGAATACTCTTTTCTTGTCTCATACTATAAAATGTCAGTGACTCGTCTGACCGCTAGTACCATTTACATGCTACTGGATATGGGAGAAAAACTGACAACTGCAGTTAAGGACAGGTGAAGAAGCATGTTTGGAGTGTGAAGGAAGAGGGAGATTCCCTTTTTTTTAATAAATTGACTTACATGTATAGTAAACCATGGCAATGACTTTCTGGGTTAGAAGTCTAAAATTGAAATCAGGAAAAAAAAAGGCAATTTTGGCATGTAGGCATAAATGAAACAAGTGGACAAAGCAAAAATCGTACTTGGAGAGAAGAGACAGAACAATCTTTGGCTACAAATCAATTTTCCAGACAGCCCAGTTTGTACCTTAACAACGGGTGTCTCTGTGTCACCTGTATTTCAAGACAATTCCACAACAGAGAAAATGAGTTTGTAAACTAATTTCTAGAAGGGCCCTTCAGGAAAACACTTAGTACTTTGGAGCAGGCTGAAAGGTGTGATGCAAATAGGTAGAGGAGGTGCATAGAGCATGGGACAACTGTGATCATCTTCAATATTGGTCCTAAATACCAACAGAGACTCATCCCAGATGAGAGGTATCTTATGTGAAAGAAGTTTCTTTTATACACAGTACTGACTTTATGACAGTTGTAAATCTCACTTTGCTTCATTCTGTAACTTTTGAGTGCAGGACATCAAAACCAAAAGCCTTTTAGCCCAGTCTTTCTCTGTATATTTTTTGTATCTGATGGGAATCAATCTGCTCATACATCTATCATGTGTTACTTACAGGCCTTCCCAATCCAGACTGAGTGCTCTCACAGCACACTCCTGAAGACACTCCAGTCCTGAAGACTTTCTGGGCAGTCTAACTGAGTGTTACCTGATGGGAAAGGGTTAGGCTGCAGAATTAGGATGAGAGGCAGTGACAGGGTGCCAGTAGAAGGTCCAGATAACAAAGGATTAATCAGGCAGTTCCAGAATGATTTGTAATGACCTGATGCGCAGTGCTTGAGCTGTAGCAGGTCATTCTATTTTTGATGAACATGAGGTCTCAAGTCCATTACATGGGAGAGGAACAATATCTGTACTAAGAAATTAAATAGGTCAAGGACTGTTATTCATCCCTGAGGCCATTTGGCATGGTACAACTCACATCCACGCTGCAGGGCTTTGTCACCACTCCAAAAGAAATAGATGGGTGATCTGTTGCTTGTGCTACCTGAATTGTGCCCAGGTATTATCTGAGAGTCTCTTTGGCACTAAAAATAGTACCAGACTGCAAATTTAACTCAGTGGATGGTTGGGTGACATTAGTGGATTTGTGTCCAGGCCTTGGTTAGTCAGTTAATACAGTGACTGACAATTAGTCTTACGTTCTCCTTGATTACTTCATGCTCTTCCTATCTTGATAAAATATTTACTGAGCAACAACAACATTAATGATAACAACAACAAGCAAAACAACAAACAAGTATTAATTTAATAATTACCTGGGTAAGGTCAGGTTGGCACTGGAACATGCACTTTCACAAAGTCAGTAAGATGACACTGATTGGACTGTCTAAATTAGATAGCTTTTAAAGGACATTAAACAGGACCACAATCTTTCCAAATCCTGCAAGTGTGTCTAAAAAAAAATAAAACATGTCTTTTAATAGCTCCAAGCCATTAATATTGAATGCAAGCTGAAATTACAGCAATGATTAAAAACATTTGGGATTTTTTTCTGCAAAAATAGACAGTGGAAAGATGCAAACATGAGAAAACAGTGAATACACACTGTGAACACTATAAATTTAATTTAAGGGGAAAAAAAGGAAAATAGGGTAAAAAATATGATTCAAACTTATCAGTGACAGTGTAATGCAGACAGCTCCCACAGCTCTGAACATTACAGGCTACAGCTGTTTGTGGCTATGGGTTTTCTGCCTGATGACCTACAAAAATCTGAAGAGTCAGAAGCAATATTGTTGCAGCACTAAAATCTTACTTTGGTTGGAGGGATCTGAGGTGGGCATTGCTGAAGTCAGCGCCTTGTAAGAAGGAGCTGCATTTTGCATCTTTGAGCATCTTGCTTTGCCATTCTGATGACTCTTCAGAGGCCTAGGTATCCAGAGATGGAGCTATGTGAGGCTATAGGATGGTGCCAAGGAAAGAAGAGAGTGGGAGGGAAGCCTCAAGTGTAGCATGTTTTCCGTAAGGGCTGCTTGTCTGTTCATAATCACATTAATCTCCCTGTCCTTTCCCACCGATTCCTGGGTCATTGCAAGGTTTTTCAGTCAACTCCCCGCTCATGGAAAGACATTTCTCTGCCAGTTCCTGGGCTGCGCTTTCACATGTTTAGCTGCAGCTCTGAAAAGTTATGACTTCTCCAACCATTTCCTCACCCTCAGATTTTGCAAGACATTTTGATAAGGGAAATGCCTTTGTTAAATCCTGCTCATAGTTCAAAATGTAACCAAGGGTTTGTTTTTCCCCCAGTATCTATCACAAATAAAGAGTTCCCTCCTTAAAATATAATTTCATCAGACCCGGGAGACTGAAGGAGTAGGTCCTTTCCAACCTATGTTAAAATGCCTGGAAGTCCTGTTGAAATGAAAAAAACTGCATTCCAAAGGTCTTTGCAGTGAGCAGCCAACTTTTTTTGAGTTGCTGGCTAATGTTTTTTCCTATTGCTTTCTGTCACAGCAGTGGGCTGGCAAGCACAGGCAACAAGCTTTATCTTTATGCACAGGAAATGTTGAGGTAAGATGAGGGCAAGACTATTTAGCCAAATAGGGAATCAGGCGCTAGTTGTTCTGGGCAGATAAGTGAGTAAATGGCGCTGACATCTCTGCAGCTATAATTCAGCTATAATATTGGAGGTTTTGTCACTGATCCATGGGCTCAGGGAGCAGGGAAAATTATTGCATAGGAGGTCTAAGGGGAGGAAAGCAAGATATTTTCTGTTGTTAGTCGCCTGCTGTTTTGAGTGACTAGGAAAGTTTAGCCATTTATTCAGGAATAAGTGCAAAAGATATAGTGCACTGTTAGTTGAGCTTACTTTTTGTAGACTTTTTGGACACAAGGTTTGTGGTGAAATACATGACATTTTGAAATTGCTGCTCAATCCATTTGCAGTTAATATGACTTGAATACACTGTTGTCTCATACTTGTGGTATAAGGAAAATGCCTTCCACCATCCTGTGCTAATAGGTACAGCATGATGAACTTTTGAAGCACTTCCAAGGTACCTTGATAGTACTACCAATATATGACTAATGGAATGGGTTAAAATGTTCTTCTTTACTCCTAGTTTGTGACATACTCAATGAAGGACACCATGGTAAAATTACCATGGAGCTTTGGAGGGAAACAGGGCAATGGAGGCAGAAGATCTTATAGCAGGAGCAAGATGAAAGGTCAAAGCACTGGGTGTGTAGCATTGGATGTGTAGTAGTGGGAGGAGAGTTGTTAAAGCCACTGGGTGCAGCAGAGTAGTTATAGCACATCTTCAACTTAGGGGAGGGTTGTAAGCAGTGTAACAGGGAAAGGATGACAATAAGTAGGACTGAGAGGCATAAGTGTATTACCAATGAAAAAGTTTCAAATACTGTGGTCAAGGAGTCATAAGATTTCCCTGAGTACACATGGAGGCCATTGTGACTGGGACTAGCCATACGCCTGTCCTTCAGGAGTCTGTAACCGTTTTGCTGGGAAGTCATGGTGTTAAATGTAGCTTTCTGAACTAATTCCAGCAAGAAACATCTGTGTTTCAAACTAGCTATAGCTAATATTTAACGGTGAGTTTTACAGGTATTAGAATTTTTAATCAAATATTTACAAGTCACAGACATTACGTAATACTTAATGCACAGTAGTAAGTAATGAAGATAGCAGGAACAGACTAGGAAAATTCTAGGGAGGCTATTTGAAAGCCATAGTGATACCATTTGTGAAGACATTTGTTTTAATCTTATACTATGGCAACTACCATAGAGATGTTGCTGAACATCTTTGAGCTGTTGCCAGGATGCCTTCTCGCCAAAATGCTCCTTGTTGCTTGCTGAAGAAGACCTGGGAATCTAGGATAAAACCAGCCAATGCCATTTTTCACTGGAATTGTGGACCATGCTACAACAAGGCTCAGCACTGCACTTCTTTAGCTTCGTTCCACTTCTGACCACAATCTCACTTCATTCTTACCAGGCACCTAAATGTAATCTGGTCCTGAATAACAAAAAGGAAAAGACTAATGGAATATTAGCACTTCTGTTGGATTACCAAAGCCTTTATCATATTTCTGGAAGATGATGTATACCAATGCATGATCAGTGAATAGAGTTTGCCAAAGGTCATCATAAAGGGGGAAAAAAAATAGGTAGGAAAAAAATATTTGGCATTTCTAAATGTTAATATAATTTTGGAGGCAGATGTCATTTTTTGTCCTAGCCAAAATTACTTTGTGGTGCAATATCTAACTAGGGCTCTTCAGTCACATTGTAAGGAAACTAACAGAAGTATTACTGTGGCCCAGGACCCTGGTGAAGATAATAGGAAATGTTTTAACAGAGGAAGACAGTCAAGGAAAAAGCATATGCACTGTTACACAGAAAATGTCCTCATCTCAGCAAAATCTGTGACAGCAATTGAAAAAACAACAACCACAAAATTTTGGCCAAAGAAAACCAGAAAGCACTAAAGAACTAAAATATGCTGTAGTTTGAAAAAGGAGAATAAGGATGTATTATTAAGAGCATCCCTTTGAAGCACTGTAGTACATGGGGGGCGGGAACAACCAAACAAAACCAACCAACCAACCAATCCCAACCAAATTCAAGTTTTCATTGCGATTTTTAGCATTGCATTTCAATAATTTGTGAAAGACTTTGGATTATTATATAATCTTCATGTGTATGCATCGCTATTAACAAGGAAACAGCCACAAGTAGCAAAAATAAAGAATCTATAAATCCAGCTAATGCTTAGATAAAAGCTATCAGAGGAAGCAAGATATAATGTTGTTTATCATAATAAAAGGTGGCTACCGAGAGAGACTTTTTACATTTGGGATATTCCAGCATGGAGCGTTGTGAACACATCGATGAGGACGCACATACAACAAGCCAGAGTGCTGCTCCCTGGTGTACAACAGGGGCACAGCAGTAAGAGGGGCTCGAGACGGCGCAGGAAGGACATTGGTGTACACATCCAGGCACAGCCGTTTTGTTTTTTAATTTCTGACCAAAATACTTTAGTGTTTTCATATTTTCACAATATGTTTAACAGAGGTGATAATAAATGTGATTCTATAAAACAATTCCTCCTTTTGTCCTGCCCACCATCAGTCCTCAAACCATGATACAATTTCTCTGTTAGTGTACCTCTGAGTGTATAACTTTACTATCCCAGTTTACAAATGGGAGATAGGCAAATCAATGTGTGTTCCAGTTTGTACATCATTAGAGGAGGAGAGAAACCCCAAATAAAAATTTTAGCCAGCTATGTTCATCCTCAATTACAGCTCAGTACTCATAAATGCAGCAGCATCTTTTATTATTTTGTTTTTTCAGCAGCTGTCTGAGCTTTGCTTAATCAAAGTCCATAATCCTCAGGTCCATATTAACATTCCCTGAGTACCTCAGATTGGATTCTCAGCTCTCAATTTGAGCAGCACTAAGCAACTCCATTCCTGTGCCCTGACAGAAGGTACAAATTAAATGCTCCTCTGCTCAATTTTTTGACACTCTGCCCACACCCTGCAGAATGGGCTGCAGGCAAAACGTCATCATTCTCTGTGGAGGTCCGTGGATGTAGTCCCACAGGCCTTACCTTGTTTTGCAGGTTATGTGGGAGGACAATGGGTTGGAAGGAGGGCTAGCTGTACTCACACAGTGTAAGGGCAAAACCAGCTACATGAGCTGAAGAGTAAGCACAAGTGGACCCTCCTGGAAGGACTATTTTCAGCTTCATCTGGATCATATTAAGTATTGAATGGCATTTGAGACTGCCTTTCTCCCACTCAGTGATGATACAGGGCCATATTTGATTCTTCCAGAAGTCCTATGCAGAAGAAAGACTTAAGCTGTGATAGCCTTGATCCCAAATAATTACTGTAACTAATGTGTTGTCAGTAGTGACAAATGAGGAGGAAATTATATTTTTTCAGCTGTGAAAAAAGGACTTGTCTAGAGTCACTGTTGAATCAAGCCCTGACTCCCCAGCAGCACTTAAAAATGCGAATCCTAAGTAGGAAGGATTCTCCAGTTCCAGAAGAGCAGGATTTTAGTAACGTACCTGCTTTGTTCTTCTATTTTCAATTAGCCATATCAATAAGTTTTCTATTAAGGGTCTTGAATCTGACAAGTCATTTTGATTTTGTGCACCACTGGAACTGAACTGCTTTTTTCAACTGTGTGGGACAGTGTTTTTCTGTAAATCCATCTTCCTTCACTAAGGAGTAATCTTTCCTGTTTTCCTGGAAATACTTTCCCCACCATACTAGTCAGCATTATTTAAGAATTAGGGATGATCCTGGATGGAGCATGGCAGAAGGAACTTGGATCTAGTAGACAAAGAATAACTGTGGAGTAAATCAGAAGGAAAATACCCTTTTCTAGTACAGTTAGATATTTCTTGTTTCCCCATGACAAGGTAATGTGTAACTTATTTCCAGTGACACAGGGTAAAAAAGAAAAGGTACAAAATGAAAGAAGAGTTTTATTGTTTGGTTGTTGGGTTTGGGGTTTTTTTTTGTAATTGTTTAAAAGTCCCTAAATCTGTTGTTCCTCAGGCACTGGCAGGTCAGACTTTTTAGTTTATTATATTGCTATTGATATCCAATAAAGCACAAATAGATCAAGGCAGAAAAGAAGTGCTCATCAACATCATTTTTTTCTGAAGTAGGAATTTTAGACATTGCTAACAGGATGGAACTTGTATTACCCTCCTGCCTGTTTCTGTCACACAAAGCAGTGAAAAATAACAGCGATTTGTGTTTATATAGTTTGAAGGGTATTAGAACTATGAAGGGAGCTCACAAAGAGTGGTAGACGGACTGCTTTTCCAGTATCTGTAAAGCTGGGACATTTGGTACTTGCCAGGGATGAATATTCCATATTGAGAACTTAAAACTTTCCGTCATTCTTAAATACATAAATTGAAATTTTGACACCTGCCCTGTAAAATGCAAGTGTGAGGAAAGGACTCACAGGCATAATTATCTTCTATATATTTTTTGAAAATTCATATGACTTTTCCAAATAATTGCTCTTTGAATTTTATACATTGTTATACCAGGTGGCAAACTGCAATGGAATAAACTGCATAGTACCTTGTCACGTAATGGGAAAGCATGCAATATCTAGTGATACGTCAAATAAACGCTACACCTATCATCTCCTGCTAGGGGGTTTACTAGACTATCTGGGCCAGATTTGTGTTTTCTGTCTTCAGGCTTCATTGGGCCCTGTCTTCATTTCATGAACAAATGTTCAGCATTCTCTCATGCCAAGGTAATTGTGCATGTGTTCATCAAGAGTGACAGTAATTTATTCAAAGAAAAATTTCTGCCTGCATTTTGTGGTGGCTTTGGCAATCCTCTCTTTTCCAAACTTACCATATCCTCCAAGAAAGAAGGATTAGCTTTAAGAGGCTCTGCAGCTGTTTGGCATCTGATATTCAGAGCTTACTATTATTAGTGATTTGTGATCTCTAACCAGTCAGATTGCTCCTTTCTCTAAATATTTTTTACTTTATTTTTTTCATAGGGAGCATAAAATTTTCCTCCTTTAAAGTCCAGTGAAAGGAGGTGAAGGCATTTATTTTTCAAATGCTAATAAAATGAACTTTATATTATTATTTCAATGACTGATTAAAAATATTATTTGTACCATATGAGTGCTTCCATGCATATTATAGGGTGTTTCATTTGTGATCCAGTTGAGATAGAACAGCTCCATTTCACTTAACAGCCCTACAGAACCATATGTAATATAAACAGAAGTACCTCCAAGTAATGATCATGTTCTTAGTTTTCCATTTTATGGAAAGGAGACATTTGTGTCTGCAAGGATTCAGGGAAGTCCTGTGGCTTGTATTAAGGAGGAGATCAAAATAACTGACCATAGTGGTCTCATCGGTCTCATATTCCATGAGTCTATAATGAGCTACACCTTGTGTAACTCATGAAATCCCCATCCCATTGGGTCCAATGGTAATGAACCCACATAACTGGTGGAGGACTTTGCCCAACTAGGCAAGAAATCTTGATTATTGAATTGCCATGGGTAAGTTCTGAGCAAGCTTCCCCATAGATTTTGTTAATGCAAATCTACTGCTTTGTTCTGGTTGTGCAGAACAACCCATGATCAGCACTGACTGTAAACTTCCAATAGGTAATGCAGTCATAAAATTGAACAGAGTTCAGAACAGAACTCAGTTTTCTGAGTAAACATTCATACAGATCTCCAGCTCTGTAGGTCAGTGTCATCAACCGTTATTTGAAATCACATCTTGTTCAAACTTTTTTCCTTTTTTTTTTTTTTTCCAACAGGAAGCTGAAGTAATGTTTCCTTTCCATGTGCCTCCTTAGAGTGTGCTTACACTAGACTCTCAGATTGGTACTGGGGTCATGTACTTAAATTTCCCTCAATTTGAATTACATATTGGATGATATTAACTACAGCAAACAATTACAGTATCTTGCTCTTTAGCACACCTTTCATCTGGAAATCCTCCAGGAAATATACAAATGTTACTGAATTATAAAAATGTGCCTAAGAGGTTGGGGAGCATTGATTTAAATAACATTCTACAGCTGAATAAATTGTAGAATCAACGAGGTTGGAAAAGACCTCAAAGATCATCAAGTCCAACTTGTCACCCAAGACGTCATGCTTCCTAGACATTGGCACCAAGTGCCATGTCCAATCCTCTCTTGAACACCTCCAGGGACGGCGACTCCACCACCTCCCTGGGCAGCTCATTCCAATGGCTAACAACTCTCTCAGTGAAGAACTTTCTCCTCACCTCAAGCCTAAACATCCCCTGGCATAGCTTGAGACTGCATCCTCTAAATGTGGCAGACCCTTGGGTTGTTAGGCAATCTCAAATCCCAGCCTCTTCTCATAGCCACTAGACGATATTACAGAAAAGACATCAGTTTAAATTCAAAGATTTTATTAAAAAGCCTTTTCAGTTGCATCTAAGTAATTGTTGCTAAATTCAGTAAGCTGTCAATGCAGACTTTTAGTTGGTTGTATCATATGGCCAAAGCAATAATTGTTGTGTTATCAATCCTCATGGAAAACTGTGCTAAAAAGGAAATTCTTTTCTATCTGATCCTTTAGCTTTTTCACTTATTTCCTGGGATTCTCTGTTCTGTACAATGTAGAGGTGCTTCCAAGATGAGTCTCATGCTCATAGATACTCACAGAGCTCCCAATTTGCTGCCAGTGTGCTTTTGGCTAGTTGTCTCAGCCCACAGAACTGGCAGAGTATGTTCAGAGAGAGCTATTGGCCAAGAACCCAGAGCAATTCCCAAAGTAGAAAAATAGTCCCTAAAAAATAGTAATCTGGCCTCTGCAGATAAGGGACAGTTTCAGTGCCCTGCTTGTAAGATGTAATTCTAGTTTCCATCAAAGCATTTTCTAGCTAAAACCAATTAGATTATGACTGCAACAGAGTTTGTACCAACTCCTCAAAGACAGCCTAGCATGACCTATTAGATACAGCCTTAGAATCCAGCATACGGATTTCTGCTACTGGCATATGAATGTTCATGGGAAAAGAGAATCTGAGCTTTTTGTTCTTTCAATTCCTGTGTCTGTCCAAAGCAAAACATTACATGGACTCCATTCACAAAGCACCTTGAGATCTGCAGAGTACTGCTTTAACAGATGGGTGTTATTATTGGGTCTGTTCAGTTGATACTTTATACTATATCCATGGCAATGGTGTATCTGAATGACTTCCAAAGGTAAAAATAAACAATCTGGTTATTAGAACATTATTCCTCCCATAAAGGGAGATGTGCATTTATTTTTAGTTCTGTACTAACAAATGCTAGTAAAATCCAGATTGGAAGGCTATGTAGAAAATAAAGTGCAGGGGAAAAGGTTGGATTTGGACTGCAAAGTGATGGTGAGAATTGTACAATTCACAGAAGCTGCTTCTGTTGCTATTCTATATGCTAAAAGCATTTTCCCCAGGGAGTGAATGAAGCCTAAGCAGTACAGTATGGTCACATCCATACTGTTCAGAGCAAACTGAGCATATTTGCACAAGATAGCACTTGATCATAGGTCTCCTCTGTCCCTGTGTGGTATCTCTCTGGTCCTAAGAGTTGATTATTTTATAATTTTTATCAGTTTATAGCATTAAAAGTAGTTTTCTGGGCTGTCTTCCAGGCTACTAAAATAGTACTTTTACAGTTTGGGACAGACATAATGCATTGTATACCTTGGTACCATGGTATGATAGTGTCTAGGAGTTCTTGGTCTCCAAGCAACCTCACAGGAGAGGGTTGAAGGGCAGCATGGAGCAAAGAGATCCAAGCCTGGTGTACCTATCTGTTCTGTCTGCTGGGAGCAGTCTGGGTATAAAATGCACACAGTGGTTTCTAAGGGAGCTAACTAACCCACTCCAGAACGAAGCCTGTAAATGAACTGCATTATCTTTACACAGAGTAGACTGCCAGGGGACCACGGTAGATAAAATGGAGACATAATCTTTTGAGACTAAGACATACCTAGATAAAACTCTTGAGCTGAGCTAAGATATGAATATAACTAATGGATTCTGTCTTTCAGAAGAGTCCATAGAGACAGCACAAATATGCCTTCTTAAAGCAGCCAGTGGGACTAACTCAAAATTCCTGTGGAAACAAAAGAACTTAAGCTAAAAGAATGACACCAAAGCACCCCCTTCCTCTTCATTTCTTCTTCTACACAAATTTGACTACTTGCTGATAACTCAAGTGTCACACACCAGGAAGTGAGTTTCCATAAAAAGTTATTTAGAAAGATTACATGTGTGGTCAGTTTTGTCTATTAAAAGTTCTTCTGATGTGCAGCTAAAGCAGGGTGCAGGATCTGCAGCTGCAAGCGAAAAGCAGAAAGGGAAGACACAGTATAAAGCAGAAAATTGTGCAACAACTTCTTCTAAATAATGACACAACAATTACGACAAGTGTTTCTCCATTCCTCTACAATAGAGCTGCTTTTGAAGACCACTTACAATAATGACATCTGATGACACGGAAGATAATTACAAAATATTTACACCAATATTTTAGATAAAGTAGAGGAATATTATTTTTGGAATTGTTATTAACAGACCTGGAATCTACATCACTTTGTGCCTCCAATGACTCAGATACATCTAAGGCATCAAAAATGGTGAATAAAGGAGCATTTTGGTTTACATTTCCTTTTCACTCTGCTACTGCACAGAGCTGGAGAGAGCTGAGTCCCACTGTTCCTACAAAGTGATGTTATCCTTACAGCTACTTGTGTCAGCCAAGCCATATGGACCATGCATTTGAACCCTGACCTCTGTTCAAGTTATATTTTCACAAAATTTTAAAAACAACAAGATCATTTCCTTTTGTTTATCTATTCCCTTGTTCAAATAGAAGAAGTTGAAATAATATGAAACATGTCAAGTTTTGCTATCAGTTGGACTAACTTACATAGGCATAGAAATATTTTAAGTATTTAGAGCCTTTAATTAGTATGTTTTCATAAATGGACATTTCTAATCTCCTTGGACTTTCAAGCAGATGTTTTTGAATTAAAATAATTCTATTTCAAAAGACATTGCTGGGCTTATTATAATATTTAAATAATACAATCCTTTTGATCATGGTATTGTGACATACCTCAGACATCTTCATTGTTTGTGCTATTTCTTCAGAGCACCAATGAAAGATGATATTGTGTTGGCACTGAGTCAGTTGGTTGTGCTGGGTACTGCTTTATGTTACGCAGTGTTTATTAAAATCAAGTCTATAAACAGTTTAAAGTTGCTATTATTGTTACACAGGAGACCTTTACATTAATTTTTGCTGACAGAAATACTACAAACTCTGACCTGCTTCAGCTGCTTGCCTGAGAAAGCAAGAGAAATTTTTCAATTACCATACATAAAAGATTCTACATTTTATAGTATCTGTTCCAGAAATGGCATTTGACAGAACAATATGCTCAACCAGAACAGCATGTGTCAGTTTGCTTCTCACATCTAGCCCACACATAACATACTACACACTATTACAGATCATAGACACATAGAATCAGCCAGGTTGGAAAGACCACAGACATCATCAAGTCCAATCTATTACCTAATACCTACCACCTCATGACAACTAAACCAGGGCTCCAAGTGCCACATACAATCCTTTTTTGAACCCTTCAAGGGATGGTGACTCTGCCACCTCCCTGGGCAGCCTATTCCACTGGTCAATTACTCTTTCTGTGAAGAACTTTCTCCTCACCTTGAGCATGTTGCTAGGTCTTGCAGGAAGAAAATTAGGGAGGCAAAAGCGCATTTGGAGCTTAGTCTGGCCTCTGCTGTGAAGGACAACAAAAAGTCCTTCTATAAATACATTAATAGCAAGAGGAAGGGCAGAGACAGCCTCCACTCCTTGGTGGACATGGAGGGGAACGTTGTGATAAGGGATGAGGAAAAGGCAGAGATACTTAACACCTTCTTTGCCTCAATTTTTACTAGCAGGACAGAATGTCTTCCAGACAGCTGGCCTCCAGAGCTGGCAGAAGGAGTCAGGGAGCAGCATAGTTTTCCACTGTTCCAATATGGGGTAGTTGGTGATCTGCTCAGCCGCCTGGATCCCTACAAGTCCATGGGACCAGATGGGATCCATCCTAGGGTGCTGAGGGAGCTGGCAGAGGAACTGGCCAAGCCGTTCTCCATCATTTTTCAGCAGTCCTGGCTCACTGGCGAGGTCCCAGAGGACTGGAAGCTGGCCAACGTGGTGCCCACCCACAAGAAGGGCCGGTTGGATGAGCCAGGGAATTATAGGCCTGTCAGCCTGACCTCAGTGCCAGGCAAGATCATGGAACAGGTCATCCTGAGTGCATTAACACAGCACTTAGAGGATGGCCAAGGGATCAGGCTCAGCCAACATGGATTTAGGAAGGGCAGGTCCTGCCTGACCAACCTGATCTCTTTCTATGATCAGGTGACCCGCCTGGTGGATGTGGGAAGGCCTGTGGATGTAGTTTACCTGGACCTCAGCAAGGCCTTTGACACCGTCCCACATAGCAAACTCCTGGCCAAGCTGTCAGCCCATGGCTTGGACAGCAGCACTCTGAGCTGGGTTAGGAACTGGCTGGATGGCCAAACCCAGAGAGTGGTGGTGAATGGTGTCACATCCAGCTGGCAGCCAGTCACTAGTGGAGTCCCCCAGGGATCAGTGCTGGGCCCCATCCTCTTTAACATCTTTATTGATGATCTGGATGAGGGCATTGAGTCCATCATCAGTAAATTTGCTGATGACACAAAGCTGGGGACAGGAGTTGATCTGCTAGAGGGTGGAGAGGCTTTGCAGAGAGACCTCGACAGGCTGGACAGATGGGCAGAATCCAACGGCATGAGATTTAACACATCCAAGTGCCGGGTTCTGCACATTGGCCACAACAACCCCATGCAGTGCTACAGGCTGGGGTCAGAGTGGCTGGAGAGCAGCCAGGCAGAGAGGGACCTGGGGGTGCTGGTGGATGGTAGGCTGAACATGAGCCTGCAGTGTGCCCAGGCAGCCAAGAGGGCCAATGGCATCCTGGCCTGCATTAAGAACAGTGTGGCCAGCAGGAGCAGGGAGGTCATTCTGCCCCTGTACACTGCACTGGTTAGGCCACACCTCGAGTACTGTGTCCAGTTCTGGGCCCCTCAGTGTAGGAAAGATGTTGACTTGCTGGAACGAGTCCAGAGAAGGGTAACGAAGTTAGTGAGGGGCTTGGAACACAAGCCCTATAAGGAGAGGCTGAAGGAGCTGGGGCTGCTTAGCCTGGAGAGGAGGAGACTCAGGGGTGACCTTATTGCTCTCTCCAACTACCTGAAGGGGGGTTGTAAACAGGCAGAGGTTGGTCTCTTCTCCCAGGCAGCCAGCACCAGAACAAGAGGGCACAGTCTCAGGCTGCACCAGGGGAAGTTCAGGCTGGAGGTCAGGAGGAAGTTTTACACAGAGAGGGTGATTGCCCTTTGGAATGGACTGCCCGGGGAGGTGGTGGCGTCGCCGTCACTGGAGGTGTTCAGGAGGAGACTTGACAGGGTGCTTGGTGCCATGGGTTAGTTGATTAGGTGGTGTTGGGTGATAGGTTGGACGCGATGATCTTGAAGGTCTCTTCCAACCTGGTCTATTCTATTGTATTCTATTCTATATAAACTTCTCCTGGCACAGCTTGAGACTGTGTCCTCTTGTTCTGGAGCTGATTGCTTGGGAGAAGAGACCAACCCCCACCTCATTGCTCTAATACAATATTTAATAGAATTATTGACACATTTGGGCTAAACATGATGTGCCATTCCTGAGCTGGCATTTTGATTTCTCCATTGCCCAAGGGAACCAAGTCTATTTTCTAAGGAAGAAGAGAAGCAACCATTTTAAAAAGAAAAATAGTTTTAAAAAGAAAAAATAGTTTATATTTATTAACTACTGTCTTTTGATAAGAGTCAAATCATGATGTGACAACAAATATATGAAAGGATGATTTTAGTCTGAAATAAGCGCAACTCTGCCCCAAGTAGTCTGCTGCTTAATTCAATAAACACTTGTGTGTTTGGTCAGCTTCAGAGGATTTTAGGCATGTATGTCAATGCCATGCTGAAAAAGGTTGCTGTCCTGGATTTCTAGATAATGATTTTTCTCTCTTGTTAGACAGTACAGCTAAAGCTGTAGGTTTCAAGTCTTGAGGCTAGAGCGGGCAGTATATGTATGCAGTAAATTTAGTCAAAGGGGCTATTTCACTGCAATAGTCCAGACACCAGCTTTTAAATAGAGCAATGTTCTATGATATGAAGGCAACTGTATTATGTATAAGGCATATGTCATATGTATTTCTGTTTGTCATTGTATTTTATACAAAATATTTAATTAGTTGTTCAAAGTATACAGTATATTACTGGAAACTGGCCAACGTGGTCCCCATCCACAAGAAGGGTCGGATGGAGGAACCTGGAAACTCCAGGCCAGTCAGCCTGACCTCAGTGCCAGGGAAAGTGATGGAGTAGATTATCCTGGTGGCAATAACTGTGCACCTGAAGGATGGCCAAGGGCTCAGGTCCAGCCAACATGGATTTAGGAAGGGCAGATCTGCCTCTCCAACCTGATCTCCTTCTATGATCAGGTGACCCGCCTGGTGGATGTGGGGAGGCCTGTGGATGTGGTCTACCTGGACTTCAGCAAGGCCTTTGACACCATCCCCCACAGCAAACTGCTGGCTAAGCTGTTAGCCCGTGGATTGGACCACTACACTCTGTACTGGGTTAGGAACTGGCTGGAGGGCCAAGCCCAGAGAGTGGTGGTGAGTGGTGCCACACCCAGCTGGAGGCCAGTCACCAGTGGTGTCCCCCAGGGATCAGTGCTGGGCCCTGTCCTCTTCAACATATTCATCGATGATCTGGATGAAGGGGTAGAGTCAGTCATCAGCAAGTTTGCAGATGACACAAAGTTAGGGGCAGATGTTAGTCAGTTAGAGGGTAGAAAGGCTCTGCAGAGGGACCTCGACCGACTGGACAGATGGGCAGAGTCCAATGGGATGGCATTCAACAAGTCCAAGTGCCGAGTGCTGCACTTTGGCTACGGCAATCCCATGCAGAGCTATAGGCTGGGGTTGGAGTGGCTGGAGAGCTCCCAAACGGAGAGGGACCTGGGGGTGCTGATCGACAGCCACCTGAATATGAGCCAGCAGTGTGCCCAGGTGGCCAGGAGGGCCAATGGCATCCTGGCCTGCATTAGGAATAGTGTGGCCAGCAGGAGCAGGGAGGTCATTGTGCCCCTGTACTCTGCTTTGGTTAGGCCACACCTTGAGTACTGTCCCCAGTTCTGGGCCCCTCAGTTTAAGAAGGACATCGAAACACTTGAGCGTGTCCAGAGAAGGGCAACAAGGCTGGTGAGAGGCCTTGAACACAAGCCCTATGAGGAGAGGCTGAGGGAGCTGGGATTGTTTAGCCTGCAGAAGAGGAGGCTCAGGGGTGACCTCATTGCCCTCTACAACTACCTGAAGGGTGGTTGTAGCCAGGAAGGGGTTGGCCTCTTCTCCCAGGCAACCAGCACCAGAACAAGGGGACACAGTCTCAAGCTGCGCCAGGGGAGGTTTAGACTCGAGGTGAGGAGGAAGTTCTTCACCGAGCGAGTCATTCGGCATTGGAAGGGGTTGCCCAGGGAGGTGGTTGAGTCATCGACCCTGGAGGTGTTCAAGGGGAGATTGGACATGGCACTTGGTGCCGTGGTCTAGTCATGGGGTCTGTGTTGATAGGTTGGACTCGATGATCCTCGAGGTCCTTTCCAACCTAAGTGATACTGTGATACTGTGATTACTCTTTCTGAAAATAGTATGATTTTTTTTTCCTGGTCTTTCTAAACTTCAGAAATATCAGAAATATGACATTTTACTGGAAAATCAATTAGGCATAATTGTTTAACAAGAAATTAAACAAAACAAACAAGCAAAAATCCTTTACTGAATATATTCATTTGTTCAATCTGATAACACATTTTAAGCAGTCAGTTTAACACTGGAAACCACACAGCCTCCAGTTATTCCTCAAGTTCTCATTTTATTGCCTCTCCATTCACTTATCAAGTTTTCTAGGCAACAGAAGACCTGAATTTCTTACCAGTGAAAAGAATGCAGAAAAAAACCACCATATTTTCTGTAACACCTTTGGCAACACTCCCACAGATAACCCTCGAGGGTGGGTTTCTTTGCTAGTTATCTTCACCAGCAGGTTATTGTTATCAAAGAGATCATAGAATCAATAAGGTTGGAAAAGACTTCAGAGATCATCAAGTCCAACTTCTCACCCAACACCACATGACTAATGAATCCATAGCTTCAAGTGCCACGTCCAATCCTTTTTTGAACACCTCAGGGGATGGTAATTCTATCACCTCCCTGGGCAGCACATTCCAATGGCAAATTAGTCTTTCTGTGAAGAACTTTCTCTTCACCTCGAGCCTAAACTTCCCCTGGCACAGCTTGAGACTGTGTCCTCTTGTTGTGGTGCTGGTTGCCTGGGAGAAGAGACCAACCCCCTCCTGGCTACAACCCCCCTTCAGGTAGTTGTAGACAGCAAAAAGATCTCGCCTGAGCTTCCTCTTCTCCAGGCTAAACAATCCCAGCTCCCTCAGCCTCTCCTTGCAGGGCTTGCACTCAGGGCCTGTCACCCTTGTAGACAGCAATAAGATCTCCCCTGGCACTGAGGTCAGGCTGACAGGCCTGTAGTTTCCAGGTTCCTCCATCTAGCCCTTCTTGTGGATGGGGATCACATTGGCCAGTTTCCAATCATCTGGGACCTCTCCAGTGAGCCAGGACTGGTGGTAACTGATGGAGAGTGGCTTGGCCACCTCATCTGCCAGCTCTCTCAGCACCCTAGGATGGATCCCATCCAGTTCTATGAACTTGTGAGTATCCAAGTGGCTCAGCAAGTCCCTAACTACTTTCTCATGGACTTCAGGGAAATTATACTGCTCCCTGATCCCATCAACCAATCAGGAGGCCACTTATCCTGAAGTCCTCCGGTCTTACTGTTGAAAATGGAGGTAAAGAAGGTATTAGTACCTCAGTCTTTTCCTCGTCTTTAGTTACAATGTTCCCCTCCAGGTCCAATAAAGAGTGGAGCAGTCACAGCACATAGATATGAAATTACCTGGTCTCCTCTTTGAAATCTTACTGGATTCTGAATTAACATCAAACTCAAGATGAATTTGTAGGAAGTATGAACAGCAATTTTGTGATTTATGAACAAAGAGCAGATCCATCCTTGAAACATATGTACAAACACATGGCCATGCCCCACTGCAAAATTCAAACAAACAATATGTTTCACAAGAAACAGTCAGTTTGCTCATTTCCAGAGAACTGGCAGCCACTTTAACTTGCTGAAAGATCCAAAAAACATAATTTAAGTACTGTGTCTAAAGTTAATCTAGCTAACAAAAAACAGGGATAAACTTTCCTAGACTAAAATTGTAAATTAGATGCAAATTGACAATAGGAGTGGAACTGCAATGAAGTATGTTATTCCCCACTGCTGAGGAAGTTAATTTGATGGTTAATGCCTTTCATTTATGCATGAGTTCATTTTTTACTTCCTTCAGCTACCCTGTTGGTAGTTAGTCATCAGGAAGAAGGTTTTTTAGAAAAACTCATCTATTAAAATTAAGAAAAAAAAGGGGAAAGAAAGAAAAAAAAAAAAAAAAAGGAAAATCACTGGCACTTCTGTGTCTCCCCCAGTGAGCAGTGGAAAGTTTTAAGTATTTCTCCAAGACTGATGGAAGTGAATCTATGATGCTTTAAGGATACACAGTCTCCTGTCTAGTGGGATGGCACATGGGCATATGGGATCTATATACTCAACACACTGAAGTAAGCCTGGCCCAATTTGAAGGGGTTGAGGAACAAAGAGAGTCTGTTTGACTTTTACAGTCACAAATTTCTAGGTTTTTTCCAATCCTGCCCAATTACAACCTGCCCATTACCATTTTCTCCAAGCCATTCTGTCTAAGACCTCACAACACATTCAGCAAGGCTGTGATCAAGCCCTTAGGTCTCTCTTGGCAAAGATCAAATCAATCACATAGCAATTAAATGACTGAGTTGTCAATGAAAATGGATTGCTCATTATATTAATTGCCTGCTGTCTGTGCCCTATTTTATATTTCAGTCATCTTCAAGCAATGAAGCCCCAACTTGTTTAGCTGTTCAATTTCCCCACCAAAAAGAAAGCACAGAGTTTATTAATATCTCTGTCAATAACATTGGATTCTGGACTGTTTTCCATGTTATATTATTTATTGCACATAGGGTGAACAGGAACCTCATGGAACGTAGTTCCAGCATTTTAACAGCAGCAGCTGAGGAAAATGTAAGTTTTTTACAGATGGTGAAATACACGGGGTTTATTTGTTTTGTTTTGCTTTGTTATTTTTGGTGTGTGCTTGCCTTTTTGTGTGTGTGTGTGTTTTTGTTGGTTTTGGTTTGGTTTTATTTAGGGTTTTTAATTAATTTAAACAAAACAAAGGGAAGATTGAGAGAAAAAAATAAAATGAGAAAGATTTCTATTAGAGCTTTATGGAAACAGTTAAACATGCATATTTTGTTTCAAATACATTGTCTGTAGTCTACCAATATCAGATCAAACTGCAGCATAAAATGAGTGCATTTGTTTTCTCTGTACTCAGCAGGATTATTCATATTTGTTGTTTCATCAGACATTGTTAACATAACAAATTGCACATGTTACACTAACTGGACTTTGCCAACATTCCTAAATTAGTCTTCAAAGAAGCATCTAAATGATGTTCCACTATAATGGGAAGAAAATGTGGAATGTAGAGCGCACTAAAAATAACTGAGAGGCATCATAAAAGTCTGCATACACATTCATTTTTGCTAGCCCAGTCTGTCCAGAGGCCTTTTGCTGACTGGGCTCTGTAGAGCCAGACTAGACCAATAGTGATATATTTTCCCAGGAAGTCCTTGGTTTCAGTAATCTCACCACTTTGACCAGCTTCAAAGTGCCAATCTTAAATCAGTGGTGGCAGAACAAACTTGAGACAATAGCTTGGGCAGGTGCTGAGAAATATTAGGCTGCTGTTATATCAACTCCCTTTACAGAGTGATGAAAGAAACACTGCATGTGTCACTGAAGGTGATGATAATAAAACCTAATGAAAGTAATAATTAATCCACAAGCTTTGCTCTGGTTCCTGTCAAATCAGCTACCATTTCAAATTATTCCTGAACACAGATGCTTTTTGAGGTAAGAGTGGGGATTTACATTTTTATTTTACTTTCACACAAGCCAATACGAAAGCTGGTTTACAAGTGAGAAGAAACTCAAGGCTCCTATTCATATTTGCTAGTAGTTACCTCAGGTGAATTAAACAGTTAGAATACCTGCTATCTCTTCCAATCCTTAATGGTTACCGTAGCAAGGGAACAGAGCAGGAATTTGGGCTAAAATTGTCACAACTCACAGCCCAGTCTGCAGATGAAACCAGTGACAATATCTGAGTATGACAGTCTCATGTTCACAACTTCAATATGCTATGTCCAGTGCTCCTTCACAGGCTCTTGGAGAAAGTGGAGATCAACAGAAAGAAACACCTATAGCTCTTAACTAACCACATACATGCACTAATGAAAGCCCTTTATGTTGTCTAAAGGCTCCATTTAACACGACAGGATTACTTAAAAGTCAAATAATGGTATCAATTCAAATATATCTATGGCTAATACTTTTAGAAGAATGTTTCTTTGCTTTAGATTCATAGGTGCCACAGATAGGAGTAAACACCACAGGAATGGGAGTCATCACACATTTCAGCTAAATCTCATGGTGAAAAGTTGAACTTGGGCTCTTAATCACCCAATTACCCTTTATGATCAGTGGTACGGTGGGGAGAAACAAATCCCACCAGACAAGAGAATTGGTTAAAACAAAAGGCATCTAAAAGAAATTAGATGAATAACAATCAGGAGATGCCTATATCTTGACAATGTCTTCCCATAACCATGGTGACCAGCTGAGCCCACATATCTCTCCAGTTCCTAAAAAGAAGTAAGAGAAATATGTCTTTTTAAAATACTTTCACTGAAGCTAAAAATATCAGTGATTCTTTGATACTAACTGGGAACTCTTAAACTACACTACTGAATAAAAAAATGCCAAGAAATGTTCCTAGGCATTAGTACTTGAACATCTTTAACCATGAGATGTTTATTTTCATCCCTGGCATGATTTTGGCTTCTGCCAGCATTATGACAAATAATTCCCAAACACAGACTAAGTGTCAGGAATTGCCAGGAGGCATTCTTAAAAATAGTTTGGAAGCAGACACCCTGCTGTGGAATATAAAGAGCACTCAAGAGTACAGATGCATATATTCCAGCTGACCTCAGTGCCTGAGCAACAGAGGAAAAGCACTCGGGAAGCGCTAGGATTGCTGATTAATGGACACATGCTGGAGTATTACATCCAGTTCTTGCTTCCCCTGTTTCACAAGAGGTAAAAAATTGGATGGAGGAGAGCCACAGAAATTATCAGAAATCTTGGAAAATGGTGTTGCAGCAACAGATTTAAGGGGTTCAGCCTGTTGAGTTTAATAATAACATCTAGCAATGATTTAAGTGATTACAATGTGTGAGCATCACCACAGCGAGAAAATACTAAGCAGTAATAACAGCACTCTCATCTCGCACACAAAAAAGAAAGCATAATAAGAGGTGACAGCCGGAAGTGAAAGTCAGACAAATTCAGGCAAGAAGCAAAGCACAATTTTTTAAGAATGAAGGTGATAACCATTGGACTGTACTGCCAAAGGAAAGGATGGATTCTCCAGCTACCAATGGCTTCAGATCTAGAATGGATGCCTTTCTAGAAGATAAATCTTAGCCAAACACAGATTACTGGACTTGACACAGGCTCATTGGATTAAATTAAATGTCTTGTGTCATTCAAGAAGTAGGACTAAATAACCTAAGGGCCTTTTCTGGCTATTAAAACAAAAAAAGTGTAAAAAATAAGAAGTCTATGGATCTATAAAGTACAACTGTGTAACTGGGAATTCTAGTCCAAGAGTAACATGTTTTGATAAAATAAGATTTCCATAGTCCAGTGCTGCCTTAGTGAATACTATTCCAAAAGATCAGGCTATAGTTATAAAGCTGAAAACAAATAAAGCATGATGTCACAGTGATATTAACAATGCTGATGCTCCATGTGTTTACATGGTCAGTCAATAGAAATTGAAGCAAAGTCAGTGCAATTTTAGCCCGACAAAATACTCTTTGGTTTTCCAGGATGATTTCTGAATGTCATGGAAGTAAATTGAAAAAATCACATCTATTCTATTAACACTCAAGGGAGGAAGAGGGCATTTTCTGGTTCTGCTTATTGCACCCCCTTAAGGAGTGCCAGAGTGCCAGTCCAGGCATGAAATTCCATCATCTGCACTGTTTAACAGCTAGGACGGTTCTTTGCACAGTCTCAGCTCTGGCTAACTAGAACTTTTCAAAAAGAACTCTGCATTATTCAGGAGTCAGCATGGGCCATGGACACTGCTACCAAGCAGTTAGGATACAGCCATGCTTCTTCTGGAGAACACTCAATCAATCAAAAAAATCACTCAACCCCCACACACTGAGAACAGAATCAATATATTGTCTTGCACATAGGAGAGCATCTGAAAATCAAGCAACCCCTTTCTAGAATTTAATAGAAAGATACAAGTGAATGTCTCCTTTCATAACTTGGGATCTGCTCCTTAAGCCATAATCCTCTAATTATTTTGCATCCCAAAGTAGTTACTCAAGCCTCTTTCTTTCCTATCACAGCAACAGAAGGCAGCCTGAAATTAATATAATAATGAAGTAGCTAGGTATTTTGCCTGCTAAATGAGAATACCCTGATCTGGAGACAATTTTGGCTGCTAGGATCTAGAAGCATTTCTTGACCACAAAGCTACTGGCTACAGCTGTTCTGTTGAAGAAGCCTTACTTCCCAAAAGGAATACAAGTTTCATGAGATCAGGAAGGGACCTTACAAGAGCAAACACTGTAATCATCATGGCAAGAATAGTAATGTAGAGTCCTATCTTAGGTTGGATGCTACATGTAAGTGTCAAATTCAACGGGTTAAAGTGCAGGTAGAACTAATATGGATAAAACCATGGAGAGAATGAAAAGGCAAATGCTTAGTAGAGGTAAAGGTATGATGAATTTGGCATATCCCTTTCTGCAATACGTTTCTAATTTTAAACAGTCTGTTGCACTGTGCTGTTGATAGCCTTGTGTGAGCCATCTAAGGTTCAGCCAACTCAGCTGCATAATCAGTAAAGAGACAATGCTACCACACACAGGGTTATTTGGATTAGTGAATACCATACGCAAGTAAATCATCTGCCAGATGGCACTGGAAGAAAGCTGAAACTCTCGCACTTTCATTTCCACAGCAGCAAACAATGTTCCATGTTTAAAATAAACTCTTCCAGATGAGTAAAAGATAAACTTTGTGGCGCTTTTTCTTGGTCTTCTCTTTGACTTCAGCTTTTTTCTTTTAAAAAACCCAACAATACAAAACCAGAAAAAAAAACACCACCTACTCTTGATTGGGTACATTAATTTTAGACCACCACCATACAAAGCTGTCCCTCTAGGCAGCATCAAAATTCCATGCTATTTACTGAACAAAAGGCAAAAATGAAATAAAATATTTTCATTCATCAACTTCTGTCAACAGAATCCTTAAAAATGAACACCTACCACATTAAGCCATTTCCTGTCATTTTATGGGTTTTCCACAGTGAAAAACTGGGCCACTTTGTTGAAACATGGCTATTCTTACATTTTCTGCAGGTTCAAACTTCTTCCTTTTTTTTAAGGTGTCTAGACTTAAATAAAAAAGCATTCAGATATCAAAACAAAATAACACTCATCAAAGTATCTAATGATTCCTTTTGCATTTTCAGATTGCCTCTTTTGTATCTACAAGCAAGTTATTATTGCTTATTCTATTCATGTCCCAAGTCTCAGCTGTACTTGTGATACAATCAGTTCATAATATCATCTGTCTACTACCTAAAATGAAAATATACTATTTTTGAGAAATTATTTTATTTGACATTTTTCTGCTTACAGCAAAATTGTAGGGATTAATATCTCCATAAAGTAGGCTCACATTTTTGTTTTCAGTATCTGTGGTGACTTCAACTGGAGAGGAGAGGTTTCAAGAGGTTCGGAGAAAGAAGAGAGGAGGAGAGGTTCGGAGAGGTTCAGAGAGGAGAGGTTCGGTGGGGAGGGGGAGGGGAGGGAGGGAGGGGAGGGGAGGGGGAGAGGAGAGGAGAGGGAGAGGGAGAGGAGGAGAGGAGAGGAGAGGAGAGGAGAGGAGAGGAGAGGAGAGGAGAGGAGAGGAGAGGAGAGGAGAGGAGAGGAGAGGAGAGGAGAGAGAGGAGAGGAGGGAGAGGAGAGGAGAGGAGAGGAGAGGAGAGGAGAGGAGAGGGAGAGGAGAGGGAGAGGGAGAGGAGAGGAGAGGAGAGGAGAGGAGGAGAGGGAGAGGAGAGGAGAGGAGAGGAGAGGAGAGGAGAGGAGAGGAGAGGAGAGGAGAGGAGGAGAGGAGAGGAGAGGAGAGGAGAGGAGAGGAGAGGAGAGGGAGAGGAGAGGAGAGGGAGAGGAGAGGAGAGGAGAGGAGAGGAGAGGGAGAGGAGAGGAGAGGGGAGAGGAGAGGAGAGGAGAGGAGAGGAGAGGAGGAGAGGAGAGGAGAGGAGAGGAGAGGAGAGGGAGAGGGAGAGGAGAGGAGAGGAGAGGGAGGAGAGGAGAGGAGGGAGAGGAGAGGAGAGGAGAGGAGAGGAGAGAGGAGAGGAGAGGGAGGGAGAGGAGAGGAGAGGAGAGGAGAGGAGAGAGGAGAGGAGAGGAGAGGAGAGGAGAGGAGAGGAGAGGAGAGGATATAATTATCCAGGTTGGAAGAGAACTTTGAGATCACAAAGTGCAACCTATCATCCAACACTATCTAATCATCTAAACCATGGCACCAAGCATCCCATCCAGTCTGTTCCTAAACACCTCCAGTGATGGTGACTCCACCACCTGCCTGAACAGCCCATTCCAATGGCCAATCACTCTTTCTAAGAACTTCTTCCTAACATCCAACCTAAACCTCCCCTGGTGCAGCTTGTGACTGCGTCCTCTTGTTCTGGTGCTGGTTGCCTGGGAGAAGAGACCAGTCCCCACCTGGCTACAACCTCCCTTCAGGTAGTTGTAGAGAGCAATAAGGTCTGCCCTGAGCCTCCTCTTCTCCAGGCTATGCAACCCCAGCTCCCTCAGCCTCTCCTCACAGGGCTTGTGCTTGAGGCCTTTGAGGCAGGTTGAAGTCTGGAATACTTATCCATACACACCAGAGAGAGTTTCTGTCAGTGAATGAGTATGCAAAATGATAACAAACCTACTTGTTCCAGCGCATGCACGTACTGGGCCTCCAAGCACGTCACTTCTCTTTCTATGGATGCAACAGGACTTAGGTAAACTGAAATAATACAATTCATTGCTAAGCTGCAGTCCAGGCAGAAAATTGATAAATATCCCAACACATACAGATATAGGCTGACATTTCTTTGAGGAAAAAACACATGCATTCCTGGAGAATGTTGTAGGGTTATTTAATACATATGTAACAACCATTCCCACCACTGCATCACCCCCATTATTTGTGAAGCTTTTTGTTTTTAAATGCCACACATACACAGAAGTGCATAAAGCTTCATCCATCAAGCTTGAAAGAATATATTGTGCAGCTGGATGTAAGAGTTCTCCTGCCCAAACCTAAAGCTGGGAGATCAAGATCAGCAAAAACATTTAGGTGTCTGACTCCCAATGCTTTTAGATGGAGCATGATTTCAGACTGCTTGCTTCGTCCATGAAACAGATAACAAGAAATGCTCAGTACTGTGCTAAAGCAGTTATTACAGATTTCAAGCATGTGAAACCCCTCCTGAATCTTTCATAGCAAATAAGCTATTGATTCCTTCTCTATCCAAATTAACTAAGTTTCTTTCACATTATCTGAAATGATTACTCTTAAATGCAGAAAAAAGGGCTATCAGCTTTGTTAGATGGTCAGTGTACCAACCACTCCCCCACCGAAGTCAGTTAGGAAAATACTGCTTTCTCTATGTTGCATAGGACATTTTGAAATAATTATATATTAAAATTAATTTCTCTGATCTGAATCCAGTTCCAACAGGTGTGGGGCTGCTAGTGGTAGCTGAAGCAGTAAGCAAAAAGTCTAGAGGGATGTTGTCATTTTCTGTTATGAGAAACAGCAGCACTATTCTGGGACAGATCAAAAATAATAATTCAACTGTGGAGGCCTGCTGGATCATTTTGCAAGTCAATTACTCTCTAAATGATTAGTTTGGAAAAACTTATGCATAAAAGTGAACAGACCTCCCATTTTAAAACTATTTGAATGACTCTTCCAAGTTGTTTATTTTCTTTATAGCCTTAGGTGGAAAGAAATTAAGTGTGTTTGAAGTGGGAATTATCCACATTTTTCAGCAAAGGCATAATCACGTTGCACATTCACAGGCTTTAAAGCCCGTGAAGCTTTTGGTTAATAGGAAGCTTAGGCAAACCATCCAACTGCTGAAGAAAGAAAGGAGAGTTTAAATACTTCTGGTTTTATTGCATCATGGAAAATCTGATAATTTATCTCATTAAGATGAAGAATTTTTACTGGAGAACCCCTGCTGGGTTTATAAGCTTTACTGCTGCATTGGCATTAGTAGCTGAAAGAGCAGTGTTGTCCTTTTGCCTGGGGATGGATGCTGGCCTTTGTAGAAAGGTAAAGAAGGTAAATCAGTGACAGAAAAAAACTGTATGTGAGTCTACCTTGATTTAAACAGATGTGGCATATAGAATAAATACATGTAATTGCAATTTAGTTAATTTGCAGAAACCTCAGTTCTAAGAGCTACATATGTGCAGGGAGGACTGACAAATAGCTACGGCCTTGGACTGAGAAACAAAAGAAAACAAAACATTTTATTAAAAATTGAAATTATTTTTTTAAGTCTTGGTTTATCCATGATAGAAGTTGGTTACTGGGACACCATAGCCAAAGATGAATAAATTATGCTGAAGTACTTAAAAAATTTTCCGCTTAAGAAAATCAAAGCCCATTTACCTCAACCATTTATATGGAGTAATTTCTTTCCCGTGGCCATGCTTCTGTGCTCTGGCTACAAAAGTAGACAATGGCAATGTCTACCTGGATGATACTTTAAGTAACTGAGCTCAACACTTAGCTCAAGCCCAGCAGACCTGCCTGCAAGCCCAAAGTCTCATCACATACCAAAGAAGTACAGGTGGTAGCTGACACCCCAACAACCTGCTCTCCTCTCTCCTCAGATCCTTGATAAATCACTGACAGCTCTTCCCATCCATCTTTTAAAATGAGATTACGCATGCAGTCATGTCTGCACACACACACTCACACCAATTTTAAAACCACCCTTTTAGAGTACAGTTAATATGTGCTGTCATTGCCATACAAAATGTAATCATTGAGAAATGGGGCCACTTGGAAGCATTTCTACTCATTACTGAGACTGGTCAAAGGCTAAAGTGGGAAAAGTCTGCAAATACTCCAAGTTAATCACTGCTGTGGCCTTCCACCTCTCAGCTATACCAGGGCAAAGGCATTACCCCTGTGAAAAGCAAAAGGGTATAGCTACGTTCTCAAGTCACTGTGCCCTGTATGCATCCTAGCCAGTTTTTAAATTCCCAGAGCACAGGTACAGAGCACTGGCCCAACACTGATGGTGGACCCCAAATCAAGCACTTAGATTTTGACACTTCATGTAAGATAGGTGAAGGTGTATTTTGGCTTTGGAAAGAACTGCCTCCTAACAAGATCTTAACCGCAGCTGTGGCTTTCTTGCTGATCTGTAATGTACTTGCCAGCAATGTGATGAGTCTTTAACTGCCATTGTAAGCCACATTTCTATGGACTTTACATGTTATCCCTAGTGATTGCTTATGTTTTTCACTCTTATTTCTAAAAAACTTTAATTCTTTAAGCGAAGTAAGTGGTGGAGTTTATTTGGTGGAAGGAGTCATCTGGAATGCATCCCAGTTTTGGCTCTTGCTCTTGATATAAATTATTTATACAAAAGCAACATACACAGCTTGCCACATCATTCTGGAAGGCCTATTAGACTGGGGTGAAGTGTGGAGGTGCTGATCTCCTCGTAAGAGCATCCTCTGTGAGCTCCAAGAGAAGACATTCATCCAGTCCCGAATCATACATGTGTATTTGAGTTTACAAAGAGTGAGGAAAGAGGAGAGAGAAGGGAGAGGGGAGAGAGGGGAGAGGAAAGGATACTTCCTTAGCCAAAATACTTGGTTCCAACCTAGTCAGTGCAGCTGAAATAAGAGCTTCTTTAGTTTTTTACTTCCATTTTGCAAGACCTGTTGACCTATGAGGTCTCCAGTTATTGAGTACTACTAGAATAACAAAGGTGTCACATAAACATACAACAGTCTCAACTTTCTGGTCCAGAGCACCTAAATTACATTCAAGCTCGAAAGTGGCAATTTTAGTTATTTCAGATATTGAAAAAAAATCTTACCTTTTTGGTAAATTCCTAAAAATCCATCCTTTCAAACTGTTTTCAGGCAATACTCACTCATTTATTACATAAAGTGTATTGTGATCATTGTTCTACTCTGGAATGAGAGCTGTATTTAATTACAATTGTAGGAATGTTATTGCTTTCTGACAATGGTTCATTTTCTGCAAAAGAAAATAAAACCAAGCACCCAGTAAATATATGAAGCATTATATGTAACAAAGCCTTATTATATTTGTACTGTCTTGGGTACAAATTCACCTCTGCTGATCTGAAGGCAATTGCACATCTTCAGTTGATCATTCAGTCTGAAAAATGGCATCTTCACTCTTTAGCCAGTTTCAGCACAGTTCTTTACTAGAGCATTTTCAGACTATCAATCTTCTCCATTCTCCACCTTTGCAATTACAGCTTTCCTTGTAAGAGGTATACACATTTCAGCAATGAAAAAAGTACAGCAATGTTCATTTAGTATTGAAAACCCATGTTGTGTTTACCATCTCTGTATCTCCCCATGGTCATGTGTGGTGAAGGCACATTATGCCCCAATACTGAATCTTGTCCCAGCATGTGGGCAAGTTCCCCCTCCCTCCAGGAGGAAGACAAAAGCCAAGGCATTAGCCAGGCTTGCACGCACCCAGCGCATGCAGCGCTCGTGCTGACACCAAGTATGGGCATAATTCTAGCTTCACGCTTTCTATAGGCTGAAGCCAGTTGCTTATGAGAGTGCCCATTGGTCAAGCCCAGCCTCGAGGAGTCTATAAGTATTACCCCAGTTGGTAAACACGTTGCCCCCTCATTTACTTTGTCTCTGTGCTTGCTCGAGAGAGCAACTCTCGAGCTGCAGCCTTTGCCATTGAGCTTATTGTTATTAGCTTCTGTTATACATGCATGCATACTGGAAGCCTCTGCATCGTGAAGAAGCCCAGAGGGAGGACCTTCGCTGAGCCTGAGGAGCTCAGCATTGCTACAAGCAGTCGTGCCGATCGGAAGAGCCCATCGTGCCACCGGAGGACTGGACCAACCCCCGCGGGTAAGATCTGCCCAGTTGCCGGGGAGAAGGGACTTGATTAATACCGAGTCCACGTATGCTTAGCCCCGCCGTGGCGGGAGAGGAGCCGCCGAGTGCCGCTCTGAGGAGCCGCCGAGTGCCGCTCTGAGCCCTGTGAATTCCAGGGAAAACCAGAGCATTGTTCGTGCTTTTATTGCACCGGACCCGGGACCACTGCGAGAGTCCTGTTGCTCCTTTAACCTCATTAAAGAGAATCCGCCGCCTGACGCAGCCGCATTCTCTCCCCGAGGCTGTTTGCATCAGCCCCGAGAACCATCGTGGTTGTGCCGACCCCCGTAGCTTTGCCTGCTTCCGTCGTTCGAGCCCGCCTACCGGCCACCGTCGTCCCGCCCTGCCGTGCGAGCCGACTTTAGAGGGCCGACCCTACGGACCGACCCTGTCCAGGACCGATCCCTGTTGTCTGAAGGGAATTGAATATCGTCCACGTGCTTTCCACCCACTAGCACTCAGTTCAAAGTATCCGCGTCCAGCAGAGTAAGCGCTGACGCATAGAAAGATTGTAATATTGCTGTGTATAGCCAGAAGCCGCCCGCGTCCTGCCGAGTCTCCATCTAGTGGCCAAGCGGCAGAACTGCACCATTCGTTATATAAATATAGAAAGGGTTTATAGATAGTTCAATTACTTTATAGTCATAACAATAAGCCAGTTGTAGAATGTATTTCACGAACGTGCACTAGAACATGTATATAAGTTGGTGATTCATCGGTTATTAATAGTTTGATAATTAATAAAAATTCTATTTTCATAATTCATATTTCATATTCATAAATGTAATAACCTCTTCACCACATCATGTTAATGAACTTTTAATTCTGTGTCAAGAGCACTAAATGCAACAACCATTTGGAACAAAAATGTGGAACACATCACTAAAAACCTTCCCTAAGCATATTACACACCTCCTTCTGGTTATTACTTGGGAGAACTTTGTTCAATGCTCAGATTTCTCTGGACCACATGCTCACCTCTACACTTTGCCTTACAGTGAGCAGTGGAAAGCTCAACAGGTTAATAAGATATTAAAAACCTGCTCTGCTTTTTGGAATGCCACTTTCTAGCTGTATCCAAGTTGTTTGCCCAGAGCACAATTTTGCTGAAGAAAAGGCAAGGCTAGGTCAGGTCCACTCCACTGTGCAGAAGTTAAAATATGCTGAGTCTGAGCAACAACTGGAGAAAACCAAAATCTTCCTGGTTGATACCTGAAGTGCAGAACTAGTATGTATTTATAAGTAGGTAATAAGGATCTACTGAATGCCTAATTTATTACTGACATTACTTCCCTTCAGTAATATTTATTAAAACAGGTCACTCTAAATAATCTTCCATATTTATTCTATGTATCTTAATTTCTAAAGCATTTTATTACATTAATCACAAATGTCCTTTTCAGCCCACCAGTACCATGCATTAAAAAAAGAAGAAATCGGTATAGTTCCATGTCATATCTGTGTGTTTATCCAGAGTTCATTTTATTTCTACCAGCTCTAGATGACAAGCTCCCTAAACCAATACAGCCAAATCTTCTGGTTTAAAACAATGTTACTGTGTCAAGATTTCTGGTTTCTGACAGATCTCCCACAGCGAAAAAAATGTTAACTCTTTAAAAAATATTTTTATTAAAGAATATTCAGTAAATTCTATTTGACAGACTTATCTCCACAGTGAGTTGAAGTGTCATCAGTCAAGCCACACACACACTGTAAATTTAGCATATTCTCTTCAGCTTAATCTTAGAAAGGTCTTGTAAACTTTGCATGCACAAAATCTGTGGCGGGCAAATCCCTAGCAAGACCCTAATACATCCGGCAACTAAGCTTTAATGAAACCCAAAGTGTCCACATATCAAGAAATAGCAAGTTCAGCACACACACAAGAACAGCTTGCACAACCAAGTGTATGTACTCATTGAATAGCAGCAACATCACTCCAGAAAGTTGACTTTGTGCTTCATGGTTAAACTGATACAGCTTGGCAGGCTCGTTCACTAAACCACAGGGCTGACAAGTCCTTTAATGGCACTCAGAGGTCTAAGTGCTTACAGTATAAGACATCAGTAAAGCTCATCAATTTTTTTGGCTCAAAAAAAAAGACAACAATCCTATTATGACTATTATTACATTTACAGAAGTGTTTCAGCATCAGCACATTGGGTTTCCAGCCTGATTACAAGTAGTGGAACATGACAAATATGCACCTATATTGCAAACATCTTGTTGAATTTTTATTTATAAAACATGAGTTTCCAAGCAGATTTAACCAGGAATTATGTTCACACCCTTGAACTCTATTTCAGATCTGTTTTGAATGCCTGTGTCTAATAAATATATTGTCCTTTATTTCAAAGCAGAGTTCCAGTATAAATCACTCCTCTAATACTTTCTGAGCAAAAAATAATCTGTATTCCCACAGCATTTAAAGTGAGAACTTAGCCTGCTCTAAGTGCATGTTGCATAGTTATCTGCATTGTATTGTGCAGATAACCCCCCAGCACTTATTTCAATAAGCCAACCATCACTTCACTGATATCCCACAACTTTCTTGCAACCAAATCATCCATGGCTTTGGGCAGGAGTTCCTCCTCTTTGCAGTCCCCAAAATATTTTCCTGAGACTCCTTCAACATCAGGAGAAGAGGCCAAATAAATAGAGGTCTGGGCTCCTTCCAGAGGCGTTTTGAAGAAAGCCCATGACACCAAGTTGAATAGGGGTTTTGCCAGCAAAGGAATGTTCACGTATCTGCCTAGATTTGTTCTGACAATCCCAGGATGAAGTGAATTGACGGTGACTCCTGTGCCTTCTAACCGACGGGCCAGCTCCCTTGCAAATAATATGTTTGCCAGTTTACTCCGACTGTAACAAAAGCTTTTATTGTAACTTATTTCACTGTTCAAGTCTTCAAAGTTGATCTCTCCGTACTTGTAAAGCTTTGAGGATACTACCACAATCCTGCTTGGAGCAGAATTTTTAAGTAGGCCCAGAAGAAGGTTGGTGAGCAAGAAGTGACCCAAGTGGTTTACACCAAACTGCATCTCAAAACCATCCTCTGTCTTCATGTATGGGCACTGGAATACCCCTGCATTATTTATCAGAACATCCAGCCTTGGCTCTTCCTTTAAACAGGAAAGAAAAACATCATTCAGTTTTATAATTGTCACACAAAACACACTATTATGCTTAACATTTCTCATTGGCCCGTGTGAGAAGTAATTTTCTTCCCAGTTTTCTAAATTGTGACTTCTTGATATTCTCTTTTTCTCTTGCTGAAAAAAACCCTGTATCCTGAACTACTGCTAAACTGTGTACATGGCCTTAGGATGCAGGTACATTAGAGTAGGTCTCTAGCTGCTCTTAATGCTGGCAGACAACATAATCATTAGCTGCTCCTGGCACAGCTTTTTCTAGATCAATTCAGTGGTAACTTTTCTTCTAGTAAGTAACCTGTGTAACAGTATCACAGTATCACTTAGCTTGGAAAGGACCTCGAGGATCATCAAGTCCAACCTATCAACACAGACCGCATGACTAGACCATGGCACCAAGTGCCACGTCCAATCTCCTCTTGAACGCCTCCAGGGTCGATGACTCAACCACCTCCCCGGGCAACCCGTTCCAATGACGAATGACTCGCTCGGTGAAGGACTTCCTCCTCACCTCGAGTCTAAACCTCCCCTGGCGCAGCTTGACACTTTAATATGGTAAACTTCAGCCACAGGCAAAGGCTCTACTGTGCAAAAATGGAACAAAAAGTTAGCTCACAGAACTAACCTCATGGTTAATGAAAAAAAGGTCAAATTCTAGATCCACTATCTCACTGGGAGATGACAGTAAAAACTATGTTCCCATGATTCTACCATCTTTAAGATCATTACAATTCACTGTGTTGCTTGGTAACATCTACAGAGCAGAATTCCTTACAGAAAATTAACACTTATGATCCCAAGGCTTCATGAAACAATTTGACTCTAACAGGGTTAGTCATGAACTTCAGTGTGTCTACAAGACTGTGTCTTCAGATTTTTGTAACTCGCTCAGTACACACTATTTGATGTTCTGCTTTAGGGCTGACAAAAACTAAGAGTCAAGAAGGTATTTTACACTGTACAGAATCAGGAAACAAAATCCTCAAAGAGAGTGGTATGGATTATTTAAATGTATGCATGATACATCGTACACTTCATGCCTCAGCATCCAAACATTAAGAGCTCTCCAATTTACACAGAACAGTAACTTTTAAAAAAAAAATGCAGATTAAAAATCTGAATTCAGCAGTTTGATCCACCACTAACAACAAAAGACTGAGAAAGTATCACAGAAAAGGATTGCATGCATCAGAAACAAAACTATTACAGAGAAAGCTGCAGGAATTTCCTTTGCTGCTAATTTTTCAAACATAGTGCACAGACTGTAAGGCAAGCTGAGATTATTTTGCGTTATTTTGATGACAAAAATAGAGAACCTCAAAAATAAATTTAGAACATTTCCCTTCATTTGATTGCCATTAGCAGCAAAGATACAAAGAAAGCAAAACCCCAAGCTGCACTTGGCATTCAGTTAATGATGCTGGCACCCAATCACACAAAACATGAAGTACTTGAACCTCAGACTGGTTTCTGTGGGACTTGAGGTTGCTCAGACTTTCATGTAATTGGCTCCCTAAGGCATGTTCCAGAGAGCATCAAAATCATCTCTCTTCACTCAACAGAACATAATGGTTACTATCACTAAAAAAAGAAGGCCTGAAGAGGTGGTATTTCTTTCCTTTTTAGATTAAAAAGATGTAGTATCTGACTGAAAGATATATTTTCCAAGACTTAACACTTCAAGTAGCAAGAACTCCACTAGTGTTAATTTTTAGGACTCTTGAGATTAAATAATCTAGATTAATGTCATCAGTACCAAGCAGGCAGCTACAATCAAACATAAGAGCAAAAACATTGTTTTGACAAGCAGTACTACTGCTTATAGCTTCTGAGCTCACTTCCCATTCCTCCATGGAGCTTTCCAACATCTCTAAGTCTCATTTTTTGCAATGAGGCGATGGAGTATAAAGATGTAATCCCTTGCAGTTACAGAAAGGAAAACTCCTACAAATTGAGTTAGGCAGTAGGAGTGCACTGTTTCCCCATCCTGAAAATATTTAAGTCTTTCATCACAAACAACACACATACAAAAACAAACACCTAACCCCAAACAGCTCCAAAAATGCATCACAGGTTAGAGAACATATCATAAACATGGGTGGAACAGCTCTTGAATGTACTTTTTCTCCAGACATTAAAGTTTTAGAAAAGCTATTTGAAAATGAATGCAATAAAATTTTGGGGGTTTGTTGTTGTTTTCCCTCTCTTACAGCATCAGCATCTTTCAGGCACTTAAGCTACTCTCTGAGCAACAGCAGAACTTATTAAGCCTGGCTTCCCATGACTGTGTTTCATGACCTAAGCAGCAACATATGGTGAGTCTGAACTGACACCTTCCATAAGAATGGACTAGCACCTCTAATGGTGCCTGTCTCGTGTCTAATAATGCAGCTTCAACTAATCTAGCAGCATGCCTGTAAGATGGATTAACTGGATGTCCTGCTTCTCAAACTCTTGTTTTCATAAAAGCTGCAAAAATGTTACATAATTAAAAATTTTTACCTACTAAATTTAGCTAGCACTGACCAAGACGTTTGAAGGGGGTTAGGGTGGGGGAGGGAAGGTGTAGTCTGGAGAGCTGGCAGGAGGATGGCTAGAGCCTGTGAGCAGTGCATTTGTGAACTTCTATTTCTTTGGAGAAAAGGCTGTGCTATAAGACTAATTCAAAATAACAAAGGCAGGTTAATGTAGAGTCGAAAAGATGGACAGGAAAAAAAAAAATCACTTGTATCACACTGAAAGGAGTGTTTCATTTTCAGAACAGAAATGTAGTCGAGTAGCTTAGACGACTATAATGACCCAAACTAGCTAGGAATTTATGCTGAGATGCTAATTTAAAAATCACTGTTCAGTTACTTATACACAGCCCTGCGGTGAACTCAGCGACATCCCGTAGCCCCACACCGGACTGCCAGCAGGCGAAACAAGCTCTATAAACACGGAAGCCCGAGGACGCCGCCACCACCGCGCTGCTAATGTCGAGCTCATGCATCCCATGTCTTCTCTTAGGCAGTTCGGAGCCCCAGCGGCAGGCCAGGGCTGCTCCGCACCTGCCGATACCCGCTACGGGCGCCAGCAGGGCTGAAAGGCCCCAGCGGGCCGCACTCCGTATCTGTCCCGGCCGTACCTGAAGGACGCGGTGGCAGAAGGCGCGGACGGAGCGGAGCGAGGCCAGGTCCAGCTCCCGGACCACCAACTCACCGCCGTCCTCGCCCTCCGCCCGCTCGCCCACCTCGGCCCGGATCTCACGGGCCGCCCGCTCGGCCCGCGCCCGGTCACGGCAGCCCATGATGACGCGGGCCTGCATCCGCAGCAGCTCGGCCGCCGCCGCCCGGCCCAGCCCGCTGTTGGCCCCCGTGATGATCACTGTCTTGCCCCGCATGGAGGCCCCGGTGATGGCCCCGGGCCGGGCCGCGCCCCACAGCCAACGCCAGGCGGCCAGGAGGAGTCCCCCGCCCAGCACCAAGGCCGTGGCGGCCGCAGCCATCCCGCTGGGCCGAGCGGCGCTCCGCACGGCGCGGCCGCGCCGCCTGTCAGCGGGCCGCCTCCGGGGTGTATTAGCATTGGCCAGGCGACACGCTGGGCATTGTGGGGGCTGTGGTCCTGCGCTGCGCGACGGGGAGGAGCGGTGCCCGCAAAGTCGCCCCAGAACGGGCCCCTCATGGGCTGATCGGTGTGTGCAGGAGCATTCGGTGGCCTTCTCGGCTACGGTGTGGTCCCGACGACAATCTAAAGCAAACGGTGTGTCGTAGTCAGAGTTACCTCGGCAAAGCTGCCGTTTCCCACCCTGGCGCCAAAATAAAGTGCAGCAGTTGTCCAAGCAGTAGCACACTGTCCCAGCAGTGGCATGTCACTCCATGTGTGCAAAGGATGTTTCACTAAGGGTGACGTCCACGTTGGTAAATTCAAAGTATTCAGGGTTGTTCGCTGTTACTGAACTGACATAGAATGGTGGTACAGAAAAGTCCAGAAAGACCTTTCTGCCAAGGTGCCAGGCTCAGACTGGACCCCCTTGTTTTCTAAGCAGCATCTCAGAGACGAGTCTACATGCAGCTGGATCCAGGCTTACCCCCCACCTGTAAAGAATTCAGACCCCAGGTTTCCTAACTGAACAGGGACTGGTTTTGGCTAACAAAAATTTTCTTTCTGCATAAAATTTGATCTGCCATCATTAATCCTATTTAGAGTTTTTGGCTGGGATGTTAGTTTCTTCTTCATGAGTGTGACTGGCATGAGGCTATGAATGAGGGCATAAACTCACGGTACCCTCATGAGCATAAAAAGCTACATGTTTTGTTTTGGTTTCTGTTTTGGCTTTTTGTTGTTGCTGTTAGGGTCTCGTTGCTTTTTTTTTGTTTGTTTGTTTGGTTGTTTTTGTTTTTTTGACTGGAATGTTGTTAAGACTGTTCTAGTTTATGTCTACAAAAATAGAAACCCCTTTCCCTCAGCTGCCCTCCAATTTCAGAGAATTTTCTTGAAAAATTATTACCCACTAGCCAAATTGTGCCTTGGAGCATTAGACAATGATTGTAATGGGCAGAGACTACTCAGCAAGCTCAAATCTCCCCAGACATCCAGATTAATCTATAAGGTATTTGCATGATGAATAAGGTTCCATTCTCCCAACATGCTGCTAGGTGGGTATGCAGACAAGCAGCCATCAAGCCTGGGACAGTTGCCTGACAATTAAAAGACAGTGTATGATCTGAAAAAAGGGCATTTCGCTCAACTAACTTAGGAGAAGCTGGATTGGATATCAGTAAAAAATTGTTTACTGGAAGGTTGGTCAGGCACTGGAATAAATTGCCCAGGGAGGAGGTGGAGTTGCCTTTCCTGGAGGTGTTAAAAACACATGCAGACATGCCACTTTGTGACATGGTCTAATGGCCATGGTGGTGTTAGGTCACTGGTTGGACTCGGTGATCTTAAGAGGTCTTTTCCAACTGAAACAGTTCTATGAGTCTGGACTTTAGCATCAATTTGAATTCTGTGACTGAGAAAATACCACTAAATGTGAACTAAATGTGAATTCCACTGTATGAACTCTGTGTATCTCTTCATACATGCATTAGTGCTGTCAGGAATGACATTGTAATAGGTCTTCCTCTTGCGCTATTTGTATACAGATCAAAAAGATGCAAGAACGGGAAGGTCCTAAGCCCTGGCCAGTAGGTTTCATTTTTTCCTCTAGGTGGATGATTGATTGGAAATAAACATAACAGACGGTTCTATTTCCAGTTTATTCACTGGTTTACATGTTTACCCTGTCAGACATGAGATACCTCTGAAGTCTCACAGGGATCATGGATCCCAGTAGCGTTTTTCAGCATCAAAACTGAATTGCTGTGGTCAGTGAGAGTCAAGTGCCAGCAACTTGTGCACAACATGACTCTTTATGATTTCCTGCACCCAGTCTACATAGCCCTATCAATGTATGGATGCAGAAGAGCTGACAGATGTTCTGCTTCAACAACACAGTACTGGTGTCCCAGAAATTTGCACTCATGCTTTTGCAGTAAAGGTACACACACACTACATATTCCAGAGCTAAGGAATATTTCTGTATTCCTTGCTGATTCTGAGCTCTGACATATCTGCTAATAACATCTTTTATAATCTCCATTTGGTGAGGTAACTCTACCCCATCCTGGCAGACAACAACCAGGTCTCGGTTATTCATGTCTTCCTCACCTCTTGGCTGGGCTAGGAAATGTCATCTGTTTTGGGCACAAAGCCTTTAGCACTTACGAAATTCCAAGTACACCAGAACTCTGCAGTGTATCCCATGAACAACACATACTGATGTGAACACGTAAAAACCTTTCTAAGGATGTCTATTCAAGTTTCATGCAGGATCAAGGCTTTTGCCTTCAAAGAACTTTGTGGCTTGGACCCAGAATGTTCAAAAGATTGCCTGTGTTTCTAGGAGGGAAACCAAAATTAATGCAATGAAATTTTCTGCACTAGTAAGACAGCTCATTTGGACAGAAGAGACAAAACTTTCTCATAGGCCAACCTGAGATTCTGGAATGGATTCCCCTAGGAACCACAGACTATCACAAACCTTCACCAGCTTCTACTCTCATTACAAAGCGCATTCTTTTGGGTTTTGTCTCTTCTGGTATAAGTACACAGCAACCATACAACAGGACACTTGTTCCATTAGGGAGAGAAAGAGAACAAACACCACCTGACAGATGTTAGTTGTGTCCTTTGGAAGACACTCACATACATGGATGACACTGAGATAAAGGAACAAGGCAGAACAGCTCTGTGGTGTAAATTTACATGACTTCAACAGGCACCTGCCTCCTGGAAACTTACATGAGGTTGCCAAACTGAGTTCAAGTACATCACAGAACATCAGTAAATCCTAGTGAATCTAGTCAAGAAACTAAGAGTTCCATGAACAGTGTTACTCAGGGTATATTCTCTGCTCTGCTGTTTTAAAGCTTAAGTCCTTGACCCACTCAAGATACTCACATATCTCTGACTTCTGCTCAGCCCTAAGAAATCTGTTGGGACTTTTAGTATCTTTGAGACCTCTAGCTTTCTTTCAAATTTGGTTGCAAGTGGTCACTTCTGGCTCTAAACATCCAGAGGAAAGAGAGACATTGATTACACAAGCTCTGCATACAAAATTATGCTAAAACCTCTACACAGAGAACTGACAATGTTCTATAAAGCCAGCTTTATTTGAATAGGAAAATAATATAGAAAAATAAAGGGTTCCTGTAAACACAAAATAAGCTAACATTTCACTGGGAGATGAAACCTTGTGATAATGAACTGAACACACGCTTAAAAAGCAGACCACCAACAGGTAAACACATATATAAAGTGCCCTTTTGGTAATTTCAGAAATAGCCATCAAGAACTAGCACTGCAGCATGATTTTTGTTATAAAGAACCCTTCAACAGTTTTTTAGAGAAAATGTAACTCTTCTCTCTGTCTCTCAAACTATGTCTCAGGTTATAAAATCAGTACAAATCTTTCCCCAATAACACAGTGTTAGATCCAGGCAAGTAAAAAACCTAAACGGCTTAAAAATGTGTGTCCGCTTTTCCTCGGTGCAGGAGCTGTGCTGGAGGGAAGAGGCTTCTTGGCCTCAGCCCTTCCAACCCACCACAAAATGCTAATAAATAACTCTGTTAAAAACTTACCTATATGAAAAATATTCCCTTTAAAAGCTGTTTTACCCAGAAGTTAAATTTTTAAACACAGTGCTTACAATAAACAAATGTAGAGGTTTTCAGACATAGATATATAATATTTCCTTTAAAAGCTGTTCTACCCAGAAGTTAAATTTTTAAACACAGTGCTTACAAATGTAGATGTTTTCAGACATAGATATATAATGGTATATTAAGAGGCTGGTTCAGTTAAGAACCTAATTGCTAATGATGCTGTCATGTCACGCAGATTTATGGTATTTTTGAGCAACGCCATAGGGAACATGTGCAGCTATAGTGCCTAATTTCTGTGCTCCTTCAACGTGAAACATCTGGTCATCAAAGAATATGTGAGGGCGGATTTTCACCAGGATTGGTCCTTTAGGAGCTCCTGCTAGGAAAAGTGCCTCATCAATTTCCAAGCCCCAGCTACGAAGAGTCTTCAGCACTCTGGCTCCAGAGCTCGCCGCACTTCTGGCTGTGACCAGGAAGGTCCTTATGGGACAGTTTAATCGTTCATTTTTTGCATAGAACTTCTTCTGGAGTTTCCCTAGGTCTTCCAGAAAACCTTTCAAAGGACCCTGAAGGTGAAATACCAGAAGCATATTTAGTATTTGCCCATAGTTCCCAAAATAATTCTTTTATTGTCTTCCAGATTGCCAGTTACATACACGATTCCTTCCCTAATGCTATGCTACTCAGCAAATTCTATGAAGGACCCTGAAGGTGAAATACCAGAAGCATATTTAATATTTGTCCATAGTTCCCAAAATAATTCTTTTATTGTCTTCCAGATTGCCAGTTACATACAGGATTCCTTCCCTAATGCTGTGCTACTCAGCAAATTCTCTGTGTAATGTGTCCAAATGGGCCTGCAGTCTCACTAGAAATTCATTAATTGGTATGAAACTGATTCTCACTAAGCCCTACAATATCTTTTGCAGTATGAAGTATAGCTATAGTCTTTAATGTTCTTTAACACACTCAACTCTTTTTACTATGAACCATGAGCTGCAATTTTTCTTGTATGCAAAAACCAGTAACAGATTACACAGACATGACTGAACTCTTTCCAATTAAAGACAATATTATGATTACACTGATTAAAATAAGTGATACTTTGGGTCAAACTGTGATATATTTCACTGTCCAGTATTTTCATAAATTAGCTTTAATTTTGAGTTTACACCATTTTAAACAACAGCAGAATTGGTCTTCCAGTTTAAGCAAGTAGTAAAATTTGGTTTTTTAGACAAATGGTGCAGTCCTGCTTGGAATTAAGCACAGATATTATCCTGTTTCAGTAACTAGAATATTCCAGTGTTTGAAAATAATATTACTTAAACAAAAACCAAAACCAAACAAAAAAACAAACCTCAAAACAAACAAACAAAAAATCCCAAACCCAAGTAAATCAGTAGCAGCCTTTCCTTTTTCTAATGCTACAACTAAAACACAAATCACTGCCTTACAGAATTATGTAATCATTTAAGTGAAGTCCAACTATTATCTAACTCTACCAAGTGCAGTGCAAAGCTTTTAGCACCACATTTATGCTTCTTTTAAATACCTCCAGCGACAGTGATTCAACTACCTCTCTGGGAAGCCCACTCCAGTGTTTGATAACCCTTTCAGTGAAAAACTTTCTTCTAAAATCCAATCTAAACCTCTGCTGGTGCATGTCCTCTTAGTGAAGTGTAAGATCTGGTGAAAGAACTTCAATGGTGGGCTTCTTATTTCAAACATGCATTTTAAAGCATACACACACACTGTGGTGGGTTAAAGTTACCCATTCACATTAACTAAGCACGGCTGACTCAGTTGGGAAACTGAAGTGGAAATAACAGATGTTTCAAACTCACTGATTCAAAGAAGGACAAACCTGTGCAAGAGGCTTATTTTCATTCAGCTGTTCATGTTCAAAAAATCTGTCTAATCCTTGCTCTTTGACAATCTGTTCTGATTCATCAGAAAAGAGAACCGCATCCCCATCGAATGCCACTCTCAACTGTGTATCTGAGTAAGGAACATCTTTGTTGGCAGTGAACATTGTAGCTGATGCGATGCCTGGAAATGGATCAGAAAACCTCAGTTAGCATGTCCTGCAAACTCATTCATTAAACTGTCAATTGGTTCCAACAATTTATTTGTGGTGACCTTTATATACAGTGAGCAGAAACAATCACTAAGCTAAACTAAAGCTAATTTCTAATGGCTGTTCTGTAACATTTATATATGGGATCTGTTCCCTTGACAGAACTTCCTAGGTGTACTTCTTTTCACTTCCATATAAGAATATACAAAAGCTGAGGTGTGCTGCAAATGAGACAAAGCAGGAAGTTCCAACAAGACCATTGAATCAAACTATTTGCTATTTTGTAACTCCTTACAAAATGCACAAGTTTTTTTTTCTTGTTTTTTTTTTCCTTTAAGTCATATCAAACAGATGACTCTATTCAAGCAGAAGTTGAATAGACATGAGTACGTGTGCGTGTGAGTTCATTTCCTGTAGCACGGGTGATTAAGTTGTCAGTATCAGCAGGCTGAAGCTTCAGAGAAGACCAGCACAGAGAATTAGCCTGATTTTATTTGGCTAAGTAAAAATATGTGATAGTTTTGCAGCATATAAATTCATGACTTTCTGCATTTGATGGAGCACCATTGTTTTTTTTGAAAGACACACAATACATTCATTTTTTAACAAGCTCAATGGAGAGATAACAACAAAGAGTAATTTCAAACCTGCTTCTATTGCTTCTTGCACTTTTTCAGAATCTGCTGAGAGGTACAAGTTGGTAAGATATGCAGTCAGGTAACCGATAGGGCTTTTTCCTCCCGTCATACAGAACCGTTCAATTGTTAAGCCTAAAGTAAGAAGAGCACAACGTGTGACTCTGCCTTGACACTACAAATCTGTAGAAGGAACCTGTGCACAGGCACACTAGCCTATAGCTGAGAGGAACCTTACAAAACAAAAATGTGTCTACTGTAATGTTAACAAGTTAGACAACTTTAAATACAATATTTGGTCAGCCCTTGAGAATTTTTAAAAGATATCCCTCTAAGACAGCAAAATAACTGCTGCAAAGGTGTATGGATGGGAGGACATAAATAGCAAATGATAAAATTGTAAGGGCTTCCCAGAAATTATGATTCACAGCTGACAAGTTAAATCCAGAGCTCTGAGCACATTATCTTTTTAATTATCCTTATGCTGACACCCAAAAATAAATGCAATCCTCTGAAGAATGGGTGTAATATCAAAGAAGCTGCTTTTACCACGCCCAGAACAGAAAAAATAAAATGAATTAACTTTATTATGTAACAGCAAGCTGTTTCTACAAGGTAATATTTATTTCATTTACCATAGTGATTGATGCTGTTTATCAGTCTCACGCCCACTTGGGCGTGGTTATTAGTCATCAGGACAATATCAAACCGTTCTTCATCGTCAGGGTACAGTTCAAGAAGCCGAGCATTGACGTGCTCCAGAGCCTGCAGGTTAAAAATGTGGAAGTCAATAGATAAGTGCAAAGTGTCTTGCTCCTTAATCCCTGTGGTTTTTAAGGATAGGATTGTCTTGAAGAAAAATGTGGAAAACATGATAGTTTAACTTCCTGAACTTGTTTTATTCCCATCTGGTCTGCTGGTCCAAACAACCATTTGAATGGGTTGATTTGAAAGGAAGCAAGCCAGTTTCTTTTGTTGTTACAGAATTTATCACAGAAATACTTTTTTTTAGGATGCCACAATCATCCAGAATAAATCAATGCATGGTGAACACTGCCACAATCCCTCTTAATCTCTTTTTTATCTTGTCCACTTGAAAATTGCTCTTGTGAAATTGAGAAGAAACCATTAAGGAATTTATATGTACAACTACTCATATACTTGTTTTGCATACACAAATGTGAATTTGGGCCATTTACTTATGCAAAGATTCACTGACACAGTTCAGGTGCTCACATGTTGAGGACTGTTCTAAAGTTATGTGCAGAAAGTCATACCCTGTCAAACATGATTACCTTGACAGCTCTGAGGAGACACATTGATTCGAGACCTCTTTAAAGACAATGGGCCAACAAGTCATATCCAGAGTCTGGCATTCTTATTTCCTTGACCTTTCAACTGCTCATCTCTCTCAGTATCTATCTGTTCTCTCACCTTATTTAGGACCTTATTCCTTTGGAATAAAATTTACTTTTTGTTCTAGGTTTATACGCAGGCCTCTGCTTTGGGATTGTGAATGGAATTCCTTCTGATTACAGTGGCAAAATCCACAATGAACCATCAAATGAATGCAAGATGGGTGGATTTTGACTGAGCTGCTTTAAAAAGCCAGGTTAGTTGTTAATTGAAACACAGATTTCATAATTAAGTTCTAGGTATCTCACTGTAAAATGCATGGCTATGTCATGAAGGATTGCTTAGGAAGCTTCTTCAGTGAGAGCCTGATATAAGGCTTAGGAAAAAAAAAATCTTGGCACAGTCATAACCCATTTCTATTGCTAATACTCTACTGCACTGATAATTTCTTAAAGTATTAGAGAGTACAGGGGAGTGGAGGAGGAGATGCCATTTTTTGTCCAGTGCCCAGTAAACTTTATAGCCCAAAGAGATTTTGGCCTGTGATTAAAAGCTACAATCATGAGATATAATGCCTTTAAGTTAGTATCTTGAAGACTTCAGTAAAGGATTCCAAAACAAAAATATATTACAACTTTTTCTGCCTTGTCTCCAAGTAAAAAGTCTCACCCAAAAAATGCACCTCTAATGATTCCTGTGATTCATCTAATGATTCTTGTGACTCATCTAATGATTCCTTTAAGCAATATACGAAGAGTTCAAATGCACACAGCACACTGGAAGGGAACAGAGGTCAGGATGCCTTTAGCTGGGCATAGCTAGCAGCTATAATTTTCAAAGTGTGAGGAGTCAAAACAGTCAAATTTTATTTATATTCAAAATGAATTTGACAGAGCTCTTAAAATTCTCATGAAAACTGTGCTAGATGGGCTAGCTGCCACAGAGAGGAAAAGATGTAAGCAAATTCACCAGAAAGTCTAGGCTCACTGGTGTACAAAGTGAACTATTTTATGGCCATGCTTTTATGTTAAGAACACCTTTACACTGCTGAATACTGCATCCAGTAAATAGAATAATACTGAATCAACACTGTCTTTAATCATAGCAGTTCTATTACAAGTGGGACCTAAGAACGGAATGAGGAACTAAGATGATTTCACTTATTGGTTTGGGTGTTTTTTTTTTTTTTTTGCCTGCGAGGTTGCCACAAACTTAATTTGAGGATCTATCCTAACTGAAAAGACCTTGGAACATGTGCACTCCGTGTCCAGCAGAAACTGCGGGCTGTTCCTCGCGGCCGGCTCAGGTGCGAAGCGCGGAGCCGGGAGACACAAACTGTGGTGCTGAGGTAAAACTGCGGTCCCGGTGATGCTAGCTGAACGTGATGTCCCGCAGGCGCTTAGAATTGCAGTCGGCGGAAGGGAAAGAAATGGGGAAAGAAGGAGGGGAGGGGAAAGGAGGGGAGACTGCAAAGCCTTAGAGAAATGTGGAAATAATGCTAGACTCCCTGGCCCAGGCGCGCTCCGGGCTGGGGGGGTGGGGGGGTGGGGTGTCAACCTCTCGGAACGCTTCCCCGCCCAAGGAAGATTCGGACTCCTCCTCTTCCCGAAATTTGGCCTTGCAGCATCCTCCGCTCCCCGTCGCACCGCCCCGGCCCGGTTACCTTGACGAAGTAGAAAGCCGGTCCGGGTTTCAGTGTGACATTCTCGTTGTTCTGCTGGTACTCCACGTACTTCTCTACCCCTTGCTCCTCGTAGATCCGCCGCTCCTCCACCAGATCGAAGAGGGCACGGGAGGAGACAGCCACCGTGATGGCGTTCTGGGGCTTGGGCTGCAGAGTGAGCGGAGGGTAGCGCCGGCGAGTAGCCCCCATCCCTCAGTCCCCAACCTCCGGATACCCGACCCCGGCCCGCTGGCGCGTCCGCCCGCCCGAACTCACCGGCCGGGGTCTCTTGGAAACCAGGTTGTCGTAGAAAGCCTTGGCCGCCGCCCAGTCCTGCTCGGCCTCTTGGAGCCGAATCTCCTCGGCGTCGCTGGGCTGGGCTGTCTCGGGGCCGGATCCGCTCATGGTGCCTACCGCGGCGGCGGACACGGCTGCGGTGCGGCCAGGCGGCGGGGAACGGGCGCGGCCGTAGCCGGTACAAGAGACCGGGAAGCGGCGGCTCTGGTGGCCGCCCCTCCGCCCCGCCCCGCCCCGCTCGGGCAGGGGGAAGTCATCCGGGCGTTGGCTTTCCCTTCGGCTGTGCCGCGCCCGCGGCGCCCGGCACGGAGTGGCAGCCCGCCGGCAAGGCAAGGAGCAGCACCGGCCGCGAGGGGCAGCGGGGCCACAGCCTCCCTGCATCTCACACCCCGGATCAGCTGGGCCGCAGCCTCCCTCGTCTTGGCGCCGTTCGTGGGGTGAGCAGGGGCCAGAACTATGAAGAACACGCTGTAAGTGACAGCGTACACAGATCTTCAGCAGGCACAGATCTTCAGCGGCCCCATCCTAGCGCCTTCTGTGGCACCGGCTGCTGTTCTTGGAGCAGTGGTGCACATAGCTGCTGTAGGCAGTGGCCACCAGCACTGATTTGATTACAACACTACGGATTTGTTGTTTAGATGCAATGGCTTCATTGATTTCACGTTAACTGCGTCACATTTCCAGATTTCATACACAGCATAGTAATAATGTCTTTAGCAAGGTGGGCTGAAATTGACCTGAGGGTCCTCTGTTCCACACAGCAACACTGAAAGTATCTTTTAAAAGACACGTGATAAACTGCTTGTGTGGCATCCAAGCTGGGGGCAGGTGTTGATCTGTTAGAGGGTAGCAGCGCTCTGCAGAAGGACCTTGACAGGCTGGGCAGATGGGCAGAGTCCAGCAGAATGAGATGTAACACATGTAAGTGCCAGGTTCTGCACATTGGCCACAACAACCCCATGCGGTGCTACAGGCTGGGGTCAGAGTGACTGGAGAGCAGCCAGGCAGAAAGGGACCTGGGAGTACTGGTTGATAGTAGGTTGAACATGAGCCAGCAGTGTGCCCATGTGGCCAAGAAGGCCAATGGCATCCTGGCCTATAACAGGAATAGTGTGGCCAGCAGGAACAGGGAAGTCATTGTGCCCCTGTACTCAGCACCTCTCAAATGCTTCTGGCTACCACTGCAGACATGCTTACCAGAAAGACAGCAAAGGTCCCCAAACTGATGAGCTTGAGGGGAGAATGGAACGTGCAGAAGGAAGCAGATTCCTTCTGAGCTAGTATGGGATTTGTCATGACAGATTCACAGCCAGCAGATTGGTAGCCAGTGACCCAGAGGTATCTGTACATCATAGCACCTAGGTGTAAGCACTGTCCAAAAGACTCATAACATTTTGAGGGGCACTCTAAACATTGTTTCTCATCCTGATCACTGCATAGTCTGTCAAATTGTCAAGTCTTTGTGCCTCCATCCAGTCTCCAAAAAGCACCATAACTATTTTTGCTACATTTGCCTGTTGTGGGTTTTGCTGTTATGTTTGTTGTGTTTTTTTTTTCAATGTGACTTCCCAGTGAAAGGAGTCTTATGTGATTATACCATCTGTCTGGCATTGCCCAGTGATGCCCAGTTCCAAATGAATTTTACAGAAGGATAAAGATCTCAAAGAGGTTTAAATTCCTAAAACGTTTAATGAAGGGCAGTGCGTAATTTGTTGCCCTTTTGGGGAAAGGACTACTGCAAATGCTTTATCTGCCTGATCAAGCAAATACTCCCTGGATAATCAAATCTGCCATCTCCCAATCTGCCACATTGCCTGTTGCCCAGCTAAGCAGGGAGGAATCTGGATGCAGAGAAGTAGTGGAAACAAGGAGGCTATGAGAAATGGGAGTTCATACTGGGGAAGGAAGACTGGAAATATGCAGTAAAAGCAGAGCTACCGAGAGTAGTATATCAGGAAGAAAAATTGAAAAAAGAGAAGTTAGAATCACTAGGCAATTGTTGTCATAGGAAGGTGTAAAAGTCATAAGAAATCTGAACATACTTGATTTTAGTGGTTCTGCTACTGATAGATGTGCTTGTTTTCCTTGAATTTTGATCCTGAAAATATCACTCTGGTGTCATGCTCATAGCTGTAGCATGACAAACTATTGAATACACCTGGTCCCCTTCCAGAAGTCAGGTAGGACATATCCACATCCCTGCTTTCCAACCCTCTTTTCTGTGAGTGTCTGGAAGCTTGTTACCAGGCTAAGCAGCCAGAGTTGGAAGAGCCTGGAAGAAGGGTTCAAGTCACAGAACATCTGCTTATGCTTCCAGTCACTACCACTGTTCTATTCAGAGACTTCAACATCAGTCTGAGAAGAGGCTATTCCTGGTTAAGTACTGCAGGCGAGTCCATTTCCCATGGAGAAGAGGAGAAATAATGGAAGGAATCAGGAACCAATTCTCTGGTAGTTACAAAACTAAACTGTAATTTCTGCATGACCTGTAGCAATACATTTCCCAGAGTGGTGCCCTAGTTGAATACTTTTCATGCTGTGGTCCCCGCCACCTTGCAGGAGAAAAATCTGAGCTCCTCAAGCAAGATCTGCAGTTTTTATTTTTGTTTCCTGCCTCCATTGTCTGCCTAAGAATCACCACTCAGAATCACCACTCAGACCATGAAGACTCCCTTTAACCTTTGCAAGACACCTGAAAACCTAAAAGGCAGTAACTTGGTACTGGGCCTGAGCAGTGGTGTTGAAGTGTTGCTGCTGAAAGCAGCACTATGCTAACAAATATTTTGCTCGCCAGACCCACATAGTATCTCTACATAGCACTCAGCTGTGTGAACATATGCACTCCTCTGAGGTGTCTGTTCATTGCTCAGTTTTGCTTGCTGCTGGCATGGCTTCCATTTCCTCTTTTGCTGGAGATTGTGAACTGAAGGCCTAATATGAAAGCCTTTCAGCCACTTTCCAAATGCAGAATGTAGCAGCCTTATCAACACCGAAAAAGTGCAGTAATGCCTGTGGGGTTCCAGTAAAGACCTATATCATTCTTTTACTAAATCTGAGTGAGAAATAGGAATGGATTAAAAATTCAGTGACCTGAGCTAAGCTAGAAGGGAAAGGAATTTTCTGCTATCACCATTCATTTGTAGGGTATTTATATTTCAATAATAAAAAAATATATTGCTATCTTTCTTTGTATTTTTTGTGCAGCAAAAGTAAGTAATGCACATACTCTGTTATAAGCAGTCAAATTAAAAGAAAGTTCCTCTTCCTAAACTGCTAATATTTTTCCCCTGTGAAGAGCAATCACTAAGAAGTATTGATGTGTTTTTGTCCAAGAAGGAGCTAAAAATGTATTGCTAATGAGATCAGGAGTCCTGTAGAATAAGTATGGTGTTTCCGAGAGGAAGGAACCTGAAAAGGACTTTGATCTAGGTTAACTTGCTGTGGTAAAATATGTGGCAATGCTGCACATTACACCTGATCTGTTCCAGGATGATTTGGAAAACCCTCCTGACTGTAGATAATATAAATATTTCTCATGCAATCTTAGAATTCAAGATCTGACTCTTTAAAACAGTTTGCAACTGATTTTCTATATGTTTCCTACAAATCCTCAGTATGGATCTCAGGAGGTCTGTATTCCTTTGGCTGTCTGCCTCCTGTTGGTCAAATTTAATCTAACGCAGGCAGAGATAAAAAAAAAGCAGCTGGCACAAAAGATATGCATGGTGAAGCTGCACCATGCCTTGAAGGTATAGGCATTCACACTAAAGAAATCTTTCTGTTCTGTCATGATGCCTTCTTAATTCATCTAACAGTCATTGAAATTGTTTTGGTCCATCCTCAACAGTTCTTCCCATTCTCTCTCTCTTCCTCTTCTCCCCTTCCTCTGGATTTGTGCAGGGAAACAAGAATTCAAAAACCTGTGTCATCACACTATAATCTATGGCAACCACTTTGTGTCTTTTCCTGGCTTTGATTAGCTTGCTGGTGGTCTTCCTTTAATGTTTCTTTGCAACATCCATATGAATTACCTAGTAACATAGATCTTGTGGTCTTCTAAAGTGATCTATTCCATTTCCATCACTTTGAGCATGAACTCATTTCAGTGTTCATATCATGTGAGGTGACAAGCAAAGCTGAATGTAGCACAAGTACAGAGGAGGCATAAGGTTCACTGATTTGTGATCTCTTTTCCCTAAGCCATCCTGTTTAATTATTGCAATGGAAGTTTTGTTTCTCCTACTAAAGTTCTCTATCCCTTAATCTTGTGAGGATGAATGCTACAGTCGAGTTGTGTCTAGCTTTATGGAGATTTCTTCTCTCTAGAGGGCTTCATATATATATTATTTTTTTTTCTATAGCATATCTATAGAACTGAACTGTCTTTCTAAGTCTTCTGAGCTGAGAACCAAATTATTACCTTACTGTACCCTGAGAAAATCTCATTATGTAGTTTCAAGTTCCAGAAGAATCCTGAATTCAGACAAAATACTGTTTTTACCTAAACATTAACTAAAAACATAGGAAAACATTGCCTCAGCTCCAATGCTGAATATACCTGCCCCATCTAGTAGTTAACCACAGGGAAAATTAAGAAGCACTCGGTGACTTCTCTTATGATAGAACAGGAGTTCAGCTTCAAGCAGTGCTTCATCATCTCATCAAGATCAAGAGCATGGAATACAACAAATAAGAATACCTTCTTGTTGAAAATCTGTGGTCAGCAAAAAAACCCAACAAAAGGCACATATGCTATCACAAAATAATTGCATTGGTGTTTTATTAGTTAGTTATGAATCAGTAATAGAGGCATAACTTCTGTATTAAAGAGAAAGGAAGAGAGAGAGAAAGGAAAAATGAAAGAGAGAAAAGAGAAAGATAAAGATGAAAGAAAGGAAAGGAAAGAAAGAAAGAAAGAAAGAAAGAAAGAAAGAAAGAAAGAAAGAAAGAAAGAAAGAAAGAAAGAAAGAAAGAAAGAAAGAAAGAAAGAAAGAGAGAAAGAGAGAAAGAAAGAAAGAAAGAAAAAAGAAAGAAAGAAAGAGAAAGAAAGAAAGAAAGAAAGAAAGAAAGAAAGAAAGGAAAGAAAGAAAGGAAAGAAAGGAAAGAAAGAAAGGAAAGAAAGGAAAGAAAGGAAGGAAAGAAAAGAAAGAAAGGAAGGAAAGAAAGGAAAGAAAGAAAGAAAGAAAGAAAGAAAGAAAGAAAGAAAGAAAGAAAGAAAGAAAGAAAGAAAGAAAGAAAAAGAAAGAAAGAAAGAAAAAGAAAGAAAGAAAGAAAGAAAGAAAGAAAGAAAAAGAAAGAAAGAAAGAAAGAAAGAAAGAAAGAAAGAAAGAAAGAAAGAAAGAAAGAAAAAGAAAGAAAGAAAGAAAGAAAGAAAGAAAGAAAGAAAGAAAGAAAGAAAGAAAGAAAGAAAGAAAGAAAGAAAGAAAGAAAGAAAGAAAGAAAGAAAGAAAGAAAAGAAAGAAAGAAAGAAAGAAAGAAAGAAAGAAAGAAAAGAAAAAAGGAAGGAAGGAAGGGAAGGGAAGATAGGAAAAAAGGAAGAAAGAGAAAAAGAAATTTAACCCAGGAGGTCAGGATTTGACTTGACAGTATTGGAATTGCTTTGTAGACAGTTACAGAACACAGAGGTGAAAAGAAAGAAAAAAAAAAAAAAGAAAAAAAATGGGGAACAAGAAGCTTTGTCCCTGTTCCAACCTTAAGTGGAACAATATTTGCATTACAAAACAGCCACACATAAGATGGAAGGTGGACAGATTATACACGCAAACCCTATGGTGTTCCTAGCTCCTGCAGAGTAAAAAGTGCAGTATCATGAATAATTTTAAATTCAGCTCTCTATAATAGAGATGGTTGTTCAAATATTTTTCATTATGCACTAATTATCTCTATAATAATAGAAGTAAATGAAGGCTCCAGTCATGCAAACAACTCCACAAAGGGACATGTCTGTGCAAAACCAGACTGAAATGTTGAAAGGTTGTTGATTCATTTTACCATAACAAAAGATATTCTAAGATTCACTTTAGCAATTACATGTTCTATTCTGCATTAAATACCCATGGTTGAGCTCTTAGGTTGCACTACCTTCCAAAAGGGTCCAAGTTAAGTATTAAATTAGGTTAAAATCTTTAATGAGAAAATCATATTGAAAAAGATTCTTACATCATATTTTTATGTGCTTGTACAAAAATACAATGGATGTATCAATTACTCCCTGTTGTAGTATGCTAGTTACGGTTTTAAAAAGTGCAAGAATAAGCAAAACTGTTTATCCTCCCTGCTCTCTGAGGCATACATAGAAAACCCATTCCAGCCCAGAGCAGTTTCCCACCCATTTCCTGAATAGAACAAGGTATCAAACAATGTATGTGCTGGAGTGACACTGATGGAGGTTACTGCTTGGCCCCTACTGCAACTGCTGAGTAGCACCAAGGGCTTTGAGAAGCAAGAGTAATGGCAAAGCAGAACCATCAGAGCAAAAGTATCCATTGATTGCAGGAGGGCTCTGGCTGCCTTTCACACATACATTGGCAAAACCAGATCCACTGTTTTTGTGAAACAGAACATCTTTCCTCTTTGCATACCTAGTAAGTTTCAGTCTACCCTTACCCCATGGCATAAGTCACAAATACTGAGACCTGTGCAGCAGACTGTGAGGCAGAATTGTTGTTTACATAGCCAGCCCTTCTGATGTTCTTTTTGAGGACAACACTTTTTCTCTTGTTTCTTAAGAACACATAAAAAAAACCAAAATGCAACACTTCCTACATGCTCCTAGATAATAAAATCTAAGATTATAGTCAGATAGATGGGCACATTTCTTCAAGCAAGGACTGTGTGACCTTGTAATTACATCTATTAATAAAGGAGACAAGCCTTAATTGTAGCAAAGAGTGGTTTTGACTCCACAAAGTTACCACCCAGTTCCAAGAAGAGTATTGTAAGTGATTAGTGCAGTGCTCCTGAGGGGGAAAGAGAAGTGTAAATACAAGAGCTGATTTAGGGCTTCTCTAAGCTATGGCTTCAAACCTGTCAGCAACCTGCACACAACATCTCTGTTATTTAAGTTATGATGTGATTCTGGATTTCAGGGAATGTTCATTTCTGGTTCAGTTTCCCTCCCTCCTCTTGGTGAGTTAAGCATTTGGGAGAAAAGAGGTAGGGAATAAAAGTGAAGATAATCTATTATCATTTTTGTTATGCTAGTTTCCAGGAGCTTCAAAAAGCATCAGGGAGCTGTTATGTGTGATGCTGTAGGAACACACAAGAAGCTGCTTCCCATACAACATCCCTCCTTACTTCTATAGTCCTCTCACCAGAAGGAAGATTGTTTTTGCAGACCTGTACAAGCCCAAGCATTAAGTGTGAGGTTTGCACAGTTGTCCTGCCTTGTGTGCTTTCCCACAGCCAGGATGCCATTTCATGTATTTTCAAAGCAGTGCTTTAATCCCTGTCCTGCACTTGACCCCCAACTCAGCCAAGGACACTGAGCTGACCTAGCCAGTGTGACCACTAATGGGAATTGCCTGCTGCAGGGATTCATGAGACAAGGTTATGGGACTCACCTGCAATTGAAGATGAGCGACACACTCAAAAGCTTCCTGAGCTATGGCTTCTGCTGTGTTGTGTAAGCTAAAACAGTCCTCGGACTTGTTCAGCAGCACACCATGCATGTATCAGGGTAGAAAATGCTCTACAGCCTGCTTCTAGTTCTCTTGAAAGTGACTTTTAAGTTGTATTATTTACATCAAAGCAGTATTTAAGTTTCTCTGTTTTCAATATTTTTCTTGAGGACATGAAAAGATAACAATATGAGCAGCAATGACAAGAGTAACAACAGTAATAACATAAAAGCAATGTTTTCAGTAGGAGGCTTTTATGATCCAACTCTCATTTTACATGGTGCTATAAAATCACAGAACAAAAAGATAAACTCAATTGTATTTCAGTAGGGCATGGATCATGTAACTAGGTGATCTGAGTTATATTACCAGCTTCAGCTCCTGACTTTGAACAAAACACATAAACTGCCCTGCTTTCATCCTCTTTACACAGAATCACAGAATTTTCCTTCCTGTACAGAATTTTCCAGGTTGCATGGAGTCATTATAATTTTTTTTCTGTAGAGCGAAAGGTATGTATATTTCACTCCACTGGACATTTAAGTTGCACCCTGGACACTCTTTCATAGGGAGAACCTGATTTGACCATGTTGCTGAAGTCAGTGGCTTGGGTAAATATGTGTGTAATGCTGCCACATGTGTGGGAATTAGTCCAGACCTTTGAATCCAATATGTTTAAACAAAGTTAATGCTGAGACTCTCCAAAGGTCCTGTAGGCAAACCCTGTGTAGAACTCAAAAGCTAGAAGATACAGGCTTCTTCCAAAACATGGAGAGTCTGTGAGAATTTCACTCAAAGTTAACTCAAAGATCTTTAATAAAGGACCTTCACAGCAGCCACATTGGGTATTGGTATATCAACGTGGCAGCAGCAAGAGCACAGCACAGCTAGCAAGTGTTTTTACAACCTAGGCTGACCCAATGCTTCTGTGCCTGTCCCTATCAACACTGGAAAACTCAGATTTGTCTTTGTGGGCTGTAGTCACAACCTTGATTCCTGCCATGTGAGCATACTTCAACAAGTAGTTTCTGTTCTTCTGAAGTACAGATTTCATTGTTTTGTAGACCTTGTATGTATATTACTGTGTGAAACTCAGTGGTCTGTAGCATGTAAGAGGTTATACAAGTTAATAAGAGTTTTGTTCATGTGTTCAAACTCAGTAAATTGCTGTAGGATGGAATTGAGTGGACTGTTTGGAGTTGTCTTAGTCTGAAGAGACTGTGAACATGAAGAGAGAAGGGCTCTGACAGTTCAAAATGGCCTGTTCAGATTTGCCAGTGCTCTGGTGACAGTGCGTGCCACTGCCTGTGTTTGGTTTTAATTAAAGTATATTGAGTGTTTTGTGACCTGCAGCCATGTCCTTTTATATGGCCCCATCTGTTTGCAGAGACTGAAAAGATTATTTTAAATCAGGATTTATGTGATGGTGGGGTGCAACTGGTGAGTTAAAAGGCTGAGCTAGTCCTGAGCTCATCCTCTAACAACATTGTTGCAAGACCCACTGCTAATCACAAAATTCAAGCTGAAAGTCTGGTGCCTGGACAAATTTTGATTTGGATAAGTACATATTAAATGTACTGCATAGGAAGTAGGAAAAAAGAAAAAGAGCAAGAAAAAGCTTCCTGAGTCTAGCTCCTTGAATTGACAACAATGTGAATGTATTTGAAAATGTGTACATTAAAGCCAACTTGATGCCTCTGTGCCAACATACGTAACACAGGGAATAAACAAGAGACGTTGGATGTGTGCTTGCCTGCAGGGCTGTGATATGATTGGCATCATGGAAATGGGATGAGGTGGCTCCTAAGACTGGTGTGTTGAAATGAAGTGACACAGGCTCTTTAGGAAGGACAGACAGGGAAGGTGAGGTGGGTGTATCACCCTCTGTGCCAATGGTCAGGTGGAGTCCATAATGCTCCACCTGGTGATGGATGATGAGCTAGCTGAGAGCTTATGGCAAAGGATTAAATGGAGGGCAGGGTCAGGTGACATTATAGTGGAGGCCTGCTACTATCAAGAAGAAGAGGATGAGGCCCTCTATAAATAGATAGGAGCAGCCTCACTTTCACAAGCCCTGAGATTTCAACCACCTCAGTATCTGTTGGAGAGACAACACAACAAGCCGTAAGCAGTCCAGGAGGTTCCTGGAATGTGTTGACAGAGAAGCCAACAAGGAATGGGGCTGTACTGGACCTCGTTCTCACCAACAACAAGGGTCTGGTGGGGAATGTGAAATTCTAGGGCAGCCTTGGCTGCAGTGATCATGAAATGGTGGACAGGGTGCACAGCAAGCTCACTACCCTGAACTTCAGGAGAGCTCCTCAGTTCCAGTAGGCCTGTCATGAAGTCAAAAAATGAAGGGAAATAAAAAAAAAACCCAAATCTTCTATTTTATTGTACTTTCCTTCATCATAATAGTTTCTAAGGAGTAAAAAAAGAACACTGATCAAAAAGCTTTTAATACTCTAGAATTTGGTTATTTTTATCTGTGAGTTACAGCATATTGGCAGGAGGGTTTTTGGGCATCCAGGTGAGAATGGAGTATGCTCAGTGTAGATTACATGTTCAGCAGGTTCTTGCTGACTCAAGTAAATTTCTTCCGAACATGCATAGACAGATTTTCCAAAACCTCAGAACTTGACAAATTTGATTTTAAGAAGTACAGCAAAAGTTACTTTAAAATATTAATGTGATCCAAACAATACATTTTTCTCAAATTGCCTTCTAGGAGGCAGAAGAATAAATTTTGCTGAAATAACTTTTTTTCAGTACAGACTGAATTAATAATAATAATTTTTTAAAATTGCAAAACATTAAGAGTTTGGCAAAGTAAAAATATTAGTCAGCTTTAATTGGAGCTGTTAATACATATTCTGCCAACAATGTATCCACTCCAAAATGGGAGCAGTCTTTTCAGATGAAGAAAAAGCTGTGAAATAACTGGTAGCCACATTTTTGGGTTTTATTAAGTGCCAAGAAAAAGACTGTAAATAGCAAAATGTGCACCACATGTGATTCTGGGGAAGTGAAAAGGTAAGTAGTCAGTTAAAGTATAGCACAAAAGCATCGACAAAATGAAGCTTTCAGAGGGTTTGGCCACCATTTTCATAGTATGTCCTATTAAAGATAGATGATACTGCAAAAAAGATGTGAAAGCAGCAATCACAAAGGTTGTCATGCTAACCATTCTGATATCTTACAAAAAAAATAATAAAAAAAATAAAATCCATAGACACATGATTTGCTATTAACCACTCTGAAGTGTTCTTTGTGAAATGGTCTCCTGTCATGTTTCATCAGTAGAAAGTTAAAATCCTGTTACCATATACTTCAGCTTGTATAATTGCACTAAGGTCATCACAAAGAAAAGAAAAAGGATAAATATCTCTTCCTGTCCCAAACAGACTAATTAAGGGCTTGCCTTGGCCTTTTACTATGTATTTATTTTGAAAGTTTGCAACGTACTTAAAGAAAAAAAAATCCTACTATAAAATAATAAATGTATCAAATATAATATATGTGATATGAGTCATGAATATTAGATGAATTATTATTGTTCCTCTAGAAAAAAAAAGAAGTAATTTACAAAGAAATCTGTTAAGGAAGGCATATAAAAATCTCACTCATATTCAGAAAAAAAAAATGGACAGGCTGGATCACTAATGTAGAATTCTGACTTTGGGTGATTGTTTTTCCCATTGCTTTTTAAATGTAGACATGTAAAATAGTTGGAACACAACTGTAAAAGGAATTGGTGAAAAAGATCCAAGCACAGAGCTGCACGCAAGTCTGCAAGGCCGTGGCCATGTTAAATATATTGCGAACATGGTCTTACAGCTGCTGCTAACAGGAAAAGAGAGGAAAACCAAGCCTTTGTAAACCTGTCCATCAAGAAATGTTCTTGTAGTACAATGAGATACCGTACAAACCATGATCCTTCTGCTTACACTGACTGGATGATAAAGGCCAAGCTGAACAATTTGGAGGTGCTGCATTTTTTCATGCTTATATATTTATTGCTGATGGCCACAGGAATGCTCACTTACTGCTGTTTGCTAAAAAGCTTAATTTGAATAGTCTACTCATGACAGGATTAAGTGTTTTGGGCAGAAAATTTTTGCATTCAGGTGTCTGGAGAAATCTTTGTCTATGCAGCCTCAGTAGCTAAAAATATCAGGATGGATATGGAACAGAAGCAATATTAATTTATTGTTAGGGATATCTCCATCATTTAGCAAAGGTAAGCTCATACTCTTTGACATATCTCCCCTTTCCCAAGATGTCCAATAACATCTACTCAGTATGTACTCCTGGAAAAAATATGGAGATAACAAGGTGGTTTTATGTGACTTTTTGCTATATTTCTTCCTAATCTCCTGAAAATGAAATATATCATCTGAGTTTTCTACTTCAACATTTTTTTTCTAACAGGGTGTTTTACTCCTCCATAACATTGAGATGATCATAGTCCTGGCAGGGCAACAATCTATCCAAGTGCCAGCAGAGAAGCTCCCACCTGATAAGGAGACTCAAAACTTCTGATCTAGTGGATGATGATGGTGCCAGCATGTGTGTCTTCTGGGAGATAGGAATGTCGATCTCACCCTGCGGTAGGATTTCTTCCCCTTTGCAACAGCTTTGAGGAGCAGCAGCAGTGGCATTGATTCCAGCTGCTGCTGCCTAGCTGAATGCCAAGACAGATAAACTGTTGGATGTTTTTAGCAGTTTCTCCATGAGATAGTAAGATAAACATGAGAAACATAAGGAGATATTAAAGAGAAGATGATAATCCATTTTCAGGAAACATCATTTTTTTCAGCAAAAGAGTCCAAATTTTATCAAGTGAAAACTTCTCCTGGAGGACTTGCCAAAGTAAATCTCTTTGATGCAAATAGTTTAAGCAAAGACATTTACCTTAATCTACTGTGTGGTGACTTGGTCTTCTGATACAGAGAATAATTACGGGTGTTTCCAGAATTGCTGTGGTCTGCAAATCCTCCAAACCTAAAATAAGCACTTATAGTGTTCCCACTTCACCACTCTGATCTTACAGTCACTTACATTTCTCTTTAGTTTAATAATATCTAATGCCTTTAGACTTTGCTACTTGAAAACTATTTTACTGACTTGTGGAGGACAAATTAAAAGTGCATGTCCTCATTAACAGGTTTTTTTCAGCTTAACAGCTTTATTATTGTGCCTGTGCTAAAAAAGGATAATATCTAATGAAATGAATGACCCACAAAGAACTTGCTCAAAGGATAGTACAAAATGGAGAGAAAAGATGAGTGTTTAGCTGTTGAAATTTGTATTTTCATGCAAGTTGAGCTTTGTGCCATTTTGCCACCCCAGATATTTTCAGTTTCGTTTATTTGTGTTACAGTAGTAGTGACAATACAGTTAAATATAGCTTCTGAAAACAAGATCTCTGCCTGTTTCACTTGTATTCTACTGTTCTTTCATTAAACATTTCTTCATCTTTGCAGAGCCAAATTCTTACAATAATAAATCAGAGACACCTAAGATTCTTGCCAAGTCAAATATCTACAGTTTCTGGCAATTATGTAATTTCCAGATTTGCTGCAATGGCTCTTGCTGATAAGTCAATTGTCATAAAAAGAAATGTTCCAGACCAATCTTTATTAGGGTGTCCTTCACTGATCTGTGTAAAATAATCCCCCTGCTGCCCCACTCTCTTTTAGAAAAGAGAAACATAATTACAGCCTTTTCCCTTGCTTTGAATGACTCTTCATCATAACAATTTATATCTGGAAAATGTCACAAGAAAATGTGAAAAAGGTAAGTTTAGACTGAAGAAATCATGCACTGCTGTTATTAATAGAACAGCTCAAAAATGTTTCCCATGATGTGTTATAATGGCTCTGTCTTATAATAAAATTTAACAGTGATGTATTTCCCTTGTTCTCAAGTTGATTTTGTATTAGAAGTCCAGACAAAAGTAATTTGTAGCAAAGGTCCCTGATCCAGTGTCTGTATATGGAAAAGACTCAAAGGACTTCATGCCCATTTAATAGCCCTTTAAAATGATTAATGGCTAAATGCATTACAAATTATCAAGCATTTCACACTGACAAAACAGAGGACTTCCTATGAGTTTTGGCAAAATTTTTTCTTCCTTAGTACTTAGAGCATAATATTACATAAACAGTAATTATGAGCACCTCTTCAGAGTGGTGATGAAGTAAGGGCGGGTTGAAAAAAGCCCTACATTCTTTGCACATTTTTCTTTTTTTTTCATGAAGTGGATTTTATATTTAAAAGTGTGCTTCCAATCATCATTGCTACCTCTACTGCAAAGCAATTTCTGAGTCCTTCATCATTTTAATGGTAAATGAGGAAGAACAGAATCAAATCCCAGGGTTGCAGGCTCCAAATTTCTGGCCATACCTGGAAGTGATTCTGGCATCAGCTCTGAAAAAGAAGCCTGTCCCTTTCTGCAGTTCAAACCTAATAATTTATTTTCCAGATCTGGTCATAGGTTTTTTCTTGAGTGAAAAGAAAAAAGTGGGATATAGAAAAATAGGACCTCTAATGGCTGCTGAAGCTGGCCAATCTCGTTCCCCATGGTTCATTTGAAATAAAGTCCTAAAATATTGTTGTTGATTTTTGCACAAGCAGAATTGTGTAGTATTAACACAAACCCAAACACAAACTCCATGTCTTTTAGCATTAGTCAGAAAAAGAAAAGTCTTACTACAATTTTCTTTCCTTGTAACTACCATGTTTGCCCCTGATGCCATTTTGGACTCCTCCATGGTGGTCAAGGCCTCACAGCAAAGCAGGGATATCATCACATGCAGCAAGCCTAGACGCAGCAGTTCATTCATTTGTGTGGCTATGCTTGCATCCCCAGAAGACATGCTTAGGACATCACTCACTCCACTTCTGAAAAGCTCCCTCTTCTATCAGCATCCAGCACTCAGAAAGCTGGCAGCACGCCTTCCAGGGATCTGCCGGCCACCACCTCTGCTAGAACTGCCACGTAGGAACACTCAGAGCCCAGTCCAAAACCTGTTGACAGCTCAGAATATATCGAATTATAATAGCTATTGCATATATTTAATGACAGTATGTTTACATAGCTGTATTAGGTCATACGCTTACTTTATGCAGAAAGCTGCTAGCTGTTAACAAATGTGCAAAACTGCTGATCTTACATGTAAGATCACCGGAATCTTTTTTGCAGTTGTAAGAGGTTTGAAACACACACAGGAAAAGTAAATAGAACAGAATTGTCTACCATCTCAGAAACATTGTAGGGGTCATAACATGCAGGAGACTAATTAATCATGCATAAGACACAGCCAGCCTGTGAAATATCACAGAACAAAAAAGAGGACCTCTCTATGTCTGTTTATCCATTAACATATTATTTTCCAGTTTCTGTCTCTCTCTGCAAAACACTGATTTTTTTCCTCCATGCATGTTGTGCCTTGATACCATGCATATAACTGAATAACTGTTCTCAAGTTTGGCAGGTTTCCAACTGTCCTCATGTCATCTTTATGAAATTTGAAAACATTAGGGTTGTATATGTTATCTTTTGAGGTGATGATGTGATTCATTATCCTGCAGCTCTCATTAGCTAGAAGGGGCTAAGAAACTTATATCATGTGCAAACTCAGCTGGTTAGTGGTTTGTTCAGGGGCAATGCTAAGGTCAAAATTTAAAATGCTGAACCTCTCTCTTCCATGCTCACTGTCATCTCTTTATTAGCAAGTTCTCTGTAATAAATGAATAAATATTTTTTACTCTTAGGTATTTATAGACTTGAGGAAAAGTCTCACCCAGTAGAAAAAACATCCAAATATTCGTTCAGGCAGACTGAAATTCATTACAGTGCTAATATTTTAGGAAGCATGTGCTATAACTACATTTGATTCTTCTGTGCTACCAATACTAACAAAATCACCATTAAGCTTTGCTATATGTTATAAAAAAGGTCTTTCATGAGGGCTGCTGATAAGGGTAGGAGTGGTTCACCACTGACAGATTTTTCCACCTTCTAGTTGGTCAGGGACTAGTCTGAGGCTTAACCTCTAGGCTGGCATCTGCTATATTTGTGTCAGTAAGATTTTCTCTACTGGCTGAGGGTCCTGGAAACCTTTTTCAGCAAAGATTTTATTTCTTCCCACTTATACTAGGATTCTGGGCTGAACAAGTAGGTCCACACTAGTAAATACGTTTGAGAAGGACTTTGGCAACATCCCATGGCTGCCAGTAGTATTTTGCTGTCAGTGTGCTCCTGGGCATGATGGAGTCCTGCCAGGCAGGGCTCTTCTTAACCATACCCAGATATGCTATGAGGCTTTTGTGTGACAGATGTGGCTTACAGTACATGATTTCAACACAGCCACTCTGCTTTTGCAGAGATGTTTTACCCTTGTGGACGTGAGTTGTGGCATGCCAGCTTTCCTTAGAATATAACTGACTTTTATTGCAGATATGCCATAAAATCTCACTGAAACCTACTATTCTGTGCTGTAGCATCATGCTTGGGACAGAGAGGAGCACATCCATCTGAGGGAAAGGAATACAGTACATGGTGCCTCCAGCTCTTCCCACATCCGAGTTCTGGAGCAGAGAAGGAATTCAAGCAGTCTTATATGTGCTCTGAGTCAGCAACTGGAGCAGGAACAAAGACATCATGAAAGGATTAGGAATAGGACACAAAATTAGTAGAGTGAATACAGCAAATCTATTAACATCTAATAATTCTGCCTTTTTTGGGGAACAGGGAATATTTAAGACCATTTCCATGGCATTAGTGCATCTCCCATCATTATATTCAAGCATTAAAATATGGATTATAGCTAACCTTAAAATTGCCCACATGGGACTTGAGAGACCCTTTGCACTTTGGTGAATTACAGGAATGCTTTCAGTGAAGTAGTTTCATTGATGCAAATAGAGGAAAATCTACTCTAAATTTATGGCTAATACCATAATACAAGCTAGATCTGAGGGATTTGTGTGTGTGTGTGTGTATGAAACTATATATCTACAATTATCCTAGCAAGTAAAACATTGGTTTTGCAGAACAGTTATCATTTGAGTCTGTGGAACTGACATAAAGTATCTCCACAAAAGCAGTCTTACAGTTGCAGTACAGCCAATATCTTACAGCTGTGACTGTGCTAGGAGAACTGCCATCAGTCTGGTAGTAAAAAAGAAGCAGGCAGGAAATAGGTTTCACATTCTGGCCAAATGTAACAGTATGGAAAAATGTTTATGTCCTGAATCAGAACAAAGAAGTCAAAATCTAAAAATATCATGGGCTGTAAATCCTGAAGGTAAGGGTTTGGTTCAGATCAGCCGCAATATCTTGTTTTGGCAATTTAGAGATGTTTTTGTTGTTTTCAAGATATACTTTGTGATTTAGGTTGCTATTCTTTCTCTATGAAAATTAATTTTGAGCCATCAAATGATCATTTCTGGACATAAAGTCTGAATTACTTCAAAAAACATTTGCAAATGTTTTTTTGATCCATTTCCCCCAAACCTAACATTTCCTCATGGAAAAAATACAATAAAATTGTATGAAGTAATCAATATGTTTTAATTTTAAAAGTAGAACAAAAGTATTCCTGACCAACTCACTGATGTATCTGTAATGACTGCAATTTTCCTTGGTAAATGATGCTTGGAACAATTCATATAAATTAGACTCCTGTATGTGGGTGCTGCAGGACTGGCAGTGATAGTTTTGTATGTTTTGAGGCTTTTATTAGCTCTCTATTCATTTTCTGGACCTTTTTCTTTTTTAATATATATTTTCTTATAGCACTGGGGATTCTTTCTACAGTACTCATGGAAGTCAATGAGCAGAGCTTATTCCCACTACTTAATAATGATTTTGAGTCGGCTTTAGTTTGAACTGGAAAACTGCACCATCCTAAATACTAGGAGAAGGAATATAGGGAGGTAAGATAATAGATTGGAAATTAAAACTGGAATGAGAATTGTAAATATTTGTGAAGCTTGTATCCTCTTACTGTGGTTTGCAATATTTAAGAAAAACACATCTGATGAAGAATTTTGGCACAACTTTCTGATATATATTAATTTTTGTCTGGAGGATGCTGTATTTCCTCTCTAATACACATGCAGAACACTCACAAGTCTGCATGTAAAGACATTTGCTGATGTCCACAACAGAATTCATGCTAGCTGAACAAAGTGTCATGTAAGTTACAGAGGATAAATTATTAACAATCGTGATAACAAAGACTAACACTGTGATAACAAAGACTAACTCTGGGCACAAAAAACTGGTCTTAGGTTTCCTCCATGGTTGGCAGAAAGCAATGGTTTCTTGTAGAGGATGATTCAAAGCAGAAGCTTCCCATAGGAGCTCTTTGGCTGGGCCAACATGATAACACTGACAGGTCCTACAGCAAAACCTTGCAGGCGCATGAGTTCACGAGACACCATGGCCTCATTCCAGCTTCATGAGGGGAGTAGATGGGGTTGTGTTTCACTTGTGCATGAGGATTTCCTTTCAAAGGAAATGCAGGTCCACAGGTAGAGAGAGTATCAAGTATCATTCCAATTTATTCCCTGATAGTGAAAATTGTGGGAAAAGCTGTGGAGCACATCTTACCTGTTGTATGAACACACCTGAGGTGCACATCCTGGGATTAGGATTGCAAGGGACACTGTGGAGTGCCCTTGTGCTATTGCAGAGCAGGTCCTTGCTTTCCAGGTTTTCTAACTTCCTCAATCAGCTACAGATGAAGTGTAAGGTGAATAACTACTTATTTATGAAGTTATGCTCTGAAATTTCACTCCCTCAAAATCGAAAAACATAAGCTGTGAACCCAGTTACTATTTCTTTATCATCTGGAATGAAATATAAGTGTTGTTGAGCAAAGTTTTGCCTCTTACTTTTGACAATGCATATCCTTTAAAATATATTATCTCCTGAAAGTACATTATGGAATTGTTTGTTGCCTTTTGAAGAACAGCTTTATTGATGACTATATAAAATATTCCCTGGAGACTGTAGGTAGGCTGGATGTTAGGAAGAAGTTCTTCCCAGAGAGAGATTGGCCATTGGAATATGCTGGCCAGGGAGGTGGTGGAGTCACCATTACTGGAAGTGTTTAAAAAGAGTCTGGATGAGGCACTTGGTGCCATGGTTTAGTTGATTAGATGGAGTTGGGTGACAGGTTGGGCTTGATGATCTCCAAGGTCTTTTCCAATCTGGTTAATTCTGTATTACCAAATCAGTGCTGATCAAACTGTTTTTCTATATCAGGAAATATTAGATCTCCCTCTTTGTAGCTATCATAGAATCATCGAGTGGTTTGGGTTGGAAGGGACCTTAAAGATCATCTAGTTCCAACCCCCACTCCATGAGCAAGGATACCTTTCACTAGAACAGGTTGCTGAAAGTCTCATCCAACTTGGCCTTGACAACTCCATGGAGGCCCCCCCACGTCTCCCCAGTCACTGAGTTCCAGTGTTTCACCATCCTCACTGTAAAAAATTTCTTTCTAATATCCTGTCCATTTTTATATACCCAGTTTATTTTATACATACATTAGTAGAATTACTGGAATATTATTTAAATATTATTATTGAGCTTAATTTACACCTATCATAATTTTTCACTGTATGGTCCTTTGCTGCTGTACTGTAACATCTAGAAGCAAATGACTTTGCAAAAATGAAGATAGAATCTTGAGGCCATTATGTTTTCTTATTCCCAATGTTATTTTATATACCTGTAGAAATTATATGTTAGCTAAAACATCTGCTAAAGCCATGCACAAGCTGTTATTTAACAGAGTCTGCAAATGATCAGATACAGCCTCACAAGCAGGTCACTCAGTTGCAGCAAATTACAAATTCATTTCAAATAGGATAATTTGACCAGCTGAAAGATATATAGAAATATTTTCTGAGGAGAAAAACACTAGAAACTTCTTTCCTGTTACTAGATTTTAACTTCAAAAATATCCCTAAGAAGAAACTGGGGTCCAAACCACAAAATAAAGAGCTGGATTTTAAAAACCTTGAATTTGGGGGAACTGGTCTGAAGCTTTAGTTCTGCTCATTGTTGAGGGGGACCTCATTTGTGAAATTCAGAGCTGCATCTGGGTTTGGGTTGAAAATTAATGCAAGAATGGGATTATTTGCTTCCAAGAATCTTGGTTCAACCCCCACTTCTAATTATTGTCCCAACTGAGGAAGCACTGATCGCTAATGCACATAATTCAGGAACTCTGTAGAAGCATGCTTGCCCAAAAGTTTCAATTTACTTAATTGGAAGCAAATGTAGTGGTTGCAGCCAGACCTGGTTTGGCCATGAGTAAAAACTCATGCTCTGCAGAATGCAAAATTGGGTCTTTAAGGTTAGTGTATTATGGTTTCTACAAGCAGTCAAAAGGACATCACTTGTACTGGATTTACATTGACTATGAGTCCTTTCTCCACCAAACATCACTAAAACCAACCCAAAACTCAGGAACTTCTTTGAAAATTTATTGTTTGCCTTTTAATTTTTTCTTTCTTTTTGCTAATTTCAGATAGACAGCTAAAGATATTGAGTCATCAGAGGTTTCAGGCAGGGGCTGTTTGAGAGTCCTTTCTGGGGAGAAGGCTGAAATGTGATTGTCAAAGGATTTGTCTTATGAGTAAACACATGACGAGAGTGTCAGTCATTGTTTACCCTTTCTGAGATACTAGATAATCTATCTCTGAAATCCCAAGGCATAGGAAATCAGATTGAATTAGCTTTGTTGCTTTGAGAGCTATTACATTAAAAAAAATATAAAAATAACTATAATATGATCTGTTTTGAGCCTTATTCTCTTCATCTCTTAAGCTTCAAATGACATTTTCACTGCAAAAAATCCTCCTGAAGTGAAATTTACTTCTTCAGTGGGCTCATCACAGATCAGGAACTGATTGAATGATGTTACCAGTTGATTTGGTTTTAGATATATGTGTATATAAAATAAAAGCTTTTTCAAGCACAGCTGCTGTAATTCATCCAGCTGCTTGGGGAAAGAGGATTCACTCTTGTAAATGGGAAAGAGGATTCCATTTATAGGAGGGCCTTGGTGAGTTTTGTGAAACAGAGAGTAGTATCTTACCTACTAGGAGGCTGGGTGCCTCCAAAAAAGAAGCCACGGAGTTGAGACCTCCAGTGTCCAGAGTGTCCATCCCAGTGGATGGACACAGGAAACAGTGTATTTCTACCCATAAATCTTGCACCCTTATAAATCTGGCTGCGAAGTTGTTGTCTTTCTCTTTCTTCCCTCTCTGCTCCTGTGGGAGACACTCCCTTACCTGGTTACAATGGGGGAGTATCACAGGTCACTTTGGCCTGAGTAATTTTTTTCCCCCTGAGCAATCTTGGCCTGTTTAGGGTAAAAAGTGGGGGGCAATTCAGGCCTGGCCAGCCTGAAACCAGCCTAGCAAGAGTTGGGGGTGAGGGGGAGACAAAGAGCCCTGGGGATTTTGGTGAACCCTGGGTAGGGAGATGGGGAGCGTTGGGTTTTTGATTTGGTGTAAAGGAACTTGTGTGTTAAGATCAGACTAGGAGTTTCTTTGAACTTTTATGCTTTGCCATGCTCACCACTATGCTTTGTAGCTGAATTACTTTTCCATGTAAACTTTCTATTACTATCCAATCCATTTGTGTGAGCATCATTCTTTTGTCCCCTTTGGAGCAACAGAGCAATCTAGGACAATGGGCTTGTACCCAGAATGATGAGGCTTAGTAAGTCAATTATAGAAAATAATTATTTGCAAAGGAATAGCAGATTTAGGGATTTTACAAAGAGTTTAATGCTGACCTCATGATTATCCAGCCTGAGTCAATGAGGTTTATTTTACTGTTCAGCAATAGCAGAGTCTCAATGAAAATAATAGGGTTTATTTTTGAAGACTTCACCCCAGACAGTCCAACATTCAACATGCTGAATACTGCTCCCTACTGAGATTTCATTAAGGTTCCAGAATTTATTTGAATCACTGAAGAGTACCTAACCTGTTAACTGGCATTGCTTTATTTTAATTAAACCTGAAAAGTAAAGATGACCTGAACAGAATGTTGAATTCTACCTCTCTGATAGTTTTATGTATCTGTGTTTAGCATCAAAACAGCAGATGGATCTAATACTGTAAGGGGCCTATTCTCTGTTTCAGACATTCCTGAATCTCATGAAATCAGCCTCAGGATATTACTATTAATATGTCTGAGCATTTGTCCAATTTGCCCTCAAACCTAAGTTACAGCCCTAACCTAGCTCTGGACACTGTCAGCCTGTCTTTAATAAAAAATGGACTTTCTTTATCACAATGCATAGTTTTATCAGTCATGGTCCTTTGAGGCCAAACATCCTAGCATGCTGTTGATTCTCTGGTCTTTTATGATTTCTCTTTTGTAATCATCTGAAAGCACTTTACAAAAATCACTTATGACATAGCTGTGAATACGTAGTTGGTATCATACTCTTTATGGACAGTGCCAAAAGACATCCAGAACCCAAAATGCAAAGCTTGCCTGTTGCACCTAAGAAAAAACACTGAAATCAAACTGCCCTGTTTCTATGACCAGGAAACAAAACAAAAGCAAAAACACTTTGTTCCACCACCGCTGAGTTGCTAATATAGAATACATAGAATAGAATACATACAATAAACCAGGTTGGAAGAGACCTTCAAGATCATTGCGTCCATCAACCAATCCAACCCACCTAAACAGCTAACCCATGGCACCAAGCACCCCATCAAGTCTCCTCCTGAACACCTCCAATGATGGCGACTTCACCACCTCCCCAGGCAGCCCATTCCAATGGGCAATCACTCTCTCTGTATAGAACTTCTTCCTAACATCCAACCTAAACCTCCCCTGGCACAGCCTGAGACTGTGTCCTCTTATTCTGGTACTGGCTGCCTGGGAGAAGAGACCAATATCCGCCTGTCCACAACCTCCCTTCAGGTAGTTGTAGAGAGCAATAAGGTCATCCCTGCGTCTCCTCCAGGCTAAGCAATCCCAGCTCCCTCAGTCTCTCCTCATAGGGCTTGTGTTCCAAACCCCTCACCAACTTTGTTGCCCTTCTCTGGACTTTTTCCAGCAAGTCAACCTCCTTCCTAAACTGAGGGGCCCAGGACTGGACACAGTACTCAAGGTGTGGCCTAACCAGTGCAGTGTACAGGGGCAGAATGACCTCCCTGCTCCTGCTGGCCACACTGTTCTTGATGCAGGCCAGGATGCCATTGGCCCTCTTGTTTTGTTGGTTTTTTTTTTACTAGGTTTTCAAGCTCCTGTTATTTTTTCTAATGACTACTTAGAAAATGCAAGGCAATGTGAATTCAAATTGATGAGCCTCTCAATACAGAATGCCTAGTGTAGAAAATAAAACTGTGAGGATGGCACTAGATTAAAACACAGTACACAGAGATTCACCTCATCAATTAACCTCAGCTTCCTGGAGTGTCCTTGGAAGTCACATAAACTCTTTGTGGTAGGTACCACTGTTGGTTTAGAGGCCTAGTGACACTTCTGCTTTTTCTGATTTTAAAATCTTTGAGGACAAGGAACATTTCTGAGGAATTTCTGCTCCTTAGAAATCACTATATTATCCATGATCATCAGACTTTGACCTCAACTTTGGCTGGTTGATACTATTGGAATGCAAATTTCAAATATCTTTATATGATATCTATATAATATCTGTATATTATATATTTCCATTGTATAATATTTTTTTTCTGCTCACAGCCTAATAGGATGACTTATGCTATTTTTTTGTACAGTCTTTAATCTCATGGAAGCCAAAATATAGTCAGTAAAATATAAAGTAATTTTTCATCCTGCACTGTTTCTGCAAACAGACTGTTTGGGGAGCAGCCACAGTAAATCCTGCAGTAAATCCGCACGCAACACTGGCTATGTAATTTAGCACTGAATGACCACGGGGTGGCTACACTTCCCTTCGGCATCTGCTAGCCCATGCTCCCTTCTGTCCTCAGTACTGCATGCTTATGAAGATGAACAATGGAGGAATACACCCAGAAATCTGGAAGTATTAAAAGAATAGGTTTCACTGGTCTCTTATTCGTACACTATGGCCCACTGGCCTGTACATTGAAATGTTACAGAGCTATTGGAAAACACCATCACAGAGCAATAAATATACAGAGGAGAAAGGAAAATATGGAGATGAGTCAGCAGTAAAGAAAGCACATTCTGCACATTTATCTTGTTAGTTTCTATGTCCTGGCCACTTCCCAGTTTGAGCACTTCTGCTGTATATCCTACTGATTCACAACTGGTTTAGATTTTGATCTTTCCTATGCTGACATTAACCAAGAAGCCTCCTGCCATGTGCTAGCATGATTTGGTTACTGATACAGATAAGAAGGAATTCTGACCTTAAAGGATTCTGGCCTCTTCCACCTGACATCTCTTCCTCTCAGCCCTACCAGAAAGATGATCTGTTATATTACAGATCCTACATGTATGAAATTATCAGTGTAGCTTCACAGCATTTCTGCTTTCAGGGATAACACCTTCCAAACCAAACTTGTATGTGAAGATCTGTTTAAGCTATCTCCAAAGAGCTTTTGACATTGGGTAATTGCTGGAACTATAGCAAGACAAATAATACTACATGACAAACAGCACCAATATGAGCAGCAAAGTAAACAGCTCATCTGTGACATTCCACAGTACTGTGAGCTAGAATATCATGTGCAATTTTCTTAATAATTACTGCTGTAGACTGCCATGAACAGTGCCATTAAAATGTTAGCAGGGAAGCTTTGGGAAGAGAGAAAGTGTTCTGATAAAATCTGCTCTTGAGCTTATCCTCTTGGTTTATCTTGAAAAGTGACCACGACTAGTTCTGCCTGATGCTCACTAGTCTTCAGTATCTCTTAGGGCTTGTATTCCTATTAACTGAAACAAAATAGGGAAAAGGCATGAAATACCTTTTAGTGAGCTAGGGGGTTGCTGTAAACAGAAGATACAGGATCTTGGATGTTTAAAGTTTAAAAAGGAGAATAAAAAAAGTCTGTCAGTAGATGTGAATATATCTAAAATTCTCCAGCATGAATGCATAGATCTACCAATGAAATAACCATCCACCACACTCCCATTTCAATTACAGAAATATCAGGACATTAGAAGGGAACGAGAAAGCAAGCAGTGTGTTAGCTGAGCCAATGAAGTCAAAGAACAAATTCTGGACTTTCTATGTAATGCAATTTCCAGTCTCTCAATGCAGCAGGAGTGAAAGAAGGCTTCTCAGTCTAAATATAATATTGGCTGATGTGCTGTGCAGTCATGCTGAAAGGTTTCTGTCCTGATGGCCATGTGAGTGGGAGACAAGCTCTTTGCAACCAGGCACTACACTGTTCTTCATTGCTGTGTGATAGGATTTCCTGTTGTATTGAGTGACTTGCAATATGTAAAGACGTGGTTTCAGTCTCTGCAGTTCTGGCATTTTCTGTTCATGGTCTTTAAAAGGGAAAGTTTAAGTGAACATCTGACTTTGTGATTTAAAGTTTTCCTGCAGGCTAACCATTCAGAAGTTCTTCATTTGTTTATGGGCATTATTACTCCACAAGGTGAATGACAGCTGCATTGTGAATGACAGAAGGGTGCTCTGAACAGACCCATGACCTCTCCCTCATGATGCAACATGAAATGTGCTGAAGTGGGGAAATGTGAGAGGATGAGTGAATGGAAGAACAAAATTTAGCTTCTTGAATTGCTATAAATCTTATCCTATCCTATAGATGAAGTTAAGGATTATCTTTAGGCAGGTGAATTAACTCAGTAGTATCTTTTCTGTCTTGTAAAATTCTGTAAAGGCTTTAAGAGATCTGGATGAAAGTGCTACTTGCACATCAGGTGTTGTTTGCAGAGCATTCTGCTGCCTGCCTATGGCAAATACTCACTTCTCTTTCTTCAACAGAAATTTGAGAAGGTGGGATCAGAAACTTGTGCAATTTCTTGAGCACCTTTGGACACAAATCTGGGCCTAATAGTACCCTTTCCTTTGGAATATAAACTTATGAAGACAGGGGAAATACTATTCCTTGCTAAATTTCTCATTTCTTATTGATCTTCTTTACTTCTGCACTGATTAAAAGTAGCACTCTCTGAGAGGTCAGAGTTTTTGTTTTGTTGTTTTAATTTTGAACTTCTGAGTCCCTCAGGTTTAAACCATACAAGTAATGCCCGTATGCTACAGCTGCTTGCCACATGTGTTGGAGGGAAGAACATGTGATTGTGAGGAATATGATGACATCCAAACCGATAAAACATTCATCCCAAGGTGAATGGGTGTATCTGTTATATATTTAGGCATTCTTCCTTACCAGCAGACTTAGAGCAATTTAAAAGCATAAAACCATAAAAGGAGGAAAGATCATAAGGGTCTATGAGGGAGACTGACAGAAATGGAAGAGAGGCCTTATCACCATCTACAGTGATGAAAACAGTGGGAGGTATATAGATGAAGTGGAACCACTTTGAGGTTCTCCTTCTTACATGTGTTAGAATAAGAATGGCTGGTTTCCAAAGACTTTTTTTACCACCAGAAATACCTGATTTGCTACTGATTGCTTTTTACTCCCTTAAAGTCCATGTTTTTGTTCTCAATTTGTTTTCCTATCCCCCATCCAGTGTCTTGCTATTCAAGTTCAAAACTGGCAGCAAATTAACATGATACTGATGTAGATCAACACAGAATATCCCAACAGCCCAATCTAAGATAATCTTGTGATTTTGACTTATGATAAGAGACCATTGTTGAATAAACTTATATCTTTGCCATATGTAAAGAAAGAAGTCAGCATAAAACAAATCTATGTCTTCAGTGCTTCTTCCCTTGGGGTGAAGGTTCTCCCTGGACAGAAAGGAAGTCCTGTTTGGACCCTTCAAATAGAACATCAGTGTAGAAATGTCTTTCTGAGGCTGAATAGTTCATATACATTTGGGTTTGGAAGGAAGCACATAAAAATTTTCTGGAAGTGGTACTGATCCTTTCTCCTTTTGCAACAGTATTTGCTGCTACAGTAATGCTGAGCCTGTTCTGGTCAGCCTCTGTTGTGCACATCATGACTAGCTGAGTCAGGAGATGCATTTTTTTTTTATCCCCTTGAACTCCTAATCCTTTTGGGAATGGAATACACATACATATTTCAAATATGAAAGATCATGTGAGATTCCAGGAGTATTTTTTCACTTGGCAGTGCTATTCAAGTATGGTGACCATCATGTGACTGTAAATGTTTTTTTAAGTTTTTTTTCAAGCAAATAAATTAATTAATTACCAAGCTATGGACTGAATATGGAGACTTTGCAGAAAATCCTGAAAACAAAATAAGTAATTGACAACACTTCCACTAATGAATAGTGAAGGCACAGGTTTGAGCACTGATGTGGCCCTTTAAAATAATTAATTCAAATGGAAAGCAAAGTCCTTGGTCTCTTTGCATATCACCGAGAACGTTGCAATAGTCAATTTATTAAAACCAAAACAAACACAAAAAAATAAATACAATGGCCACCTAGATCTGTTTCAGTATTTGTGAGAAAGCTGGAAAGTAATACACACAGAAATTTCAAACATCATCTGGCTGGACAGAGTTTTCAATGTGTAGCATTATACTAATGTGTAATGTAAGGCATGATGGTATCTTTTTCTGTTCTTCAGGAGAAGCTCGTGATTGTTTCCTTAAGAAACCAGAATTTATGGCTGTGTCTGTTAATTGCAAAGGAGATTCTCAAGGCTCATGAGAAACATGTGCTTTCTATGGTCAACACAGCTTCCATCTCCCTGGGAACCATCTTGGGTAGCCTGATGAAATTCCTGATAGTATTTTTCTGGCTGTACGGTGAACTATACAAATGGAATGGCCCAGGCAGGTGGGATCGAAAGGGTGACCCGTCACATGCAGCCAGGGCTTTAATGGCCAAGAAATCCAGATTTGAGAGGAGACTCAATACACTGTGTAATTCCTATATTGAAATGGAAATAAGTATTTGTATGCAACACCTAATACAAAGTTTGCTAGTGTTGTTTTCTACAAGGCAGCAGGTTTAATAGCTTCTTGATGCTTGCCATATGTACAGCCTGATGTAGATCATCAGGTAGAGTGCTTCCTGCTTGCAAAGCATAGTGAAACATGTATTTGCAGTGCCACATTGAAACTCAATTGGCTGCTGCATACTCTCAGAAGTTCATTGTCAGCAAGTCATAAGTTTTAAGAGAAAAATCCATAAGGATGTGTTTATGCTCCAAAGAAAAGCTTTAGATGGACTTCTAGTGCAAGACTGAAACAATTTCAGAGTAATTAACAGATTTCCTGTGAGCACTGACATGATCTCACCTGTAACTAATGACAGTAACTTACATGCACATGAGATACCTGTGTATCTGGCATCCAACATACAACATCCAGTTAAGCTATGGAAGGAATGGCGAGTCTGTGTGGGAAAATACTTCAGCATAGCTTCACTGGATTAAAAAAGGGATGTGCTATAACTTTCATAGGTTTCATATTTTTCTTTATTTCGAAAATATTTTTTCTTTTAAAAATAATTATTAAAACATCAGAGTTTAATGGCATTCTATTTATAATTTACAATACCTATATATATATATATATATGAATTTATACGGATATTTCACAAGGCTTAATTCTAGATAAGATGATTACATCATCTTATTTCATCTTATATCATCTGTATTTCAGTGCATTGATTTTCATGCAGAAGACCCATCTTGCCAAGGGCATACTCTGTATCCTCACAGATTGTTGTTCTGTCCTAAGGATGTCACATATCCAGTACCAGGCAATGCATAATATTGCAGAGGGAGGAGAAATGCATCAAACCAAAGAACCCAAAATAACAACCCACTAGCTAAACAGAAAATGAGCAAACAAACAGAAGAGCCCTTGAAGTTGTTCATTGGGATGGAACAAATATTTTTCTGGTTTCTTCAGGCAAAAAGCTGAAGCATGAGACTGAAACACACACACTGTTAGAGCCCAGAACAGCTGATACTCTCTGCCTGCTGTGGCAGCCCACACACCCCAGTCTCTTTAAGAATGGAGATTTACTGAATCTATGCCCAGAAGAGAGCCATAAGCCCTTAATTTAATGCCTATAAACTTAATCCTAACAGCTGCCTGAAAACACACTGTAAAAAGGTACTGAGCTCTTCCAATTTATGAGGATGTTCATGCTCACTGCAGTGGGACTGGATTGGATGACCTTTAAAGGTATCTTCCAATCCAAAGCATTCTCTGATTTTATGATGTGATCATCTTTCCTTGTTATCTATACTGTTTAATTGTCCTCACACAGAGAATGTCTCCTCTTCTTATAGAGATGGTTTGTTTAACACGACCTTCCAGCTCTGGATAGATGTGAGCATTTGACACCAGGCTTATGTTGGCAGTACTGCTTATCACCCATCCATGTGCTTGCATGGCATGACTGCTCATCCAACAGACAAAAAAACTTCATGAAGGTCCTGTTTAATAGTGAAAGAAAACAGAGAGAATGGGACCATTTGCTTGTAGTTGTCTGTGAGCTAAGCAAGTGAGAAGCAGAAATTTGCATTAATTGTGAACTTTTTAACCATCAGAATGACGTAGTTGAGACTTGTGTAGATCTCTTCCATGTGAAGCTCAGTGGGTATGAACACATCCCACCAATACACCACTAAGCCCTGCCAGAACTCCACCAAGAAGGACTACATCTCCCTGGTGCATGGCAGACATTTTAAAAGCAATAAATTGCAGATGTTGGTTCTTAAATGGCTTTGTTAGTCAAAGCTTTACATCTCAGATTTAAGCATTTATATAAGTTGAGCTTTTAGCTAATATTATTTAAGTAAGGCTTGGAATGTTTCAGGCAGTCAAAATTAGTCTTTCCTCTTAACATATAGTATGGTATGGTATGGTATAACAGGACATTTAAGCCTTTAATCTTAATAAGTAGGAGTGAGGGAGAAATCAAACATTTTTAAGTCAATAGGCAGCTGATAGCAATGTTATATGCACATGAAGTACAGCAACTAGTGTTGGAGGAGCTGTGACTTTTTCAGCTACAAGGGAGAGCTATGGATTGCTTAACAAAATCCAGGTATTTTTGATGAAAAGATAACTTGCATTTATAAGACCAATGACTACTTTTAGTGTTCTGAAAACAAGTAAAGCCAAGTATGCCAAGCCATAGCTAAGTCACACATCCAGTCCCTGACAAACCAGTATAAAGTAAGCCCGTAGACATCAAAGCTTTTGTTCATGAAGTTAAACACAAACATTTACTTTGCAGAGCCAGAACCAAAATTTAATTTTCTATCAGTTGTTTCTTCTTTTTCTTAGAAGTTTCCTGAAGCAAAACGAAACTCAAAAGTTTCATATTCAGCTTCAGGCCATTCTAACATAGGCATTCAAAGTCAAGATGAAGAAAATCCCTACAAAGTTTCCTCTAAGTTCTCTGAATTTTTATCTTGGGGATGGTAGATTACATTCTTGATCTTGCAAACAACTTAATACATGTTCTTAATTTTCTGCAAACCTTTGATCTTTGTCATCATAAAAGTTCAGTCTTTTGTATTAACATCGAAAGGGCCAGACACCTCAGACTAGCAGTATGTGTTTACTCTGAAATAAAAAAGAACAGTACCAGAAGCTGGAGTCTTTCATAATCTAAAACCAGACAAATTCTCCTTTGGGGCACATCTAGAAAATCTCAGTTCCCACGCTTTTCTCCAAAACAGTTTAACTACTGCAGTAACTAGGTAGCTACTTTAAATGAGGATGTATGTTGTGAATGGCACAGCTAAATCTCTACCTCTCTGCAGCACAGGACCCTGGGCCCCTTTTTTCTTCTTCAGTACAAAGGTGACAAGAGAGATGAGGCTGGCAAGGTGTGCTTGGCTAGGGCAAACCTGCCAATGAGTGCAAGAAATGTGGGAAGAAAAAGAAGGAAGAATTTAAAAGAACTGACTCCTCACTAACACAGCACATGTGATTTGTCTATGAGAAGTGACAACGTTCCAGACATTTCTCATTGTTGGGGTTGCATCCTGTCTTGTTCTACCTACCAGAAGGGGGAGAGAGTGGCATTGTGTAAGCAGGTCTCTTTGGTGCAGTATCATAGCAAGCCACCACTACGTAGGAGAGAGCAAAACGAACCAAAGCATGCAGTTCCCTTGCTACATTTGTGCAAAACCTATAGACATCAGTCAAGGTGTGAATGGACTCTAAGCAAATCAAATGGATAGATATCATCCCTCTTCCACAGCTAAAATCCCATTTGTTTAAATTCCTGCCATTTGTTACAAAAACTGTGCCAAACAAGAGATTGCATTTGGTAAAAGATAGAAGTAAAGCATTTCATTAAAACAGAGTGTTTCATTTGATAACAAAGTCTCAAGATAGCTTTGTTCCTTAGTGGGGCAGTCCTGTAGATTTTGCATAAATCCAGTGATTTTCTGTCACCTGGGGGGGAAGGGGGAAACGAAACACAAAAAACAACTGTAAAGTGTTTGATTAGTCTTTTTATCTTTATTCCATTTTCCTCTGTCTTCATTAGAAAAAAAAAATTCCTTATGTGCTGTGCAGCCTCTGCTCAGTCCTTGTCAGAATTGTGTTTCTGCTTTGACACGTTCAGTGGTAGTACATTTGCTGAAGTTAAACTATTTGTGTTGTCTAGAAAGCAGTTACTTTGCTGGCTCTAGACTGGAAAGGAAAAAAAAAAAAAAAGTTGGCAAACTTCTTTTTAAACAATGCATGGTATTTAATGAAGCATTCCCAGCTATAAAGGATGTAGCACCATGGGTGAATTACTAAACTAACATTAAATCTGAGTTGCTCTCAGAAGTCTATTTTCACCTTCCTGACATAATGGTCCCATCCTGACACCGCTATCTCCTCTCTGCCAAGCAGTAGCAGATGACAAGCCTTCTGTGCTGATTTCTCAGTGGAAGATCAATCAGTAATGGTGAAACTGGGCATAATCCAAGTGTAACTGTATTTCATTTACTGTCTTGGGCCAAAGGTGGTCAATCAACAAGCAGAATAAAAATTTCTTTCTGTGTTTTCTGAAACAAAAAAAAAAAAATTGACTCACAAATGCTCTAATTCAAGTACCAAACCAGAAAGTAAAGCCTGCAGCTTTTCACATAGTACCTTACCCTAATCTCATTTCTGTTTGCTGGAACCAAAGAACTAACCATCCCATGCTTCATCTTAGATACTTCCTGGCAGGGAAAGACAAATGTGGGCCTCAAATAGTCAGAGGAGTTCAGGAATCCATTTTTAACTGTCTTCCAGCATAATATCTTCTCTAAAATGTATTTTTTTACAAAAGATATGATGCTGTTTCAGCCTCAGATTCAATAGATCCTGCTCTAAAAAATGGTTAGCAACCTGAAGGACAAAGACAAGTTTTAAAATTCAGCAGCATCTGCCTCACAGCATATTTGTGTGATTTGTGTGATGAGGGAGGAATTTCAGCATCATGATAATTTTAAAGTATTAAAAAAAAAAAAAAGATATCCCTTTATCCTCATACTAATCACACTGATGCTTCAAACTAGGAGGTGTGGAGATGTAAAAATCCTTTTTGACCTGGAGTGTTTTCCTCTGCAGGACATACAGTGCTATTTAAGCCTTTCAGGACAGGGTGATAATCATACAGCAATTTCCCCATCCTGTCTTGAGTAGTTACCAGATATTTTTTTCTCTTTGCAGTGCTTGCGAAGAAAGGGAGTGAAAGAAGGGAGAGGAACCATTTCTAGAATGAATATTTCCTGGGTGATTTGGAACAAAAAAAAAAAAAAGACTGAACTGAATTCTTTGAACCCTCCTGTGTATCATGGGTCTCAAAAATAGGATGACACTGGGACAAGTAAGAACGAGCTGTCTTTGTTAGAATGGGGGAAATAAATGCGGCAGAGGTTCAGAACACCATCTGGGAGAAAGGCACAGGGGGAACTGGTTATTGAATTGCTTTTCATTCACATCTGCCAAATAAAATTAAGTTCACTCCCAGAAAAAGGCTTGAAAATAAGTCTTCTAAGAGTACAACTTTCTTGTGTGATAATAAAAAAGGATGAGAAAGACATTCAAAGACCAAAGCTTTTTATGTATGGATATGTCCATATAAATGGGTGCGGGCTGCATTCTGAATGGCCCAGACATGAACCATCTGCAATTTGGGAATTATAGAGCTATCCTAGGACCCAGTTCTAGTGTAAATATCTGCTAAAATATAGCAATATGCTGTGTGGTGTCTGAAATTGAGATAGATTTTGTCTGTCTGCTCAGAGAACAGACAGAAAGAGGTCATCCCTTCCTTATAGGCATGTACAATATTTTCATTAGTTCATAATGTACATTAGCCAACTAAAAGGAAAGATTTCCAGGAAAGCAATGAATCTGATAGTTCCTCTAGTTCAGTAGCCAACTTTCCCTTTAGTTCCCATGATGATTAGTTCTCATAACATATGAGAAAAGTAATTCCCTTTGTCTAGAAACATTAAATAACCATATCATTAGAGGTTCAACACTTGGTAATTTGTAAGCCAGACATTAATACTCTGTCACCCATCAGTGACAGTATAACCAAACTTCATGTTTTGACTTTTGATTTTGGCCAGTTTTGACTTTCAAGTTCTGTGGAATGAGAAGGACACTACTTTTTGTAAACTAAATATTTTTCTGGCAATATTTTCAGAAAATTCTTCCTTTTTTTTTTTTTTTAATGACAGCTTTGGAATTATTTTCACCAGTTTTGTGTAGAACTGAGATGCTTCTGCCTTCCAAACAAGACACTGAATGATTTGAGCTACAGGCACATCACTGCTTGGTGATGTGTTCAGAAAAACATCAAGGGACTTAGGGTAAATCCAGTAGCTGACATCTACAAGCCAGTTCATTATGCCTTTAGTCAGAACTTCACAATTTTTTTTAATTTTCTTTTTGCCAGAGTCTGGCCCCAGAAATAGTGGCAAAGGAGGGGCAAGTACAAAAAGGAAAAAAAAGAAAGGTGAGTTTAGAGCTCTCCTGCAGATGAGATGGGGTTACAAGAACCTGGCTCCACATTAGGTAGTGGGGACAGCAAGAGTATCTAATTTTCTGCAGAAGAAGGGAGAACAGGCCAGCTGGCAACTCCTGAGGACCACAGGGAGCAGGAAAAGAGCCAACTGCAGCAGATAGGCTAAAGGGTTGGGAGGTGCTTAGAGAGAGACCGTGGGAATGGGCAGAGTGAAGGCTTCAGAGGTAGGTAGGAACTGTGTTCCAGAACTTTGGTTGACATTAGTAGGAAGCTTGCTTCTGACATGATGAGACATGTCAGACAGGCTGGTGAAGGCATGTGAGGGCAGAGAGGGACAAGAGGGAAAGAAGAATTTATCTACGACCTTAATGAGGGAAAAGGGTAGACATGAGAATATCTCATGTGACAGTAGAAAAAAAACCCAGTCAAAATCTGAACCATGCTTGTACTGGAAAGACCTGGTAGAATTATGAATAGCAAATTGAAATGGTTGACTCAACAGGATTCACATCAGAAATAAATGGATCATTTTCATGTGGAGATGTATTTTGTGATCTAGCTGCACACTGATGCCCACAGAAGTGGTAATCTCACAAGTTCTGTTTGAAATTGTTCTCCTTTGAGTTAGCGATGTACAAAACTTGATCTAAGATATAATTAATGAAATTTTGGAGCAGCTTAGCTAAGGAAACATGGAGGTATAAAGTGTATAATTAAAATTAAATTGCTGAAAAATTGAGCCTATTATCATAAAAATATGAGATAAAATGTAGGCAATGTGTTACACATCATATCAGGTGACCATAATGGTCTCTTCTGACTTTAGTATGCAGCAAAATCATAGATAGAAATCTGAATTTGCACAATTTTTACAAATTATACTGATAATCTGAGCAGAGTTGGCTTGTCATGCTTTATGAAATGCAAAGTCAAAATTGAATAGAAGAAGAGGGAGTAAAATGCAAGGTCAGACAAGGAATGGGCCTCAGTTCTAGGAAACGAAGCCAGACAACCTTGTGCTTTCACTGCAAGGCCGTTCTCCTCCTCCATTCCTTTTTAGCAAAAGTGTCTAACACCTTGGTGTTTTGGGCAGGTTTCCATGCTCAGCACATCTCTGGAGGTCAGAGAAGGGTGGGAAAATCTCACTTTTGTCAGCGTGTGGGAGGGCTTTGACAGCTGCAGGGTGGAATGGGGGCCCATCTAACCAGTTTGGCAGCCCTTGCTCTACTCTGGCCTCTGGAGATGGTGACCTGGAATGCAAAGCTTCCTATTTTGTGTGGTCTCATGACTATACATGCTGCACAAGTCTAATGCTGGCCTTGCTAGAAGAGATAAATTAAATAAATTATTCAGTTATGCAGAAATCTTAATCAAACCCCATGACCTCAGCAGAATCCATAAATATCTCAGTGTTGTTTCTGGGAGTAAAGTTGCAAAACAGGAGAAGAAAGATTAAAATGAAGGAAAAAACTACCTTAGTACAGCCAATTAGTGTGAAAAGAGTAAATATGTTTTATCTGGAACTTCAAAAAAGGAAAATTCTGGCCTGATTTCTACTGTGGCATTATCTCAGACTAAGAAATGGGGTGATGAATTTGTTGGGATTCTTGCTGGAGAAACTACTTGATTGCAATCTGGCCTGCTACTCCAGGAAAATAAAATTGAGTTCTCATCAGGCAACAAGCCTGTATAAGTTAATAGGCTTTAATAATAGCACCTCATTACATTTTTATAAAACTGTCTGGGAAATGAATGCTGGAAATACAAAGGAAAGCTCTTTGGGATCACAGTTATAAAGTAAAGATAACATAGTCAATATTGCAGAATTTTAAAATGAGGCATACACTATACAAATACCACACAGGATTCAGTGACTGGGATTAAGGCCAAGTAAGCTTTTTTGAATGGATGTCCAAAGCAGATGGGAGACCTGACTCATGCTTTGGAATAGAAAAATTATATCTGGGACAAGGTGTTTGGAAAGCTTGATACCAGTCAGAAAACTAGGGGGTAATAGCCTCAGTGAATACTGATGCATGATAACAATACTGTGGTCACTATTAAAAAAGAGTCAAATTTTCCAGCAAATAGTAATATAATTTTACTTTTCTGTCCAAGGCACACTACTTCTTTCCCATGGGTTTGTAATACCTTTGTGAAGTAACTGTTGACAAACATTTACATTTTTGAAAAATGATGAGCACTGTGTTTGTGAACTTGGAGGCCTTTCTGTTCCCAACAACTAGTCATCAGTAAATGCAGTGGCAAAGAAACAGTCAGACTCAGTGGAGGTAAGAGCAACAGAGAACACTTCTGAAGGATGCATGGGAAAACAGCACACATTGCAGAAAATTGTTTGTATCAGGGAGGTCATTCACACTGCCTGCAGTAAGGATCTAATTAGGTCTTTTAAGCTGGAGCCAGGGCTCCCAAGGCTGACAGAAAGAGGAAAGCACCTCTAGAGGATGATGCAGATTTTCCTAGTTGGACTGTAGTTGTGACATTCATTTAGATGTCTTCTTATTTCCATTTACTATTCGCAGAGTTTGACCAGGTACCTAAATTAAAGGATTCAAATTAATCAAGGCAAATTTCATTCTTTCTGCTGCAGTGTGTTCAGTGTATGCTCTGTACTTCATACAGGTATTTAGCAAATGCAAAGATCTCTATCTTGTGTCCTTAGTAGTAATGCTATATTTTAATTGGTAGATCAAATTTATCAGCACATCCCTGTTAGTTGCAGATGAGAGATGAAGTGTTCATGGGATATTTACTGACTCTTCTGGAATGGTGGTATATCTTTATTTCATTTGAAGGGATGTTCTTATGTGAGTTTTTGATGACAACTCTCAACATGTGTGGTTAATTCTTACCTGATGGAGACTGGTTGTTTAGGGATATAAACTACAGCACAGGAGGTTCTGCCTCAACATGAGGAGGAACTTCACTGTGAGGGTTGCAGAGCACTGGTACAGGCTCCCCAGAGAGGCTGAGGAGTCTCCTTCTCTGGAGACTTTCAAGACCCATCTGGATGCATTCCTGTGCAACCTGCGCTGTATTCTATGGTCCTGCTCTGGCAGGGGGGTTGGACTCGATGATCATAGTATCATAGTATCATAGTATCATAGTATCATAGTATCATAGTATCATAGTATCATAGTATCATTCAGGGTTGGAAGGGACCACAAGGATCATCTAGTTCCAACCCCCCTGCCATGGGCAGGGACACCCCACACTACATCAGGCTGGCCAGGGCCTCATCCAGCCTGGGCTTAAACACCTCCAGGGACGGGGCCTCGACCACCTCCCTGGACAACCCATTCCAGGGTTTCACATCTCAGGAGGTTCCTTCCAAACCCTAGCATCCTGTGATCCTGTGACTCTAAGGAAGTGTGTCATAAGAGATGGATTCAAACCAATTCAAGGAATGTAACACATTCCTTGAACATGGGGAGATGCTTCTGCCTCCCCCCCGAGAAGACCTGAGGGCAACGCCAGAGCTTTGACATTGAAACTTTTCAGAAGGCAAGGTTCACATCTCTAACTTCAGCAAAGACCAAGTACAAATGCTTATTAAATATTAAATACTATACTACAGTTCAGATCTGAATCCAAGCTTCTCATCTTGCACCATTCCAGCTAAGCTGGTTATGAAGAGGAACACCACTCAGAAACCCTTTGAACTTTGGAGGAATTTTGGTTCTGGATCTAAAACTTGAGTTCAGTAGTGTGTAATAAGGGCTTTCAGTCAAAAGGGAAGCATGAAAGGAAATCATTCAGGATTATTTTTGTAAGATATTGGAGTAAACAGCGGAGAAAAAGAGGTCAAGTAATTTGCGACTCATATTCTAATAGCCAAAAATTGTCTAAAAATACAAATTAAAAATATGAAACAGGCTTGTACGAGTACATTTCAACTACCATTTCACAGAAGTTTTAACTGCAGAAAAAAACTTTATAACACCACCTGCTGTTCTGCTGGTTTTGACCTGACCCCTTTCTCCTTTTCTTGTTATTATAAACAGTAAGCTCTTTAAGTGAGAGCTGTTTAAAGGATAGGGGGTTGTAAGTGTTCCTTCCTATATCCCAGATGCAGTGGGAGACTGATGGGTTTTTTGATCTTTATTTTATGAGTGTCTGATAAATTGCCTCTGGCACCTGGCAACTGAAATTTCACTATCTGAAAACTAACCCTTATGTCAAACAATGTGGCCAGTCTCATACTCTGAGTTAAAGAGCTGCATGCGTTTAAGTACAGGATGTTTTCCAACATTCAGTACAGTATGTGGCGAAGTCCTGCTTCACATATTATTATTAGACAGAACCTCAGCTGATGTACATTGGCATAGCCCCATATGATTAAAGGAGCTGCACTGTTTTACATCAGCTGGCAACCTGGTCCAAAGTGCAACACACATACTTTTTGATTTAAAATAGTATTTTGTATGTGATTCTTCAAAGGTTGGTCTGGTTCAGCTTTTTCAATATATTGCTCTGTGGCCTCTGTTTTTTGTTTCTGAGGCAAGTAAAGAAGAAAAAAAAAACAAAAGCATTAAAAAAAAGCATCATGGGTAATGTTTTCTGGTTTGCTTGTTTTCTGGCTACTTCAGATGGAAAATGAATTATCATGTATTTGAAATCAAAGTCTCAAATAGTGCTTTGGCTAATGATTACCAAATTTTGTAACTACTTGTGCCCCACGGGAACTCACTCTGGTCTCCACTTTGTTTCTCATGTGTTCTGGCAAATGATAGGAAAACTCATGCCTGTTTTGTCAGAATTGAACAGCAGACCTGCCTGAAATTTGGTAATTTTCTGTCTAGAAGGTAATACCAACATTTCATACTTTTTTTTTGTTTTTTGTTTTTCATTCTGTTTTGCAACAAGGATTTGTGAGGGAGTATGACAGAATAGGAGAGGGCTCATTGTGAGGAACAGTGATGAAAACAGTGGGAGGGATACGAATGAAGTGGAATCACTGAAAGGAAATGAGAGCAGAGGCAGCAACTCATGTATTTGAATAAACCAGAACATGGTGCAGTCTGAAGTACAAAGATTGTGGGATCACAAATGTGCCATGCATGGACAGCCCAGCCCTTGCTGAGCTTGGGAGCAGGAGGAAGGATTTTGACTCCCTTGATCAGTGGAATTTGGAAAGGTCAGCTAGGCAAGAGAAAGAAAGAAAGAAACTGAAAAGCCTGATCAGCATAGTAAACAATATATACCAGTAATAGTAAATGCAGGGTAGCTCAAAAGGAATATCTGAGAAGCTGAATTAAGTTTGTATACATGTCCTTACACAGGATCCATCCCTGTGACAGGTGTCCAAGTGGCACCAGTGTGGCTGAATCTACAACACAGCAATGTTCAGTGTCATAATTATTTTGACTAAGTGGACTAAGACACATGCATTTCTTTTAGAGATGAAAGTGCTGTCACCTATCACATGTGTATCTGCATTGTTCGCTACTAGCTACTAGCCCCCACCATGCCGGAAGATGAGCCGCCGGGGCAGACGGCGAGCCTGGATGGTTAAAGAACTTTTAATGGAACTAAGGGAAAAAAAGAGGGTGTATCACCTTTGGAAGAGAGGGGAGGCAACCCGTGAAAAATTTAAGGATGTTGCTAGGTGTTGCAGGAAGAAAATTAGGGAGGCAAAAGCGCATTTGGAGCTTAGTCTGGCCTCTGCTGTGAAGGACAACAAAAAGTCCTTCTATAAATACATTAATAGCAAGAGGAAGGGCAAGGACAAACTCCACTCCTTGGTGGGCATGGAGGGGAACGTTGTGATAAGGAATGAGGAAAAGGCAGAGATACTTAACACCTTCTTTGCCTCAATTTTTACTAGCAGGACAGAATGTCTTCCAGACAGCTGGCCTCCAGAGCTGGCAGAAGGAGCCAGGGAGCAGCATAGTTTTCCACTATTCCAAAATGGGGCAGTTGGTGATCTGCTCAGCTGCTTGGATCCCCACAAGTCCATGGGACCAGATGGGATCCATCCTAGGGTGCTGAGGGAGCTGTCAGAGGAGCTGGCCAAGCCGCTCTCCATCATTTTTCAGCAGTCCTGGCTCACTGGAGAGGTCCCAGAGGACTGGAAGCTGGCCAACGTGGTGCCCATCCACAAGAAGGGCCGGTTGGATGAGCCAGGGAATTATAGGCCTGTCAGCCTGACCTCAGTGCCAGGCAAGATCATGGAACAGGTCATCCTGAGTGCATTAACACAGCACTTAGAGGATGGCCAAGGGATCAGGCTCAGCCAACATGGATTTAGGAAGGGCAGGTCCTTCCTGACCAACCTGATCTCCTTCTATGATCAGGTGACCCGCCTGGTGGATGTGGGGAGGCCTGTGGATGTAGTTTACCTGGACTTCAGCAAGGCCTTTGACACCGTCCCCCATAGCAAACTGCTGGCCAAGCTGTCAGCCCATGGCTTGGACAGCAGCACTCTGAGCTGGGTTAGGAACTGGCTGGATGGCCGAACCCAGAGAGTGGTGGTGAATGGTGTCACATCCGGCTGGCGGCCAGTCAGTAGTGGAGTCCCCCAGGGATCAGTGCTGTGCCCTGTGCTCTTTAACATCTTTATTGATGATCTGGATGAGGGCATTGAGTCTATCATCAGTATTACAAGAGGGATGTGGAGGTGCTGGAACGTGTCCAGAGAAGGGCCACAAGGATGATCAGAGGGCTGGAGCACCTCTCCTATGAGAGCAGACTGAGGGAGTTGGGGCTGTTCAGTCTGCAGAAGAGAAGGCTCCGAGGTGACCTAATTGTGGCCTTCCAGTATCTGAAGGGGGCCTACAGGAAGGCTGGGGAGGGACTTCTCAGGATGTCAGGTAGTGATAGGACTAGGGGGAATGGAATGAAGCTGGAGGTGGGGAGATTCAGGCTGGATGTGAGGAGGAGGTTCTTCACCATGAGAGTGGTGAGACCCTGGAATGGGTTGTCCAGGGAGGTGGTCGAGGCCCCGTCCCTGGGGGTGTTTAAGAGCAGGCTGGATGAGGCTCTGTCCAGCCTGATCTAGTGTGGGGTTTCCCTGGCCATGGCAGGGGGGTTGGAACTAGATGATCCTTGTGGTCCCTTCCAACCCTGAATGAAACTATGAAACTATGAAACTATGAAACTATAAATTTGCTGATGACACAAAGCTGGGGACAGGAGTTGATCTGCTAGAGGGTGGAGAGGCTTTGCAGGGAGACCTCGACAGGCTGGACAGATGGGCAGAGTCCAACGGCATGAAATTTAACGTATCCAAGTGCCGGGTTCTGCACATTGGCCACAACAACCCCATGCAGTGCTACAGGCTGGGGTTAGAGTGGCTGGAGAGCAGCCAGGCAGAGAGGGACCTGGGGGTGCTGGTTGATGGTAGGCTGAACATGAGCCTGCAGTGTGCCCAGGCAGCCAAGAGGGCCAATGGCATCCTGGCCTGCATTAAGAACAGTGTGGCCAGCAGGAGCAGGGAGGTCATTCTGCCCCTGTACGCTGCACTGGTTAGGCCACACCTTGAGTACTGTGTCCAGTTCTGGGCCCCTCAGTTTAGGAAGGATGTTGACTTGCTGGAACAAGTCCAGAGAAGGGCAACGAAGTTAGTGAGGGGTTTGGAACACAAGCCCTATGAGGAGAGACTGAGGGAGCTGGGGCTGCTTAGCCTGGAGAGGAGGAGACTCAGGGGTGACCTTATTGCTCTCTCCAACTACCTGAAGGGGGGTTGTAAACAGGCAGAGGTTGGTCTCTTCTCCCAGGCAGCCAGCACCAGAACAAGAGGACACAGTCTCAGGCTGCACCAGGGGAAGTTCAGGCTGGAGGTCAGGAGGAAGTTTTACACAGACAGAGTGATTGCCCATTGGAATGGGCTGCCCAAGGAGGTGGTGGCGTCGCCATCACTGGAGGTGTTCAGGAGGAGACTTGACAGGGTGCTTGGTTGCATGGGTTAGTTGATTGGGTGGTGTTGGATGATAGGTTGGACGTGATGATCTTGAAGGTCTCTTCCAACCTGGTCTATTCTATTCTATTCTATTCTATTCTATTCTATTCTATTCTATTCTATTCTATTCTATTCTATTCTATTCTATTCTATTCTATTCTATTCTATTCCATCTAAGCTGCCACAGGTGCTGTGGTGCTGACTTCAGAAGGGCAGCTCTATCCAGTAGCTAATGTTTAAGTGCAGGTTAGATGGCTCCATGGGAAACATCCCACTAGAAGATGATACCTCACCCAGAATTCTAATAAAATGGTTCTCTTTACAGGAAAGTTCATGCTGGCAAATTGTCTTGAAAACAATGGTGTTGACACAGACCAGAACATTTTATTTCAGGAAAGCTAATTTTTCTGATGAGGTACTGTGAGGATACCAGTCATCTGAGCTCTGGTACTGACATTGCTTCCAGGCTTGTGCAGAGTATGGGCAAGCATCTCTGGAATAATTGTGCATCTCTTCCTCCACCTATTATCACAGTATTATATCATAGTATCACAGTATATTAGAGGTTGGAAGGGACCTCAAGAGATCATCAGGTCCAACCCTCATGCCAAAGCAGGATCACTTAGGGTAGTCTGCACAAGAATGCATCCATGTGGGTTTTGAAAGTCTCCAAAGAAGGAGACTCCACAACGTCCCTGGGCAGCCTGTTCCAGTGCTTGGTCACCCTCACTGTAAAGAAACTTCTCCTCATGTTGAGGTGAAATCTTCTGCGTTCAACTTTGAATCCATTGTTCCTGATCTTATTACTGTGCACCATCGAAAAGAGCTTGGCCCCCTCCATCTGATACCTACCCCTCAGATATTTATACACATTGATGAGATCCCCTCTATGTCTTCTCTTCTCAAGACTAGCTCCAGAGATCTCAGTCTCTCTTCATAGGGGAGATGCTCAAGTCCCCTAACCATCCTCATGGCTCTCCATTGGATTGTCTCCAGCAGTTCTCTGTCTTTCTTGAACTGGGAAGCCCAAAACTGGACACAGTATTCCAGGTGTGCTCTCACCAGGGCAGGATAGAGGGGTAAAAGAACTTGCCTAGACCTGCTGGATTCACCCTTCTTGATGCATCCCAGGATACTATTGGTCCTTTTGGCTACAAGGGTACATTGTTGTACCATGGAGAACTTCACAGTATCACAGTATCACAGTATCACTTAGGTTGGAAGAGACCTCGGGGATCATCGAGTCCAACCTATCAACACAGACCCCATGACTAGACCATGGCACCAAGTGCCACGTCCAATCTCCCCTTGAACGCCTCCAGGGTCGATGACTCAACCACCTCCCCGGGCAACCCGTTCCAATGCCGAATGACTCGCTCGGTGAAGAACTTCCTCCTCACCTCGAGTCTGAACTTCCCCTGGCGCAGCCTGAGACTGTGTCCCCTCGTTCTGGTGCTGGCTGCCTGGGAGAAGAGGCCAACCCCCTCCTGGCTACAACCACCCTTCAGGTAGTTGTAGAGGGCAATGAGGTCACCCCTGAGCCTCCTCTTCTGCAGGCTAAACAATCCCAGCTCCCTCAGCCTCTCCTCATAGGGCTTGTGTTCAAGGCCTCTCACCAGCCTTGTTGCCCTTCTCTGGACACGCTCAAGTGTTTCGATGTCCTTCTTAAACTGAGGGGCCCAGAACTGGACACAGTACTCTAGGTGCGGCCTAACCAAAGCAGAGTACAGGGCACTATGACCTCCCTGCTCCTGCTGGCCACACTATTCCTAATGCAGGCCAGGATGCCATTGGCCCTCCTGGCCACCTGGGCACACTGCTGGCTCATATTCAGGTGGCTGTCGATCAGCACACCCAGGTCCCTCTCTGTTTGGGAGCTCTCCAGCCACTCCGACCCCAGCCTATAGCTCTGCATGGGATTGCCATAGCCAAAGTGCAGCACTCGGCACTTGGACTTGTTGAATGACATCCCATTGGACTCTGCCCATCTGTCCAGTCGGTCGAGGTCCCTCTGCAGAGCCTTTCTACCCTCTAACTGACTAACATCTGCCCCTAACTTTGTGTCATCTGCAAACTTGCTGATGACTGACTCTACTCCTTCATCCAGATCATCAATGAATATGTTGAAGAGGACAGGGCCCAGCACTGATCCCTGGGGACACCACTGGTGACTGGCCTCCAGCTGGATGTGGCACCGTTCACTACCACTCTCTGGGCCCGGCCCTCCAGCCAGTTCCTAACCCAGTACAGAGTGTAATGGTCAATCCACGGGCTGACAGCTTAGTCAGCAGTTTGCTGTGGGGACGGTGTCAAAGGCCTTGCTGAAGTCTAGGTAGACCACATCCACAGGCCTCCCCACATCCACCAGACGGGTCACCTGATCATAGAAAGAGATCAGGTTGGAGAGGCAGGATCTGCCCTTCCTGAATCCATGTTGGCTGGACCTGAGCCCTTGGCCATCCTTCAGGTGCGCAGTTATTGCCGCCAGGATAATCTGCTCCATCACTTTCCCTGGCACTGAGGTCAGGCTGACCGGCCTGTAGTTTCCAGGTTCCTCCATCCGACCCTTCTTGTGGATGGGGACCACGTTGGCCAGTTTCCAGTCATCTGGGACCTCACCTGTGAGCCAGGACTGGAGGAAAATGATGGAGAGTGGCCTAGCTAGCACATCTGCCAACTCTCTCAGCACCCTAGGATGGATCCCATCCGGTCCCATGGACTTGTGAATATCCAAGTGGCTCAGCAGGTCCCGAACTAACTCCTCATGGATTTCTGGGGCATTACACTGCTCGCCGACCCCATCGCCCAGCTCCGGAGGCCACTCGTCCTGAACTCCTGCCTTGCTGTTAAAAATTGAGGCAAAGAATGTGTTCAGGACCTCAGCTTTCTCCTCATCCTCAGTCACCGTGTTCCCCTCCAGGTCCACTAGGGAGTGCAGGTTCTTCCTGCCCCTCTTCTTATTGTTAATATATTTATAAAAATGCTTTTTATTGTCTTTGACAGAGGTGGCCAGCTTCAGTTCCAGCTGGGCCTTAGCCTCCCTAATTTTATTCCTACATAATCTAACAGCTTCCTTGAACATACCTCGAGAAGCCTTCCCCTCCTTCCAAAGGTGATACAGCCTCCTCTTCCCCCTTAAATCCTCCAGGAGCTTCTTGCTCATCCAGGCTGGTCGCCTTCCCCGCCAGCTTGCCTTCCGGCACGTAGGAACCGCCAATTCCTGTGCCTTCAAGAGCTCCTGTTTGAAGTAGGTCCAACCCTCCTGAACCCCTTGGTTCATGAGGGCTGGTACCAGGGGACTTTACAAACAAGTTTCTTAAATAGGCTGAAGTTCGCCCTTCGGAAGTCCAAGGTGAAGGTTCTGTTTGTGGTCCTCCCTATCTCCCTGCATATTGAAAACTTCACTATCTCGTGGTCACTGCACCCTAGGCAGCCTCCCACGATCACGTCTCCCACCAGCCCTTCCCTATTGGAGAACAGCAGGTCAAGCAGAGCCTGTCCCCTGGTAGGCTCGCTTAACAGCTGTGTCAGGAAGCAGTCCTCCATTCGCTCCAGGAATCTTCTGGACTGCCTCCTCCCTGCTGAATTAAGTTCCCAGCAGATATCTGGGAGGTTGAAGTCACCAACAAGGACAAGATCTGATGATCTTGAGACAGCCTCCAGTTGCTTGTAGAACAACTCATCAGCCGCCTCATCCTGGTTGGGTGGTCTGTAACAGATTCCAATCAGGATGTCAGACTTGTTAGGTTGTCCTCTGATTTTGACCCACAGGCTCTCAACTCCCTCATCTTCCACCTCAAGTTGTGTGGCAGAGAGTGACTCTCTAATATACAGTGCCACCCCTCCTCCTCTTCTCCCTCGCCTGTCTCTCCTAAAGAGCCTGTAACCCCCCATTGTAGCACTCCAATCGTGGGTGCTGTCCCACCAAGTTTCTGAGATGGCGACTACATCATAGTCGCCCTGATGGATTAGGACCTCCAACTCCTCTTGCTTGGTGCCCAGGCTGCGTGCATTGGTGTACATGCATCGCAGCTGGGTTCCTGACTTCTCAACTGACCCTACCTTGCGCCCTACTCTTACCTCTGCAGAGGGACGGATTGCCTCACCCACCCCCTTCAGACCTAGTTTAAAGCCCTCCTAATGAGCCCTGCCAACTCCAGTGCCAGGACTCTCTTACCCCTTCTAGACAGATGCACCCCATCAGGACCCAGCAGGTCAGGTGCAGTGAAAGTTGCCCCATGGTCATAGAACCCAAAGTTCTGCCTCTGGCACCATCCCCTGAGCCAATTGTTGATGGTATGGGTTCTCCCATTCCTCTCAGTGTACACCCCTGACACTGAGAGAACTTGCTGTCCACCAGCACTCCAAGGTCTTTCTCTGTGGAGTTCCTTTCCAGCAGGGTAGCCCCTAACATATACTGGTGCATGTTGTTATTCCACCCCAGATGTAGGGCCCTGCACTTGTCCTTATTAAAGTTCATGAGGTTTGCCTGCACCCAGCTTTCCAGCCTGTCTGGATCTCATTGGATGGCTGCATAGCCTGATGGGGTGTCAGCCAACCTCCCCCCCTCACCCCCCCTGCTCCCAGTTTTGTATCATCAGCAAACTTGCTGAGGGTACTCTCAATTCTCTCATCCAGGTTGTTGATAAAGATATTGAACAAAACTGGAACTCATACTGATTCCTAGGGAACACCACTGGCCACAGGCCTCCAAATTGACTCTGTGCCACTGATGACAATCCTGTGAACTCTGTTGTTGAGCCAGTTTTCAATCCACCTCACTGACTATCTGTCTATGCCACATGTCCTGATCTTTTCTATAAGGATGTTATGGGAGACAGCATCGAAAGCTTTACTGAAGTCAAGGTATACGACATCCACTGCTCTTCTCTCATCTACCCTTTTGGTCATAGTTTCATAGAAAGCTATCAGATTAGTCAGGCAGGATCTCCTGTTGGTAAATCCATGTTGGCTATCCTGATAACCTTCTTGTTTTCCATGTGGTTAGAGATGACCTCCAGGATGAGCTGCTCCATCATCTTTCCAGGGATGGAGGTGAGGCTGACTGGTTTGTAGTTGCCTGGGTCTTAATTCCTGCCTTCTTTGAAGACTAGAGTGACATTTGCTTTCTTCCAGTCATCAGGCACCTCTCCTGTTCCCCAGGAGTTTTCAAAGATGAGGAAGAGAGGTTCAGCAACAGTATCAGTCAGCTCTCTCAGCACTCATGGATGCACCCCATCAGGGCCCATGGACTTGTTTGTCTTTAGTTGGTGTAAGAGATCTCTAACACAGTCCTGACTGACCAGCAGAATGTCCACATTTCTCCAGTTCTGCTCCCTTGTTTCTAGAGAAGTGAGGTTCCTGAGGGCTGGTCTTAAGGATAGACTACCACAAATCAAGCCTGGATCTTAAAGGAGGTGGTTAGTTGCTACTGAAGCACAAAATAAAAAAATTATCCATAACTATTCTATGGAACATACAAAGCAAACAATCTGGGAACAGAAACAATCACATTTTACTTCACTGAAAAATCACATACGACAAAAGGAAATGCAGATGTTCTGACTGAACTGTCTTATGAGCTGTTGACTAGTTAATTAATCAAAATTGTCTAGTGATTTATTGGTTACCAGTGGTTCTGCAGTCATGAACATGTCAAATTTCACAATGGAAAATTTAGCAATGGAAAAAATCTGGTCTTTTAGTTCCTTCCTCAATGAAGACAGAGAATGCTATGAGAACCAAGGCAATTTCATGCATTAAGCTTATGCCAGGCAATCTAATTATGTGATAGTACTGCTCAGGCAATTTTGATTTTTTTTTTTTCCCATGGAGCCTTTTTCTAAGTGAAGTGACTTATTTCATATTCTTACCAGTGCTAGTAACCTCCCCCATATAAGAACTCCTAGAAGGTCTTCAAGTACCTAATGTAAAAAATATGCATTATTCACTGTCCTAGTAGTCACATTAGGTAGCCTAATAAAGGACTAATATTGGAGAAGTTGCCTTTCCTGCAGCTGGAAAATTACAGAAATAAAATATATTTAAATTTCTGCAGAAGACTGAGAGCTATAGTATCTATCAATTGTTGTCTTGCCATCATATCCATCTTTATTGATGATCTGGATGAGGGCATTGAGTCCATCATCAGTAAATTTGCTGACGACACAAAGCTGGGGGCAGGAGTTGATCTGCTGGAGGGTAGAGAGGCTCTGCAGAGAGACCTCAACAGGCTGGACAGATGGGCAGAGTCCAACGGCATGAGATTTAACATATCCAAGTGCTGGGTTCTGCACATCGGCCACAACAACCCTATGCAGTGCTACAGGCTGGGGTCAGAGTGGCTGGAGAGCAGCCAGGCAGAGAGGGACCTGGGGGTGCTGGTCGATGGTAGGCTGAACATGAGCCTGCACTGTGCCCAGGCAGCCAGGAGGGCCAATGGCATCCTGGCCTGCATTAAGAACAGTGTGGCCAGCAGGAGCAGGGAGGTCATTCTGCCCCTGTACACTGCACTGGTTAGGCCACACCTCGAGTACTGTGTCCAGTTCTGGGCCCCTCAGTTTAGGAAGGAGGTTGACTTGCTGGAGCGTGTCCAGAGAAGGGCAACAAAGTTGGTGAGGGGCTTGGAACTGTGGAACTCTCCCTATGAGGAGAGACTGAGGGAGCTGGGATTGCTTAGCCTGGAGAGGAGGAGATTCAGGGGTGACCTTATTGCTGTCAACAAGTACCTGAAGGGAGGTTGTAGACAGGCGGATGTTGGTCTCTTCTCCCAGGCAGCCAGCACCAGAACAGGAGGACGCAGTCTCAGGCTGTGCCAGGGAAGGTTTAGGCTGGAGGTTAGGAGAAAGTTTTACACAGAGAGAGTGATTGCCCATTGGAATGGGCTGCCCAAGGAGGTGGTGGAGTCACCATTGCTGGAGGTGTTTCAGGAGGAGACTTGACAGGGTGCTTGGTTGCATAGTTTAGTTGGTTGGGTGGTGTTGGATGATAGGTTGGATGCAATGATCTTGAAGGTCTCTTCCAACCTGGTCTATTCTATTCTAGTCTAGTCTGGTCTAGTCTAGTCTAGTCTAGTCTAGTCTAAGAAGGGCCATGATAAAGAGTGGTGTTTTTTTTTCCCAAACATCTGCTTATCTGTAAACTTTTCTTAAGGTGTTTAATCAATGAATGTAAAAGGCTAGTCAAATGCATATATTTGAATTGTTATTCAGAGAATGATGAGGTCTATCATTATGCTTATATGTACTGGAAGATTACATTTCTCTGTTATAAGACAGTTAGTAGGAGGTCTATCTTGCACAGTCAGAAATCAGACCTTTGTGTGTGGTGGAGGGCAGCTGTAAAGAGATCTGTTTCTCCAGTGCACAGATGTGTTATAAGCCTCCCTAAGGAAAATTGTGCAAACAACCATATTGGGTGAGACACACTATTGTGTTATGAAGGAACATGCCCCAGAAAAGCAGGGATCATCGTCAGAAGATACTAGAACTCTGTCAAAAGACATTGTTCTAGTAGTCTCCTAATATCAGAAACTGGTAGAATGTTCAGTCTGACTTCATAGCTCTTCAACAATGTTATATTTAATTATTATTATATTGCACTCCATTGCTTCACATTGTAATGGCTGCATTATATTACATTGCATGTTATCATTTTTCATTTTATTACTTATACAAGTAAATCTGATTCCAGAAGAAGAACGATGATATGAATCTGACTTTTCATTGCCTGTTTTTGGCTTCTGGAACAGCCCTCAGCCTAAAAATTAGAATGACCTCCATGCTACTCTGTTTGACACAAGTGCTGAACTAATCTTTGGCTCAGTAGGTGCTGTGGGAATTCCTTTAGATCCCTTAAACACACCTGCACTGACAGCTTAATGAACTTAAAGGATGAGGTAATACCATGTCAGTGACAAGAAATCCTCAGATTGTTGTGCTGATAAATTGATTCTGAGAATGTAGCTAATGTTTTCCCAATGGGAAGAAAGAAAATATTTTTCTTCATTAATTGTATATCTGGATACTCAAGCTGGATAATTTTTAATATAACTTCAGGTCACCTACGTTACAAAAGATTAAGAGCTATTTCTAGCAAATAAAGTGAAGCATACATGAAAAATATTAATTAATGTCTTTAAATACAAACATTAGATTAGCCTATTGAAAATACAAGCCTTCTGAAAGGAGAGGCCTATTTTTCAGAAGCGTAGTGGTATAGCCTTGTACATATATGTACAAAGATAAAACCTCCATACAAATTCATAGAAAGGAATTACTCAAATAACTAAAGAAAATGTAGCCTAATTAAGGAGTCTACAATGAACACAATTGTTTGAGGATTGATAACTTAGAGTCAGGAGAAGACAGAAAGTACTTTGGTCCCAAAGTCATTAAGCATAAAATCTGGAATGTGTAAACAACTACTCCTGTCTCTCTTATGCATCAGTTTTTCTGCATCCACAGAATGATAGGTACTTTACTCTGGGGACCACAAAGACCACAATGCTCTTATCAGTCTATTAACAGCCAACATTGAAACCATGTTTCTGAATTCTGAAACAGTTCAGTCTTCAATATCCTTTATTACCTATTTTCCAAAAATAATTTGCTTTAGAGGTCAGTTTTAGTCTGTGCATTTTATTTGATTTACCCTGGCCTCACTAATTACTGCAGTGATAGAATAGAATAGAATAGAATAGAATAGAATAGAATAGAATAGAATAGAATAGAATAGAATAGACCAAGCTGGAAGAGACCTTCAACTTGCAGCCTTCCTAAAGCCAGTGCTTGACACAGGCACTTCAGTTAAATCTGCAAGGAGTCATGGGGTGAATCAAGGTCTTCCAGTGTTACAATTAATAACATTTAGGCTCTGCACAAACTTGACATAGTATTATTACACCTATGTATTGCAAGGGTTCTACTCCAGCAGTAAATATTACACCCAGAGTTCATGGGATTTGGCTCTGATATTTATTACATTGTCTAATATATGCTAGAAAAGGCATGAATTTTTGGCTCAAAAATTGAAAATTTCTTCACAGAAATAGAAAACAAATGCAGCAGCCTCCCTTTGATACCAGGCTGCAGAAACCTGTTTTGAGGCACATGACATCAATGTCTCACAGTGTTTGAAATACATAAAGGGGAATGATCTTGGTTTCAGCTGAAATCTCAAGTCAGTTAGTCTTGCAGTCCAAGCCCCTTTCTCAGTTCCTGCACACACTCATCCAGCTATTGCAGTGTCTCCAGAGATAACTACCAGGGCATCTGACTGCCGCTGGGCAGAGAAGCATAAAAGATGACATAGGTCAAATGAGACTCCCCAGTTGCACAGACTCCTGTGGGATTCCTGTGCGAGTTCTGTAGTTTTTTGCTCCTTTCTGACCTTCCTCCTGGTATTCTCAGCTTCCATTCCTTTATTATTTTTCTCACTTTTCAGGTGATGCTGAAGAAAATGTAGTGACACTATGAGTTCCCCGAGTGTCCCTCTTCCTCTCTTTGGTTTTGTGCTGTAAGAGAACACATCACCATCTACTCCTCAAGTGACAATGGTTGGGGCGATGGACTTGTAAATCCAGGTCCAGCAAGAGGCTCAAGGAATTCAAACCTTTGATCAGCCATGGACTGTACTTTTTAGTCGTGGGTTACCTTTAATCTGTAATTTGGCAAAACAAAACAAAACAAAGCAAAATCCCCCTGAAGCATTTCATTTTTGCCTTTAATGACAGAGATCTTAAACATGGCAGTTTGGTGATGTGCTATGCAAATTAAAGCCCTGAAAAAAAACAAAGGTAGTTAAACACAAGATTTTCTTTAGCAGGTAATTTTTCTTAGCTGTTTCCACATGCCTCCTTACAGCCATGAAACCCTGGTACATAACGATGAAAGACTAATTTCAGAACTCACACATGCACTATTTTGTTAGCAGTGGAAGCACAAGAAGAACATCTGGGTGCCAAGTTCAAGCAAAGTGCAAGGGTTTTTTTTCCCTCAATTCAGTGTTGGTATGTCCCATCATGTAGCTATGATATATGATAAAAGGAAAAATCACAGCCAAACTCAACCTTGTTCAAAGCAAGGTGCTAGTGAAAGGATGGGATGGAAAATAAGTACTAATGGATTAATGTTCCATGATAAATGTTTTATTATAAAAGCTAGTGAGTGATTAGATAATTCTTGCTTCCAAAAGCAGGATTTAAATATTTCTGCTTGGCTTGCAACCAAAATAAATACATCACTTAACTATCTGGTTTATAGGAACATCTGTAAGAATAAAAAAGTAATAGAGACTTGCTTTCTTTTTTACAGTAAGTGTAATAAATAACCAGTTATAGCAAGAGGCTGCTTACTGTTTGGAGCTGTTATGATACATAAAAAGTAATAAAGCCAAAATTCAAATAATTATTGAAAGGTTGCACAATGAAAGTTCAGACAAGAAATCTTATGTTTTAAGGATAATGAAGATGCAAAAAACCCCAGAAGAATATGTAGATTTGGAAAATCTATGCAGACACTTGAACCAGAAGAATTTTATTTCCACAGAGCTTTCTCTATCCAAAAGGATAGCAATATATTAAATATAATTATATATAAAATTTTGCTTCTATGGTTATCTTTGCTCACTAATGGATCTCAGTGTAATCACAGGAGAAATTCAAGTTATTACTGTTTTGCTGAAAAAGAAATTAAGTATTCAGAAGTAAACCAGCTTATTCTATACCACCCAAATAAACAGAGCCCAGATATCTCAGGTTCAATTCAATATGGTGTTTACAGGATCATGATAGCATCAATTGCACTGGTTATACTCAATGAAAGTACTGAACATGCTCTCAACATTTTCTGTCTTTAAAGGGACAGTCTCCTCAGATCAGATTGCAATAGTGCCTTCTGTGCATGTTTCTCAGAATAACCAACATTAATTCAAATAGCATCTACAAGAATTCAAACAATCTGAGAGGCCTGTCTGGGTTTTAGGAGAGTCTTAGGAGAAAAGGCAGACCCTATCACATACATTAAAATAGTCTCCTTCTGCATACAATTGCTTAAACATGGATAAGAAGGTCAGAAAAAACAATGCAATCTCCAAGTCACAGATTCAGTCATAGTCACAGTTCATTGACTTAAAAGACAGTAAACAAACACAGGGATGTATGACTTTATGGAGAGAAGGGCACAAAAGTTATTTCACTAGAACAGCAAATGAAAAGACAGAGGAAAGCTTTAAGATGCAGAGAAGTGTGCTCATGCTCTTTTCCCCTGACAGTTTAGCATCTAAGTCTTCTTTCTCTGCTTCTTGCTGAACGCCTTTGATCTTGTTTGCTTCACATTGGCTGTCTAGGTTGAGGGATGCACCTAAGTGCAAAGGGAATAGAAGGACATGTACAACACTCAAAGCAACTGTAAGATGGTCAGCAGATACACATACTGAGGTCACACATTTTTAAAGTATGACCTTATGATAGTATATGGTGTCTGCTGACAGTGGGATGCTAGATACTCTGACTGGTGCTTGCTCTTGCTTCTGCAATTCTCCTTGTGCTGTGCACAGGATCAGAGGAGAGCAGAAGTGGTCCTACAAAGTCTTCGAGTTGCCTGGACTATGGGGAGATAGTTCTGGCCAAAAGAACAAATATGGGGCACCCAGTCTATGCTGAAGACTGTTCTGTCACAACTGTGCTGCAAATAGTCCTCAGATATTCCCTAAAATTCTTTCTCAGGAATGTCTACTCACACTACACTCACTCTAGTGTAAACACACCCTTAAAGCAGATGTAGAACATGCCCCAGGAGGAGATAATGCAACACCCTGGGATGGCTGCTAAATAAAGCAGTCTATGTACAGTCACTTTGCCCTGATTATTCATACTAAACTGAAGGTCAGACTTCAGATCAGTGGAAAGCTAGTGGAGCATGACAGACATAAAATATATAACAAACATATGGGAGTGTTGCTTTATTCTGCTGCTATTGGTCCTCTTAGATGTCAGTGGAATGAAAATTTGGCCTGTGTTGTGTTGATGTACAGTAGTTTTACAAACAAGGTAGATTTATATGGCTATGGAATTAAGCTACTGCTGTAAAAATGAGTCCTGTAGAAATATTTGGTGTGAGAGGCTACACTGGTTCCTTTTGTAGTAATGCTGAGGCTCTTAAGATTATGTTGAGCATAATTCTTTTCCATTTCTGCTTAAGGAGGGGTTCAAAGGTTATGCTTTTATGGAAAGTTCCACAATCCTATTATACTTGGCGTAAACTAAGCCCCTTTATGAAACTACTTGAATTAAGCTATGCACTGAAAACCAGTAGAGAAAACTGTATATTGATTCATCCTGAGTATATAATTCTAGCTATCAAGAAATTCAGTTGGCAATGCTGTGTAGCACATCTGTGAGGAAAGACAAGTCACCACCATCACAATTTAACAGAATATTTCCTCTTAAGATCAATGAACATCAGAGTTTGAGTTTGATGGTTGCTGAGGTCTATTTCCCAAAGTTGCGAGGGTTCCTAACTCCCAAATAATTGATTGTCTTGAGTATCTTTGACGAGATGGACCCAAATTTTGTTTCTCTTTTCATCTTATTTTCCAAACCCATTTCTAGTAATTAAAATGTTTTGAAACACCAAGGGACAAGAGATGTTCACATGCACATTTAACAACAATTATTTCAGCATCTCCACTGAATCCTGACAACAGTGTGCCCATGACCCTCAGGAAGGTAACAGGAATATTTTTTTTCCAGTGTGGTGCAAAAGTGACATGAGGGCTCCCATGCATCACTGTTGTCTGAGATTTTGCTGAACTTCTTTAGAAGTAAAATAGGACTACCACACATAAATATGCATGATGTATGTGAAAGTGAGAAAGTGTCCTCCCTTCCCATTGCTGTATCTGAAGAGAGCAATAAAAGTTTCTCTGACTGCAAAGCTGGGTCAGGAGGAGAGTTTTGTCAGAAGAAGGTTTGGGACCAAGTTGGAGGGGTGCTTATAAAAATGACTTTACCAATGGAAAACACACATTTTCAAGTGCTTGTAAAATTTGGGGCATTGTGTGTATCTTGCAGTATTACAAATAAAAAATGACAGATAATGGAGTACACGTTACCAAGCCATTTGTCTGAGGGTCTGGGACAAGGTTAATTTTGCCCCTGTGTCCCAAGCCACAGTGAGGTTTGTGGTTTTCCAGTCTCAGAGCTGTGAAGAGCAGCAGGTGGGTGAGTTCATCCTGGCAAACTGTAGGCTGTTATCTCAGATAGGAGTAAAGTTTATATACCACAGGGAAAGGTGAGTTTCCTTCAAAGTATAGACCACACTATGAGCCTAACTAGGATTCTCCAAATTGCTTTTTTGAGGCTCATATCTCTCCTTAATGACTATAAAGAGAGTGTAGGGTGACTGGCCTCTGAAATTAGTTGCTTCTATTGGTATTGTTGAGTATATGGTGAGCACCACCTGGAAAGGATTTGCTTCCTCCTGACCCTCTGAAGACTGACCCTGTCTGTGCTTCTGGGAGAGCTTTTGCCCCTGCCTGAACTCAGATAGAGTAAAGGTTTGTTTATATCCAAACTGATGAATATTTCCAAATAGTTCAGGGTATAGAGCTGTGTGAAAACTACAGCTCTGACTCCAGGGAGTCTTGGTTTACAGTGAACCATTTCAGCAAAGAAACATGAATTTTCTTTTCCCTGTCAGTTCTCTGATTCCCCCACGATGAGCCAGAGTAATGCAGTCAGTGATAGGGTGGCTTAGACTGTGCTCTTGGGGCTTTTCACTGGAAAAATGCTGACTCTTCATGATGCTGCTGGTGGACTGAGTGTAAATCCACTTTCCCACCTCAAGGACTTGCCTCTGGCCATGAACAGAAATTTATAATTTGTTTTTAAAAAAAATATTGCTCTCCATCATCCATAAAAGGCAGAGGCTTGTTGAAGCTGCACACCTCATAGGCACCGTGCTATAGGTTGCCCTGTTAGCCCCGTGATGTAAATTACCTTTGCACTTTGTAATAGAGTCAGCACCATGACAGGAACTCACACATCACTCAGTTGGCTAAGGGTAATAAAGAAGAAAATCAAAAGGAGCATGAGTTCATGCTGGAGGTATGTGCAATCAAGGAAAGAGATTTATGACAAAAGCTGAGTTATAATATTAAAGGGTATAAACAGCTTCTTACTGTTATGCTTTCATGCACTCTATGTTCCTTCACTAAGTACAGTGTTAAGTTTGGGAGAGACTTAGCTGCGAATCATTTACTTCTTAGACATGGTTCTGGAAAAACAAACTTGCATTTTTGTGGTGGAAAAATCATTGCCGAGGTTCTGCCTGCATCAGTGTGGATGAATATGAGGTAGCAGTTTTTGGCTAACAGGCATCAAAAGTGTGTTTTGAAAGTCTGGTGTGATAATCCTTATTTGTAGACAGCAGCTTAGCATCTACGTAACTTGCTCTATTCACCAAACTGCAGCAGTGTCCATCATCAGCGTCTATCATAGAATGGTTGGAAAACACCCCTAAGATCATCAAGTCCAACCATTATCTAATTCTAATGCATCTATGCATCTTTCTAACACCTCCAGGGATGGTGATTCAATCACTTTCCAGTGAAGAAATTTCTTCTAATATGCAATCTAAACCTCCCCAATGCAACTTGCAGCCATTTCTTCTCCTCCTATTATTTCTTGCTTGGGAGAACACCTACCTTGCTTACAACCTCCTCTCCAGGAGTTATAGGGGTTTAGAAGATCTCCCCTCAGCCTCCTTTTCTCCAGGCTAAACAACCCATTCCCTCAGTCACTCCTCAGATGACATGTCCTCCAGATCATTCACGAACTTCATTGACCTTCTTTGGATCCACTCAAGCACCTCAATGTCTTTCTTGTAGTGAGGGCCCCAAAACTGAACACAATACTCAAGGTGTGGCCTTACCAGTGCTGAGTATAAGGGGACAATCTCTACAATCACTTCCCTGGTCCTGCTTGTCACACTATACCTGACACAGGCCAGGATGCTGTTGGCCTGCTTTGCCAGCAGAGAACACTGCCAGCTCATATTCAGCTGGCTGTTAGTCAACACCAACAGGTCTTTCTCCCTTCAATAGCTTTCCAGCCACTCTTCTCCAAGCCGGTAGCATTGCATGGGGTTATTGTATTTACCAGAAACATAGCCAAATACTTGACACTGAGATGGCATTAGTACAGATGATACCAAATTGGCTGCACAGTCTTGAGCTAAAGCTTCACCCATACCAATTTTAATCCTCTCACTCAAATCACTGCAGATGCTGAAGGAGGCTTGTACCAGCAAGGCACAACACAGAGAGCAGCTTGGGCCCAGGATGGTAACTCATCCACCAAGCTGCTCCCTGGCCACCAGAGCCTTTGGGCAGTCTCCTGTCCACAGTGAGGTGGATCAGCAGCCCTGCACCGTCCTTCCCCTCCCAGCACACCAACCCCTGCCTCCAGTGAGGAACTGACTGCATGCTGAAAGAAGAAAAATTGTAACTCAGAAATAGCTCTGAAGAGAATAATAGAACTGAAAATCCAGAGTATAATGAAAAGTGAGCCATTTCAGTGTACTTTTTTTGTCTCTATCTCCAGTGGAAAGAGCAGCTTTTTGCACTTACTAGCAGTACCTGATCTGCATTTTTCTAGAAGACGGTAAAGTCAGCCTTTCTGATTTCTATAATTTTTCCAGTAGTCTTTATGCCTCTTTTTATTCTCAGAAGGGAAACCAACAAGCCCAGGCAATGAGATCTCCTGCCCACTGTTTGATCACATCCTTTCCTTGTTAAGTTGTAGCTAGGGTTGGAAGGGACCACAAGGATCATCTAGTTCCAACCCCCCTGCCATGGGCAAGGACACCCCACACTAGATCAGGCTGGCCAGAGCCTCAGCCAGCCTGGGCTTAAACACCTCCAGGGATGGCACCCCAACCACCTCCCTAGACAACACATTCCAGGGCTTCACCACTCTCATGGTGAAGAACTTCCTCCTCACATCCAGCCTCAATCTCCCCACTTCCACCTTCATTCCATTCCCCCTAGTCCTATCACTACCTGAGATCCTGAGAAGTCCTTCCCCAGCCTTCTTGGTGGCCCCCTTCAGATACCAGAAGGCCACAATTAGGTCACCTCGGAGCCTTCTCTTCTGCAGACTGAACAGCCCCAACTCCTTCAGTCTGTCCTCATAGGAGAGGTGCTCCAGCCCTCTGATCATCCTCGTGGCCCTTCTCTGGACACATTCCAGCACCTCCATATCCCTCTTGTAATAGGAGCTCCAGACCTGGACACAGTACTCCAGGTGAAGTCTCACCAGAGCTGAGTAGTGGGGGAGAATCACCTCCCTTGACCTGCTGGCCACACTTCTCCTGATGCAGCCCAGGATCTGATTGGCTTTGCAGGCTGCAAGAGCACATTGAGAGCTCCTGTTGAGCTTTTTGTCCACCAGCACCCCCAAGTCTCTCTCCTCAGGGCTGCTTTCCAGCCAGTCACTGCCCAGCCTGGATTTGTGCCTGGGATTGCCTCCACCCAGATGCAGGACCCTGCACTTGCTCTTATTGAACCTCATGAGGTTGGCTTGTGCCCACCTCTCCAGCCTGTCCAGGTCCCTCTGCATGGCCTCCCTTCCCTCCAGCGTGTCTGCTGCACCACACAGCTTGGTGTCATCAGCAAACTTGCTGAGGGTGCACTCAATGCCACTGTCCATGTCACCCACAAAGATGTTGAACAAGACAGGTCCCAGGACTGATCCCTGAGGGACTCCGCTTGTCCCTGGCCTCCACTGGGACATGGACCCATTGACAGCCACTCTTTGGGTGCGGCCATCAAGCCAGTTCCTTATCCATCTAGTGGTCCACCCATCAAACCCATGTGTCCCCAGTTTGGAGACCAGGATGTGGTGCAGGACAGTGTCGAAGGCTTTGCTCAGGTCCAGGTAAATAAACATTTATTTAGAATAAACCAAACCAGGTTGGAAGAAATCTTCAAGATCATCATGTCCAACCCATCAACCAATCCAACCCACCCAAACAACTAACCCATGGCACCAAGCACCCCATCAAGTCTCCTCCTGAACACCTCCAATGATGGTGACTCCACCACCTCCCCAGGCAGCCCATTCCAATGGGCAATCACTCTCTCTGTATAGAACTTCTTCCTAACATCCAACCTAAACCTCCCCTGGTGCAGCCTGAGACTGTGTCCTCTTGTTCTGGTGCTGGCTGCCTGGGAGAAGAGACCATCATCCACCTGTCTACAACCTCCCTTCAGGTACTTGTTGACAGCAATAAGGTCACCCCTGAGTCTCCTCCTCTCCAGGCTAAGCAATCCCAGCTCCCTCAGCCTCTCCTCATAGGGCTTGTGTTCCAAGCTCCTCACCAACTTTGTTGCTCTTCTCTGGACTCGTTCCAGCAAGTCAACATCCTTCCTAAACTGAGGGGCCCAGAACTGGACACAGTACTCGAGGTGTGGCCTAACCAGTGCAGTGTACAGGGGCAGAATGACCTCCCTGCTCCTACTGGCCACACTGTTCCTGATGCAGACCAGGATGCCATTGGCCCTCTTGGCTGCCTGGGCACACTGCAGGCTCATGTTCAGCCTACCAACAACCAGCACCTCCAGGTCCCTCTATACCTGGCCACACTCCAGCCACTCTGACCCCATCCTGTAGCACTGCATGGGGTTGTTGTGGCTGATGTGCAGAACCTGGCACTTGGATGTGTTAAATCTCATGCCGTTGGACTCTGCCCATCTGTCCAGCCTGTTGAGGTCTCTCTGCAGAGCCTCTCTACCCTCCAGCAGATCAACTCCTGTCCCCAGCTTGGTGTCGTCCGCAAATTTACAAATGATGGACTCAGTGCCCTCATCCAGATCATCAATAAAAATGTTAAAGAGCACAGGGCACAGCACTGATCCTTGGGGCACACCACTAGTGGCTGGCCACCAGCTGGATGTGGCATCATTCACCACCACTCTCTGGGCTTGACCCTCCAGCCAGTTCCTAACCCATCGCAGTGTGCTCCCATCCAAGCCATGGGCTGACAGCTTGGCCAGGAGTTTGCTATGGGGGACGGTGTCAAAGGCTTTGCTGAGGTCCAGGTAGACTACATCCACAGGCCTCCCCACATCCACCAGGCGGGTCACCTGCTCATAGAAGGAGATCAGGTTGGTCAGGCAGGATTTGCCCTTGGCGAAGCCATGCTGACTGTTTCCAATCACCTCTTCACTATTCTTCTGAGTCAGTAGTGCCTCCAGTAGGATCTGCTCCATGAACTTTCCGGGCACAGAGGTGAGACTGACTGGCCTGTAGTTCCCTGGTTCCTCCTTCTTATCTTTTTTGAAAATGGGGGTAATGTTTCCCCTTTTCCAGTCTGTGGGGACTTCCCCAGACTGCCATGACTTTTGAAATATAATATATAGCACATATGTGAGCCCCTCCCTTTGGATGCCTGTTTTGCACCCCATTTCACTACCCAACTCAACTTGCTGTGGTGAGATAAAGGAGGAGCCAGGTTTGGCCCCAAGGATATAGTCTCATAGTGTGACACAAGGGTAAAGGGAATGCATGGGAAACAGCCCACTTTTTATGTTACACTGAAAAGGACAAAGCAGATGTTTTTAAGTAAACATGGGCTCTCGTTATGCATTTCTGAAAAGTCAAGAGAAGCTTTTTCAGGAGCAGGAGTAGCCCATGAATTTAAAGGAGTTTTAAATACTGTACTTTCCCATAAAGCTATAAAACTCTGGCAGAAAGCTCAGCAGCCAATCAATGAGGAATGAACCTGAGCATGTTATAACTCAGATTACCAATAAAAATGTCAGGCTGAAATCAGAAGTGGGTAGTTTTATAATCTTGAACTGAAAGTATTTTTTTAATTGCTTTCAAATGGGGAACTTAACAATATAATTAAATATATGTATAAAAAGCCCCAAAGTGCTACAATCTGCTTTACTATCCGACTTTGTCAAACTGAATATTATTACAGTAGGGGAAATGGTGGATTTGAATGTCTTTTCCCTGGCACTGCAATTTCTCAGCTGTTTTATTGGGATTGTATTAAAACTAGACAAAATGGACTCTGCCACTTCCATAAAAACCAGTTGAGCATTAAGAGTTAATACCCACATTTTAAAATCATTAAAACCAGCCCATAGCTGCAGATTAGTGTGGGGTGAGATGTGTTATTTGAAGCAGGTGTGATCTGTCAGGAGCAGTGTTTTGGCATTTTACAACCAGTGGGGCTACGTGCACAGCTGTAGACTGAAGAAAAATGGACCAACGTGGGTACAATGGACTGCTTTGTATATAAGCTGCTATTTTGCTAATGCACTTTTAGCATATATATAGATAAACAGTTCAAATATTGATTGGTATTTTCTGGTATTAATAGGCTCACTTTAATCTGTTTTAGTCTCTAAAGTATATTACATTGATCAGTGACCACTGATATATTTTCTTAGCGAGACTAAATTATGCTCTTATCAAAAGGATGTGTGTGTAAACAAAAGTGCCTGGAGGAAGAGTTTGGATAGTGAAAGAGAGCTGAGTATGTGCCAGTCAGGTGTAAACTGCTGGAAATAACCTGTTACTGTTTATGGACCAGGTTGTACAGAGAGCTTTAGAACAGAGTTGGTTGGGAGCCAGCGATCAAACACTTCTTTTGTTGTAAATTGCCAGTGTGGGGAAACAGAAGTATTTTGTAGGAATGTGTCAGGTCTGATGAAGTTTTGATGAAATGCAAACAAGTTCCTGCTGGAAATCTACCATGTTCCTGTCAGCCTGAGCACAGGTTGTTGTTGGACCAGAAAACACTTATTCTTCTAAGGTTCATGTTGATAGGACTGACCCAACCTTCACAGGTCCTGACCCTTCCTAGTGCTGGTGGGGCTGGGTGGTGTGGAAATCTTGGCTGCAGTTTGTAGAGTGAGCTTCCAAGAATTATTTAATGATGAAAATTTTAAAACAACATCTCCATTATGACAAACAACTTTAATATGGATTTTCTTTTCTATGGGGTGTTTTGATATTTCTAGTTTTCCAAAAGGCATTGTTGTGATTTATAACAATTTTAAGTAAAGCTATTTTGCCATGAAACTAAAATCTCAACCTCATATGGTTGATGGCATGGAAATGGTATGCATGGATTTCCCCAGGTTTCACACAAACTCCTCAGGTTTCAACACCAACATGTTACTTGGGACAGGAACATGTAGTGGTGTCCCACTGTTTAAAGAAGCAGAACACTTAAAGTCATGGTAGAACACAAACCTGATAGTATTGCTTACAAGAGTATTGCTACACTAGTAAAAAGAATTTATCATATGTGCTGAGAGCACAATATAATTGAAGTATGTAAATTCTGTACAGTTATAGAAGCCTTGAGTTAAGCATCACAAAGACTGATCAGTACATTAGATATTAAGAAAAATTACAGTCTGGGTATGTGACAGATTAGAGACATCATATAGGTAGTGCTGTTTCATTTGCTGTAAATAAGGGGAACTGTTTTCCTTCGCACCTATACTGGTAATTTTTTGCCATTGTAACTCCTTTTGCTGCAGTGGAGCTCTTAGTGATTTATACTAGTGCAAATAAGAGGCAGAATTGGGAGCATTACTTTCAACCCAGCAGTGTCCATTTAACTGTCACAGTGGGTAGAGACAAGAGCTCTCAGAGAAGGTTGTTTGTCCTTATGGGAAAGGACAATAAAAACCACAGGGGATTTCCCTTCTGGCTTGGGCAGAATTTTAAGGGATGAAAAAGGGTAATTTTTATTCTCCACTTTAATTAGCCAAACCCTTTGATGTTAGTGATAGATATCAGTATAAATCTCAAGGGCATGAAGTTAATGGAATTACATTAAGGGTGAATATTCCTCAAGGAGCAATTCACACACCCTACTTAGCAGCTAAGAGTGCTATAGGTCAACAAGGCTTTGCTAATCATTACAGATCATATCAAACATGACTACCTAAACCACAGAAATACGCACTGTTCCAATACACATATATATCCAAAAAGACAGTGTTATTCTGAACCTTCGCTGTCGAGAAAAGTATCAAAACATTTTACTACCAGGCTCCAGCCAGGACCATTGGTATGTTAGCTGGAGGATTCTGAGTATAAAACAGGCTTTTTTTTTTTTTCTTAACTTAAACCTTGGACTTTTTGCCTTCTCCGTTACTGGGACATTCACACGATCCCTGGTGACTCCTGGGATGCAAAATGTGTATCCTGTGCAGCCAAGGAGCAAAGCCAGCACTGTCACATAATAAATACAACTGTGAAAGATCAAATGTTATAACATCCTGAAGGGTGAAATAAGTGAAGGAATGTATCCAGAAAGGCCTGCGAGGCAAGACTAAGGATTTTCAGTTCACATTATCACACCATAGGCGTGTGAGGGCATTAGTTCCATCATCTCTTGAGCTAAAACAGCGGTAGAAGGAGAAAAAAAAAATAAAAAAAAAAAAAAAGAAGATCAAGAAGGAGAGCTACCACCAACACTTCCAATGTCTCCAGGGCATAGGAGTGGCTGTCATTAAAAAACCAGCAGTGGTCACATGAAATTATATGATATGGTTATAACCTCTCTTTTGGTAAGAGAAGCTATTCTGTGGTGTTATGGGATGCTCCAAACCCCCCTTCACCCACCTCCATCAGCAGAATTTTGATGGGAGAAAACAAAAGTGCAAAATTGCCTTCCAAGATGCAAAGTGGACTTTCCCTCCAGCTGGGGGACAGGTAAAAAATGTCCTTTGTTCCTGCCAGGAGCTAAAGCCCCTCACATGTATTCACCTGTGGGGGGAGGCCCACGCTGGGATTTGGAACTGTGATTGGCTGGGTTCTTCAGGCCCAGTATATATTGGCACTGGACACATTGTCTAGGAAAATCTTAAATAGAGTGACCAGAAAGCCGTCCGTGCTCTTGTTTCAGTGCTCATTTTGGACTTGCTCTGCTCTCACAGCAGAATTGGAGAGATCAGCACTCGGACCCGGCTTCTCCCTGGAGATGCCCACCCTAGGGTCCTGCTCCCTGCCTCATCCTGGAGTGACACTGCCTGTCATAAAACTGCAGCTGTTGGCTGGAACAGGCTGGCAGTGCAGCTTCTCTTGCACTGCTCAGACAGTACTGCTCCATGAGTTCTGCCTCATGGCAGCTGTGTCTAAGGACACTTGGATTTCAGCAGGTCCCTATTCCTTTGGATTTGTGTTGCGTTATCCACAAATTGGATTATAAACTTGCAGTTCTGGAGCCTGCTACCGAAGACAGACCTAGGGACTACCTCCACATCCTTGCTCTGTCTTCGTGAGTACAGCCAGCACTCTCATGGCTTTCCCCAAGGTCCTAGCTTGCCTCCATTTTATAAGTGGGGTAAAGCTATTTTATGGCTTCGGCCTTTCTCATTTTCCAAACTCTCTAAATTGTACTAGTGTTGCCCATAAGCATCCTTGTAGAATTCCTGACTGAATAGAACCTGTAAAGAAAATCTAACTCGTTTATATGTAATTCTGGGCAGGGATTTCAGGAAATAAAGATAACTATGTTTTTATAATTCCCACCTCATTAATTTAACGCTAATCAAAACATTAGTATGGCACAGCAAGCAGGGTTTTTCCATAGTCAAATTCTTCCATAAAAAAGGATGCATAATTACTGGAATTGATTTGGATTGGGCACATGAAAATTGTAAAAAAATCCAGAACAGATTACTGCAAAAGTAGCTGAAAATGCTGAGGATTTGCTCTGTGATTCCACAGCTGAACACTGTGTTGTGATCCTGGGTTCAGTGGTGGTCCAAACACAGGATGAATTTGCAATTTATGAGGGTAACTTTTGCACTTCAGAAAAAGAATTAAGGGAAGAGAAGGCATGAAACCAGAGTTTGTGGGAAACAATGGTTATGTGAATTAAAGGATTTGCAGATGCCTTAAAGGCACAGGCAGAAGAGCAATGCTGGTACTAGCCCAGCCAGCAACTTCCCCCTCTGCACTCAAATATAGTGATTTGAAACTATGGCAACAGGAACAGACTTCTTCATCTGATAATGCTGGGGAAGATGACCCTAGTGAATCACACAGAAGTGACTGTTGTTACTGAGGACCCCATAGTGTCTGGCCCCACATAGATCTAAGTAATGTAAAAAGTCTACATCCAACCCAGAGACAGACTCTCCTGTGGCAAGCTGCAAGGAAAGTTGTGGTGAGGACATTATTGGACAGAAAAGTGTGTGTCCAGTGACTAAAACAGAGGTTTCAGATCACAGTGGCCAGCACGGTGCCATGACAATCACACAGAGATACATCAGCACACAACTTGCTGACTTTCAGATCCAATAGGTGAGGGAGCCAGAGGAATCTGTGGCAGATTATGTTTATCACATGTCCTGCACAGGGGGACATAAAATTTCTCTGGACTCAGAAGAAGCAGCCAGGGTCTGGAGCGATGATGTTTCCTTGACTTGCAAGCCAGAAGGCTCATGTAGCCTGACAGCACGGCTAGCATATTGGGCTAGCAGTTTTTGTCCACTTTGTAGGGGTGAACCATTAGAGTTGGAGGTTACCAGCTCCTCTGAACTGACCAGGGCACTTCATAGGCTTGCCTGCATACAAGCAATTTATGAAAATTGCTGGAGGTGGGGAGATTCAGGCTAGATGTGAGGAGGAGGTTCTTCACCATGAGAGTGGTGAGACCCTGGAATGGGTTGTCCAGGGAGGTGGTCGAGGCCCTGTCCCTGGGGGTGTTTAAGAGCAGGCTGGATGAGGCTCTGTCCAGCCTGATCTAGTGTGGGGTTTCCCTGCCCATGGCAGGGGGGTTGGAACTAGATGATCCTTGTGGTCCCTTCCAACCCTGAATGAAACTATGAAACTATGAAAAGGGGAAATATGAATCTCTGTTAAGCGCACCAGTTACCCCGATCGGTTACAACCAGTGATGCACGGGTTTGCAGGGATGTACCTCAGCAAATATAGAGGCAATAGAAAAAGCAACAGAGAAGAATCATAAATCAAAAGACTTCTGGGAACACATCATAACATTGACTGAGCTTTTGCTGGACTTGTCCACACATGGCCACAAATTTGGCTTTTGGGATCACAGAGGCAAATGCTCTGGCAAGAGAAGCCACAGTGGTACTGGCAAAAGCAAAGCCAAGGTAGTGCCATGGGACAAGCAAGCAGTTCACATTGTAAAATTGTCCCCTCCTGCAACAAGTCCCCCTAACAGCCCAGATACATACAGGTGTCATCACTGTGGATAAAACAGGGGCAGAGATCAGAAATTCTTGACACAGGTGCTCAGATTAGCACCCTAAATTTAGACTTGGCAAAGAGCCTAGGGATCCAGCAATCACCTAAAAAGATTAAGATACCACATATTACTAGAGTACCTGATATTTGCTATTTAGCAAAAAAAGCTTCCATGAGATAAACAGAGCACCTTGGTGGAGATTGCTCTATGCCACTACCCAGTGGAGCAACAAGGACCAGGTGGACTCAGTAGCAGGAGCCATCTGGGAACTGCTAACCCTACCTAATGGGTCAGATATCCCCTCTGCCAAGTGCCAAGGCCCATGACAAGAAATTAAATTCCTTGGGGCCTGGTGGGTAGCAGATGCAATGGCAGTGCCAGCTGATGCACCAGAGCAAACTGAAAAGGGCCAAACCCCAGGAAACAAGAGAGAGCTGCAAAAGCTACTAGGAACCCTTGGATGCTGGAGGAAGCATATTCCCAGCTTCTCAGTGATTGCTAAGCTACTGTATAATCTGCTTTAAAAAAGCACCAGGAGCAGTCCTGGCACCAGGACCAGCCTCCACCCTGCCCAAACAGCTCCTGCTTCACCACCACCATTTTTGCACCCCTCCCAGAGCCAGAAGCAAAACACTCAACCAGCCAAACTACCACACAAAGGAGCTCAGCCCCAGTAAGGAGGCCCAGCCAGCAGGATGATATTGGAGTAGCAGACAATCCTATCCTACCTGACCGGGGGGGCCACCAGGCTCCCCAGCCTTTGTTGTCACCACCACCCAGTGTGCACCATGAGGACTCAACAGTGATGAGAGGAGGATCCCTCAGCCCAGACTGGCTCAGCTTGGGGCTTCTGCTTTTCCTGGGGGGATTTTAAAGGAGAATAAGTGGGGAAGGCAAATGGCCACACCTGGGGTGGGAGGAGACTCTAACAAAGCCCAGATGCTCTGGGATTTGAGGGGAAAAAGGGGAGAAAATCACAGTATCACAGTATAGCCAAGGTTGGAAGAGACCTCGAGGATCATCAAGTCCAACCTGCCACCGCAGACCTCATGACTAGACCATGGCACCAAGTGCCATGTCCAATCTCCTTTTGAACACCTCCAGGGATGGTGACTCCACCACCTCCCCGGGCAGCCCATTCCAATGACAAATGACTCTCTTGGTGAAAATCTTTCTCCTCACCTCAAGCCTAAACTTCCCCTGGCGCAGCTTGAGACTGTGTCCTCTTGTTCTAGTGCTGGTTGCCTGGGAGAAGAGAACAACCCCTTCCTGCATATAACCACTCTTCAGGTAGTTATGGAGGGCAATGAGGTCACCCCTGGGCCGCCTCCTTTTCTCCAGGCTAAGCAATCCCAGCTCCCTCAGCCTCTCCTCATAGGGCTTGTATTCAAGGCCTCTCACCAGCCTTGTTGCCCTTCTCTGGACACGTTCAAGTGTCTCAATGTCCTTTTAAACCGAGGGGCCCAAATCGCATGGAATGGGGTTTCTTTCTCTTACAAGGGCTGTTAAAGAAGCAGAGGAGCTTTGCACCACCCAGGAAATTGTAGTGCGAGGCCCTTTCCCTTTACCTGAGCAAAGCCTTCGACACTGTCCCGCACCACATCCTGGTCTCCAAACTGGGGACACATGGGTTTGATGGGTGGACCACTAGATGGATAAGGAACTGGCTTGATGGCCGCACCCAAAGAGTGGCTGTCAATGGCTCCATGTCCCAGTGGAGGCCAGGGACAAGCGGAGTCCGTCAGGGATCAGTCCTGGGACCTGTCTTGTTCAACATCTTTGTGGGTGACATGGACAGTGGCATTGAGTGCACCCTCAGCAAGTTTGCTGATGACACCAAGCTGTGTGGTGCAGCAGACATGCTGGAGGGAAGGGAGGCCATCCAGAAGGACCTTGACAGGCTGGAGAGGTGGGCACAAGCCAACCTCATGAGGTTCAATAAGAGCAAGTGCAGGGTCCTGCATCTGGGTTGAGGCAATCCCAGGCACAAATCCAGGCTGGGCAGTGACTGGCTGGAAAGCAGCCCTGAGGAGAGAGACTTGGGGGTGCTGGTGGACAAAAAGCTCAACATGAGCTCTCAATGTGCACTTGCAGCCTGCAAAGCCAATCAGATCCTGGGCTGCATCAGGAGAAGTGTGGCCAGCAGGTCAAGGGAGGTGATTCTCCCCCTCTACTCAGCTCTGGTGAGACCCCACCTGGAGTACTGCGTCCAGTTCTGGAGCCCCTATTACAAGAGGGATATGGATGTGCTGGAAGGTGTCCAGAGAAGGGCCACGAGGATGATCAGAGGGCTGGAGAACCTCTCCTATGAGGACAGACTGAAGGAGTTGGGGCTGTTCAGTCTGGAGAAGAGAAGGCTCCGAGGTGACCTAATTGTGGCCTTCCGGTATCTGAAGGAGGCCTACAGGAAGGCTGGGGAAGGACTTCTCAGGATCTCAGGTAGTGATAGGACTAGGGGGAAGGGAATGAAGCTGGAGGTAGAGAGATTGAGGCTGGATGTGAGGAGGAAGTTCTTCACCATGAGAGTGGTGAAGCCCTGGAATGTGTTGTCTAGGGAGGTGGTTGAGGCGCCGTCCCTGGAGGTGTTTAAGACCAGGCTGGATGGGGCTATGGCAGGGGGGTTGGAACTAGATGATCCTTGTGGTCCCTTCCAACCCTGACTGATACTATGATACTATACTATGATACATAAGGCAATCCTGAAAAAAATCCCTCCTTCTGAGAGGGTGGCTCAGAAAGCCACTGTGAGGAAGTGTTACACCTTCCTAGAGGGAATTGCTCAGCTCATGCCTTTAAAGGAGGGATTCACTAAATTGTCTAACCTATACAGTCACATAATCTTATTGCTCTCTACAACTACCTGAAGGGAGGTTGTAGACAGGTGGATGTTGGTCTCTTCTCCCAGGCACCCAGTACCAGAACAAGAGGACACAGTCTCAAACTGCACCAGGGGAAGTTTAGGTTGGATGTTAGGAAGAAGTTCTATACAGAGAGAGTGACTGCCCATTGGAATGGGCTGCCCGGGGAGGTGGTGGAGTCACCATCATTGGAGGTGTTCAGGAGGAGACTTGATGGGGTGCTGGGTGCCATGGGTTAGTTGTTTAGGTGGGTTGGATTGGTTGATGGGTTGGATGCGATGACCTTGAAGGTCTCTTCCAACCTGGTTGTTAATAATAATAATAATAATAATAATAATAATAATAATAATAATAATAATAAAGTAATTGATTGCTCTGTGTATATGGAGTCCAAGGCAGAGAATTAATAAAGTTCATGGTTGAGCCTTAGCTGTTCTGAGTCCCTGACTGGAGGTCACACTCTCTGGGTTCTGACGCAGTCATCGATTGGCCACTCTGGTGATGTGCGTCTGCCCCCTGTGTAGCTGGTTCTGGTTCTCCTTCTCCCAGGTGCTGGTCAAGTATTGGTTGGCATGATGGAACCAAGTCCTTGGCCCTGACTCTGTCCTCGGCACGTAGCAGCTGGGCTTGACAGTTAGGAGTTGGGGACAATCCACTGCGCAGTGGTGTGGTGGGTCCTCCCATTGGCATCCAGAGTTTTCTAGGCATACAAGCCCCTGGGCTTAGCCAGTGCCATGGGCTCAACCCCTGTAGAGGGCAGTTTAACCAGCACAGGTTGTCCCACTTGAATTTGGGATGAAAATTTATTCTTGGTCCCTCCTGGCACTTGGTCAGTGTCCACTACGGGCTTGGCTGGGCAGAAGGCTTTAATCTTGGGGCTGTCATAAGTTCGATTATTTACAAGAAAGGTTACCTGAGCCAGTCTTTTATCTCAGCCACCCTTACAGACATTTGCATGCCTCTTGATCAGGCCATTGGTTCTCTTCACAGTGCTATTTGCCTGGGCGCAATATGGGGTAGGAAACACCCATTTAACCCCTTCACTCCGTGCCCAGTCCTGCACTGAGGTTGCAGTGAAGTGCAATCCATGATAGCTCTAGATGCACTCAGGCATTGGCAGGATGCTGAACCAATATTTAAGGGTCTCAATTGTCTGAGCCCCTGTGGCTGCACTGGTGGCAGTGGCCAGAGACCACTTCTATCCCAACCAGTATGTATTTTCTACGATGTGAAGGGTTTTAGGGGCCCAACATAATCAATCTGCTAGGTACTCCAGAGAGTCTTATCCTGGCAGATGTGCTGGGCTGGTGTCAGATTTGGATGGTTGGCCCTTAGCCTTATCTGGCATTGTGGACAAGCTGAAATGATAGTCTCACATGCTGATAGGGAGACTGGCCATCTGTGAGATCTGCACTCATAGTACAGATCAGCTTTGCCCAAGTGGTCCCTTTTCAGCTAATCTCTGCCAATCCTTCCCCTCACTACCCACCATATGGATGTGTGCTAGGCCATCTACCTGCTGGTTCCATTTTGCAGGAGGGGTGTCTTTGAGTGCCCTTTCACCCATCCCACCTTGATGAGTCTTGACCAGCTTATCTCCAGGAGTCTCTACCAGTATTCAGATGGCCATATTTTGGTGCTGCCCACCTCCCGCTGATTTGTGTCCCACTGGCAAATACACTCTGTAGCTCCTTTGAAAGTGGCATAGGAGTTGGTGTAAATGGATTTGGCACCATTTTCCACTGCCAACATGAGGGCCTGCAGTTCACCCCCTTGGGCACTGCCTTCACCCTCTTCAGTGACAGTTTTGCCTGTACTGATCTCCAGAGCTCCTGCCTTGTAGTGCCATTGTGATCCCACTTTGTGGGAAAAGGCATCGGTGAACCACACTGCCTCAGTGTTGGAGTCTGTGGTCACCTCTGGAGCTACATCTATTGGAGATGGCTTGTATGACTGTCCCAATAAGGTTGTGTATGGATTTACTGGTTGCTGGAGCTTCGACACTTTAGTGGGACCCTTCTTTAGAGGCAAGAGATGAGCAATTCCCTCTAGGATGGTGTAACACTTCCTCACAGTGGCTTTCTGAGCCACTCCCTCAGAAGGAGGGGTTTCCTTCAGGATTGCCTTAAGTAAAGGGAAAGGGCCTTGCACTACAATTTAGGGGATAGGGGAAGTGTTGGCATTTAATTATCCTGTATTTTTCAGTGAATCTCTAATGCCCATATGCTTTTTAATTGGACAGACTGAGGAATTATACAGAGAGTGAATGCTATAGATAATCTGTCTTCTCTCCAGATCAGCAATCACTTTGGTGATGCCTTGCTTGGCTGCTGCAGGGAAGGGGTGTTGAGGCACGCAAGTAATGCCAGCGAAGGACAATGCTGGAGCCTTCTGTAGGGTGCTTACATGAGCTGTTTTCATGCTCTTTGCCTCCCCACCATATAAGCTGAAGCTCCAAGAGATGCATTTGGAAGGTACCATTTCTTGCCAGCCAGCACATCAAAGCCCAGTATATTCCCTGGGTAGGGGCTAAGATGGGTGTCTATGTTTGGAAATGGCTCATGTCTGTTGGAGCGGCCTGCAGTTTGCTCTGGTGATACTAGGGTCAAAATGGGTTAGAGGGAAGCAGTGGCAAGAAGAAAAATGTTTCTGTGTATACAGTGGCTCAGTCTGCAATAGCATTAGGATAAAGACTTCTTATGCTTTACTATCATTAACGCATTGTAAACACGTGAAGCTAACTATTAATAAAATGGCATCCATTTCATGAGCCAGATAATTTCTCTCCTGTGGGAAACCATGCAGGAAGTGAAAGGGGAGTCTCTTTGGAATGTGAAAATTTTCAAGATTATTCTTGAAGGGAAGTTAGTATTTCTCCGGCCCATTAACAAACGGGTGATTTCAACTGGTATACCTCTAAGGTTGCCATAGGGTCAAAATAAATAATAACAAAAAAAGTAATTCCATGATTCTGAATCATAGCAGGACATCAGAAAGCAACTCTGAGGCTAGAGTTAATTGTGTACTTCTTATGAGTCAATGATTTGATGCTTTTGCAAATCTTACTCTGGGAGAAGTAAAGTAGAAAGTCATGCATAAGATGCCACAGATAATTTAATTGGAAATGATGAGGTTTCAGATCAAGTAATGTGATGAGGTCTAGGTTTTAAGGATAAGGCAGTTATGCTCAAGATAGTGAGAATTAAACACAGTGAGCAAACTTTCAAAATGTAGTTTCTCAAGAGAAGTTGAAAGACTTTAGTTTATTTTCTCTGTCGGGGAAAAAATGCAGTGTATGATGTATCATTCCTGAAATTAATACATGTTTTGGAAAGTGGTGAATTGTTTTCCATCTTCAGATAGAATAGAAGAGGGTTTATGGCAGTGATGTACAATTGCATGTAATTTCTTCAGTAAAGATATCTAAGGCTCTTTTCATGAGATTGTTTTTTTCCAGCATGACTTGGATTGTGCTTGATCCTTCTTTCAGTTTAGTGGATACATTAGGTTACAGCAATGGGGACAACAACAGATTTTGAGAAATGCCCAACAATGTGATGGCAATGTCAAGCTAGGGACAGATACCATCTCACCTTTCTGAAAGACAGCATCTCTTGGTCAGCACTACATTTCCACCAAGCACCATTAGCTGTTGAGCAATGATTTTGCCACACTTCTCATTCTGCATTACACTGCATTTCTGAAAACTTGTGGCTAGTCACTGTTGTAGCTTCTCCACCCTTTCTTGCTCCTGTGGCCCTGATCTTCATCAAATGTTTGTTGAAAGCATGAAATAGGTGCTTGTACTTTTCTGATGATTTTTTGAGGCAGGAGAGTGGGACAGAAGAGGTGTCACCTCCACCCCTGCACTCTCGCAGTCACACTTTCCAATGGCCATTGAGTCAGTCTGGAAGGTGCAGAAGCCTTTCATTTCCAATTAGAGGCAATATGTATGTTCGTGTTGTAGAGGACAGTCTGGTCCTCTAATGAGATACAAACTTACAGGAATACTAGACTAATTGTCCCAGAAAAGTTCTGAAAAACTCATGGGGTAGTGAGCATAAATAAAAGATCTCAGACTCTTTCAATTAATATTACTTGTATTGCACATGAAATGTATACAGTGCTACATGAAGAAAAACATGTACAACTGGTGTGAGCAACAGCTTCCAGCTCTGTAAGAAGTGGGAAACACAGTTTTTGCTCAAATGAGGTTTGACTTAAACTAAAAGCACTTTGGGCAGCTGATAAATTATATTCTGGCTTTTGCAGACATCTTATCACATCCAGATTGAGGTAGAAATTGGACAGAGATGTGAATGTCCATGTTCATCTGAAAGCTATTCCTGTACTCACAGCAGAACTGTTGATATTTGAATTACAGAAACACTCCCTCTCTTCAGTGTGTTTCACCCCTTCACCAGAAGCAATTTTGTTTTCCTATAGCAAACCTCACTTTTGGGCTGCCTATGGTATGGGAGGATCCACTGCTGTCATCTCCTGCATGACAATCTGGGAAAACCCAGCATCATGTTCAATGCAGCACAAATGTAACCTATGAAACTTGGTTAAATGATTACATGAAATATATGGGTATATTTATGTATGTGTCACTTTCTCTTGGAAAAGAGCTGTCAAAGTACACCTGGGCAGAATATCCATCTCAGCCTTCCTTTACATTTTGCTTTTCAGAAGTTTTAAGAATCAAGAGGTCTTACTGCTTCACTGAGTAGTGGTGAGGCAGAAGCTCTAGGCTGTGCTTTCACTTGTGACTGATGTACTCTTAGGCTTGTAACCAGGCATGGAAGTTCTCTGAGACCCAGTTGCTGTGCCAGTATAACAGAGTAGTAAAAGATATCTCCCAGGGGCATAGTGAGGATTAATAAATAGTTGAAAGAACTTTGAGATACTCAGTTGAAAGGTACTTAATATTGTCAAATAATTATTATATTAATTAATCATTGATAAATAGCTATTGGTACTTTCCTTGGGAAAATGTGGACATCTGAAAAGAGTCCAATAATATTCTTTGCAGGAAAAGCAATGACCATAAATTTGAACATGCTTTATATAGGTTACATCTGAAGAATGAAAATATATCTGTAGATTAAATTACTACATTTGTAGAATATAAAAATAGGATATAGTCATAAGCCTCCTTTGAATAAAGCAGGCAAAGGGGGGGGGGGAAGTCCCTTAAAACAGCTGCTACACAAAGTTTCTAGATGCAGAGTTCAATAAAAGCTTGATGTATGTAGGATGTATAAGCAGAACTGAACTTGGATATATTAATCTCCAAACCCCTTTATTTTTTCAGCCAAAATATGCCTACATAGAGTAGATTAAAAATATTTATACAAGGCAAAATTCCAAGGCTAGTGAACATCCTGTTGCCAAAGACATTTTGCGGACAACAATATATCATTTTACCACATACAGTAGTTACTGCTTTCACAGTGAAAGAATATGATAACATAGACATATATACATGCAATTCAGAAATTACATTTGTACCCACAAGTCAGCTGAAGTGTCTCGTATGGCCATGAAGGAGGAAAAAATCCTAACAGTCATTGCCAGTGCCCTCCTTACAGGATTTTCAGTGAATAATTGAACGGTGTAAGGTGGAGGGAAAAAAAAAAAAAGCTGTTTAGGCATGAGGTATGTTTTTGGTTGTTACCTGTAGACTTGGACTGAGTTGTCCTGCTGCACCACAGATCTCCTGAATGAGGCTAGGCAATGCTTTAAAACCTTCACACCGCCTTTAGAAACACTGCTGGCATGACTAGCCAGAGCTCAAGCTTCCTCTGCCCTTCAGTGATGGCTCACAGAGATCCATGTAGGAGAACAAGAGCATATGAATGGGCCAGACTAAACATCTGCTCTGTATCTGACAGCAGGCTTTGAATGAATTTTATGCCACAAATATTGCTGATGTCCTTGTACCCTTTCCTGCATTCCAGGGCAACGAGTCCTGTGTTTCATTTCTCCGCTTTAGCTACCCAACACATTTCTGTTCAGTATTTTTTCTGTTGAATCTCATTTGATAAAATACCCTGTTGACCAAAAAAAACCCCACAAAAACAAACAAACAAACAAAAAACCAAAACAATAAAAAAAACCAAAATGAGACAGCAACTATATCCTTCCATTTCTGCTTCTCTGAGGGACATAATCACATATACCTCTGCAAGATCTTCTCAGGCTGAAGACTCAGCCAAATTACTTGTTTTGGTGGCAGCTGTTCCATATGAGTAATCATCTTTATCTTTGATCTCTGTTGATATAACATTTTTAGAGATGAAGAGATCAAAACACAATGTTCAAGATGCACATTCACCAAAGATTTATGACACTACACAATGACAGTTTGTGTGCATCTTTTTTCCTTCCCTCTCCCCTCCTTTTGTAGTTTTCTTCTCTATTCTTTTCCAGAAAGGCCTTCTGTTTTATATGCTCCTTTGGTACAGGCTTTCTATGGGTTCAACCTCCCTCTGGTGGCTTGCTCTTATCTGTCTTTGGAGACAGAGGAAATTTAGGAACTGTGATCCTAAAGCAGACACACGACAAGCATGCTGAGTTAAATTTCTGAAGTGAGGAGGAATTAATCCAGAATTCTGTTTCTCAGTTTGTCACACACATAAACGAAAATATACTATTAAAAAAACAAGCCCCAAAGACACAAAATCACTTTTGTAATAGGTCCATTTCAGATGTGGTTACTTACATTAAGCAGCAACTCTAACAACTCAGTAGTTACGATTAAGTAGTAACAACTCAAGTAACTTAATCACATTCATTTAAATGTAGCTATCTCCATGTTTTGGTGAAATTATCTTATTTTTATTGAGAAAAATAGAGATGAGTCACATGGAAAATAAGAGTATTAAATGGAAGTGTTAAATATGCCTCCAAAATCAGATACTCTAACTTTCTGCTTAATAAAAATTAATCTGGGAAAGACAAACAACAAAACCAGTCACCACCCAGCCAGTAATATCTGTCTTTCCTGGATAACCTTGGTGGGTGGGGAAACCCAAACAACTACTTTTACTGAGCATTAAAACAGAATAAACCAGGTTGGAAGATACCTTTGAGATCATCATATCCAATACCTATCTAATCAACTAAACCATGGCACCAGGCACCCCATCAAGTCTCCTCCTACACACCTCTAGTGATGTTGACTCTACCTCCCCAGGAAGTCCATTCCAATGGGCAATCACCCTCCCTATGAAGAGTTTCTTCCTAACATCCAGCCTAAATGTCCCCTGATGCAGCTTGAGACTATGTCCTCCTGTTCTGGTTAAATGCATCCTGGCCCGCTGTCATTAATGACAAAGTTAACATTGTTTGGGTATTTTCATGTACATTTTCTAAAACAGTCTTGGTCTTGCTTTTGATGTTTGTTCTGAGTTCTAAGCAGTTATCAGAAATTCATGACAAGAATGTAAGGAAATTCTACTATTAGAAATTTTTTCATCTTAAAAGAATTATTTTTTTTTTAATAAATTAAATTAGTCCTTTCAGACTTCATTTTGAACACTTTGTTTAGATGAAATTGAGAAATCATCCAGTTCTTGAATTCTGAACTCTATGAAAAATGTTTTAAGAAGCAATTTCAATATAAAGAAATAGAAAATGTCAAAATTTTCATTTAAAATTCCTTCATGTTGTTTAGAATTTTCAACACAAAATTGCAACCTCCACTTTGTTTTCCAGACATTTGCAGTTCATTAACATTTATTTGTTGGCTTTTTTGTTTGTTTTAAAACTCTCAGTCAAGCAGCTATAATCTGTTCTAATTATAATATTCCATTGTACAATAATTAGTCCCATTTTTTAATTCTGCTTACTGTGAGAACAAACCTCAACTTGAGGAAACCAAAGCTACAAAATTTACCTTATAAAATAGATAAGTATCATGGACTATGTTGTTTTGTCACACAGAGTAATAAACAACTTCTGTCCATCAACAGTCAAGTATCCAGAATTATTTAAGCTGTTTCATGGTACACATCACTGTCATTTTTTTTTAAGATTATTGCACATTCTGAAACTATTTAATTTGCAGTGAAGAAAGCCTCAACTCTGCTTTCTATCTTCACTGAACTTTTAAGTAGAAACAAATACACGGGCCTCCCAAAAGTTAAAACACAAGTAGTAAAGTACCAAAGAAAAGATGAGGAATTGTCTGTTCCAAAATAAAATTTTGCTGCTATTGGCAGCTACTTCCAGGACATCCTGTTTTGATTTTTCCATTTCATCTATTCTTCATCTCTTTTTCCAGCCTCATCTGAAGCATCTTTATCCTTCCTTGCCTTGCTTCATTCACCTCTATCTTACCGTTTTCTGGTTTATTTAAAAATGAATCAGTTCTCCACTATTTTTCAAACATTTTCTGTGAAGACTTTAATTCACAAACAACAGGGAAGTTACTTCTTAATTTCTAAAAAAATAAAACAAAACCAGCCAACCAAGCAAATGAAAAACAAAACAAAACATTTCAGCCAGTGAAAATGCTCTTTGGATTGTTTAGAACATTCTGAAGCCAATGCCATTGAAGTCCCTCCCTCACATAGGCACATGAGTACCATACTTTTGTTAACAATGATGTCCTGTTATGTGCTTTAGGCATATGCTTCAGGATTTCACGGCTCTAGACATAGTGAATAGCACTTAAATATTACCATTGGTTACACAGGCAAGACCTGATCCTTCAAATATTTAAAAATGGTCACTGGTAATTCTGATAGTCATAGTTTAACAAAAAGTTGATCAAATGCATAAAGTACAGAGGAACAGAAATGTAACACAATTAAGTGTAACCTCTCTTTTTCATCCGTCTCTTTCTTCCAAACTACAAGCTGTAGCAAACAATTGCTTCTACATTTCCCAAGATTTTTTCTCCCTCACTATTTTTTGGTGCTGGCACTTTTCTATAGTAATGGTAAACATGTTTTGAATGCAGTACACATTAATGCTGTTGATTGAAAATGACTTCAAGATACTTACGGATTGCTTTTTGATTTTTGTTTTGCCTCCCTTTGCACTCTATATTCTGTAAGAAAAACACTTGGCATGCCATTTTTTTATTTTTATTTAAGCCCATTCTTTTCCAATCTGGCAAATAAAACTTAATAAAATTATATTCTTTGATCTCTACCTAACAAAGAACTGTATATTGTTAAATGAAGTGGAACTGCAGCTATGCAATTTGCTGTGGACACATGCTCCTGGAATCAATTATCTATAGATTTTAGAGGAACACAAAATTTACAGACTTTTCAAATGGAAACTGATGGTGAGCTGACGGAAAAACACAGATGTTTCATAGTGGTGCTATGACAAGAAAAAGATCAGTAAAACAGTGTGAAGAAAAATTTTAAAGAAAGTAATGCTTCCAGATTTATGTGTAATATTTCATTGGGCACCACCAGAGGAAATAATTAGAGTATTTGCAGACATAGATCTGTGATTGATTTTTTTTTTTTTAATGGTTTCTACAGAAACTACAGAATTTCAAGTAAGTAACTTTCATATGTACCACCTATTGTTAATAAAGTGGCGATAAAATGCCCAGCCACAGCACAATAGGGATAATATACCGTTCTGATAGGAAGTGTGCAGTAACTACCGAGGGTGATGGAAACTGCCACTTTGATGCTGCAGCAAAAGTCATGTCATTTTTGCATTGCTGTGCATTTAAAATGTACTAGTTACTGTGGTGAAGAAAAACCTTCTAAGTTCATAGAATGACAGAATTGTTTCACTTGAAAAAGACCTCTAAGATGATTAAGTCCAACAGTCAACCTAACACCAATGCACCTACTAAACTAGGTCACAGAATCTATACATATACAAGCTATTCTAGTACACCATGAGCAGACAGTTTCTTCAAGCAAATTGTTTCTAAAAGATCTAGCTGTGTAACCATTTAACTGCAGACATCCATATCCACATTCAGGAAACAGTTATCTGAACTTGGAAAACTGAACATGGATTTGCACAGGCTCCTCATGCATTCAGTCAAGACAGAAGGGATCTCCAAGAAGAGCCTCATAATCAAACTGGGTTCTGGCTATGAATCTATATATTATTTTGCAGGCAGGTAGTACAGGCATCTGCATTAAATATTGGAAGTTTTGTTTTCCTATACTCTTTTTCTGCTCCTTTTTGAAATCCATTAACCTTTACATTTTAAGATAGCTAAGACAAGGTGACAACAATTTCTGTGGATAGCATTTGCTTGCTGCGGTGCCCTGAACTAAAAAGATACCTTCTGTCTGTTACTTTCTGTCACTTATCTCCTGATTTTAGTCCATCATCTTTATCCTTTCATGTAAATATTTCAGATTATTTTTACACATGCAATTTCATTTGGCAAAACTACAGGAATACTATGGGGCAGGGACCTATTACAAATAGAAAATACTAAGTACTTAGTTCTACTTGCGATAAACTTCTTACAATGCACACCTTCTGAAACTGGGAAGGTCTAGTTCCAATTGTTGTGTTTTCGGTAACACTGTAAAATGCAAGAAATGGGAGCCCTTCACTCAAACTATTTTTTCTTAAAGATAATGAAACTGCAGTTCTGGCAAGTGCCCTGACCATCAGACCATCCTAGGTGGTCATGATATTCACTGTAAGTTGCTGCAAAAGTTACATGTTACTGTGGAGAACACGAAGAGCAGACTAGACGGTGGTTATCCACCAACAAAAGTAACTTCTGATTGTCTAAGTGTGATTAAAACTAAGGACTTCTAATTCTTTCATCATGTACAGATAAATGAATGAATTCAGGTGCCTATGAGACTAGGCAGCTATAGGAACTAATTTGTTCTTTGGGTCTGAATATATTTCAGGGCACAGCGTGGGCACCACACTTGATGAAGTGGAAGGAGCAATTAGCAGGAGTGGAAAATCAGAAAGATGTTTAAAGCTGTGGCTCCTGTTTACAGCACAGGCATGTGCCAAGCACAGCTGCACTCAACATTTATCAGCAAAAAGAGACCTCCAGCTGTCTTGTTGACAGGTACTAACCTTGCATTGCTCTGCCTCAGTGATAGATTGTACTTATGATCAAAAATAAAGTATCCTTTTAGGCTCCCATGGTCACCCACCCTTTCTGCCCTTTACTCATCATTACACATACACATTCGCTAATTTAGTGCTTGTGCCACTGTGCAACCAATAACACCAGACAGCATTGTTTCTTTTAAGGCCTTCGTTACAGATCTCTGGTTGAAACCCAATCCTGACCTAACATTGCCCTCCTCCTCTAGAAATGGGATGGTGTTTGAAAATATGATGCTGCTACATAAGCCTGTAAAGCTGAGAACTGGGGCATTTAAGCTGGAGTGTTTGATCTTTGCACTCAGAGTTAAGCATCATTTAGACAGCAAAGTGGCTTAATTTTTAGAAGGGCAAACTGATCGTAAATGTACTGGGTAATTAACATCCCAACAGTCCATTTAAGTAACTTAATAATGTTATCCCTGATTTACTGAGTAGGCCTCTGGCTCACAAATCAATGGCACAGCCAGAAGGATATCCCAGGGCATGTAACTCCCCATCCAGCTCTCTCATTGTTAAACAATGAGTCAAGTTTAAACCTCTACAGATATTTTGTGGATAGAATCGGTAACCTCCAGCAGCAGGTGTGGTCAAAACACAAGCATGGCCTCACCAGGGACCTCCTAAGTAATATCAGATATGCCTGCACCTTCGTTCCCTGTACAACTTCCCAGGTTTTGACTGTCTCACAGAGAGAGTCAAATCCAGCCTCAACCCAGTAGTGGCAGTAATATGAGCTTCCCCCAGGGCCAGAACTTCTGAACGCACACTCAGAAATATCTATGTGAACAATCCCCCTCTAAATGTTATTTCTGCATAAATTATGCACTGCTCCTTCCCAGCCAATTTTTTTTTTTTAATCAGCAAAAGTTATTTGGTAACATTTTTGTTTTCATACTGGGTTTTGATTAAAGAGGAGGGGAAAAAAAGAGCCTTATTTCATTTTCACAGTATCTCAGCAGAGCAAGCACTCCTGTTTCTACTGTGGGATTTCGTTCTCCTCTGCAGTATATCTTGACAAATAGCCCTCTCTGATTACTATGCTTGCACAAAATTTCATTATGGTTTTGATAATATGCCACAATCTTTAAGTTTCTGTTTGATATAAAGAGTCTCTCCCTGAACAGTAATCATGGGAGAGTGGGGAATATTGAGTGTTAGAGTTTCCATATTTTATGAGCTGCCAAAATAAATGATTTAGGGCAGAGAATCTTGTATTAGTAACAGATCGCCAGCTTCGCTAAGGCAAGAAACAGCACTGATGAGTAGGCCAGCCTGTGGGATTTTATTTTTAGGTCTATTGTTATGATTTCAGTCTTTGGGACCTGGATTCCCAGGTGGTATAAGCAGCACTGTCTTCTGTGAAACTGGGTTCTCCACTAGTTGATGGCTCTCTCCATAGTCCATGTCTGTCTATGCAGCTGCTGCTGAGACAAGCCTCTTATAGACATCTCCAAGATTTTCGTCTCACCACTGCCCAGCACAAGTGGCATTTTGATTATTTGCAGTACTTCTTGGGGTCTTTTTGATCCCTGCGGTGTTAATTCTGTATCTTGCTGTAAAAATTTTATCAGTCAAAGGAGAGTCAAGTTAGTTTTCAATTTTGACAGGCTACAGAAGAGGAGTAATACACCAGAGATCAAAAGGAAATATTTTCCAAGGATTTCATCCAAGGGAACTCCTCTTGGATGAAAATATTCTAAAGGCCACACAGACTGAAAAAAGTCTCTCTGGAGGCCAGAACTGCCCATTTTCAGAATCTCTGTGTTAACAACTTACACCACATCTTTGGTGGTTCCTGTTTCACTGTATTGTTTATTATCTGTCTATTCTGGAAATAGCATGTAGGTTGCATTTCCCACCACATTAGTTTTATCTTATATGTATCTTAAAAAGTAACACTTAGATGCTTCCCAAGTCTGAGCTACAAGGTTGTGTGAAGTTCTGTTTCTGGAAGGTTGCTATTTCTGGATAAATGTCTTGGTCACATTTGTCCAGTCAATGGAGTTTCAGTAGAAGTTAATTGAACTGAGATTGTAAGATGTCATCTCAGCACGATATTCAGAACTTTTCTAACATTTTGGGGGGGGGGGTTGATGGAGAAATTAAATGCAACTATAATCAGAGAAAAGTCTGCAGCCATGCAAATTCCATATAAAATGGGACTCAGTTAGGACATTAGCACCTCCCGATTGTGCCCAGACTACATACTCCACTACCTTCGCTCACAAGCCAGAGGGTGCCTGAAGGACTCAAATTTGATGAAATCATTCCTAAGTAGTCATGGTGATTTGCAAGGAAGGAAGGAAGGAGGCATTTAGATTTCTCATTGTCATTGCTTTAGGAAAATACTTTTTCTGAACCTTACTAAGATGTTGAAGGGGAGGAGAGAGGAGGGGAGGGGAGGGGAGGGGAGGGGAGGGGAGGGGGGGGAGGGGAGGGGAGGGGAGGGGAGGGGAGAGGGAGAGGTTCAGAGAGGACAGGAAAGGAAAGGAAAGGAAAGGAAAGGAAAGGAAAGGAAAGGAAAGGAAAGGAAAGGAAAGGAAAGGAAAGGAAAGGAAAGGAAAGGAAAGGAAAGGAAAGGAAAGGAAAGGAAAGGAAAGGAAAGGAAAGGAAAGGAAAGGAAAGGAAAGGAAAAGGAGAGGAAAGGAGAGGAAAGGAGAGGAAAGGAGAGGAAAGGAGAGGAAAGGAGAGGAAAGGAGAGGAAAGGAGAGGAAAGGAGAGGAAAGGAGAGGGAAAGGAGAGGAAAGGAGAGGAAAGGAGAGGAAAGGAGAGGAAAGGAGAGGAAAGGAGAGGAAAGGAGAGGAAAGGAGAGGAAAGGAGAGGAAAGGAGAGGAAAGGAGAGGAAAGGAGAGGAAAGGAGAGGAAAGGAGAGGAAAGGAGAGGAAAGGAGAGAAAGGAAAGGAGAGGAAAGGAGAGGAAAGGAGAAAGGAAAGGAGAGGAAAGGAGAGGAAAGGAGAGGAAAGGAAAGGAAAGGAAAGGAAAGGAAAGGAAAGGAAAGGAAAGGAAAGGAAAGGAAAGGAGAGGAAAGGAGAGGAAAGGAGAGGAAAGGAGAGGAAAGGAGAGGAAAGGAGAGGAAAGGAGAGGAAAGGAGAGGAAAGGAGAGGAAAGGAGAGGAAAGGAGAGAGGAAAGGAGAGGAAAGGAGAGGAAAGGAGAGGAAAGGAGAGGAAAGGAAAGGAAAGGAAAGGAAAGGAAAGGAAAGGAAAGGAAAGGAAAGGAAAGGAAAGGAAAGGAAAGGAAAGGAAAGGAAAGGAAAGGAAAGGAAAGGAAAGGAAAGGAAAGGAAAGGAAAGGAAAGGAAAGGAAAGGAAAGGAAAGGAAAGGAAAGGAAAGGAAAGGAAAGGAAAGGAAAGGAAAGGAAAATAGTAAATCACAGAATCAAAGAAACAAAGAAACTAGAAGAGATCTTGAGGAATCATCTAGTACAATATGCTGGTTAAAGTATGACCAGCTGAGTCTAATCTCAAGCACCTCTGCTACGAGGACAGACTGAGAGAGTTGGGGTTGTTCAGTCTGGAGAAGAGAAGGTTCTGAGGAGACCTAATTGTGGCCTTCCTATCTGAAGTGGGCCACAAGAAAGCTGGGGAGGGACTTTATAGGGTCTCGGGTAGTGACAGGACTAGGGAGGATGGACCTTAGCTAGACGAGGGGAGATCCAGATTGGATGTTTAGGAAGTGGAGTCACCATCGCTGCAAGTGTTTAAAAAGAGCCTGGATGAGGCACTCAGTGCCATGTTTTAGTTGATTTGATGGTTTTGGGTGATAGGTTAGACTTAGTTTCATAGTTTCATAGTTTCATTCAGGGTTGGAAGGGACCACAAGGATCATCTAGTTCCAACCCCCCTGCCATGGGCAGGGAAACCCCACACTAGATCAGGCTGGACAGAGCCTCATCCAGCCTGCTCTTAAACACCCCCAGGGACGGGGCCTCGACCACCTCCCTGGACAACCCATTCCAGGGTCTCACCACTCTCATGGTGAAGAACCTCCTCCTCACATCCAGCCTGAATCTCCCCACCTCCAGCTTCATTCCATTCCCCCTAGTCCTATCACTACCTGACATCCTGAGAAGTCCCTCCCCAGCCTTCCTGTAGGCCCCCTTCAGATACTGGAAGGCCACAATTAGGTCACCTCGGAGCCTTCTCTTCTACAGACTGAACAGCCCCAACTCCTTCAGTCTGCTCTCATAGGAGAGGTGCTCCAGCCCTCTGATCATCCTTGTGGCCCTTCTCTGGACACGTTCCAGCACCTCCACATCCCTCTTGTAATAGGGGCTCCAGAACTGGACACAGTACTCCAGGTGGGGTCTCACCAGGGCTGAGTAGAGGGGGAGGATCACCTCCCTCGACCTGCTAGCCACACTTCTCCTGATGCAGCCCAGGATCTGATTGGCCTTGCGGGCTGCAAGTGCACATTGGGAGCTCATGTTGAGCTTTTTGTCCACCAGCACCCCCAAGTCTCTCTCCTCAGGGCTACTTTCCAGCCAGTCACTGCCCAGCCTGTATTTGTGCCTGGGATTGCCTCGACCCAGATGCAGGACCCTGCACTTGCTCTTATTGAACTTGATCTCAAAGGTCTTTTCCAACCTGGTTAATTCTGTGTTGCTGAATCTTGAAACCCTTCAAGAACAGACTTTCCTGGATGTGGGTGCTAGTGTTGCACTACTGTCCTATTGAAGAAGTCCTAATGTCCAACCTCCCAAGCTGCAACACTTTGCTCTTGCCCTTTGTTAAGTCATCTTCTACTGCTGAGAGTTTGGCCCCACTGATTTTATAACTATCCTTCAAAGACTTGTAGGCTGCCATTAAATGATCCTTTTGCCTCCATATCACTGCTGAATAGAAGTGTAACTTCCATCCAGCCACACTCCACTTAATTTAACCCATTATGCAGTTTCCTGTACTTGTGATAAGAGCATACTAGTGGCTATTAGTCTAACTAGTGTTTCCTAGATGCCCAAGGCCCTTTGCAACAAGGCTGCTTTTCAGACAGTTGACTCCCTGACCTCTATTTAATCTGCTCCAGATACAAACCTTTTTATTTATCCTTGCTGAAATTTGTGAGACTTCTATTAGCCTAGTCCTTATGTTTCTTAGGATGCCTTTGGTGTGCAATGCTACTGTTACAGCGTGTATTAAACCCTGTCTTCTCTATTTAATTAAGAATTGTCCACACATTTGACAAAGGTGGATTCAGTCTCATTATCCAGGTCATTAATAAAGATACTGAACAGTGCTAATTCTAATATCAATCCCTAGACTGTTTTGCTTGTTGATGACTGCCAAGTTGATGTTGAGCCGCCAATTAGAATGAGGTGCTTTGGACAGTTCTCAACCCATCTGAAGACAGTTTGTCTAGCCCAGATTTTCTCAGCCTACACGTGGAAATACTGGACAGGGCAGTGTCAACAGTTTTACAGAAGTCAGGATGTATCATACGTTATCTGCATACTTTTCCTCATCAAAAACATTTGAGCTGGTGGTATGTGATCTGCTGATGTTGACTGTTCCTGATTACCTTCCTGCATGCTTGGGAAAGTAGCGGTAATGTGACAGTGGTAAAGGGGATGGAAAGCTTCTCTGATGGAACAGTTGTCAGCCAAATGATACACCAAAATGTTTCAGCACTCAGTGCAAATGGTTAAGCATGACTGCACATTAAACCAGTGCCAGTTTTGATGATTTAAAATAATTCAGCTACTGACACTCTGCTTCTCCTTACCAGATTATGGTTGCTGAAGATTTGATTTGTCTTGACTTGGAAAGAGTATAAGAGTCTATGAATAGAACAACATTTATAATTATGTAAAAATGTATTTTTAGCAAATATAGTTTGTTCATGGCACCAAATGAAGCTGTCTCTTACAATACCTGGTCTTTCCTGTGTTGTAAGCTTTTCTCCTATTCTTTTTTTCTTGTGCGCTTTGATGAGCTATTTTAAATGTTATTGTTATTAAATATCACTCCTGGACATAAGTCAGGATGAATAGCTCATTTCATGTCTCCCACAGTTGTTGTTTTAGGGTTTCCATAAACTCAGCTAGACATCAATGTATCAGTTACATTTGGGCCATATGTTCAAGACTTTCTTTAAAGCATTAGAACTAGCGTCTCATATTTTATGCTGTTCAGTATGCTATAATGTAACATAAAAAAATAAATATGAATGTCAAAATTAAAAGGATTTTAGTTTTGGCCAAACTGAAACCTTTCAATTGACCCCAAATTAATTTCATCTAGCAATTTCCCTTCAGAGAATTTTTGAAATTTTCAAGTGGGAAAGTAAAGCCAAGGTTTTAAATCCTATGTGAAAAAAGATTTTTGTTCCCTGCAGAGCTGTAAAATTCAAGTAACAAACATGTACATGTTTTATCCCCTCCTAAATCACATGTCAGCTTCCTGCAGGCGAATGCCAGCAGTTCCTGTCAAAGGTATAAGGTATAAAACTGTTCTGGTAGGAGCCGAGCTTCAGAGACTTCCTGGCTAACATGGGGATTGTAAAAAAATCCAAAATAGATTGGGAGGGAAGCTGCAGCCATGTGAAACATGGAAGCTCTGCTCCAAGATCAGAGGTGATTTTTAAAGGGTCAGGATCCTCTGGTTTGTTAGAATGGCCTTAGGGTTTTCTTTGGAGAGACATAGCTTGAAGAAGTGAGTGTTAAGGTAATAAAAATTAATTCAGTTACAAGATTCTTCAGCTGGAGCTTTCTGAAAACTTTGTGAAGAAATATGTGTTCTTACTAGAGCTTACATAAGAGCTATGTGTGTATAATGGATAAGGTGAGAAATGATTACTTTTCAGGAAAAAAAAATCTAAAATATTTCAGAGAAGAAACTGAAGCCAGAGTGATAATAAATAATATTTGGTTAGCTGTGCCAAACTGTCTGAGAATGTCCCTTGTTTAGATGAGTGTAAATCAGAAGATGAGCAGAATGAGGAAGCAGTCCTTTAAAAAAAACAAGACAGAGGCATTTTTAAATTCAGTAAATGAAGGATATATTCTGTGTTTTACTCACAGTCACAGCAGATACAAATAACAGAAAAAGAATATTCTATTTAATATATCTTCTGGCCTGTACTGGATTTTTCTCTACAGATTAGACTCTTATTATTTTGTTTTTTATGAAGTTAAGGATTCCAAATAAGTGTACACAATGACAGATATGACTTTTGAGATTATTCTCTAAATATATCTGTAGAGTCTTCTTATCAGTGAGAGGACTGTTCAGATCTAAATAGCAAAGCTTTTTTTAACCGTGAAATGTAGCATCTGTAGTATAAACTGATTTAATCTAATAATTTCAAATCCTGTGTAATTTATTTCACCTGTAGTCCTGGATTTTCCTTTATTCCAGATTGCATATACAAATATCTATCCCAGGTGTATGCAAGGTCAACAAAGTTATAAATGTGAGATATGGAGAAAGGGGGTGCCTGGATACAGTGGTTCACCTTACTATAGCTTACACCAGTAACTTCAGGCCATTTCTGTGAGAAAATAATGGAGGCCACTTAAAGGAAGCAACCAAATATTTGTATATCTTCTTAAATCACTTTCCTTAAAAAAAACAATCAAATTAATATAACTTTTCTTCTAACCATAGCTTATTTCCCCTTTTAATTTAATAGCAGTATTTAATACTATTTTTAAAAAACAATTAAATATGTTTTATTTAGATTTTTTTTCCCCTGAATGGACATGCCCTTTCTTTAACTACATACTTGAGAAACCTTGTAGACTTTCTTCATGTCCCCAGCACAGGGGATTGTGAGCTGTATTATCCTCTACCTCTTGCTAGCTTGCTTCTGTTTGGCAGTGCAATCTTCATACAAAAGTCTATTTGTTTTAAATAAGTTGAGGTTGAGCAGGCAGAGACAGGTAGCTTCTGAAGCTGCATTAATGAAATAATATTTTCCAGCATTACTAAATTATTCAGAGCAGCAACAATTAAAACTATACGTGAAGAGCTGCAGAACGATGTCTCTCACATCGATAAATCAATAATAATAGCATTATTTTAATAGCAATAAAATGGCAAATGTAATTAATTCTTGATAAGGATGCCTTCATATATCTATGGAAAGCAATGCTGGTAACATCTATAGTATTTAATAATCTATTTACTGATCTCATACTGCCTGGAGTTAGAGGTTTAGATCTTTTTTTCTGTTATGGAAAGTAACTTGTAATTTGTTCATTTAAAAATAAAGACAAAATTACATGCTATCTCATTTGAATAGGAGTGTTGGCCTGTTGGTGGTCAGGGCTGTCAGATGGTCAGACTGTGTACAAAAATATTCAGCATTCAGCAAATGTAGAGTTCAAAAAAGGAAGTTCATCATAGCCAATTAAAATACACAGCTGTCACATTTAATTTCAACATTATCATGGAAAAATATGATTATCTTCCAAACCAAGGTGTTTTTAACATCTTTTAGAAACTTAAGAGTGTTTCCAATACATTTCAGCCTCATGTTACATCTAATTGCAGGATTTTTCCCAGGTTTCCGTCAGGACCATTGAATTCTTAGTTAATTACCAATGTTCGTATGATTTTCTTTCCTGGGCTAGATTCTCCCTCCCAAGTTTTCTGCTCTTTTATTCTGTCACATTTCTCTAAGCATTCTCTGCTATAAAAAAAAAAATAAAATGGAGCTCTTGCCAATTAGCCTCTGGAGCACATATCCATTTTAACAATGTGAGAAATCCCATTGACATTTAAGGAGCACCTTACACCCTGAGAGCAGGGTGCACACTTAAATATGGTGCTAAATGGGGGGGTTAGTACTATGCTTTTGACAAATCGCCCTTTTTATTTTATTTTTATTAGAATATTAGAATAAACCAAACCAGGTTGAAAGAGACCTTCAAGATCATTGTGTCCAACCCATCAACCAATTCAACAACTAACCCATGGCACCAAGCACCCCATCAAGTCTCCTTCTGAACACCTTCAATGACGGCGACTCCACCACCTCCCCGGGCAACCCATTCCATAGCGCAACCACTCTTTCTGTATAGAACTTCTTCCTAACATCCAACCTGAACCTCCCCTGGTGCAGCCTGAGACTGTGTCCTCTTGTTCTGGTACTGGCTGCCTGGGAGAAGAGATTATCATCCGCCTGTCTACAACCTCCCTTCAGGTAGTTGTGGAGAGTGATAAGGTCACCCCTGAGTCTCCTCCTCTCCAGGCTGAGCAACCCCAGCTCCCTCAGCCTCTCCTCATAGGGCTTGTGTTCCAAACCCCTCACCAACTTTGTTGCTCTTCTCTGGACTCGTTCCAGCAAGTCAACATCCTTCCTAAACTGAGGGGCCCAGAACTGGACACAGTACTCAAGGTGTGGCCTAACCAGTGCAGTGTACAGGGGCAGAATGACCTCCCTGCTCCTGCTGGCCACACTGTTCCTGATGCAGGCCAGGATGCCATTGGCCCTCTTGGCTGCCTGGGCACACTGCAGGCTCATGTTCAGCCTACCATCAACCAGCACCCCCAGGTCCGTCTCTGCCTGGCTGCTCTCCAGCCACTCTGACCCCAGCCTGTAGCACTGCATGGGGTTGTTGTGGCCAATGTGCAGAACCCGGAACTTGGATGTGTTAAATCTCATGCCGTTGGATTCTGCCCATCTGTCCAGCCTGTCAAGGTCCCTCTGCAGAGCCTCTCTACCCTCCAGCAGATCAACTCTTGCCCCCAGCTTGGTGTCGTCAGCAAATTTACTGATGATGGACTCAATGCCCTCATCCAGATCATCAATAAAGATGTTAAAGAGCACAGGGCCCAGCACTGATCCTTGGGGCACACCACTAGTGGCTGGCCACCAGCTGGATGTGACACCATTCACCACCACTCTCTGGGTTCGGCCATCCAGCCAGTTCCTAACCCATCGCAGTGTGCTCCCATCCAAGCCATGGGCTGTCAGCTTGGCCAGCAGTTTGCTATGGGGTACAGTGTCAAAGGCCTTGCTGAGGTCCAGGTAGACTACATCCACAGGCCTCCCCACATCCGTCAGGCGGGTCACCTGATCGTAGAAGGAGATCAGGTTGGTCAGGCAGGACCTGCCCTTCCTAAATCCATGCTGGCTAAGCCTGATCCCTTGGCCATCCTGTAAGTGCTGTGTGATTGCACTCAGGATGACCTGTTCCATGATCTTGCCTGGCACTGAGGTCAGGCTGACAGGCCTGTAATTCCCTGGCTCATCCAACCAGCCCTTCTTATGGATGGGCACCACGTTGGCCAGCTTCCAGTCCTCTGGGACCTTGCCAGTGAGCCAGGACTGCTGGAAAATTATGGAGAGTGGCTTGGCCAGCTCATCTGCCAGCTCTCTCAGCACCCTAGGATGAATCCCATCTGGTCCCATGGACTTGTGGGGATCCAAGCTGCTAAGGAGAGTTCCAACCACCTCCTCATGGAACATAGGGAAACTGTGCAGCTCCCTGGCTCCTTCTGCCAGCTCTGCAGGCCAGCTGTCTGGAAGACGTTCTGCCCTTCTAGTAAAAATTGAGGCAAAGAAGGTGTTAAGTATCTCTGCCTTTTCCTCATCCTTTGTTACAATGTTCCCCTCCGTATCCACCAAGGAGTGGAGGTTGTCCTTTCCCTTCCTCTTACTATTAATGTATTTATAGGAGGACTTTTTGTTGTCCTTCACAGTAGAGGCCAGTTTAAGCTCCAAGTGTGCTTTTGCCTCCCTAATTCTCTTCCTACAAGACCTAGCAACATCCTTAAACATTCTGTGGGTTGCCTCCCCTCTCTTCCATTGGTGATACACCCTCTTTTTTTCCCTTAGTTCCATTAAAAGTTCATGAACCATCCAGGCTGGCCGTCTGCCCTGGCGGCTCATCTTCTGGCACATTGGCACAGCCAGTCCCTGAGCCTTCAACAATTCTTCATTGAAGTAGGTCCAGCTCTCCTGGACCCTTTTATTTTTAAGGGCTTTATCCCAAGGAACCCTCTGAATTAGTTCCTTGAGTAACCCGAAGTCTGCCCTCCAGAAGTCCAGAGTGGAGGTCTTCTTGCCACCCCTCTTGGCTTGACCAAAAACCGAGAATTCAATTATCTCGTGGTCACTGGACCCCAAACACCCTCCAACCACCACATCGCCCACCAGTCCTTCCCTGTTGGTGAAGAGGAGGTCAAGCATAGCCTTGCTCCTGGTAGGCTCTCGCAGCACCTGGGATAAGAAGCTGTCCTCCATGCATTCTAAGAACCTTCTTGACTGTCTCCTCTCTGCCGTGTTGAGATCCCAGCAGATGTCAGGCAGGCTGAAGTCGCCCATGAGAACAAGGTCTGGAGATCTTGAGACAGCCCTAAGCTGCCTATAGAATGCTTCGTCAACATCTTCCTCCTGCTTGGGTGGTCTATAACAGACTCCAATCAGGGTGTCTGCCCTGCTGGTCTTCCCTCCAATTCTTATCCACAAGCATTCGTCCCTAATCTCCATCTCAATGGCATCTATTGCCTTCCTGATGTAAAGGGCCACCCCTCCAACCCTTCTTCCTCGCCTGTCTCTCCTGAAGAGCTTGTAACTGTCAATTGCAGCGCTCCAGTCATGTGAGTCGTCCCACCACGTCTCTGTGATGGCAACTACATCATAATTTTCCTGCTGTATCAAGGCTTCCAGCTCCTCCTGTTTGTTACCCATGCTTCGTGCATTAGTGTACATGCACTTCAGCTGGGCTGCTGGTTTCACCTCCGACTCTAGCTTGTCGTCCCCAGACTCTTGTCTGAGAGGACTATTTTCAGCCCCTTCCCCCTTTGAAACTAGTTTAAAGTCCTGTCGATGAGACCCGCCAATTCCCTACCCAGGATCTTTTTATCTTTGGGGGACAGTCCGTTCTCATATACAGTGATCTTTCCCCTTCTCTGGGACAGATGTACTCTATCTGTTGCCAGCTGGCCTGGTGCAGTAGAAAGTTTCCCAATATCAAAAAAACCAAAATTTTTTCTCTTGCAAATCCCTTTTTCCTGGAGCCAGTTGTGCTGTTAATAGACATTTCAGCCATCAGGTGCTCCTCAGGTTTCCTTCCTTGGCTCTGTTTTGGAGATTCCCACCTCTGTAGCTTCACTGGAAGAGCTCCTGTCCCAGTGTTGGGCAGCACCTGTGTAGGCAGTTCAGCCCAACACCACAAACAGCTGAGGCTGATGGTGGCAACCCCTTTCTTCAGCCCCACTGCCTCAGGAAAGGATGGTCTACCACGGCCTGACTTCCCTTCCTCAGGCAGTAATGTAGAGGTGAGACTGGGAAAAGACCTAACACTTATGAAGCTCAATAAAAAAGTGATTTAAGGTATAGCATAGAGCATGCCAAGAAACACTTCATTATGACTGTGTTACCCAAAGAGCACTAGCGTGTTTAGCATTTTAGATTATTCTACCCTATAACACATGACGCAAGGCTTATTCTGCACATGCTTATGCCATAAAAGGTGTTATAAGTAGAAAAATAGGGAAGGAATTAAAAAGAACAGAGTGCACAGTGTCCTCAGGTTCACAAATAGTTTCTCCAAAGTAATACCTTTTTAGAAGATGAATCAGAGAAAGACTATTTACTGTCTATGAACCGAGAGAGCACAAGTGATTCATTCAACAGGACTGAAACATTAGATATCTGTAGGATGGTCAGCAAACATCCCGCTCCTATATATTCAGTATCATACAGCCATTGGCAGAACCAAAACTAAAAAGTAGTCATCTGGGGGGCAACTCCTCATGGTTTTTGTCCAACAACTCTTCCTACCATGAGCTGACCTGCATTAATTTAGGGCCAGGCACATGAATGTAAATTATATCCCACAAAGGAAGAGATGGCATTAATATGGAAAGGTTTTATTTTTAAAACAACAATAAATGACCACAGTCGACCACAAAAAGATCTCATTATAAACTGAAAAGATGAATAAGTTACACACATGTAGGATCTCCTTCCAAGAAAGGAAGGTCAAAGAGTTAAAGGAATTCAGAACCTTTGACTACAATTTTTTTTGATTATTCAATAGCTCTCTCATCAGTAGTTCTAAATGTATACATAAGGATGAAATGCTCATTTAAGGCAGGAAGGATAGCCTCCTGGAAATGGCACAGCATTTAAACATAGGACTTTTTTGTTATTTTTGCCAAAATGAAAATTAAAGAAAAGGCATTTCAGTTCTGACAAAATTAAACACACTGCCTGACTGAAAATACTGCATTCACCTCAGTTATGTTTTAAAATTTATTTCAATTTTACATTTAGCTAGGCTTACTCTCCAAATGTGTCAAAATGAGAAATGTGAACTTTGTTTTTCTTTTCTGAAAAGAGGTGAAAACAATTCTTATTTTAAACATAGGGTTTATTTGTGATTTTCATCAATAAATAGCCTTATACCCCAGTTTCCCTACATTAGGAGAGCCTTTAAGAATCTCTTGATGACCTATGGACAGGAAAAATAAAATCTAACAGGCAAATAGTCTATTTTTTATAAGAGGCAAGGAATTAGACAGCTATAGGTAATTCTAAGTTAGTAAGCAGACCCAACAATGGCTTTTGATTAAGATTTTTTTTTCTAAACAACCTGTCAATGGTGCTTTGCATTTTGAATACTCCAAAGTGTCACCAACCTTAGGATGTCTGGAGTGTACTACTGCCAGTGGGAAGAGATTATATTTATAACTCTGGAGCATGAATCTTCACTTCCTTTTAGACCTGGCTTTATTAAAGGAGCTACCTGAATAAATGTGATTTCACCTCTGCCTTTCTGCCATTCTCATGATGAAAAGAATTAGTAAATACCAGGGACGTGTCTGGGAAAAAGGCAGACCTTCCCTGCCAACGTGGTATCAATTTGTTTCCAATCCAATGGCAAATTAAAAAAAAGAGAGGGGGGGATCATTTCTCTTAGAGAGGAAGAAAAATAAATTAATAAATATTTTGCTGAAGGTGAACTTAGAGGTCCTGACACAAATCCTGAACAAATTACAGAGAAGCAGAACCAGCTGGTGGAAGAATAACATAGCAGTAAGCACACTGCCTTGACCCAGCCTGCCAGCGCTCTTCAGTTCCCAGCTTTACTGTTTCTAAACACCTTGGCAAAAAAATAGGCAAAATGTGTTGCATTAATTCAAGAAAAACAAGCGGAGATCCAAGTTCTCTTATGAGAGAACCTGAAGAGGACCCTAGGGTTTCTTCACCAAGGTGACTCTGTGTACTCTGAAAAGCTCAGCAAAGGTAGCTTTCTAAAGGGAAGATTACAAGAAAGTAAGGAAGGCAGAGTGGTTTCTTAAGAAAGGGAGGTTATGATGCAAAGCTCACGAGTACAGGAACAGCAGTGGTATGGAGGAGCTCACACTTATTATCTTCTAGATCATTAAAGTACAGAGATTCTGTGCATGCTGTAACATGGTATGGGGAGAACCTGTCTTTATCTTTTGTTATTTTAGCTTACTTTTATTTTAAATTCACTATCTCAAATTACCATTAAGGCTGCCTGGCCATCATCTCCTTCTGAGAGAGAGAGAGAGAGATCGATCCTTTCCAGAGAGCTTGCCAGAGGAATATACCCCTGCAGGTGCAGCTCAGGGGAGACGTGGCATGCAAATGGCTAAGAGCTGCATGTATCCCATTACCACTTACCTACATTCTCTGTGGCTAGCCTCCCGAGCCATTACACTTTTTATCCATCTGCTAGGTGTTGCTTACGTAATTTTTGGAAGGATAGGTTAGCATTTGCTCATATAACATCAGCACAACTGATCCTTAGCTTGGAAGGAGCTCAGATCCTACCAAAACCTAAGTAATAAGTAATGATTTTTACATTATATAGAACACAGAATGTAAATGAGGTGAAAGAGAGTGAGAGAGGAGAGATGTTGCAATAGCGGAAGGATCTTTATTGTAGCAGGGTATTCAATAATTGAAATTTGTAACAACATGAGTACTGTTTTTACAAACCTGAGCAACTATGGATTGTGGAGAACTTCAATTTCAAAATGGATCGTTTTCTAGGAAAGATGCAGTAGTTCCTCCAGAAACTGCTGGCTCACTGCAGGACTTCTCTGGCAAGATTCTGTGACCTGCAATACATGGAAAGTGAGATTAAATCCTCAAAATGATCCCTCACGTTCTTCAAAGTACGTGTCTGAATATTTCAGTTTAATTTACAAAGAGTTAATGGATAGTTAGTAAATTTTTCACAGGGTGTCAGAAACATATAGGAGCAGTACTATTCTATGACATGTTCTACTGATGGACTGTCACTAGTGTGGCTTGTAAATCTTTTGTTAATGGAGTCTTAATATAAAGGGTTACAATGACAATAATAATCAGAATGTGCTACCAATTGCCCCTCCTGTGCTGCCAGCAATGCTGATAATGAGGTAACAGAAGAGCTGCTGATTACTGCAATCAAACCTGCAGAGGAAAAAGCCCCAAAGGCTTTTATTGGAAATACTAAGACACAATACTATTTCATTCCAAACCAAAATGAATCACCTTTTCTATTTCTGGATTGGAACAACCATTGTCTGCATTATAATTCATTGCACAGTATGGTACAAAAATGCTACCTGTGCTATTATTAGTCAGCTCCATGTATCCTTCTGAGTTTTATCCAGGAAGTTCGCTTTGCTTTTTTTTATTCTTTGGTTTGTTTATTTTGTTTTATAAAATGGGTAATATAAAGCAACCTGGCACATACTTGTCTTTTCTGAACAGGTAAAATTAAATTCTGTGTGCCAGGTAAAGCAATAGTGCTATAGAATTGTAGAATGTTTTGAGTTGGAAGGGACTTTTAATGGTTACCTAGTCCACTTTCCCTGCAGTGAGAAAAGACATCTTTTAGCTAGCTCAGGTTAGGATCAGGACTGTCACAACACCATTTCTGACAACCTGATCCCTGCTTTGGATTAACTATTTCATGAGGAGAGCTTTATTCTGTGTTTGAACTATATGTTGAGGCAGCAAGCAAGAAACTCAAAAGGCTAGGATTGGGAAGTCTTAGATTTTCTTTCCGATATATATATTAATGATGTAAAATATCTATCTGGATCCTTTCTTGACTTTATAATGGCCATAAACGATGCAGAAGCAATTCAAATGCCTATTTGCTATAAATTTAGACTCAGAAAGACGATGAGGCAAACACTCTTGAAATGGCTTCTTGTGCATGCTGTCTTCAATAAACCAGAAGCCACTTCCAGCACAGCTACTGCACAGTCACAGTTCCCTTTGACTCACATGAAAGCCGTTAATTGCCCAACACCTCTGAAAATCAGGTCTGAACTATCTCCAGCTGGGACACAACAGATGAATGAATACATACAGTCCCAAATGTGAGTGAGTCATAAAAACCTTGGGCTCTGAAAGTGAAAAATCACAGTAGCTTATCCCTGTGCCTGTGTTGCACACCTTAAAAACAAACCAGGATGTTTTTTTTTTAAAAAAAAAAAAAAATGAAGGTGGGGGAGTCCTTGCTGCTGACTTTACTGGTACTGTTGAAATAGAGCCAACAGAGCAGCATAAGGGATCCTCAAGAAGTCTAAGTGTTATTAATTACTATTATGTTTATGTGCTAATGTTGGTAATCTTAAGTAACTGTTTGTGAGAATGTTTCAGCCTGGCCGAATCCAGAAGAATTGTGTAGATGCAGTAACTGTCAAGAATATGAGCTGTGGAGCAACAAAAGCCACCTGCATTGCTCATGAAGGTCTGGAACCAAAGTACCGGAAAGACGAGGTTACATGCCGAGAAAAGAAAAATCCATTCTGTATGTTCTACATATGGACCAAGGCATGAGGCCCATAAAGATGAAAAGCTGCCGCTAATTTTAGTGGGATGTTTCTGTGACTAATGGGCCGTGTCAGTTATAGGTCCTCTGGATATGTCACAGTGCCTGCTTGGAATAGAAGAAGAAATGTTTGATTCCCAGATGGACACCCTGGAAAACTGACATGCCCACAAGCAATTGTGTACCTTTAAAATAATGATGTAGCAATGGTGATGAAAATAAAATATAAAATACAGGCAGATTCTCTGCTCTCATGGCTGGAGGCAGTAATCAGTGAATCACCACATTGTCAGAGCTGACTTCATTTACACTTTGGTAAATCTGTGCAGCAAATCTGAAATCCAGGTATTATTATTTTCAGTCAAAATTCCAGCAACTGACATCTCTTGCTACTTTTCAAGTAGCCCCTCGTGACTCACCAGTGCTAAAGGACTTTGCCATATTTGCAGGAGCACAGCCACTAAAAATAGTCAAGCATGTGCCTACAAGATGGCTTAGTCTGCACAGGGTTATAAAACATACACTGGACATGTGATTTGCTTTGCTGTCGTATTTTCTGAGTTGCGAGCAGCAGGCTGCCAAAATAGAACTCGTTTGGTGATTTCTTCAGAGCCATAAGCTTAAAACTGTTTTTTCTGTTCTTAATTTATGTCATGGAGTCTCAACAGCAATTTAATTTGAAGCCTCAGAGTGGGGGAAAGCCAGCTACTGATGTCTGCAGGCTGGTTGAATGTGTGCTGGCAGAGGACTGGAGTCAGAAGCTGTGCTGGTAACTGCTTCAAAGAAGTGCCTGCTCAAGCTTCAGACAGTCTGAATGTTTTTTTTTTCAGCAGGTGACATAAGAACTGGAGCAGAAGTCCAGAAATACAGATGGGAGCATCTGGATACTGTACCTGATTGTTGCGTGGCCAACTTGGTATAAATAAACAATAAAATGCATACTACGGAGGTGATTTAAAATGCCTCAAAAACATTTTCACCTCCAGAGAAATATTTGGTTTCTTTAGAGTTGTATTTGAAAATTTAGAAATGGGCTCAAACTATTAAAACATTAGAAAATTTAAAAGAAGCCTTTAGTTTGAAAGAATGTTTAGTATTTTTTCTTTCTTTCATCTTTCTTTTTTATCTTATTTTTCTATTTTTTTCTTTTTTTTTCTTTTTCCTTCATCTCATTCTTTTTCTCTCCTCTCCTCTCCTCTCCTCTCCTCTCCTCCCTGGACCTCTCCTCTCCTCTCCTCTCCTCTCCCTCTCCTCTCCTCCCTGAACCTCTCCTCTCCTCTCCTCTCCTCTCCTCTCCTCCTCCTCTCCTCCCTCCTCCCTCTCCTCTCCTCTCCTCTCCTCTCCTCTCCTCTCCTCTCCTCCTCTCCTCTCCTCTCCTCTCCTCTCCTCTCCCTCTCCTCTCCTCTCCTCTCCTCTCCTCTCCTCTCCCTCTCCTCTCCTCTCCTCCCTCCTCCCTCTCCTCTCCTCTCCTCTCCCTCTCCTCTCCTCTCCTCTCCTCTCCCTCTCCTCTCCTCTCCTCTCCTCTCCTCTCCTCTCCTCTCCCTCTCCTCTCCTCTCCTCTCCTCTCCCTCTCCTCTCCTCTCCTCCTCTCCTCTCCCCCCCCTCTCCTCCCCTCTCCGAACCTCTCCTCTCCGAACCTCTCCTCTCTCCTCTCCTCCCTGAACCTCTCCTCCCTGAACCTCTCCTCTCCTCCCTGAACCTCTCCTCTCCTCTCTGAACCTCTCCTCTCTCCTCTCTGAACCTTTCCTCTCTGAACCTCTCCTCTCCTCTCTGAACCTCCCCTCTTTCTTGCCTTTTTCTTTCTTCATCTTTCTTTCTTTCTGTATGCTATGATTGATAGCTGACTGAAATTGATCTTTCTGCTCACTGCCCCAGCTCCTCAGGGAGGCCCGTGGCATCGTCAGCAGGAGCTCTAACAGTGCCACCTTCTGATGGCTGCCCACCACGGGAAGGATTAACCTGGGAAACAGCACAACTAGTGCTTACCTGGAGCTAATTCTTGCACTACCATTGAAATCTAGCAATTCTACTAGTAAATGGTAGATGATGATCTAACCTGTGTTGTTGGACATGTAAGAGGTTTCTCGTTATGGTTATTTATGAATCAGTATTTTTTTTTTTTCTTCCTTTCCATTCTGTGAAACTTCCTAATAGTCCAGAAATTTCTCAAAATGGCTCTTCCATATCAAAACTGGAATCCTTGCTCTTTTTGCAAACACATCAGCCCACCATGGTGTATTCTATCTGCTTTTTTTAATGTCTGTGGTTTTGCAAAAATAAAGTAAGTAGAAAGTGGTGTTATTGGGACTTCATTAAAAAACCAAGATAATTTCCTAGCTTGGTTCAAAATAACCTCTCTTAATTTTTCTGTTTACAAGTTAGACACCTAGATCTGAGGTAGTAATTCTGTATGTCCTTTACAGCCATAGAGACAAAATAGGTGAAGTTAAGATGCGAGCAATTCAATTCATTTTTATGTCTACTTTTCAAATGAGCCACATGGTACTTTAGAAGTACTTACTTCCCCAGGAAGCACATGTGGGGCAGCCAGCTCTGCTGCAAACCTTCAGAGCCTGGGAGATGCCGTTACTTTGCACCATTCCGAACTATGCTGATGTGCACCTGAGATTAATCTGGGAATCTCTGCTTTAGTCTCTACTTGCAACACTTTGCTCTTGCCACTGCTTCCTATTCTGTAATTTTTAATTTTTTTCCCCTGATGTCTCATGGGCCTGAAGCATAAACAGTATTTTCAGACAGACAAGGGGAACTCTAAGGAGCTACTGATGAAGTCCTGAAGGATGCCAATAGCTAGTGATTCAGTTTCCATTTGCAGCACCTACACATGTAAGCAGCGACAGGATTCAGGTGATTTAGCCAACCCAATTTTTTAGCACACTGCAATAGAACAAGAATGGTATCAAGGCTATTAATTATTTCTATTTCATAATAATTGTTCATGTACCTGGCCCATGGACTCTCTTTCCCCTACCATACCCAGTACACATGCATTCAACATATTCATGAAAATCTGCAGTGTATCATGTGCTGCCAGTCAGCCTACACTGAGTAAATGCAAATAGGAGGCTACATTACAGTGTGGGAAGTGTGATATCAAAAATATGTGTCTAAACAAGGGCTCACCTCATAATTCATGTGTGAGGGAACAAATATGACATAGCTAAGAGTTTTCATTGTTTCATTTTTTTTTTTTCAAGCAGATTTTAATTGTTAACAGGCAGGAGCTGTGGCTCTGTGTGGTCCCTTTCACATCCTCCACTTGTGGTGGTTGGAGGATGTTGGTGAGGAATGCTGACTTTGAGTGGACCTTTATACTCTCAGATCACCCCCCCAAGCAATTATAGAGATGGAGATGTTAAAGAAGCTAAAATTACCTGCACCACTCAACCCCAGATGGAACCACAGAACTGATGTCTTTCAAGGCAGCATCCCTTCCTCCTGAGAACCAACAATTAATGTCTGATTAGACCAGAGCCTACTCTTCTGGTGTGTTATGACAAATCTTGTGGCTTATCAGTTACAAATCTGAGCACAAACTGCTGTCAGCCAAGGAGCTGCCCACATTGTCTTTGATGAAGATGATTGGAATAGACGTCACTGATTAATTAAGTCTGTTATGATTCTCTTTTTAATGCCTTGTACAGTAAGTTTCCCAATTAAACTTGGGCATTGAAATGCACTATGAGCATTATAGTTACAGCTGTTCCTGACTTTCAGAAAATATTTCCCTATGTGTTGTAATGCTGCACAGTCAATGTGAAAAATATACCTTTTAATAATGATTTAATTTTATTTTTTTGTGTGCATGGGGGTTAAGAATGTCCTTCAGCTTCCTCTGAGGATTTGTGGGGGTTTGTTTTGCTTTGAGTAGAATTTTATTTTACTTTATTTCATTTTATATTTTATTTTATTTTGAAAAATAAAGAAGGTATTTTCCCAGTCACTCTGACAAAGTATCATAAGCCAGTGGCGATGGGCATTTTAACAGTATATTCCTGCAGTAGATTAATCTATAACAAGGTTTGCTCTTCAGCAGCTACCTCTAATGTTTTGAGAGTCCAGTTAGCTCTTACCTCACCAATAAGCTCATTAATATCTTAGAGAAACCTGGAAAAGCAGTGACTGTCACATTTGCCAAGGGAGGTGGCAGAAGCCCCATCCCTGGAGGTTTTTAAGGCCAGGCTGGATGTGGCTCTGAGAAACCTGATCTAGTATGAGGTGTCCTTGCCCATAGCAGGGGGGTTAGAACTGGATGATCCTTGAGGTCCCTTCCAACCCTGACAATTCTGTGATTGAAATACACTTACAAACACATTGCTAGTTGTGCTGGTTTTGTGGTTTATGTTCCTGCTGAATTCTATTACATTTTTTGTAAACTATACTTAAAATATCAGTCCTGGGAAGGTTTCTACCAACTGTCCCATTCTCTAATTCACATCAAAGACTTATGAAAAGTTAAGTGAAGAAATTATCAAACACAGTGATTCCTTTCATTGTTATTTCATTACTTGCACATTCTTTTTTTGTTTAAATAAAATTAAAAGTGCCACTGGGAAAAAAACAAACAAAACAAAACAACAAAAAAAAACCCCACCCCAAATATTAAAAAGAAGAAATGCAAGATAAATAACATTTGCTTCCTCTGTAACATGGATGATATAGTACACCTGCATATACAAATATATTATTTTTTAAAAAACAAAATGGCTCATAAATAAAAAGAAACATAACTTTTTGAAATGTTAATGAAAACTCAAGAAAAGAAAAAAGAAAATTAAAAAAGGAAAGACAGAGAAAATAAAAGAGAAGATAAAGGAGAGAGAAATGTTATCTGGAACCCATGTGCCTGTGCACAAGCTGACTGCACACCTGGACAATTCTGACAGCCAGCCTCCAGGAAATCCAGAAATAGGATGTGACAAATGTTGGGTATGTGCTGTGGTGACTTAGAGACATTGAGGCAGAAGCTTAATGGTCCTAGCATGAAAGATGGTTTATAGAGACATCATTGTCAGGAATCCAGTGAGTACCTTTTTATACCTTGATAGGAAAGCCTCCATTTAGATAAGATTTAGCCCATGGTCTGTGTTTTCTTAGGACCTAAAAGAAGATCCTAAAAAAAAAATAACAAGAGAGAACAACTGTCTCTTGAAAGGCTGCAGATGTGTAGTCACAAAAGACATAACTGCATTAAGCTGAGATTCTGCCTTTGTTAAGGAGAGAAGGGCAAAGGTGTGAGAAGGGAGAGTTTATACATTCTTCCTTGAGCTAGTTATGTTTATAAGAGAAAGGCAGTGCTATGCAGAATATGAATCTTGGAGATCTTCTGAGAACAGTTGTTTTACATGCTGGTCCAAATGCCTGCAATTATAGTATATGCTACACATTTTGATTTCATCAGCATTCATAGCCCAGCTAGATATCATCCACAGGACTGAAAAACATAACTGAGCAGAACCAGGACTGTTTCTTGACATAGTTCAGAGATGTTTTGAAAAGGCTGAAGTACTGTCATCTTCATAGCTAAAATGTCCAGGTGGTGCACTCTATATATTATGGGCAGAAAGCTCAGAGGGAGTACATCTAGCTGTGAGCACTAAAATATATCCTTTTCAATATTACTGGAATAGATTTCCATATCCACTTGAATGTATTGCTATATAGATGAGAAACGATGTGAGGAAATGTGGGTGAACAATCTGTACCTTATGTTTAAAATAATCTGTAGAAGTCCTAATTATCTTTGAAATATTTATATTTCACATAATGCTTACTAGCATTATATACATCAGAATTTATTTGACAATGAAAACATCTGACAATGTAAAAATCAGAAATTTCCAGAGTTAACTATTGCAGATCAGAGTCTGGAGGCTTATTATTGTCTGTCGTATTTGGCCTGAATTTTGGTCAAACTACATTGATATGTAGTGAGAAAGACTGAGGCCATTGTCATTATTGATGAAGATAGATTTCCTTCCACATACTAACAAATAACTTGTACTAACATATATTCTAAGGATATCTACCTCATTATCTTCTGTAAAGCTCTTTATTCTGAATTAATTTAATTTGTACATTACTGAATATATGCACTGAACATATGCAAAACAGAGTAAGGTGAACAACGTGAGCTCTATGTTTCCTTTTCTATTTCTGCAGTCAGTGCCTATGCAAAATGCACTCTTGCCCCAACGTGAAGACTTCTCCCTACAGCACAACAGTAAATAGTGCTGTGGTGCAAAACTCACTGTTAGTCAAGCACAGTGACTTAGGTGGGTGAACACTGAGTGTGTGCGGTTTTCCTTGATTTCTGTGCAGGAAGCAGAGGCAGCTGATAACCCAAGAGGAGGTAAGGCCATTGCATATTATATCTGTTATAAATCAGGTCTGCAAATAAGATTCAGTTTACCTCGCAGCTTAGTTAGACTTTGGACCTCAGCAGTGCTCTTGAGCTACTCAGTGGAGAAAATATGCACTTCCTCTGGTCTGTTAAGTGTCTGCTGAAGAGTGAGCTCTGCCGTGTTCTAATGGTGCCTGTCCATGCCCATCCATGGCCTGGATGCCTCAGGTAGCTCTCTTAGGAGACACATTTGGGGTGGGGCAGGGAGACCTATGGCAGCCGCAAAGCACCCGGGCCACCTCACTGTCCCCTTCCAGGGTGCGAGGACACTGCCCACTCAGGCATTTCAGGAGCTCAGCAATGCTATGGGAAAAAACAGCGAGGTAACGTCAAAGCCGCAGCGGAACACGGGGTGAAGCTCCGCACCGGAATACCGGGGTGAAGCTCCGCAGCAAGGCTCTCAAAGGCAGCTTTCGGTTGCTGGTAGGCAGGAGGCGCCATTTAACAGCCGGTGAAGGGGAAGGAGCGGGGAGAGGCGGGGCCGCTCGCAGCAGCCGAACCCCTGCGAGACCTTCTATCCAGGAGCAGCAGCATGCTCGGTCGGAGAACGTTTGGGGTTTGCACTCCTCGGTCACCACCACCAGCTCGAAGGAGCAAGGTTTTCCCAGCCCCAAACGCTGCCGTTTGCAGAGTGCGGCCGTGGAGGAGCCCGAGCCCTGCAGGAGTGTAGTAGTAGTCTCTCCGGGCTTGTGCACTGCCCAGTCCCCCGAAAACGCTCTGCTCTGCTCCTAGGCAGAGAAACAGGTCATGGGGCATCTCCTGCTGTCCCCAGCTCGGCAGAAGGTTTAAAAAACAAACCAAAACAACAACGCCACAAAACAAAACGAAAATCAGCAACATATTGACCATAAACATGGGAAACTCCTCTGAAAATATACTCTCCCTAATTTAAGTTTTTAGTATTTGATGTCCTTTAGCATAGAAGACAATTTTGCAGAATAAATACTATAGGGACATGTCAATACAGATCTTGCCACCTGGCAAAATGCAGGCAAATATGCCGCAGACAAATTGAGGTGGGATTCTGCCTGCTACATTCCAGGGCTCTTCTGCCTCTCGAAAAACTTGTCTCTCTGCTTCTGCAGGTAAATGAGTCAATTAGGAAGCGTTTCGTTTCATTCTCGTAAACAAACCAAACCAACAACAACAGAACCACTACCACAACAAGCATATTCACCCACCCCAACCCCACCCCCCCAAAAAAAAAAAAAAAAAAAAAAACAAACAACCAAAAAAAAAACCCACCCAACAAACCACCCAAACCTTCTCACTAAAAAGTCATCTGGTTAGAAAATCCTGGAAAAAACCACATGTTCAAGGACTTTGTTTTATTCATACGGTCTTTATATACGTGTCAGGGATGAGGAGAGGAGACGAGAAGAAAAAGAAAAGTTAATACAGGGGCAAAAGGAAAAAGAATAAAAGAAGAGGAAGAAAGAGGAAAGGAAAAAGGTATTTCCTTTAAAACTAAAAGTAATTCTCAGCTTAAAAAAAAAAAATATTCAGAAGCATCATCCAAAAGTCATTGTAGCAAGTAGTTAAACCACATGAATCAATTTACTCACCTGTATAGCATGACTTTCTTGATTGCATAAAGTTCATGAACTACTCATATGTCAGATGGATTCCTGGTAAATAACTGATTTATTTCAGTGGAGTAATCCTAGTGCAAATTTGGTATAAGATCAAGATAGGTGTCTGGCTTCAGTGATTCCTGATTTACATTATGAGCCAGCGGAGCTGAACTCTGACATTTCTTCTTAAACATGCTTAGTATTAAATGAAACCGGCTTGTGTGACCTAATGTTCTTTCTTCTGCAGGGATACTTTTAAACTCTGCCCTGACACGTATGTACATTAACCCAAATTATCCTAAAGGAAAGCTGAATATATGCATGTATTAGAGGGCAGAAATTACCTCCCTACTTATAATAGCCAGAAATTTCAATTACATAACTGGCACATGAAGAATTTTGAATCTAAATGATTGCTGAATAAAAGCAACACTAGCTTTATCACTCAGCCAAGCCAATTGGAAAGAATGTGTAAACTTTATCTTATGCCTACTCCATCTGCCTGTGCCTCAAGAGCTGCCTTTACATAAACCTTGCTAGATTTGTTATCTACTCTACAGCTACACTGCGATTTTTATTTTCTTTTTAACCACAGCAACCATCAATTCTAATACAAACTGGCATCCTGTTGAGATTTTCTGAGATAATGCTGTTTTTTTTAAGTGTTACATTTTGAGATGACTAAAAGCCAGCAAAAGCTGTGCTCCGAAGAAACTCTGGAAGATGCAGTGTGCCAGTAGGTGTCCTGTGCCAAAGTTGCTTGCTGGGACACAAGAAAATTAGGGTGTGCAGGATCACATAGTGGTCACCTGTTAGGTGCCCTGTAGCAAAGCTCAGTGTGAAGGATTTGGGGTGTAGAGGATAACTTTTTGGCTCGGTGAGGTTTCTCCCTGGCCGAAAATGCAGTCCAAAGTCCTTGGAAGGTTTCCGTAGGGCTGTGAGCTCTCCTGTGCCCCGCGGGGCGGAGCTGTAGGCTACCGCAAGCTACCCCCGCGCCAGGCTGCAGGAGCCGAGGGGCATGGATGGGGCCGGTGTGGAGAGCCCCGAACCGAGTAAATCACTGCCTTGACTAAACAGCCCACGATGGGAAAACAGTAATCCAAAAACCGATGAAGAGTTGAAGCTCTTTTTCCACCTACAGCTGAGAATGTGTTTGATAAGCAACACCTAAAACATGTTAGGAAGGAGACAGCTTGTTTGCCTGAGTGTGACTTTCTTGGCAGCAGGATTTCTCCCTAATTTATAACCATTATGTAAACTTCTGACTTCCAGATTCACACTGTGAAAATATTCAAGATGAACTAATCAGGGTGGAAATCTGAAATTGTTTCTGCATGGTTTATATCCCCCATCTGGCAGCGCAGAACAAACAATACAACCCTGACGGTGTTTACACGAGTTACCTTGTTGGAGGAAATGGTTGTACTTAGAAAATTGTCCTTGCTCGACAAATTTAACAACTCCTTGGTCTAAACATGGCTTTATATCTTTTTAATCTCGTACTCTCTTTTCTTTCTGTTTTCTTTTGTATGTCTGAGGAGGGGGAATTTATTAACTCTGAATTAGAGCTTTCACACCACATCTAAGCCAAACTCAGGTCAAATGTTCAAAAGTTACACTTGTCCCCTCTGCTTACTTTCTATTGAGAGCTATAGTGGTGATCACCCTCAGAAATCCTGATTATTATTCTTACTCCCTATTAAGACATTCAGTGTAGCTGGTGCCCCCCCCCCCCCAATTCTCTCCACACACACCCCCCCCGAAGAAATCTTGTCTGTCAGCAGTTTCAAATGGCTCTGTAAATGTAGTATCCACATTCGCAAAGCACAAACGTGCTCTGTGATTGTCATTTTTGCTGCACTGTAAGTGGAGTTTCACTGTAGCAAAGTTTATTACTGACAGTTTTCATGGTATTTGATTGGATTTGCAGTTCTGTCACTCACCAAAGTTTTCTATTAGGAAGAGTTAGGGAATAGAATAAATAGCTCGACAAATACTACTAACAATTATAAGACAAATTTGTCTTCCAGAACTCTGGAGCTTTCAGCAGCATTAGAAGAGAAATTTTGTTTCAGACATTGCCTTACAGTGCCGAATATTTTACATGTTTTGTAGCAGAATCTGCATCCAGAAGTGTTCCAGAAAAAATATAAATGTATAACGTTATACCGTGAGAATTCATAACCCTAAAACGTAATTGTTTTCATAAAATACAGTCATTTAAACTGGAGTTATTGCACAAAGTTAACAAGGGAAAGACAATATGTATTTTTTTTTCTTGTCCTTTTTTTTTTTAACCTAAAATAAGTGAGGTCTTGTGTAGTGAACCATTTAAATTTTTTGGCTCTAGCTTGTATTATTCTGTAGTTTTCTGTTGGCCTTCTAGTAATCGCTGTGAATTAATGGGATATGACTGTGTCATGTGAGCTTTCCAAAAAAAATGAAGGAATTATATTAAATTTATTTTACTGTGAATTCCATCCATGTTCTCCCCCCAGAAAAAATCCTGGACAAAAATAATTTTAAAAGCAACAAAAGTGGCTTGTCTTTCAGGCTGAAGTTTAAAATTATTTTCCAAACACTTAAAATTATAATTAAAAAGTGGCTTTTCTTTCATCCTAATATAAGGAGCCAAGACAATGCATGCTTTGCTTTAAAATTTTGGCAGTTTTTATACACTTTTTTTTTTTTTTTTTTTTTTTTTTTTAGGCCAATTTGTGTGCTAAATTATTTGCATTAAAATTATTTTACGTTTCTGAACTTGAAGGTTTTAGATAACTTCAATCAAATCAACATATCCAATATTCCAAACTGGCTTTACTTTAAAACATGGTTTGTAAATGAAATAGATATGCATTTCTTTTTTTTTAATAATCTTTTTTTTCTTTCTCATGAAAGAAGTGTTCTTTCTTGGAAGGAGCCGCATCTGTATGAAGCAGTAAAAGAAGCAGATCTAACAGCAAAGCAAAAGTGACACTGACTACTATGTAAACAGCATTAGGGTAAAATCATGCAAAGAAGAAAATTGGGGATTTTATTCATAAGAAAGAAAATTTTATATCATGAATATAGTGTAATGCTAAGAGTGATCGTAAGGGTGCTTGAACAAGACAAAGCTTTAGACATGCAAGAATGTGGTGAACATTTCAACAAACACATCCAGTTAATTTTAAAGATTGAATTACGTATTACTCAATAGAATGCAAGGAAACAGAAAGAAAATATTTCTTTTTGGAAGCACTTTTTGCCTTATTTGTAGATCTAATGTGTAGAATGCAGATTTTTCTCTTCAATCACAAATTTTTTTGATTATTTTTTTTTTCCTGGCAGCTGAACAGCAATCAATTGTAAAAGATTCAAGGGCTATTTATAAGTTCATAGTTACTAAATAGGTTTCACATTTGTTGACATGAATGCTCTTATCATTGCTTACAGGAAACATAAGTTCTAGGGGAAAAGAAATCCTGGGAATCTTGAGTAATAACTAAAATAATACAGTAGAATGAGGGTTAATTTCAAATCCTTTACATGATGAAAAAGGAAAAAAAGAAAAAAAAAGAAGAAAAAAGTGAAGGTAAACTGCTGTTTAACAGCTTCCCACTGTTATATAAACTTTCAAACAACCATGAAATGTAGGTCTCTGGACATCACTTAAAAGAACCACAAATAAACAGAGGGTCATACCACACTTCTGTTCCCTGATGTATAACTAAAAGGTTTAGCTTAGAACAGAAAGTGTCTAAAACTCCTTTTTGTTTATCTACTGTCTTGTGCACCATAAACACAAATAAGCAAAACAGGGCTAGAGTAGGGAGGTAGGATGCTAGTTGCCTGTGAATAAGAAACAGAGGAGGTAAAAAGCTTGTTAATGTCTCTGGAGGGTCATCTTACCTTTGTGCATGCAGCAGCCCCAGACATTTATGTAGCAAAGAATCACCTACTAAAAAAATAGGGATGCTGCACTTAACACTCCTGTGTCAGAACATCTCTGGGGACTTGTATATCTTTCATGGAAATTTGCTTAAGTGTAGCAGTTTAGCAATTACTAGGGATTTAGCATAATGGTGTACTTTTAACAGGGCAAAACACAAGCAGAGCTGTTATGTCTAATGCACCTTCAAGCTGCAAGACTTCATAGTCTTCAGACTTACTGTGCTCATGACCAGGAATTTGTAATGGTCTTAAATCATACAAAATTCCTTTGAAATTAAGGGTAGACCTATAGAAGATGGAATTTCATCCTGGGAGCAAGAGCCGATACTTGTGATGCTACTGGTTGTGTGTGGGCCAACACAGGGAGGAAGATCTGCTTCTGGGGAGAAACCCAAATCTTGGTGATGGCACAAATCCACTACCAGGGAAAAAAAAAAAAAGAAAAGTAAGTCATCATCAGTTCTTAGTTACACTGATGTAAAGTAGGAGTTATATAAATTGTCCAGAAGGCTACTTCGGCAGAAAGATTTTTTGCTCCAAAGATAATACTTGCAATGCTTTTATCCCTTGACATCAAAACAGTATAAATAAAACAGTATAAGTAAAACCTGTAAAAATAATTTTCTTTGGGTCTTACTCTAAAACTGTCTTAAGTATTCCCACCCCACACCCAAAAAACATAATCCTGTCTTTTGGGGATTTCATTTTTGCTTTTGATTTAGCAGAGAAAGTGTTTAGGCACCGTGGTGATGAGTATAAATCCAACAGCCCATGGAATGTAGTATGTTTAGGAGAAAAATGGGGCCTCTGGTTCAGAAACAGTAATTAATATCTATTGGGGTATAGGCTTCCTTGACATATTCATTATGTGAAATCAGGTACTTGCATGTGCAGCAATTAAGTTGATATATATGTGTGTAATATTCGTTTATTTGTGTAATGTGTGCATGATAAATTACCACTGTATGGACATCTTTTAAAACCTGTTGCTAATCTCAGCGTTGGTCATGTAACCTAAGAAGAAATGAAGATGTAAGCTGCAGTGATGATGATTATACAATACTGCAATGAGAGCAGAACATAATACAAATGTCATTGAAGCACAGGGTTGCACGCAAACATTTTGACTGTTTGCAGATTTCTTCTGGGTGATAAAACAAGGTGTGTGTCTGTGTGTGTGGCAAGGATCCATTTGTGCACTTCGATCCTGTTTACAGGAACATTTCATGGCAGGAATTCACTGGTGAAATTTCTAAAGTGATGTGTTAGGTGGGAGATTATGTAAAGGATTACAAATTGTAGAATGAAGTCAATAGCATGAGAGCTACCCAGTAATAATGCAAATAGCAGAAAGAGTATGTACAGGAGCAGAAAGAAAGAAAGAAAAATATTCCCCATGTGGGCAGTTATTGAACATTTTGGACCATGGGATACACAAAATGGGGTGGAGCAGAGATTTTCCTGACTTGCCTTCCACATCAATCAGTTTGTTGGGAACCATGCACAACAAACACAGTTGTGCCACTCTGGAAAAGACAATGGATCAGAGAAAGAGCAATAACATTTTTCCAAAATGACTGCTGGTTCTGGGGTCTCATTGGACATACTTAGAAGCTGTCAGACTTTCAGGAAATGCTGAAGCCCTGTTCTCTGAAACTGAGGCCCTCTCTGTCAACTGAGGGCAAAACACATTGTGTTAGGAAGGCTCTGAGTGAGGGACATGAAAATCCTCATCCAAGATAATTGCATCCAGGGGATTTCTATCATTGAAGTAAACAACTCTGGCAATTCAAAGTCATTATTATTGATGCAAGTGATTTTCAACCAAAATGAAGAAATAGCACATTATTGGGAAACACCAAAATAAAATTTAAATTATAGATATCCTCTACAATGAAAAGTATTTCAGGCAGTTTGCTGAGCCCACACCTTTGATGTAAGAAGAACATGCAAAGTCACTTTTTGAAGTCATGCACGTATTTTTCACATACCATATACGGGCCAGATGATACTGGGGTTTTCTCACTGAAATGTCTTTACTTTGACTGTCAAATGGAATGTGAAAAGCTTATGGCCCCAAATAATGCTTTTCACTTCTCAAGTGCCCTACAAAGGTTTTTGTGGATTCTCAAGACTATACTGAACTTTAACTTTCTTGAAAATCAAACCACTTTTCAGATGTTTTCTAAATTAGGTCAATGTATGAAAGGTCATGTGTCATTTACATGAAGACCTTGTTAGCCCATGATTAGCTCTGGAGTTTACTGAAGTTTTAGTTGAAGATTTTTTTGTTTTAGTTAAAAAGCCCCACTTTTGTCATAATTTTTAACTCATCAGAAAAGAAGCAAGGGAATAAACACTGTTTCTAGTTATCAGTTTCTGTTCAAAAAGAAACATGCAAATTGGTTCTTTTTCTTCTTTTTTTAAAAAAAAAAAATCAAATCCAGTTTTATGTTCAACTGTAAAACTGAGGAAAAGGGAGAAAGAGTTTCTCTTTCAAAAATGACATCAATAAATTTAATTGTTACTGGAAGCTGAAGGCTATGATTATTGGAATAATTTTCTTTTCCTTTCTTTTTATGTACTTTTTGGGTTTGTATCTGCCTTTACAAGGCTGTAAATTGTGATTAATCTACTAACCTATTACCAGGGCTGAATTACATTCCTTGCTATGCTGCAAGTCTAATTAATAGTCTTATGTAAGTGCAGACTAGTTGTGGTGTTTTGAGCCTCCTCACACAGGGTGCTTTTGAGACTCCAATCTTAATTCCAAACTTTCAGGTTCATGTTCTGGGCAAGCCTGACAAAAGGTCTGCTCTCTCTGCTGTAGACTCTGGTGCTTAGCTCTGCCAGCCATTATTCAGATTAGTTGAGCAGAAGATGGACAAGCACATGTGCTCTTTCCACACCTACCCTGTCAAATGTATGCAAGAATGCCTCATTCCTGAGAAATCCTTTTCTCACAAATTTTCCTAAATTACACTAAAGAGACTTGCTAGTTCACTGTTTTCTCCTCCTGATCCATACATCTTTGATTCTGCTTTGAGTTTTGAGAATGGTTGGACTAGAAATCACAGTATCGATAGTATTCCTGCAGTTGTTTAATTCTCTAAAATGCAAAGGAGCTTAAAATAGCAGATTGACATGTGAAAGGTGCTTCCCCATCAACTCACTAGAGAGACAGAGGTAGGAAGGAATTGAGCACATAGAATACTTTTCATATTCCTATGCAAGTAATGTAAAAATCATGTAGCCCTCCACTGGACTCTCCCCAGTAGTTCCTTGGCTCTCTTGAACTGGGGAACCAAGAGTAGGATACAGTACTCTAGATGTGGTCTCAGTAGGACAGAATAAAATGTGAGGGTAAGCTCCCTCAGCCTGCTAGTCACATTTTTCATAATGCACTTGGGGTACCATTGGCCTTCGTAGCCACAAGGACACTTAACTTGTATACCAGGACTCCCAGGTCCTTTTCCATAGAGCTGCTTTCCAGCATGTCAACTCTTAGCCTGTGCTGATGCATGAGGTTGTTCCTCCTCAGGTGCAGGACTACACTTGCCTTTGTTGAATGTCATTAAGCTCCTCTACACCCAACTCTCTATTCTGTCCAGAGGTTGCTGAATGGCATCACAGCCTCACAGTGTGTCTGTCACTCCTTCCAGTTCTTTTTAGTCAGCAAATTTGCTGAGGTTACACTCCATCCTTTCATGCAGGTAATTGATGAATATGTCGAACAAAACTGGACCTGGTATTGAGCAGTAGGGAACAGCACCAGCTGCAGGCTGTTGCAGAGGTAGACAGCAGCCGCTGCTCTCCCCTCGTTTCTTCAGTCAGTCATACCATCATAGAAGGGTATCAGATTGGTCAAGCATCATTTCCCCTTGATGTCCCCATTCAGGTCACTCCTGATAATTTCTTTTCCTTCACAGGCTTAGACATTACCTCCAGAATGAGCTGTTCCATCACCTTTCCTGGGATGGAGGTGTGGATGACTGGTCTGTAGTTTCCTGAGTTCTTCCTACCCTTTATGAAAACTGGAGTGACACTGGATTTTGTCCCCAGGCTTCAGACACTTTTACTGTTCTCTATGGCTTTCAAAGATGACAGTGGCTTAGTAAAAACATCAGCCTGCTCCCTCAGCACTCATGGGTACATCCCATTGGGACCAATGGATTTATGGGTGCCCACATTGAATAAATGAGGTATAACCTGATCCTTCTTGACTAAAGGAGAGTCTGCCTTGCCCCAGACTTTCTTTCTTACCTCCAGTGACTGGGGTTCCTGAGGGCTGGCCTTAGCTGTACATCAAATGCATCCTGCTGTTGTACTTGAAGAAGCCCTTCATATTGTCTTTCACATCCTTTGCTTTATTTAGCTTTCCTTTTTGCATCCCTGCATACTCTTAGGAAGTTCCTATATCCATCCCAAGTGGCCTGTCCCTTCTTCCACGTTCTGTAAACTTCCATTTGAGCTACTCCAGAAAATCCTTGCTCATCCATACAGGTCTCCTGCCTACTTTGCTTGATTTCTTGCTCATAGAGATGCACTGATCTTGATCATGGAGGAAGTAGTGGTTGCCACTCAGTGGAATAAAGTTCCAAATGAGTGCACTCAGCACTGATCTACAGTTCCTCTTGGTGAGGTTGAACTACAGAGAAAGTGAGTGGAAACCAGCCCTCAAAGACACACTATCCTGAGAAAAAAAAAATACTGAGAGCTGCTTACTGTTTTGGAAATGGCTAGAGGGAAGATCACTGTTTATTAGTCTTTTTTGTAACCTTAAGAAGATCTGCTGGCCTTGATGCTACCAGTGAGATAGGCAGAGGAGCCCAACATGGACATACAGTATTTCTGTGCTGAAGTGTCTTAGTCATACAGGCTCACTTTATACTAAAAAAGCAAACAGTGCCAGTGCCTGACCATGGGGCCAGCTGGCATGGTCTTGACATTTATGTATTAGTAAGAGTTCTGTTTCCAGCAATACTATCTGTTCTGAATGGTTGTTCTCCTGTATTAGCTTCCTCACTCTGCCAGGCAATTGTTTGGGAAATGCTAGGTGATTTTAACAAAACCATGCAAGGGGTCATTCTTACAGTTTAACCATGTAAGTGAGCAAGTTGCAGCACTGGTTAATTTATTAGCATAAGTATAGTAATAGAAAGGGGATATTATATCCATAACTGGCAACACAAAGCCTTTTTGCTTGCAAGTCAGAACTTATTTTTGGCAGATAAATTGCTCCAGAATCTCATGCCTATTCTGTTCCTGTGTAATAGAGCCACATTTGAGAAAAAGATTAAAACAAGAGGGCAAATTAACAGGCTGGTTATCCATCTTCAGTGTTCACATCTTCTGGATAAGAAATTAGAGACTGCCCATTCCATTACTTGAGGTTTGATTTATGTTCTGAAGTTTAGTTGATCTACACTACTCCATTTTTCATTTTAAAATAGACCCAAGGACCCTGACCCTCTTGAAAAGAAAGAGCATTAGCTTTGTGGTATTGCTGTACAAAAAGTAAACAGCCAGTTTTATGAGGAAAATGTCTTCGGGGTGCATAACTTGCTCATGCCAAAGCCTGAATGTGGGATGCAGTGTGTGACAAAGACACAAAATGAGGGACACACAAAAACTATTCATCCAGTAAATCTAAAATGTGCTGAGATCCAGTCCTGTAGTATAAATAAGTCTTGCTCTAACCTCAGAATGATTATTCTTTATTCCTTTATTTTTGATGTAAATGATTGTCAACACCGAAGTGTAGTACAGTCACATGTGGAATGCAGGAATTCCAGTCTGAAATTGGATGTTGGAAAGGAATGTCTAAATATCTGTTACATACCTGTTTAGTTCTTGTTATTGATTGTGAAAGTCTTGGTTTAGAAATGGCATCTGATCCTTTTACTTGTTATGTCACATATTTTGAACTGACTCCTCATTAATATAAACTGGATAACAACATGAAATCAACCTGCCAAAGTGCAAATGAGGGATGTGTGGGGCAATTGTGATTTCCACCAGCTGAGAGTTTGGACTTGTAAGTGTTTGTTTTTTTCCTTTTTTATTTTTTTTTCTTTTTTCCCTGGGTTTGTTTTCTTTGGTTTTGTTTTGTTTTGTTTGTTTTTGTTTCCTTGTGTTTTTATTCCTTCTCTTTTTAACACAAGAAAGTGGTTTGAAATCTCAGCAGCAAGATGTAAATAAAAATTTGTAAACAAAACATTACTTTATGCAAAAATTGTTTAACAATGTCATGGATACTACTGTACTTAGTTGCTTGTTTATATCATGACGATCAACTGGAATGTTTATTTATGTGTCTGAAAACTTGCTGTAAATTGGAACTTGTAAGGAAGTCCTAATGCAGCCTCTGCTGTGAGATAAGAGTGAAAGTGTGGTTAGTCATGTAGCTAACAATCAATTCCTGTTGCTTTCTTTACTAAGTATATGGATTAATATCCATTAGATGTGGTAGTAATGACCTGTTTCTAATCCAGACAGATTTTACAGTTGAGGAACACCTTTGACTTCAGTGAAATAGTTCCTGTATTAGTCTGATGCAAATGAAAAGAGAATCAGGTCCCAAATACTGCAGTTCTAATGAAACCCTTCTCCCTGATCCTGTCTCTGACCTCCCGTACTTTATCTTCCAAAGATCAGCTTTGTGGTGTTAATTATGGGGTAAGTAAGCAGTTACTTCCTAGAGCAAATCAGCAAAAGCCCAGGTTTGGTCTAGAGGTCCCAAAGATCAGAGTTCTGTGTTTCTTCAGGTTTCAATTTACCAGGCTTGAAACACTTAAAAGCACAAGGAGGAGAGGCTGGGGAGTGATCAGTTTACAAGTGACCTGGGAGTTCACAGTCCCCATCCCGTGAAATTACAGCCCATGTAATAGCTCTTGTGCAGACAAACCCACAATGAATTAACTCTAGCATCTTTGTTTAGAGGAAAAAAACACCTCTGCTTTATCAGTAATTCCCAGATTGTCCTTTGTCATAGCTCCCAGCTCTTTTTTGACCCCGGAGGAATGTTTTGAGTCTGGCACATGCTTTGCTGTTCTGCTAAGCAGGTGTACAGCATTTAACAGTAGCACAATTATGTTTGTGTCACATTAATACCCCATCTTTTCAAACATCAGTGTGCACCAAGAGCTTCAGTCACGTGTGACTTCTTGCCCTGAATCTCATCATGCTCTGGTTGTTGTAGCTCAGCTCAATTCCTACCAAGTTTTCATCATCACAAAATTCTTCTGTGATTGGTACAAATTTAGCGGCACGTAGAAGTGTGTTTGTCATCACATGTTGTCCAATGTGCTTGATACTATCTCATAGATGGGTCTGTATTTTGTTGGTATGTGTCTGGATTTTGTTGACCTTCACCAATGTTAACAATTGTTTGTTAATATATTTGGAAAAATATTTTATCAAGTCATGTTATTTTTTCTGCCTCTCTGTCAAAGGTCATTGTTTTTTGTAGATGTCAGGACTGAGAAAGATTCACAGATTTCACTTTGGAAAGGCAGCCAATTTTAATTCTGGGCTTTTAAGATTTACTGTTAGTTCCAGGGCTGAATCCCATCAGTCCTTTGCAAAAAACTTGTATTTGCAGCTAGGGTGTACTACATCAATTCTGCAGGTCCAGATTCAAGGTGATTAAATTCATCTGTCCAAGAAGAACACATTCAGTGGTGTATATAATCGACAACAAAGAATTTAAACAAAGGCCCTGGAGATGGAAGCACATTGCTTTCTCTGAGATTAGCAGTTGTTTCTAAGCCCTCACCTACTTGTGCCATTTCCTTGGCAGAGTCCCAGAGGATAACTTCTCTCCATATAAAAATATCATATAAATAACATTAGGGATATGTTTCGGTGAGGCTCTGCACTTAAGATGAAATATCGCTTGATCCTTCTGTGTATTTGGGGAATAAAAAAGAAACCAGCTGCTATTTAGAAAACCATTCAGGCCCAAAAGGGCTCAGAAGGGTAAAAATGTTTCTGAATTTATGCTCTCCAGCGATACACTTGTCTGTAAAAGCAGGGAGGTGAGCAGAAGGCAGAGTTTCACAGAGGAGAAATAAACTGCCCTTTATGGGCAGGCACTGAAAACCCAAATATCTGGAAAACACTGGCCACTACTATGTAGGTGCAGTATATGTGTTTAGCTCAAACCAATCCATTATTGCAATTGGATGATGTTTTTCACTCGAGGCATTACAGCAGAGTAGTTGGACAGCCCCTTAAGTGATTTTTGTAAGTTTTCAGTATTAGCACATATGGAAATTAAAGAGTGTTCATGTTCACAAAAGTCACAAAGCCCCTGGAGGAGTGCTAAAGTTTGTACTTGGCCATGCAGAATAGCTGTCAAAGCTCTGCAGATGATTTCAGCCCTTGCGTGACCATTGGAGTTGTTTAGAGCTGGGGTAGGCCTGTGAAACTTTAGTAATGAAACCAGAAGTAGATGTCCTATGACAAGTCATAGAATCATAGAACTGTTAGGGTTGGAAGGGACCTCAAGGATCATGTAGTTCCACCCCCCGCCTGCCATGGGCAGGGACACTTCACTACAGCGAATTTCTAAGAGCCACATCCAGCCTGGCCTTAAAATCCTCCAGGGATGGGGCTTCCACCACCTCCCTGGGCAACGTGTTCCAGTGTCTCACAACCCTCATGGTGAAGAACTTCTTCCTAACATCCAATCTGAATCTACCCATTTCTATTTCTGTTCCATTCCCCATAGTCCTATCATTACCTGACACCCTAAAATGTGCTCCCCAGCTTTCTTGTAGGCCCCCCTCAGATACTGGAAGGCCACAATAAGGTCTTCTTGGAGCCTTCTCTTCTCAATACTGACTAGTCCCAAATCTCTCGGTCTGTCCTCATAGGAGAGGTGCTCCAGCCCTCTAATCGTTCTTGTGGCCCCTCTCTGGACATGCTCCAGCACGTCCAGATCCTTCCTGTAAGTTGTGCAGTGCTTGAGTGAATTTGGGATAGGACATGGATGGCAGAGATCACTTTTGGGCAGAGAAGAATGGAGCAAGATTGCTTGGGAGATCAAACAGCAATCAGTCCAGCAGATGATATGTATGCTATGTTGGAGACAAATCTAATAGTGAACAGAAAACTTTATATATGACAGTATTAGAAAAAATGTAAACTCCATAGTGGAACAACACAAGGAGAAGATTATACTGTCACTCTAACAATGCTTGAAACATAAACTTAATCCTATCAACTGGTTGCTACTGTGTGCAGTCTGAACAGTGGTAGTTAGCCCTCCTGCCCACTGAACACAGCACTGCAGACCTCCCTTGTGCTCCCTCGTGCCTCAAGAGGCCATCTCTACAAATCAGCTGCTGGGAAATGGTTAGAAGTAGTTTCTCAAACTGCCCTTACACATTTCAGCCTGCAGAACAGAGCTCAGCATCATATGCAGTCTCTCACCTTGGACCTTAGCAGCCACAAGGACTTAAAACTCTGCCATTGAGGGAATTGCAGCCTCAGTTTAGGGCTGTAAATTTTCGCACTCTTGGTAACTTAGAGTTCAGATCCAGAATGCTGACCTGAGCTTGACATGCCATATAAATGTATCCTATGATGGGTTTATTACATCCTGAAGTCTGTTGTTACGGATCCACACTGCAGACTTTTCAGCTGTATCCTAAGGTTTCATTTTTACCAGGAAGTTAAACAGGGCACAGGCACAGACACTAAAATGCCATTATCTGTAGTGTTCAATGGTCCCTTGCCTGATTTTGACTCAAGATAACTAACACTCTCTTTGATGATTCCCAGGTGTGGTTTGAGAATACTGTATGGGATGAAGGTATTCTTAGTGTTGAGTTTGAATGTGACCACCTTTATTTTGCAGGTAAATGGAATTAAATACTACAGATATAACAATATCATGTTTTGCCATCTTCAGGGACACAACAAAATTTATTTTGCTAGTATAGTTTATGCTGAGGGGAGTCCAGAAGTTACCATTGACATCTGGTCTACACCCCCAGATAATGAAAAAGCTGCAATTGGGAGAAGACAGAAAGGATCTCTGTGGAAAGGGTGCAAGGACTGTTTCCATACATATATGCTCTAATGCGAACCCTACACTGAAAACATGCAGAATAGCAGAATGATGATGATATTTGCATGGGAAAGTCTAGACTGAGTTACTGTTTAAGCTGCTCAAGAACAATTCTCTGAGGCATCCCAAAAGCTGATGGGCATGTGTTAAATGCTATTTCTTAATAAGCTGCACAACACATGCTCTTGATGTAACACTTTTCCTTGTAAGATCCTGAAAAAGCTGAGTTCTGCCCCATGCTTCAGCAAGGAAATACACTAAGGATCATGAAGAGAAAAAGTGTGAATCAAGATGAATAATGCATTCTAAAGTATAATATTTCTGCCTAATATGTCCTACAGTTATTGTCACAGTTTTGGATCATTTGGCTGTTATTTTTAGAAACTCATCTCTCTCGAATCTTTAAAAGTGGTAGTGACTAAGCTATCCTTTCAGAATCTCACTCCAGTAACAGCAATATAGAGAGCTGAAAGAGACCATGCTGGATGATAGAGTTCAGTACTGGGAAACTGCATCATAGAGTCCCCATTACAAAACTGCAACCCTTCTGAACAGTAGGAGGGTTTCAGTCTTAATCACTGCCAGTAATGCAGCGTTTTAAGTCTTTGTTCCTTTGTGGATTCCAAAATTTCCACTTTCAGACTGCATTTTTTTCCCAGGAAGTTTCCACACATTCATTCCATCATCCTAGCTCTTCTGTTTGCTGCTAATCTTCTTCAACTGTTTGCAGTATACAGACATGCCCCTTCACAACAGCATCATTTCCACATGCTCTTTGAAGTCAGTCAGATGCCTCCCCTTCTGTTCTGGATCCAATACAAAGTTCTGGTGCAGCTCAAGAGCCTTCCTTGGTTACCTCCTCTTTGCTTATCCACAGGATTTAGTTTCTTATAGTTACTTAGAACAACAGTGAATACTACTGTCCCTTCTCTCAAATCGGTGTTATATATTTACACAGCTCTAGCCCTAATAAGAAGCAAAAATGTGAACCTCTGTAAAAGTGTACCTCCGTACATTAGGAAATTAATAATCTGTTCTAGTTCAAAAAGAAGAAATCAGCCAAGAGAATGCAGTGCAGCCTATCCTTTTGAAAATGTTGCCATAATCTTTGCCTTCTTCAGAGAAATTAGTATAACCAGAAACCAAGATAAAGTCTTCTGATACTGTGCATTTTCCTAACAGCTTGATTCTATGGAAGAAAGTGACTTATCAACACAGAAAATCTAGTAAAAAATTAATATGCGCTTAGGCTGAGAAGAAGAAAAATTAATGTATTGACACTTCAAAGTCAAGCCCACTTTTTTCCAAAACACTGTCATGGCTTCAATTGTCATAATTTTTAACAGATCACTGCTCTAATTATTGATGCAATGAATTTGCAGAGTTTTCTATCTGCTTTTCAGCTTTTCTCAACATGTTTTTGCTTTCAGTGTAATCATAACATTATTTGTCATAAAACTGCAGAATATAAAGCTAAAGCATCCTTTGTAAAATGTTCTTGCATTAATTTAATAGATTAGTTTGTCTTTAAAGTGTATGAATATCCTCATTTTACTGCAGGAAAAAATGTTACTTCTCTTTATTTTGACATGCAAGTATTTTGGAATAAAAATGTTTCAATGCAGCTCTCAGACAAGTACTAAAAATATTAGTTCAGATTACGCGTATTTAGAGCATTGAAAACATGGGATACAAGAACGGAGTTCAGAAAGAGCCCTTTAATTGCAAACTAGTTACATAGAAATTTTTAAACAATAGTAATGAGACCCAGGATATAGACATCTTGAATTCTGCAACCCCTGTTAAACAAAGTGCAGCCAGACGCAACAGTTAAAAATACGTAATCACACAAGTTCCCCATTTGCCCTCTTTTATTTGCTCTGTGTTTTCAATTTGTAATGACAATTTTGTATCAGAACAATAAACCAAGAGGATCATCTTTCTTTTGCCAGCTGTGACCCAAATGACTAGAACTGACTGTCCCATGAACAGAAACTGACAAATGAGACTTCAAAAGACTTCCCATTGCCAAGTTTAACAAAATTCTGCTATCTTTTAACCAAATATTTATGTATTACATGACTGTGTTTTATTATATTTATGTATTACATGGCTGTGTCCTATTAAATTTAAGTCTTCTCTGATCAGCGATACTCTCAGTGTCATTTGTAGTATTTGGTTTCAATTAATATACATGGAACTGAAATAAATGAACAAAACCTTGTTTATTTTCTAGCAGTTGATGGTAACTGATTAAATCATTGCACATGGCATGCTCTCCAGTCCCTGTTTACTGTACAAAGCAGCTGGCAGGCCGCACCTGTCATCCTAGGAGAGAATCTCATAAAGCTGCCAATAAAACAGTGTAGCTGAATACACATCTGCTAATAAATTCTTTTCATCATATCCTAATCAAACAGCATATGTAGTTTATGGCCTTGCTAATAAAGGGATTGAAATATCTGCTTGTGAACTTGATTTTATCAATTCCAACCAGTATGACCAGTTTCTATTTACTCCTCTGCTCAATGGAAAGGTGTGTGCTGAAATGACAGGAAATATAGGAAAAGAGGAATGAAAATTGTAGACAAAAAATAAGCCAGTTCTTTTGCTCATTTTCTTTGTCAGTTATTGAAACTGTTTCACTGGTCTGCTTGCCACTCATTCTTTTCCTGACTCAAACAACCATGGGCAAAGACTTACCAAGTGGTTCAGATGGGCAATTTTCTGACAGCATCCACAGTTAACACACAAAGGTTAATAATTCACAGTTTGAAGTTTAAGATGCTCATGTTCAGCTATCTCATTAGATTGACTACAGCTTAATATATCAGGCAAATGACGATGGAGAATGCTTTTTAGATAGAATATGAGAACAAGGATCCTAGTACAGTACTGTCTTGAAGGCTTTATGGTGAATAACATAATGCTTTTTCAGAGGGCTATCCACTCATAGTAACCTGCAGTAGTTATAACTGAAATAATGGTATTTAAATTGAAATAAGCATTTATGAAACAGATTTTTCTGTTCAGATTGGACTAGATCTCATCCAGGATGACTCTTGATCTGACTGATCTTCCTGTTGGACAATCAGTCTTTCCTCTACACAAGTCAGTGTTGTTATAATGTGTCAGCATTGTTTGTTACTTGATGTCCTCTTCCTCCTTGAAGTTTTGATGAGGTATATAGTGCAAATATATTGCACAGCCAGACTAGATCTCTGTGGAGTTGCTGACCCCACTGCATTAACTTCTGGAGTATTGTAGTCCTCAGAAGCTGGCCAAAAATAGTAGTTCCATTTCCTTCTCAATCCCAAAGGTGTCCAGCAATCAGCACAATTTATTCCTTGCTTTGCTTACTTATGCTATACTACATCTCAGCAAAGTGTTTTACCATGAGATAATATCTCTTATACTCAGCTGGCAAAATGTCACACTTAACACAGCTCCATGCCTTTTTAGGATTTCTAAAGATGTATAGTGCCACTTTGTCTCAAACTCCTGCATTTCCATATTGTTAACTACAGGCATGCATTAATTTTAGCCTTACTCTTTATGTCTCCCACTAGTATTTCATTGTTTCATAAAAGAACAATACTAAGTTTATGTATTCATATTAAAGTTCCTCATTAGTATCTTAATCTTTCTTGCTCAAAGACTTGCTAAAAAGTGTTATGAGTTTTGAAGGCAGGAGCTGGATGCAAGTTTAACCTCTGCATTGCTTTTCACAGCGTTTTGCTGCTTCAGGGGCCCAGAAGAAACCAGCTTGTTTTCGGTACAATCCAGTCACACCTGATGTCTAAATTCTTTGTTACATTTTCTTTGGCACCAGTGAGTAGTACAACATGACTATATCAAGCCTAGCTTGCTTTCTTGTCCTAGATAGCCAACATTGTCTTTCTAGCCTCCACATCTCCCGTCACTTATGTGGAGTGGATATCCATGTGAACTACAATAAGTGGAAATTCCTTGGTATTCTTCAGGATATCCTTTGCTCTTTTAGCCTTAGAAATCTTTTGAAAATTTTTATATATGAAAGACAATCACACAGATGATTCAGCTATGACTGTAATTTTTTTTGCTGTCACCTTCCTTCAATTAATATTTTTGCCCTTCATTTTTGTTTCTTTCACTTTATGTTACATTGTCATTAGCAGGAAACTTCACTCACCTTGTCTCACTGTTTTCATATCTCCGAACTATAGATAAACCATAGGACTGTTATCTTCTGTGTATCTAGCTCCAGAAAGCCTAAAGAGGAAGGAAAGAAAAACAAAGTCAAGACATTAGTGATGTCACATCTCTTCCTCTCTGAATCAGAAAACATTTTTCTGCCTTTGGGAAAAGCTTCATGTAGAGAAAAAAATTGGGAAATTTTTAAGTGCCACTTCTCCTTCAAAGGAAAATACACCTCCATAACCCCCTAGTATTACACCTTGAGTATGCATATTTGAAATACAACTTCAGCATGAAGGATTTTTAAATAATTTTTTAAACCCTAGTATTTAATACCTTCAATATCAGGTCATTCCTTCAAAACCTAGAGTGTGTCATATGTCTGGGCTGTTTAGCAACCCACTTTTCCAGTAGATTAAGACTGAGAAAGGATGTCAGTGAAGAGCTAGAAAGAAAACTTATTGTACTCTGTAGTCTCATCTAATTTCTCTGGAAAATAAAACGTTTTGTTGTTGTTTTTTTTTTTCCCCCATTAAGAGTAATTCATTTCCTTGCAGCTGTGTTTCAAAGAACCTAATAAATATTTTTACTTTATCCATGATGTTCATAACACTGACTACTTTTATTTTCATGTTTCTTTGAGCAGGCAAAAATACTGTTTTCTGAGATGACTGACAGTATTTGAGAAGGACATATGACTGAGACTTACAAAGATCTTTCATGAAAAGAAAAATGAGAAGCCAACATAGCCAGGGACAACTAGAAATATCCTTAAAGAAATGTAACTGTCCCATATCTATCTCTCTTCAGAGGCAGATGTTCAACATGATTCCCCTGTCCAGTTTGGAAAACCAAAGCATCATAGAAGGTGTCCAGCTGACAGTTTAGAGTTTAAGACTAAATCCAGGATGTGGGAGGTGTTTTGCTGTTTTGCATCTTGGCTCTGAGGGAGAGCATTGTGTCGTGACATCTCACCTGACTGTCCTGTTCAAGCAGTTGTATATCCCTTAATTGTCTCTCACATTTAAAGCAAAATGTCCCTTTGTGTTTTCGTGGCTGATATCAGATATGCTTTCATAGTTTCATTCAGGGTTGGAAGGGACCACAAGGATCATCCAGCTCCAACCCCCCTGCCATGGGCAGGGAAACCCCACACTAGATCAGGCTGGACAGAGCCTCATCCAGCCTGCTCTTAAACACCCCCAGGGACGGGGCCTCGACCACCTCCCTGGACAACCCATTCCAGGGTCTCACCACTCTCATGGTGAAGAACCTCCTCCTCACATCTAGCCTGAATCTCCCCACCTCCAGCTTCATTCCATTCCCCCTAGTCCTATCACTACCTGACATCCTGAGAAGTCCCTCCCCAGCCTTCCTGTAGGCCCCCTTCAGATACTGGAAGGCCACAATTAGGTCACCTCGGAGCCTTCTCTTCTGCAGACTGAACAGCCCCAACTCCTTCAGTCTGCCCTCATAGGAGAGGTGCTCCAGCCTCTGATCATCCTCGTGGCCCTTCTCTGGACACGTTCCAGCACCTCCACATCCCTCTTGTAATAGGGACTCCAGAACTGGACACAGTACTCCAGGTGGGGTCTCACCAGGGCTGAGTAGAGGGGGAGGATCACCTCCCCGACCTGCTAGCTACACTTCTCCTGATGCAGCCCAGGATCTGATTGGCCTTGCGGGCTGCAAGTGCACATTGAGAGCTCATGTTGAGCTTTTTGTCCACCAGTACCCCCAAGTCTCTCTCCTCAGGGCTACTTTCCAGCCAGTCACTGCCCAGCCTGGATTTGTGCCTGGGATTGCCTCGACCCAGATGCAGGACCCTGCACTTACTCTTATTGAACTTCATGAGGTTGGCTTGTGCCCACCTCTCCAGCCTGTCAAGGTCCCTCTGGATGGCCTCCTTCCTCCAGCGTGTCTGCTGCACCACACAGCTTGCTGTCATCAGCAAACTTGCTGAGGGTGCACTCAATGCCACTGTCCATGTCACCCACAAAGATGTTGAACAAGACAGGTCCCAGGACTGATCCCTGAGGGACTCCGCTTGTCACTGGCCTCCACTGGGACATGGAGCCATTGACAGCCACTCTTTGGGTGCGGCCATCAAGCCAGTTCCTTATCCATCTAGTGGTCCACCCATCAAACCCATGTGTCACCAGTTTGGAGACCAGGATGTGGTGCGGGACAGTGTCGAAGGCTTTGCTCAGGTCTAGGTAAATGACATCAGTTGCTCGCCCCTCATCTATTAATGTTGTCACCTGCTCATAGAAGGCCACCAGGTTGGTCAGGCAGGATCTGCCCTTGGCAAAGCCATGCTGACTGTTCCCAATCACCTCCTCACTATTCTTTGAGCGAGTAGTGACTCCAGGAGGATCTGCTCCATGATCTTTCCAGGCACAGAGGTGAGACTGACTGGCCTGTAGTTCCCTGGCTCCTCCTTCTTACCCTTTTTGAAGATGGGGGCAATGTTTCCCCTTTTCCAGTCCATGGGGACTTCACCAGATTGCCATGACTTTTGAAATATAATAGAGAGGGGTTTAGCAACCTCATCTGCCAGTTCTCTCAGCACCCGTGGGTGTATCCCTTCGGGTCCCATGGACTTGAACACTTTCAGGTTCTTCAGATGATCACGAACCTGATCTGCACTTACAATGGGCAGTTCTTCCTCCCCGTCCCTGGCTTTGACTTCCATAACATCAGGAGTGTGGCTAGAGGCCCTTGCAGTGAAGACTGAGGTAAAGAAGTTATTAAGTACCTCAGCCTTTTCCTCATCACTTGTGACCATGTCACCATTTTCCTTTCTGAGGGGGCCCACACCTTCCCTAGTCTTCTTCTTCCCATTAATATACCTGTAAAAGTTCTTAGTGTTCCCTCTAATCTCCCTGGCTAGATTCACTTCAAACTCTGCTTTGGCTTTCCTAACCAGGACTCTCGCTGCTCGGGCAGCTTCCTTATATTCCCCTGTTCTACCTGTCCTTCTCTCCACTTCCTGTAGAGTTTCCTTTTAAGTAATAGTGTGTCCAGTAGCTCCTTGCCCATCCAGGCAGGCCTCCTAGCATTCTTACCTGCTTTTCTCTTTGTTGGTACACAGAGCTCCTGGACACAGAGGAGGTGGTCCTTGAATATTGACCAGCTGTCCTGGGTCCCTCTTCCTCCAGGGCTTTGTCCCACGACACTTTGGCTAGCAGATCCCTGAAGCGATCAAAATCTGCACGCCTAAAGTCTAGGGTCGTGAGCTTGGAATACTTCCTCCTGATTGCCCTGAGGATGTTAAATTCAACTGCTTCATGGTCACTGCAGCCAAGGCCGTCTATGAGCCTCACATTGCTTACCAGCCCTTCCCTGTTGGTGAGAACAAGGTCCAGCATAGCACCATTTCTTGTTGGTTCCTCTACCATTTGGAGGAGGAAGTTGTCTTCTATGCAGTCCAGGAACATCCTGGATTGCTGGTGCCTTGCTGTGTTGTCCCTCCAGCAGATGTCTGGGTGGTTGAAATCACCCATGAGGACCAGGGCTTGTGACCTGGAAGCCGCTTCTATTTGCCTATGGAGGGCCTCATCTGCTTGGATCTGCTGGTCAGGTGGCCTGTAGGAGACCCCCACAGTAATATCTCCTTCCCCTGTCCTGCCTTTAATTTTAACCCACACACTCTCAACTAGCTCATCATCCCTCCCCAGTTGGAGCTCCACTGATTCCAACTGGCTACTGACATAGAGGGCAACACCTCCTCCTCTCCTTCCCTGCCTATCCTTCCTAAAGAGTTTATATCCATCTATGCCTACATTCCAGTCATGGGATTCATCCCACCAAGTTTCAGTAACAGCCACTATGTCTGGGCATCCCAGCAGCACAGTGGCCCTTAACTCATCCTGTTTGTTGCCCAAGCTGCGCGCATTCGCATAGAAGCACTTCAGCTGGGCTGGCCCCGTCCTCCTCTTGTGCCAAATCCCTCGGTTTCCACAGAATGTCCTGTTGGATCATTCGTGGCTTGCCTCAGGGCAGCAAGTTGAGAGCCCTTACCATCTCTCCTTCTCTCTACTGCTGGTGAGCTGCCCTCTGTTTGTCACCAGCCAGCAGGAGACTATTAACCCCTTCCCCTTCAAATCTAGTTTAAAGCCCTATCAATGAGCCCTGCCAATTCCTGCCCCAGGATTCTTATCCCCTCTGGGACAAGTGTGTCCCATGAGTTGTTTTCAGCTCAGGTGCCTTGAAAACCAATCCATGATTGTGGAACCCAAAGCCCTGTCGATGGCACCAGCCCCTGAGCCATGAATTGATCTGTCGGCCCTTCCTCAGTGTGTCCTCATCCATTGCTGACGTTAGAGGGATGGCTGAGAACACAACTTGAGCCCCTGATCCCTTTAGCATTTGCCCTAAGGTTCTGAAGTCTTTTTAATAGATTGTGAGCCTCTCATTGTTACATCATCACTGCCCACCTGAAAGACCAGCAGTGGGTAGTAGTCTGAAGGACTCACGAGGTTGGGAATTCTGTCTACAACGTCTTTAACTTGGGCACCAGGGAGGCAGCTGACCGCTCTATGAAATTGGTCTGGTCTGCATATTAGGCCCTCTGTTCCCCAGTAGGGAGTCTCCTATGACGAAGACCCTGCGAGGTTTCTTTTCTGGGTAAGTTTTGATGGCTGGCCTGAGGCAACCTGTCATTGGTACAGCTTCTGACCTTCTTGAGTCCTCAGCCTCCCAATGACCTGTTCCTCCTGCAGAGCCTCATACCTGTTCTGTAACTGCACTGGAGGCAGCGTGCTGCTCACAGGAGCAGACTTCCTTTGTTTGCACTTCTTCCGTCGGGCAGAGACCTGTTCCCATTGGCCCTGCTCATGTGGGTTACAACAGGGAGGTTGAGAATCTTGCTTCTGGGGAGGTATCAAACTCCCTGTTCCCCTAAGTGTTACCCCCTGTTCTGGTTTAGAAGAGATTACATTATGGGAATCGTCAATTTTCTGCTCACCATCTCTTCTAGCTCTTAGCCTTTCCACCTCTTCTTTTAGTTTGATCACCATGCTCATCAGGTCACTGACCTGCTCACACCTGAAACAGCTGCTCCTCCAGCCTCCATATCGAGTGCCAGGCTCCAGCACTCACTGCAGCCACCTACCTGAACATCTGCATGCTTGTGGGTGGTCTCTGTTTGGGTGCCCACTGTCCTTCTGCTAGCCTTTGCTCTAGTGGTAACCATCTTGCAGTAACCACCCTCTCCACACGGCTTTTTTTTTTTTTTTTTTTTTTTTTTTTCTGTCAGTGAGCAGTCGAGCTGCGCTTCTCAAGCTGCCTCCTCTGTCTTCAGCCACGCGCTGGGTTCTGTTTGGTTTGCGCGCGGTCTCCGCGCAACCCTCCCCAGCTGCGTCACTGCCCTCCGGCAAGTAGGCAGTCTGAGCCCCCTGCCCCTCCTCCTCTCTTCGGGAAGCCTCAAGCCACCAGCCCCTTACCGCCTGAAAAGCAAGGGAATCAAAGCCAAAAGCCAAACTCCCAGAGCTGCGCTTCTCAAGCTGCCTCCTCTGTCTTCAGCCACGCGCTGGGTTCATGTACGCGCTTTGTACATATGAGAGGCTGGACAGATGGGCAGAATCCAACAGCATGAGAATTAACATATCCAAGTGCCAGGTTCTGCGCATCAGCCACAACAACCCCATCCAGAGCTACAGGCTGGGGTCACAGAGGCTGGAGAGTGGCCAGACAGAGAGGGACCTGGAGGTACTGGTTGATGGTAGGCTGAACATGAGCCTGCAGTGTGCCCAGGTGGCGAGAAGGGCCAATGGCATCCTGGCCTGCATCAAGAACAGTGAGGCCAGCAGGAGCAGGGAGGTCATTCTGCCCCTGTACACTGCACTGGTTAGGCCACACCTCAAGTACTGTGTCCAGTTCTGGGCCCCTCAGTTTAGGAAGGATGTTGACTTGCTGGAGCGAGTCCAGAGAAGGGCAACGAAGTTGGTGAGGGGCTTGGAACACAAGCCCTATGAGGAGAGACTGAGGGAGCTGGGATTGCTTAGCCTGGAGAAGAGGAGACTCAGGGGTGACCTTATTGCTGTCTACAACTACCTGAAGGGAGGTTGTAGACAGGCGGATGTTGGTCTCTTCTCCCAGGCAGCCAGTACCAGGACAAGAGGACACAGTCTCAGGCTGCACCAGGGGAGGTTTAGGTTGGATGTTAGGAAGAAGTTCTATACAGAGAGAGTGATTGCCCATTGGAATGGGCTTCCTGGGGAGGTGGTGGAGTTACCGTCATTGGAGGTTTTCAGGAGGAGACTTGATGGGGTGCTTGGTGCCATGGGTTAGTTGTTTGGGTGGGTTGAATTGGTTGATGGGTTGGACACAATGATCTTGAAGGTCTCTTCCAACCCGGTCTAGTCTATTCTAGTCTAGTCTAGTCTACCTGAAAGCTTAAGCCAAGCCAATCAAAAAGTTTCCTATCATACCTTTAAGCATTTGGCTGTAGCCTGAAAATTACCTCTAAGCAGTTCTTTATGTGTTGAATATACTCATGGATGGGGGAGATTGAACATGCTAACTGGCAATGATCTAAGTATTTATAGAGAAAGTGATAGATGAGAAACAGTTGTTGGAATGACTCCACCTGTGTGATACAGTAGATGTATCAAGAGACAGAGAAATGCTTAACCAGTTTTGAATGCATGTCTTCTCTGAAAACCAGAAAGAGTGCCTGTGAATTCAGGCATTGTAACACTAGTGATTTCCAACTAAGAGTCTAAGAATTTCCACACAGGTTATAATCAGTCAGCAAAAACTGAAGAAAATATTGAGTAGGGATTTTTTTGGACAGAAGGAGAAGGATTCAGTAATCTCTCAGAGTGGGGAAAAAGGTCTACTGGATAACTGTAGCTTATTCCTTTTATACATCCTTGTAGAGTCATAAAATAGATCCAGATGCCTAGCTGATACAGGATAGGTTCTCAATTTAGTGCTATGTTTTGGGACATAGACCTTTTTTGGGCTGCAAAACATTATTAAAAAAATACTCAATGGATATCAGATTGAAGCAGAATTTCTTAATTATTTAGGCTGTCATATAAAACAGCCAGTGGCCACTTTAAAATGTTTTAAAATTTCATGACCTGTACAATGGGCTGTACAATGCATTAATTTCAGAACTGGAAATGTAATGCATTCTGTCTTTAATGTCTTTAATACTCTAAGAAGATAGATGTGATTTGTAATCAAAGCCAAATCAAGATGAATTCTGACCAGAGGTGGTTACTCTTTGTAAACACTCATTTTACTTGTAACACTCATTTTACTTTTCAGCTTGTGAGAGAATCAACAGATAAAAGGCAAAGCCTGCCAAAGAAATGGGGTAAATATATTTACTGGGTAAATATCACATTATTAAATGAAATGTGTCAGCACATGAAGCAAAACTGACAGAACTGGACAGAGATCTTTTGATTTAACTGTGGGGTTTTTTCCCCGCTTTTACAAGCACAGATTGTTTTTATGCCTGTTAGTTTTTTAGATGTATATAACAAAATATTCTTTGTAGTAGTAGAAAACAGGGAAAGAGAGTCCAATTTTATCTTTAGCAGTCTGGAATGAAAAATTAAAATATTCTAGCAGGTGAGTCTAGGAAGAACAGAAAAAGTGATCTTATCTCTTCGTTTGGCCCAAGGAAAGATCAAGTAGACCAAAACCATTCCTGGCATGTTTGCCTAACCTGTTCTTACAACTTGTCAGCAAGAAAAACTGCATGAGTTGCCAGGCAAGCTATTCCAGGGCTTAACTCTTCTCACCATCAGAAAGTGCTTTCTACTGTCTAACCTAATTCTCCCTTCCTGCAATTTAAACATACTGTTTTTCTTCCTGTCATCAGGGCATCTGGAGAACAGACTCTTCTGTTCCTCATTGCACTAACCTTTTAATTGCTTCACACCATGGTCCTGCTCTCAAGCATGTCCAAACTGTGTATTGGGTCACCCTCAGGACTGGTTCTGGAGTTGAGCAATTAAGTGTCTCCCCAAACAACCTGTGGTTCATTTTTTTGGTAGTCCAAGGACTGATGCAGTGAATCATTTAAACATCTCACACATCTTCCTATCCACTAAACATAGTTCTTCAATTTATACTCACCCCATTGGACTTTGTGTCCTTTTTCCTCACACCATGTCCTTCTGCCCATAATCTATACCTAAATTGTTACTGTGTAGAAAGGTGTGTGACAGCTGGTAAAGTAGCCACTCTTCATGCCTAAGTTGAAAAGTATCTCCTGTTAAAGAATACCAAACATTCCAGGCCTAAAGATAGACCACATGGGGGCAGGAGGAGATCTAGGCCTTTTGTAGGGTATTCCAGACTATCCTAGACTGAGGTGTGAGAGTTTGCAAGGAAGGAGAGTATGTGTGAAAATACCTGTGGCTGCTGACAAGGATGTGGCAGGGAAGCCACAGCTGTTAGCTGTGAGTGGAGTGAGTGGAGAGAGTGCAAAAGACAAATTTTGTGCATATCATGAGAGGTCAGTGAATTAGTCTATGCAGAGGTCCATGAGGTAAGTACCAAGCTAGGCTTGACTCCAAGTACTGCAATATGTGGACACAATCAGTTCACATTACAGAATCACAGAATCACACAACCAACCAGGTTGGAAAAGACCTTCAAGATCATCAGTTCCAACCTATCACCTAACACTATCTAATCAACTAAACCATGGCACTAAATGCCTCATCCAGTCTTTTTTTAAACACTTCCAGGCATGTGACTCCACCAACTTCCAAGGCAGCCCATTCCAATGGCAAATCACTCTTTCTTCCTGTCCTTGAGCCTAAACCTACCCTGGCATAGCTTGAGACCTTGTCCTCTCTTTCTGTCACTGGTTGCCTGGGAGAAAAGACCGACCCCCACCTGGCTACAACCTCCTCTCAGGTAGTTGTAGAGAGCAATAAGGTCTCCCCTAGCCTTCTCTTCCCCAGGCTAAACAACCCCAGCTCCCTCAGCTGCTCCTCATAGGTCTTGTGCTCCAGAACACTCACCAGCCTTTTTTGCCCTTCTCTGGACATGTTTGAGCATCTCAACATCTTTCTTAAATTGAGGGGCCCAGAACTGGACACAGTATTCAATGCATGGCCCAACCAGTGCTGAGTACAGGGGCACAATGACTTCCCTGGTTCTGCTGGCCACACTGTTCCTGACACAGGCCAGGATGTCATTGGATGTCTTCTTGGCCACCTGGGCATGCTGGTGGCTCATGTTTAGCCAGCTGTCCACCAGTACTCCCAGATCCCTTTCTGCCTGGCTGCAAATGAAAAAAATAAGTCACTTGTTAGCAATTAATTAGACAACTTGAATAAGAGAGCATGACATGCTACTGTGTAAATTCACTAAAACTACAAATGTGCACAGTACTGCAATCATCCAAATACAACAGCAGGACTGAAAAAGATTCATACAAAGGAAGGATTATGGAAGGGTTTCTTAGTGATGAATGACTAAAGAAATGGGGACACTCAGGTCTGGGAAAGCAATGAATAGGGGTATGAAAAAAAAAAGTCTTTAAAGAATGGAATGATGCCATTATTGAGAATTTTGTGGAAATATTCATTCCAGATGAGAATTTTCTCCTTGACTATGGGTAGTCAACAGTTCACATATGTTCTATATAGGATGTTAGGTCACGCTGAACATTGTCCTGTAATGCCATCATCTAATCATGTAATGATTTATCAGATACCTAGTCCATTCTCCACCTTGTCCTTCTTTCAAAGAAAAATACATCTGCTCAGTTAAGACTGATGATTTTAGATTTTGGTGTAATTTTTTATACCATTGGTGATCGCTATAAATAATAGAAGTGGCAGCAGAGAGAACTCTATTTTGAACTTCAGTAAGGTAAACTGTGGCTTAATTAAGTAGCTAATTATTTTACAGTTGTAGTCTGAGCAATCTTTAAAGTGTGATCTAAACCCAGACATACGGACTTTTTTCCCCCAATTATCTTACAGTGACATTACGTGATTAAGTGAATTTTAAAGAGATACTATTTCTGTTATTGTTTTAAATGTATTGATCTTTTAGCTATTTTCAGTAAAGATAAATAGATGTTCCAACTTACAGATATAACATTAAGTATTTCACACAACTAATGTATATTGTCCAAGCTGAACAATACTCCTTTTAGGTGCTTCACAGGTGCCTCTTTTAAGTCCTTAATAATTTTCTTTGTTCATATAATACTGTTGTTTAAGTAACTAATCTGTCTAGAAGAAGCATTATACACTTTCAAATATATATAATGCAACATGTGCTGTGGTATTAAAAGGTTTCTTAACAAAAATTAAAATTTCAATAATAACTTTTTAATGAGAAGGTTTCATCTAAGCATTGTACAAGTTAACTGTTCTTAAATCACTATTGAAATTAGTTTGGATCGCAGCATTTCCTTTCAATTTAAGTTGTTGAGAAACCAAATTATAATCAGCATCAATAAAGCAGGCAGACTAGAACAGTAAAAAAATAATGTTAAAACAAAATAGTTCAGGTCACTTGAAACAGGGAGATGGATTCCCAGGTGGCTTGTAAAGAAAAGAAAAATACCCATAATGAACAGTACATTGAATCCAACCTTCTAGTTCTTCCTGAGGCAAATCTTCCCTTGAGTTCAAGCCATGTTATTTGTGTAAAAAGTTGACCAGGGCTCTAGTATGGGAGAGCTTGCTTGTTTCCAAACACAAAACCCCTCAAACTTCACAAGCCCTTTAACTCTGTGTGTGTTCGTGTGCCTGCTCCCAGTGACTGAGGCTTGTTGTCCATTAAGAGCTGTAACTTATTTAATTCTCAAGTTTACTTGTGTTGTTGGGAATATTTATTCTGCCTTCTTTTAATGTGGAGTTCAAAGCAAACAGGATAACATCCCAAAATTCAGAATCACAGCAAGATCTCGTTTTACACTGGATATCATTTTGTTCTATGTCCTCCCACTGGGATGGTTTACTGGGTGGTGATGAAAAGTTGGGCTCTTGGTGAGTAAAGACATTCAACTTCTTTTGAAAATCTTGTTTAAAAGACAGAGAAATCAAAAATTTTTTGTTAGTAAGTTTTAAAATATGTTTGAGCCTGAAACAGCTGGAAGATGAAATCTAAATGAATGTGTATAAACAGCTACATTAGACACAGAAGAAATACAGTAAACTTCTGCCTCACCTAATCTTAGCAGAAATCCAGGTACTGCCTTTCCTGCTGGTCTAGAGTTACTACTCAGGAATGTTTATCAAAATGCTTTCCTGACACTCAGACACAAACCCTAGGCCGGATTCATCTGACTGAATGCATGCATTTTCAGTGGAAATCTCTGTATCAGAGCTAGTTAATCAAATTCCCTTTATACCCTCTCTTTGTTCCCTTTATAGCACCTCCATTATAGCAGAGAGAAAAAGGTGCTTTTCAGGGTTAATATCCTCCTAATGCAGGTTTCTAAAATGAGTGAGTTGAATCCAGCTTCCAAAGTGCCTGTTGACTCTAAAGCAAGCTAAGACAAGCTACCCGAGGTTCAGATATCTGCAACTGAAGTTAAATGAGTTATATCCAACATAAAATGTTTAACTTTAGTAGGAATAACTGGGTAATTTAATATGTTAAATTGAGAAAAAATCTCTGACTAAAGGAATAGCTTTTGTTTGGGTAAAGCACATCATTTTGAAACACAGCCAGTATTACTATGAAGAGAAGGAGAATTCACTGCTTTCCTTTGTGGCTGCTTTTTCTGACTAATCTCACTCACTGCTGAAAAATGTGCCTTATTTCCAAACTAAACTTGTCTGTTTTTAGCTTGTACCTACTGATTTTCTTTACACCTCTTTCCTTTGGTTTAAAGGTCCTTTCAATGTTCAGTGTTTTTCCTAATGCATACATGCGCACATAATCAAACCACTCTTAAATCTACTATAATCTAAACAGATTGAGTATTTCCAGTGCCCCAGTGGTAAGGCATTTTCTCCATCCTGAAATGATTTTTAAGGTCTTTTCTGCATCCTTTCCAATTTCACCTCTTTTTCTGTCCTTTTTTTTTCTCCCCCCCTTCCCCCTCCCCCCCAATATGGACACCAGATGTGTATACAATATTTTGCTATCAATCTCATCAATATTACAGAGGTAAATTCATCACCCTTCTTGTGTTTGTTGCTCTGTTAATAGAATAGAAGGTTCACATGTGTTTGCTTTTGGGATTTTGTTTGTTTTGTTGTTGTTGTTTTTCAAAACTACATTAGGATCTTCTGTTACTTGTCTCTTAAGGTCCATGTTAGAATAGCTGTACAAGTCTAGCTTTATCACAATGGCTAGTTGTAGTTGTCTCAACTGGCTAAATAAGTCAGCTAATTTTATGTATCATTATATGCTTTTCCATTAGTTTTTTTGTCACTCACATATGCCTTCTGTGAATATGTTAGGAATATTCTGTACTAGATGTGGTCATCCTTTAGGCAATCCTTGAGAGCTGACACTAGAAGTGTTCCATGTGGCCTTTGGGAACTCAGCTCATTCTTAATCATATCGATTTATTTCTTTATTAGCTTTTTCATTAGTTTGACTATAACTGATGTCCAGTGACTTGCCTAGTTCAACCTTTTTGGGTATTGGCACAGTATTTGTACTCCTCTAGTCTTCTGGAATTTCTTTGCTATTGTAAGCTTTATTCAGAAGTAACATTAGTGATTTAGCAGCCTCCTTGGAAAGCTGCCGAGAACACTTTGAGTCAAGCTATCTGACCTATTAGTTTTGTCTAAAATCCTTTTTGGTAACTGAAGAACTAGAAAGATCTTAATTATCTTCATGTGAATTGATTAAATGACCCTAATTTCACAGAATCACAGAATTAACCAGGTTGGAAAAGACCTTCAAGATCATCAACCTATCACCCAACACCATCTAATCAACTAAACCATGGCACCAGGTGCCTCATCCAGTCTCTTCCTAAACACCTCCAGTGATGGTGATTCCACCACCTCCCTGGGCAGCCCATTCCAATGGCCAATCACTCTTTCTGTGAAGAATTTCTTCCTAACATCCATCCTAAACTGCAAAATTGTTTTAGAATCATAGAATTGTTGGGGTTGGAGGGACCTCAAGGCTCATCCAGTTCCAACTGCCCTGCCATGGGACACTTCACACTACATCAGGTTGCCCAGAGCCACATCCAGCCTGGCCTTAAAAACTCCCAGGGATAAGGCTTCTACCACCTCCCTAGGCAAACCATTCCAGTGTCTCACCAACCTCATGGAGAAGAATTTCCTCCTAACATCCTATCTGAATCTACCCATTTCTATTTTTTTTCCCGTTCCCCCTAGTCCTATCATTACCTGACACCCTAAAGTCCCTCACCTGCCCCATTTTCCCCTTTTTTCCCTCCTCAGATCCCAGAGCACCTGGGCTCTATTGGAATCTCCTCCCACCCCAGCTGTGGTCACTTGGCCCTCCCCACCCACTCTTCTTTTATGTTGCCCCCCGAAAGGGCAGAGGCCCCAGCTGAGCCCATTTGGGCTGAGGGATTCTTCTCTCGTCACTGGTGAGTGCCCATGGTGCACACTGGGTGATGGTGACAACAAAGGCTGGGGGGCCTGGTGGCCCCCCAGTTGTTAGGACCAGGATTGATGACTACTTCAATATCACTCATGGGTGCTGACTGGGCCTCCTTACTGGGGCTGAGCTCTTCTGGATGGTATCTTAGCTGGTGAGGGTCTTGCCCCTGGCTCTGGGGTGGGTGCAAACATGGTGGTGGTGGAGCTGGCTATGTTATGGTGACATTAAACCAAAATATTCCTAGGGCCTAATTCCCTGAGTTTGTAGGATCATAGGATGTCAGTGGCTGGAAGGGACCTCTGAAGATAATGGTGTCCAAGCCTCTCCAGAATCTAGTATAGGTTGTACAGGAACACATCCAGATGGGTCTTGAAAGTCTTCAGAGAAGGAGACTCCACAACCTCTCGGGAAGCTGCTCCACTGTTCTGTAGCCCTCGCAGTGAAGAAGTTCCTCCTTATGTTGAGGTGGAACCTCCTGTGCTGTAGTTTATATCCATCGCCCCTTGCCCTATCACAGGGTGCAATGGTTTCATATAGTACAATAAATACTAGCAGTTATATTAGAAAAAAAACAACAACAAAACATTTAACTAAATAAACCCTATCTTCAAAACATTGATACTTAGAAACAAGGGTTAACACATGGTGCTGTGGTCTTTGCTCAAGAATGTGAAAAAATGTCTGTGGATATTTTAAATATTTACCAAATGAAGGGGGTATGTATTTCTGCCCCCTTTCTCTCCCCCTAGTATTAAAGGACAATATTTACTGAATTTTGGTCCCTTATCATTATTTAAAGATTTAACATTTTTATCTAATGACAAGATTATCTAACTTCTGGCATGCTTTTATTAATGAAAATGTGAAAAACTCTTTTTCTTAAATACAATAATTATTTCCCCATACTTTTAGCTTCTCATATCATTATTTTCTTCTGTTCAGAATTTCTCTTTCATACAGCTAACTAAATCTGCAATTTTATGTCTATTTTCACGTGTTATATGTTGCTTTTATAGTCCAAATTTTCACAAAATGAGGTTGAGCTTTCAGCCAAAGGTTGTTCTTTCTTGATTGTGAAATATGGAGGTTTAATCATCTCATAAACTCTTCTGAAAGAATGCCTGTTTCATTTGATGTTCTCAGCTTACATTTCACCTTCCAGGAATTTTGGTCATGACAATCCTCACCTTGAGGAAATCATCTCTTTAAAGCACAAACTATGTGACTAATTAGGAATTTCCTTTGTTTTAGAAGATGATGGCTACTTGTATCTATGCTGCTTCCAGCCTTTGGTCTAGAGATATCATCTTAGATTTAGAGAGTATATAACATTAAAAGGCTACGTTTAACGTAACAAAGAACAAAATTATCATTAGCAAATTTTCTAGCTGAATGACCATGTACCTAATAGCTAAGATTCTGGTGGCTTATTGCTGTTTGAACTGAACTTCCAGTCATCCAGGTTGAAGCTTCCACATAAAAAGATAGAGAATTCATTTTGTTGGGATGTGTAAAATATTTTGGAAACAGTAACTAAAATGATTGGGGGTTTTGTCACCTGTATTTTAACAGACCCTGTCCTGAATAGATATTGCACAAACCAAACTGTTTTATTCATTTAACCACATATATTTAGACATACAGAATTATAACAATCTCTTATGTCTGATAAAGTGATAAGCTCTCTTAAAAACAGCTAGAACTGCAGTGAACTTTGGAAAACAAGGCCCCTAAAGCTTGTAAGTTTTATTGCCATTTTCCAGATGGGCTTATGAGGAAAGGAGGCCTTAAAATTATGGAAATAGACAAAACACACTTGAGGGTAATTCAGAAATTTGGAAGTACAGCAGCCAACACAAATGTCATACTATGGTGAAGATACAAGCCAGAATAACAGTCTTTTATGTCTTTGAAATTTTAAATGTTAGCTTTCCTCAGGTGCATCTTGGAGAAGACACATCAAGTAGAGCCAAGTGTCTAAGAGGCAGAATGCTAAAGAGAAAAGTAAGTGTATTTTTATTCCAAATTCAGGCCAAATTGTGGATTTGTTATCAGCTGTGTAAGACAAAATGTGTTAATAATACACACTTTTTTGATTTATATAGTGAAAAAAAAATGCTTTTCCTTTCCTTCTGTTCATCTGAGAAGGAAGACAATGACCACAAGACATTGCGAAGAGATTACTGCAGCAAGACGTTCAGGCATTCTCCTACAGCTGCTCGATTACTTGTTGGGTTCTAACATGTGTTTCCACCTCTTCCTGTGAATTTCTGTGAGTAACCAAAATCCAGCCAGTGCTTAAATCCCAAACCCCAAGTGTAGGTGTCCCTCATAGAAACTGAAATGCAGGTGCGCCTTACTGTTCTGCATGCAATATATCCACCAGCAATCCGGAAAATGCACTGCAGAGTGTGCCATCTTATTTCTGCTTATTTCTATGAAATTCTCATTTTTGTTACATCTGATTGCTACCCTGCCAATAATGGCAGGTACTTACTTCCCATGGAAGGCTCTGATGTTATGGGCAAAGACCTGAGAGCTGGAAGTGTGGGGTAGCTTATTCAAAGCTACATAAAAAAACTTGTGGTTGAACAGAAATTGCCTCTTGATTCCTGATTTAGTATCATAGTATCAGTCAGGGTTGGAAGGGACCACAAGGATCATCTAGTTCCAAGCCCTGTGCCATGGGCAGGGGCACCCCATACTAGATCAGGCTGGCCAGAGCCTCATTTCTTATGTACAAGTACAAAGGAAAAGTTGGCACAGACATGGCAAATTGTCCTGTGCTGCTCCAGTTTTGTGACTAAATACACAGTTAGATCAAGTATTTCCTGGCTGTAGCAGGTACCATATGCAGATAGTCCTAGGACATTTCTGAAGGAGTGCTTACACCTACTATAGGTAATTGTTAGATCTGCAACTAGTCCTACTCTCAACTTGGGGGAGGAGGAAACTGGACAGGTAGTACTTCAGGTTAGTTTAGTGCTTCCAGTGCACAAGATCTGCAAAGCACAGTGTGTGATACCATCACTGCATGACTTTGGGTATATGTGCTCTAAGGGAGTCCCTTGCAGATCAAGAAAAGAAAGGGCTGAAAGATTATGAAAAAAAACCATGCAAAAAACTCAACAGAGAAGAATCAGTTACCAACATTTTTCCTGAGAAGCTTCAATTTTCCTGTACTCTGTTTTATTATTAAGTCTGGAAAATACTGACCAGGAAGAGAAAATAAATTGCAAAATATGTTGTAGATCTTAGGAGGGAGTGGCACAAGAAAGTCACAGCACTTTTATGTGTTTTATGGTTCCCTGTAACAGATTTTTGTGTGTAAATAATGTTGCTGAGATGACCCAGAGAAATGTAAACCTTCAGTTGCCTCGATTTCCTTCAAGAGCTGTTTGTATATGCATGTGCGTGTGTTCCTATGTAGCTGAGAACAGACAGTGTATTAAAATATCTTTAATACATTGAAATAAAGTTTGTGTCTTGTTGTTGTGCTCCTCAGGGCATTCAGTGGTTTACAAAATATAGGAAATACTAACTGTCACCTCTAGAGCTTTTTATATATTGTCTAAATTAAAGAAATGGAGAAATGCAGCTACTTTAGAGCCTGGAGTAAAGAGGTCCAGCTTTGTAATCATCACAGGAATATTGCCAATCTCTGTCAGAAGAGGATCAGATATGAAGATAACACTTTTTAAACTGGTGGGTTTTCCATCTGCTCCAGGTCTTACCCTGACTTAATCAACTATAATGAAAGAGGAAAATCACAATTATGATATGGAAGAAATGCTGTTGCTAATCCACTAATCTGATTGGGCAGGGCTGTTTTAGCCCACAGCCTGTTATATTGACTGCAACATTTGGAAGGTATTTGGCATCCCTCAGTGAGTGGCAAGCAGACATTACTTCTATGTGATCAGTTCACAAGCTGTACTCTAATGAGCTGCTACAAACTTTTAGGAGCATTGACAGTGCTATATAGCTCTTTCCCAACCTCTGCAGAATATTTCGCACCACTAAGTGTTTGGCAATAAATAACCAAGGGGTCCATCTTAATAAGATTATTATATTCCCCCCAACACAACATCTTTAATTTGAGAGTAAACATCAATTTCTATTACTGTCAGTCACAAACTTTTGGGGTAGACTTGCATCTTGTATTTCCATAACTGGCTTTCCTGAATCAGCTTCCAAACTAAGGCAATGTACATTTGTTTGCAATGGGGATAAGCACTTGCTTGGATTGCTGTTTATTAGATCTATTGATTTGAAGTTTTACCACAATTCCTTTGCAAATGAAAATATTCTTGCTCATTTTTCCCCACCCATAGAGGGCATTTGTTTGAGGAAGAATTTGCTAGGCAAGTAGAGAACCTACCATTTACTAGTTTCAGGCAGAACTATCCCTGTTTGCTATCATCCATTCCTCAACTCAGTGCTGCCACTTACATTAGTGTGGCCGGTTGACGGTGTCCCTTTAAGAAAGGGAATATGGTGGACGGAAGTTGGTAAACGGAAGGAAGAGTCTAAACCAATTTTCATTGGTCAAGTGGGAGGAAGCACCATCTGAACTGAGACTGAAATGGGCATTCCCAGCACTTCTCTGTCACTCTTGCTTCCGCATCTGCTTTAGGCAGCAGCTCCCCTGTGCTGGGCTTTCTGCCAAGGCTCCGGCCTTGAAAAACTGATAAGGCCTGTATTAACTCCCTTCCAACTAACACAAACTGCTTCTAACATTTTTTTTCTCTTTTCTTCCTCTTTCTATCCCATTCTGGGGAAAGGGGGAGGAGAGGGAGAGCGGAGGTGAGGATCCCCTCTCGGCCGAGGGGGGTTACTCTCATTTCTGTGCTACTCTGTTGTATATCTTTGTATATATTGTAGATATTGTAAATTTGTAAATATTCCCCTGCAAAATCCTACACTGCTTTGTAAATATAGCTCCACTGCTTTGCTAATTCGGCTGGTGAGTTTTTTTTTCCTTTCCCTTCAATTTTTTATTCCCTTTTACCTTACAAGGGGGAAGGGAAGAGGCTTCTCGGCCTTACCCTTTCACCCACCACATTTTTTTATTGGCGCCCAACGTGGGGCAGATAATTAGTTTAATTTATTACTTGATTGATTTAGTGTTTTCTAGCTGAATTAGCAAACATGAAGGTATTGTGGTTTGTGGAGCGATTGTTCTTTTCAATTTTTGGGGCTCTGGTCTACAGATATTGTTTGGGTTTGCTTTTGGATTACCTAGGCAAATATTTGGTGCGGACAATTTATATGTGGGTTATGTATAGAGTTAAATTATGGTATGGAAAATGTATTAATTTATTATGGCCAGTGAGATACAGGAATGTTACCTCCACCACTCTCCCAATTGAGGTAAAGGGTTTTAAGATTCCGCCTGAGGAGAGAGTAACTTTAGGTGATGCCTGGGATCCAAAAGTGATTTATTTGATGTGTATAAATCTGTTGCTGGTGATGGTGATTGCGTATTTGCTGTTCTCTCTGTGGCGAGAGAGGAAGGTGTTCAGAGCTTGTTTTGTTGTTAAAACTAGATCAAAAAGAAAACGCCGTAGCTCGAGATCAGTCCCAGAGTCATCTAGTGATGAGGACTGTGGAGAACCCGTGTCAGTTAAAAAGAAGGCTAAAAAGTTAATTGGTAAAGCAGCTCTAAATGACTTTGCTGATTCTAGCAAGCTGCCAAAGGCGGCAGCTGGTATCAACATGGCTCCTACTCCTTCTCCTTCTTCTTCTTCTCCATCGGCCATTAACAGAGCAACGTCACTTCCGCCTACTCCCTCGGTGGGACCGGAAGTCACTGCCCCAGCAGCTGATTTATCTCAGGACCTGTCAGCTTCCGTTAAGGTGGCTGTAAATTCAAACACAGCTCCAGTTAAGGTGGCTCCTTTAAAGACTAGAGGTGCAAAGGCCAAAGATGGAGAAGAAGAGGAGCTGGAGACTGATCCTGGTGAGGGGCCCTCTACTCTAAGAGATCCTGCTCAGGAGGAAGAGGTGGTTTGTTTTAAAGATCTAGTTAACCTAGTGAGATCAAAGCAGGATACAGATGAAGCTAGGAAAGCAGCTGGCAAAGGTGGTTCTCAGCTTAAAGAGATCCTTAGGAGAATGACAGCAGGATTATATGGACAAAAAGTTCAGGAGACGAGGAGGAAGATGATATTTTGGAGTGTTCTTCTCCACGGGAGGAATTGCGTAATGTCCGTAAAGATTTCACCAGGGCAGATAAGGAACCAGTTCTAGCTTGGCTCAGTAGGTGTTATGATACAGGTGCTCCAGCTCTAACAGTTGGAGACAAGTCAGCAGCTCAGTTAGGAACTCTCTCAAGGGATAATGGAATAGATAGACATCTAGGCAGAGCTCTCGTAAGGTTAGTCTGTGGATACGCCTTTAATGGCGGTTGCCCTGAGATACCCTTCCCGAGATGATCTTCCATGGAATCCTAAACCCTGGACTACCATAGATGAGGGAATTAAGCGCTTGAGAGAATTTGCTGTTAGAGAGCTACTCTATGGTGAACATGAAACTCTAAATCCTGATGACATTCCTGTGGGTATTGGTCTTGCTAAAAAGATCATCAAACTTGCTCCTTCCAATTATGCAAACATTCTGGCAAGCAGAATTGTGTCAAGAAGTTATGGTGGAGCTTCTCCCACGGTTGGCCAATTCAGCGATCAAATGAGACAATTGGAGGATAGCATGACACGTGGTTCTTTGGTTTCAGCCATTGAAACTCTGTCTGGAAAAATTGAGAATTGCATGAGAGAGTTAAAAGATGAATTTAGAAATTCCATATCCCAATTGGCACAAAGGGATAATTTCAATTCTTCCTCCAGGTGGGTACAAGTTTCATCTGTGAGGAATACACGTCCTCCAAGGAGGTCATTCCAAAACAGGTCATTCCAGAACAGGTCGTTCCAAAACAGACCACCAAGGCAATCACGTAGAACTATTTGGATAACTCTGCGTGATCAGTTTGGTGAGAACATGAACCGCTGGGATGGCCAACCAACTTCTAATCTGTTCAGGAGACTGAGGGAATTGCAAAGTGGCAGAACCCGAGGTAGCAATACCAGAAGGGTAGCTGTTACTTCCACAGTTCCCCAGAACGACTCTTATGATTCCAACAGTGGCTCCAGTTATAACATGCAAAGTTATAACCCTGCAAACTATGTGCAATGCACATGTGCGCATGTTCCCCATAACTAGGGGTGCCCTGCCTCCCGCCAGGGGGAGGAGAGGGATAACAGAGATAATAGAATCTATTGGGATGTGTACATCCAGTGGCCTGGCACTTCACAATTTCGGAAGTACAGGGCCTTGGTTGACACAGGAGCTCAGTGCACCATAATACCATCAAATTATCAGGGATCAGAGTCTATAACTATTCTGGGAGTCACTGGTGGATCTCAAGAGTTAAGTAAGGTAGAGGTTAATATAAGTTTAACTGGTAAACAATGGAGGAAGCATACAGTTGTGACCGGACCTGATGCACCTTGTATTTTGGGAATTGATTTTCTGAGAGAAGGGCGTTTCAAAGACCCTAGAGGTTACAAATGGGCTTTTGGAGTAGCTTCAATAGAAATTGATGGACAAAAATTGAAGCTATCTGCCAGACCTGAACTTTCTGATGAATCTGCAGTTGTGGGACAACATAAGATACAGGACATTAAATTGCCGGTTGCTTCTCAGACTGTGCATCACAGACAATACAGAACCAACCGTGACTCTTTGTTGCCCATTCAGAATCTGATTCGTCAGTTGGAGAGTCAGAAAGTCGTCAGCAAAACTCATTCACCTTTCAACAGTCCAGTGTGGCCTGTGCGGAAGCAGAATGGAGACTGGCGTCTGACGGTAGACTACCGAGCCCTAAATGAAGTGACACCACCTATGAGTGCAGCAGTACCAGACATGATGGAGCTACAGTATGAGCTGGAATCCAAAGAGGCCAAATGGTATGCTACCATAGACATTGCTAATGCATTTTTCTCTATTCCCATAGCAGAGGAATGCAGGCCTCAGTTTGCTTTCACCTGGAGAGGAATCCAGTACACTTTCAACAGGCTGCCAATGGGCTGGATCCACAGCTCAAGCATCTGTCATGCGGTGATCCATGATGCTCTGGAGAAATGCGGTGCTCCAGAACACATCCAGTTCATCGATGACATCATTGTCTGGGGTAAAACTGCTGAGGAAGTCTTCGAGAAAGGTAACAAAATCATTGACATTCTTCTGAATGCAGGTTTTGCCATCAAGCGAGACAAGGTGAAAGGACCTACCACAGAAATTCAGTTTCTGGGAGTGCGATGGCAGGATGGACGCAGACACATTCCAGTGGATGTGGTAAACAGAGTCTCTACCATGGCAAGTCCCACAAACAAGCAAGAGACCCTACGTTTCTTGGGGATAGTGGGATTTTGGAGACTGCACATTCCTGGATACAGTCAGATTGTGAAACCTCTGTATGATGTGACTCAAAGAGAAACCATTTCCACTGGGGACCTGAACAACAAGCAGCCTTTGACCAGATAAAGCAAGAGGTAATTCAAGCAATGGGTCTGGGACCTGTCCGAGATGGTCCAGACATTAAGAACATTTTGTACACGGCTGCAAGTGACAATGGTCCAACCTGGTGCTTGTGGCAAAAAGCTCCAGGTGAGACACGTGGACGACCTCTTGGTTTCTGGAGTCGAGGTTACAGAGGTTCAGAGGCTAACTACACTCCAACAGAGAAAGAAATCTTAGCTGCCTATGAAGGAGTGAAAGCATCTTCTGAAGTGATTGGAACTGAGTCACAACTTCTCTTAGCTCCCAGATTACCAGTTTTGAATTGGATGTTCAAAGGCAAAGGTTCCACACCACATCATGCCACAGACTCCACATGGTCTAAGTGGATGGCTCTGATAACACAGAGAGCTCGAATGGGAAATCTTGAAAGACCTGGTCTAGTGGAGGTGATCTCAAGTTGGCCTGAAGGCATCAACTGTGCTAAACCTCCAGAGGAGAAAGTAACTCGTGCTGAGGAAGCTCCTCCTTACAATGACCTGTCTGATGATGAAAAGAAATATGCTTTGTTCACAGATTTCCTGTCGTCTTGTTGGAAACAAGCGAAGGTGGAAGTCTGCAGTGTGGAGTCCAACACGCCGAGTTGCAGAGGCAAAAGATGGAGAAGGAGAATCCAGTCAGTTCGCAGAGGTAAAAGCTGTCCAGCTAGCTCTCGACGTGGCTGAACGTGAGAGATGGCCAAAGCTTTATCTCTACACCGACTCATGGATGGTAGCCAATGCTCTATGGGGTTGGCTAAAGAACTGGAAGAAGAGTGGTTGGCAGAGAAAAGGAAAACCCATTTGGGCAGCCAACCTATGGCAGGACATTGCTGATCGAATCGAGAGAATTCCAGTGAAAGTGAGACACATCGATGCTCACATTCCTAAGAGCAAAGCTACTGAGGAACAGCAACACAACCATCAGGCAGATCTAGCTGCAAGAGTTTCTCAAGTAGACATGGACTCTAATCTTGATCTCGACTGGAAACACCGAGGTGAGATATTCTTAGCTCGGTGGGCTCACGATTCATCAGGACATCAAGGCAGAGACGCAACATACCAATGGGCTCGTGACAGATCCATAGACATTTCCATGGATGCTATTACACAAGTCATCCATGACTGTGACATTTGTGCTGCTATTAAGCAGGCAAAACGACTTAAGCCCTTGTGGTATGGTGACAGATGGTCCAAGTACAAGTATGGTGAAGCTTGGCAGATTGACTACATCACTCTACCACGTTCTCGTTCTGGTAAGCAATACGTGCTTACTATGGTAGAGGCAAACACTGGATGGTTGGAAACTTATCCAGTTCCACATGCAACTGCACGCAACACCATTCTCGGTCTGGAGAGACAAATCCTGTGGAGACACGGAACTCCAGAGAGGATTGAGTCAGACAACGGAACTCATTTTAAGAACAACCTTGTAAAGAACTGGGCAAAAGAGCACGGTATTGAGTGGATATTCCACATTCCCTACTATGCACCAGCTTCAGGGAAGATTGAACGCTACAACGGTTTGTTGAAGACCACTCTTAAAGCCATGGGGGTGGATCTTTGAAAAACTGGGAAAACATTTAGCACAAGCAACCTGGCTGGTAAATAGTAGAGGTTCAGTGAACCGAGCTGGACCTGCACATTCAGATTTGCTACAGAAAGTAGAAGGTGATAGAGTTCCTGTTGTTAGAGAGAAGAATCTGTTAGGTAAAACTGTTTGGGTATTTTCACCCTCAGGAGAGGCTAAACCTGTCCGAGGGGTGGTTTCAGCTGAAGGTCCGGGTCACACTTATTGGGTAATGCAAGAGAATGGTGAAATTCAGTGTATTCCACAAAGAAATTTAACTTTAGCTGAAAGAGGTTAACTTCGAACTGCTGTACAGCTACATTGCGCCCAAAAGAAGAATCAACGAGGAATCTACGGTGCACGAACCCTGAGAGCCCTGAGTCAACTAAGAGACCCTGAAATTTCCCTGTTTCCCTTTTCTTTGCTTCTTCGGCAAAGAAATGAACTGTTTTCCATTTTTCTCATTTTCTGATTTTCTTGGACTTTTGAATCATCTACATCTGAGCATAGCCGGAATGGACTATGAACTTTACTCACGAACTGTAAATATCATCTTGGATTGGATGGACAGTATAAACAGTCAATGAAAATTGTTTAGAAGGGGTGGACTGTGGCCGGTTGACGGTGTCCCTTTAAGAAAGGGAATATGGTGGACGGAAGTTGGTAAACGGAAGGAAGAGTCTAAACCAATTTTCATTGGTCAAGTGGGAGGAAGCACCATCTGAACTGAGACTGAAATGGGCATTCCCAGCACTTCTCTGTCACTCTTGCTTCCGCATCTGCTTTAGGCAGCAGCTCCCCTGTGCTGGGCTTTCTGCCAAGGCTCCGGCCTTGAAAAACTGATAAGGCCTGTATTAACTCCCTTCCAACTAACACAAACTGCTTGTAACATTTTTTTTTTTCTCTCTTTTCTTCCTCTTTCTATCCCATTCTGGGGAAAGGGGGGAGGAGAGGGGAGAGCGGAGGTGAGGATCCCCCTCGGCCGAGGGGGGTTACTCTCATTTCTGTGCTACTCTGTTGTATATCTTTGTATATATTGTAGATATTGTAAATTTGTAAATATTCCCCTGCAAAATCCTACACTGCTTTGTAAATATAGCTCCACTGCTTTGCTAATTCGGCTGGTGAGTTTTTTTTTCCTTTCCCTTCAATTTTTTATTCCCTTTTACCTTACAAGGGGGAAGGGAAGAGGCTTCTCGGCCTTACCCTTTCACCCACCACAATTAGTTATTTCCTATTACTTTTATCCAATAAAGAAAAACAAATAATCAAATGAGATGCATGTTAAGCAATCTTTCTCTGTTCCCTTCAGTAAGGTGTAATTGAACAACTGTGTAAATAAAGCTGTCATTTTTACAGAACACAAGCCAACATAGCTCTCAAGTGCACCAAGTTCTGTGGGATGTGGCTCCTCATTGTACTGTCTGCGGCCCATGACTAACACAATATGCAGTTTCTTGACCAGAGAAGCAGAGACTCCTTCAAGAGCATTAGCACCTACTCTGGGAAGCAGATAGCATAAGTAACTAGTCTTTTTTTGTTCTGGTGACTACTGCTTATATTTCCATTCACTTCAAAACCTTGTTCTTGACCAAGGTCTTGTACCATACCTCAGAATAATATTTTCCTATTTTCCAAGAAATTATAAGTTTCACAAGTTCATGTGCAGTGGGCTGCAAACTTCCTCATCCACAGGTAAGATACACCCTAGCCACCGAATATCTTTGATAGCAAGGATAAATATGGCACATCCCCATCCCTGGAGGTGTTTAAGACCAGGCTAGATGAGGCTCTGGCCAGCCTGATCTAGTGTGAGGTGCCCCTGCCCATGGCAGGGGGGTTGGAACTAGATGATCTTTGTGGTCCCTTCCAACCCTGATTGATACTATGTGTTGGTTTCCTACCTGCCCCCCCCCCCACCCCCGGCCTTCTAAAGTGAACATTAAAAAGCAGTTTCTGGAAACAGAACAACCACACACAGGACTGAAAATTTTGAATTTGGTGAATATTCATATAGAACAAGAATGGGATAATTTTTTGTCTTTAATGACAATGTAACAGAAGTTATACGTATAGAATATTTTTGTTTGCACAGATCAGAGCTTTATGAAAGTGTTTCTCATCTCAGGGTCAGACAGTATCCTTTAAGTTTTATAAGTAGAAGCTATACTGATTTTATTATAGAAACACTGAGAATATGCACCTGAATGCTTTTTGTTGAAAAAAAAAGCCAAAACACTCCTGCTGTGGTACGTATAATCTGGACTGGGAGCTATGAGATATGTTACCCAATGAACCACTTACATCTAGTCAACTGACATCCTGTCTGGCAGTGCTGCATAGGAGCTACTGGAAAAAAAAAAAAAGGATTGTATTTATACATGGCCTTCATTACTATTAAGAGTAATTAATTAATTAACTGAGTCCTGATTAGCTGATTTTTGATTGCTCTGTGGTAGACAATGAAGGTAAAAAAAGAGGCCTTGAATGGTTACTGTGTCATTTCATGCTTATTTTTGTATTATCATTGGGAAGAATGTTAGGTACCAATTTGAAACAGCTGGTGCAAGTGAGTTAAAGCAGTTTAATATCCGGGATATATCACCAAGGGGATTACTTATTAAATTATAGGAAGTGATCTTAGATTTCAATGGTGGTTGATTATTTTAAATTGTTTTGCTTTACAACAAATTTTAGTTTTTGACCTCAGAGTTTGTATCTTTCATTTTAATATTGTGGTAGTTTATTAGAATCATAAATATTAAGATATAAAACTTTATTATCCAAAATTTCAGCAGAGACTCATTGGAAACCATTATTCCCAAATGCTTTTTTGATGATAGTAAAATGTACTGTAAGTTAAGTGAAAACTTTTATTCAACAGTTAAGCTACAATGCTATTTCTCCCATTACATAAAAAAAGACCACACTATTTCATTAGAATGAAATTGTATCATTCCATCATTCATGAAACATAAGGTTTTCTGCAATTGTGAATGCAGTAGGCCCAGATTCTCACTTTCTAGTCGGTTATGTCCATTGGTTTTGGTGGAAGTCACAAACAAATTCCAGTACTGTCCAGTCACAAGAAGAAAGCAGAGTTTCAGGTTTCATCACAAAACTTGTATAACTTAATTCTGAACATCTCTTTGGACAGATAAAAAGGCAAGGCACAATGCAGATCTGAATTAGGAGAGTCCAACAAGGCAAGCTAAGTGGAAAGGTTTTGTCTAAACCTGAGATGTTGGTAATCTTTTCTGTAGCCGGTCCCATCACTCTTGTAGAGCAGCTGTACAGTTTTCACTTGCTTTATGCTAAATAGACCACAGAATTTCTCAGTGGATCAGGGTAAGAAAAAAAAAAAAAAAAAGGCTTAAAAAATAGAGATTTGGCTTCAGTCTTGCTTCCCTGCTCTGTGATGTATTAGACTCCCTGCACAGGATTCATCTGACTTGGTGGATGTATCTATAATCTAGAGAGTTTTTTTCCTTTCTCAAGTAGTCATCCTAAGTTCCCTTTTCATCAATGAGAAAAACAGGCATTTCTGGGATATGATTCAGCTCACAGGAGTTTAAAATAGGTCAGATGGATTGCATGCAAAAATTATTAACTTGTTTGCATGGGCAACAAAGGGAGTTTATGGTGACTAACTTACATAGAGTTACCTACAATGTCAACATCAAAATTTTGTAAACTATGTCCCACTGGAAGACCATATTCTATTTGTTTGGGTGAGAAAATCACAAACTAAGTCCTTTTCTCAGCTATCAGGTTATGATCTCATGACTGAAGGAGATTTAGTACTTTAGCATGGAACTTAATCAAAGTAAATTCTGCCCAGCTATTCCTTTCCCAGCGTGCAGGACAGTTTCCCTGTATACTGTGTAGATGCATGGTCTGCTTAACAATAACATAAAACTCATGATACTGTGGGCCACTGCTCACTGGACTCACACTGGTAATACCTATCCAGCAGCAGTCCTATTGCAAAAGTCAGTCTACAGCGTATTAGAATAAACCAGGCTGGAAGAGACCTTCAAGATCATCGTGTCCATCCCACTATCCAACACCATCTAATCAATTAAACCATGGCACCAAGCACCCCATCAAGCCTCCTCCTGAACATATTCCAGAGACAGCATAAGTGTCTTGACCCAGCTGTACTGAGAAGACTGAGGGGAAACCTTATTGCTCTCCTGAAAGGAGGTAGTTTTTGGTCTGTTCTCCCAAGCAGCAAGTGACAGAACAAGAGGAAATGGCCTCAAGCTGTGCTAGGGGAGTTTTAGATTGGACATTTGGAAAAATGTCTTGTCTGATAGTGTTGTCGAGCACTGGAACAGGCTGCCCAGGAAAGTGGTTGAATCATATCCATGGAGAGATTTAAAAGACATGTAGACTTGGTACTTAGGCACATGATTTAGCAGCAGACTTTGTAGTTAATGGTTGGAGTAATTGATTTTAAACACCTTTTCCAGCCTAAACAATTTTATAATTCTGTGACACAAATATATAATTTCTTCTTCACAGAAGATATGTGCAAAGAACTAGGCATGTCTCAGTACGATTTTTACAAGTGAAATTTATATTCCTTTGAGCAGACATAGTAAAACTCAATCTAGTAGAGTAGACCTTTTCTACTCTGAGTACAAACCAGTTCCACTGAGCATGTTTTATGTACACTGAAATATGATTTTGATGCCTTTCTGGTAAGGGCAGACTGAAGCTATTTCTTGCCTTTTTAGCCAAGCATCACAGCAATAGCTGTGATATTAAAAAGGGCAAGAAATTGACAGTGACTGTGCTTTTTATCTGTGAAGCTGCACAGAGCAGAGCAAGTGGAACAACTCTTTTGCTTATATTTTTAAAAGGTCAGATTCCAGGCCTGTTATTCATGGTTTATACTGCTGAACAGAATAATCTCCTGTATGAAATCTAAGTGATATTTGCATATAACATTGCAAGCTAGCTGGAGCCCAACCCCCCTTCTGTGTCTGAAATGGTTTCTGCTTTAGACTTGGGCTACCTGGATGTAATTATGTGGATAATAGTGTAATTTAATTTCCAAGTGCAAAACAGCTAAATACTTATTCCAGTGAAGGATAAGGACAAATGTTAAAAGGATGGGTGGACATCTAGTGCCCACACATAAGTCCCCAAACTGACTTCATACAGACAAAATCTATACTTATTCAACATGAAAGCATCGGAGAGTAGCCCAGTTCACTGTAGAATATTGGGAAGTATAACCATTGGTCTCTGTAATAACACTTAAGTAACTGCAGCACTTGGGAAGATGCTGTTATTTTTCTTACAGCATTATGGCTAGAGAGGATGACCTACATACAACAATACTGATGTCAGTGTTCTGTAATTCGGTCATGAAAGCATCTTCTCTTTGTGAATTTAGCTAAGAATCCTTCCCCCACCCCTAACAAATAAGAAATTTCTGACTTTTTTTCCCCTCACCTGTTTTAGTGAATTGTTTTAAGCATGATTTCCTTTCTTCTGTCCTCATGGTAACCCTCATAAAATGTTTTTGCCTGTCCGTATCTTCTGATTCCTCAACCTGTGATTCATTGTCTGGGAGATCTACTGGGAATACTGAGTGAGGTTTTATTCTCCTGTAAGCCAGGATGACTCGCACTGCTACTGGACGTACTCCTTGCACATATGGTAGTAACACCTGCTCCAAATTCTAGAGTTCCCTGAAACAGCTCTGGCTTGGACTTTGAACTGCTTCTCAACTAATCCCTTCTTTTAAAGAGGTAGGGAGGAAGATGACAGTGGTTCTTTGATGTTTTTAAACGGTACCACTGCTAGTTGTTTTTTTTTAATTTTCTTTCTTTCTCTTTCCTTCCTTCCTTCCTTCCTTCCTTCCTTCCTTCCTTCCTTCCTTCCTTCCTTCCTTCCTTCCTTCCTTCCTTCCTTCCTTCCTTCCTTCCTTCCTTCCTTCCTTCCTTCCTTCCTTCCTTCCTTCCTTCCTTCCTTCCTTCCTCTCCTCTCTTTCTTTCTTTCTTTCTTTCTTTCTTTCTTTCTTTCTTTCTTTCTTTCTTTCTTTCTTTTCTTTTCTTTTCTTTTCTTTTCTTTTCTTTTCTTTTCTTTTCTTTTCTTTTCTTTTCTTTTCTTTTCTTTTCTTTCTTTTTTTTCTTTTTTTTTTTTTTCCCCTGACAATTACAGAAGTAGAATGTTTGGATTTTTTTTTGGGTTGGTTGGTTGGTTGGGGTTTTTTTTGGGGTTTGTTTGTTTTTGTAGTGGATCCATAGTTTTAAAATATTTAAAGTATGGCTTTGTAGTGAATTTGAGCTCTGAATGTGTATTTCCATCATCAACAGTTAATCATAATTGATCTTTATTGTTACATTTTTCTTCCCCCCCTTGATTTTCATAACATTTTTTTATTAAAAATCTGATGTATGTTATTACCAAATATAAGTAAATATGAGGATGGTAGAAGAAACAGCAAAATAGAACATACAATGAATGTGAGGCAATATAGAAAGTTATCAGAATACTTTCTCCATTAGTTAAATGGCAATTATATTTTTCTTTGAGAATGTGTGCAGATAGCAGTGGGGAGTTCAAAAGATGATGTTTCTGACAGCCAGCACTGCAAAATGAAGCTGAAACAAGACAGACAAGCTTTGTTTTTTATCCTCACCCTTTCACCATGAGAATTAATAGTAAAGTCCAGTAGTGAGAATATAGCTGGCATCTTTGCTGATGCACAAAGCAGAATGGAATCCATCTTGCTCTTCCACTGATTCATTGTCTTTCTGCTGCTGAAGCCAGAAAACAGTTTATCTTGGTGAAACAAACAGATGTGATCTGAAGATACAGGTGGGTCAGTATATGCCACAGATCAGATTTCCATTCCTCTTTTTTTTCTTTTTTTTTTTTTTTTTTCCCAAATATATTTTCTGATGACTAATATACTTTGAAAACAGATTTTTCTGTTAAAACCAAAGAAATTATATCACCTAGATTTTAACCATTCATTTCACAATAATCCAGGTGTTCAGGTCTGCTTGTAAAAGAAGTTAAAGAGCATTTCAGCATAAATTGTCAATCCTCTCCCACACTTTTTAGGAACATCCATCTTTTCTTATGTATTTTACATTATGCATACTAAGTGACTGAAAAAAATACCCCAAATTACAGAATCTAATGAAACCATTCATCCAAGCATTCCTAGAAGGGTCCCATTGGCTTCCACAGGGAATAATATGGCAGAAATCTTAAAAACTAGCAAAAAAAGTTATATGGAAAATTGCAGTTTTCAGTTTTCCCCAGGTAAGAAATTGTCAAAGAAACAAGCAGAGTGTTTCACCAAATCCTCATGGAAACATATCACTTATGGTACCTTTATATAAAAAACGAGAGTGGTGCTTGCTGCTTTTGCTATATACTGTCTGTGAAGAGGAATGCAATTGGATGGGCACATTAGATCCAGTCTGCAATTTTGTCCTGTGTCAGATTGTGCAGTAGGGCAAAAAACAGGAGCTCTTGCTGTCTAAAGAACCAGTTGAGATCTGAAAAAAGTTCATAGCTATCAAAGAGCAACCACTGATGGAATCATATCTCATATGCTTACCAGTCAGAGGAGCCTGCTAATTATATGCAGGCTTTCCCATCCTCCCCACTACTTGGCTTGCAAGATGCAGTGAACTCTTTCTTCTTGTCAAGTATGCAGTTGCCTCCTTTGCAAAGAACATGTAATAAAGCTTTGCTGAGTTCTTTGACCTTCTTAAAGTAGTAAAAAGATAGCAAACTTCACAATAAGTAAGGTTGGGCATTCTGGCCTTGATTCAACAGTGCACTTAAATATGTGCTCAAGATCATCCCCATTAAGCAAAGCACTTAAGCACATTCTAAATTTTTAACATACGTACAAGTACTGTTCTGAGTAATGATAGATTTAAGCACATGCTCATGTGTCATACTGGATTGGGGCTAAAATCAGCACATATTAGTCCTTTCCAACAAATCAAAGCATCTGTTTCAAAAATAGCAATGAATCCTTCATAGCAAACAGCTGTACTCATCTACAAAGTGTTTCAACCCAGGGCATTTCTTGACGACTTGATGTGCATAATAAGAGAAATACTATTTAAAATGGACTCAAGTTTGCAGAAAAGTTATTAATCCTTTCTAAAGATGCAAGCTGAGGGGAAAAAAGGGGGCATTATATCTTTAGTGCCTGTAAATTTTCATTTGTAATAGGAACAGAAGTCTATGGATCTAAGTGCATGCTTAGGGAGAAAAAAAAGGAAAATGTCACAGTTTGGATTTCATGTCTCTTCAGTGCTGTATTTAGAACAGCTAGAATTTCAGTTTGCTAAAACATTTCCAAAGCTACAGCTATTTTCATTCTTCCATGGGCAAAGGTTTGCATACTCTTAGTAATAAATAGGCACCCTTTAAAAAGCTGTACAATAGAGAGAATAAGAGTTGTAATGCAAATTGTCTAGAGATTAAAGACTAATAATATAACACTACTCATCCCAAAGGATCCCTAAACACTAGAATGACTTTATAAAATGATATCAGTCCTCCACCACTCACTCTTTCCCTTTTGGGCTAAACCACAGTAATGATTTATCAAGGCATAGCATTACATTTAAGGATAGAAAGAGAAGGATATTATCTTTGACTGCAACAAAAGAGAGAATTTTACGTACTGTAGACAGAATAATTACCCAAATTGGAATTGGCCAGGACAGAGGAAAAAAAATTAAGGAGGTGAACAGAAGGTCAAAATGAAGAGATGGGTGACTTCTAGAGGGCCATTTGTCACCTAAAGAGGAGAGGAGGAGGGGAGAGAGAAGCAGAGAAGAATTATGATTCTCTGTGGAAATCAAAGTAAAAGTATGCATTCCTGACTTCAAGATTGTTGTTTGGTAAAATAAGGTTGTGGGGAGCTTGACAGAGAGCCAGAAATAAGTTTCTTTTACCCAGAGAGACAAGACAGATATATCTGGGAAAGGGGCTTGGGAGCCCTGTAACATGCTGAACTTGAGCCAAATATTATTGGAAAGGACCTGGGAGAAAAGAGAAACTCCAGGCACTGCACTGGCTTTCTTTGTTGGAAAGATCAGATCTTTTTGTATATGGTTCGAGATGTTATTGTATATATGAGTGTGCAGTGTGTGTGGGGGTTGGGGGTTCATTTTGCTTTTACAGGAACAATGCTTTACCAGAAGTGAATTCATCCGAGTCTTTGGCTATCTCCAGACCTTAGGGTCAGCATAACTTTCGCTCTAAGTAGTTGAGGCCAGGCCAGGCCAGGCCAAGCCAGGTCTGGCATCTTAGAGCATGATAGCATCATAATGTTGACCAAAGACTATTCCTGTTCCTGAATGATTATTTACTATCCATACTCAGGCATGTTTTTGTAATCTCTTGCACCCTACCTGATTATTGCACAGCAAAGATATTTCTATTGAAATATGAAAGACATACCTATACTGATAGAAGATTAAGCAGAAGGATTGCTCTGGACAGAAATATCTGAATTAAAGTCTCTACTTTGGTCACTAGTTATGATTCACAAAGTAAAAGGCTCATAACAATTATTATGGGTATTTATTGTCACTGCACAAAGGAAAAAGGGAGAGAAAAAAAAAATCTGAATGCTATACAGATTGCATATCTTGCAGTCATGTAGATCATTGAGTCCCTATTTACTGAAGACGGGTCATTTATCACTCTAAGTAGAGAAGGAATTTGGAAATCTAAGTTTTGTAACTTCTTCCATTCCAAAATACACTTTTATTTCCATCCATTTGAAAGCAGCCATAACAAAAAATGGTTTGAGTCAGTTAAAATGTTGTGTTTTGATAACACAGACATGCTTTGCTTCAACTTTTGTATTGCATCAGATAATATTCATCGAGAAATGAAAAATCATTTAAAATAAAGCATTCCTTCTTCTTGTTTTCCAAATTCTGCCTAATTTTTTTTCTTTAAACGTAAGTGGAGCACTTCCCTTTTACTTAGTGTGAGAAAACCTATTTTTTTTGTTCATGTTCATGAAATGACAGAAGGAAATAAGGCCCACTAGGACTCCAGTGTATCTGTACAAGTCTATGGATGAGTACTGAAGAAGCTGACAAGGCCATTTTAAAAAAACCTCAACATAAATTCTTCTTGGCAGCTTTAGCCTCAAGTATATGTACATGCAAACATATAAACATATAATAGAGGCTCTGATTATCATCACCTACTTTTAACTTTAATCCCAAGACTGTGTATCTATGTTTGTTTTGGCTTCTTTGTTCCTCTGTTTCTTGTTTTGTTTACCATTTCTGTCTTACACACAGCAGCAATAAGTTGTGATCTCTGTCCTTATGCATGCTAGTCATCCAAAGTGAATCTCTTTTAGTTCCAGTATGTCATTGCCTGGGTGATTATTGTTTCAGTTCTTTGGATCCATTGATGTGCTTCTGAATAAAGGGCAGCTATTACACCTGTTAGCTTTGATGAAGTTTCTCTGGCCCTCCAGTATAGCTTTATAAATAGCTATACCTATCTATTTTACACTTAAAATGCAGGAAAAAAATGTTGAATTAAAGAAACAAAGAGGACACTGAGTTAGACACCTTGGTTGTAAAATTAGTTCTTAATTATTTCAGTTCACATACCTCTTTAATCTGATTATCTTTAAGTTAAATAAATATTTTTTAAGGTTGCAGCCACTTCCACTAAACCATTTTAAAGGTCTCCTAAAGACATGTTAAGAAGCTTGACTTGCTTATTCTGTATGATTGTGCAATGTCGCATGATGTACCCTGAGTGTTTATGTGAATTTCATTTCCTACCTGTCTCTGATATTCTTTTCTCTCTGGGTAAAGGAATGTCAATAGGTCGACCTCTGTAGAATAATTTTTTTCAGAGACTGGAAAGTATTTGTCTTGCCAAGTGGTTTCTACTCCACTGCTGTCTGAGGGAGGCCCTACAAAGCAACACATCTTATGGCAATAAAATCTACAGTGCCAAACATTACATAGCAAAATGACAACTAAGATTGTGCATCTTATATGGCAATTCATGCTTAGTTACTATCTTGACTTTTGGCATGTTTATTTCCTAAACATTGTAAGGGAAAAAAATTACACCAGCTAGAACTGAATTTTCATTGTGATAACAGTAACCTGGTAGTTAATGCCTGTACTGCTCATAGAACAATGATGTGGTGACAGGGAGAAACCCAGGCCTGGAATTCGTACCAAGACTAGTGCAACCTGGTTTTCAGTTCCCTGAAGTTATATTAACTCTAACACTGTAGTTACATCATTCCCTGTTATAGCTGTACTGGTAATTTAACAGTGCTAGGATTTGTTCTACATTGTGGAGGGCAACTTGCACAGTCTGGTTAGTCCATGCTGTAAACATCTATCATTCAAAACAACATGGTTATAGTTCTGAATGGTTGAATTCCCAAACTGTTTTTCCAGAGAATGCTGGATAGATTGACAAAATATGTGTAGAAATTTGACCTAGCAATGAAGAATATTTTGTTCTGTCATCTCGGTCTGATCCCTAGCAGTGTTTAATTTGTCACTATTGTCCTAATCTCAGAATCTACCTGAGCTCTTTGCTCTTCAATATATATCAAACACTTCAGAACAATTGCAGCCTGGCAATTAGCATTCCTAAGGCATCTTTCTGCATGACAAATTCAGTGATACAACTGCTGCTGTTGCAGTAGACTTCTGCCTTGTAATGTGTTAGTTACCATATATATGTGACAATGAATAGTCTCTGGATTAACAGAAAATTAAAATTGAATTCAACACAAGAATTCAGTTCAATACAAGGGAAAGGAGAAAAGGCAAGAGAGGAAAACAGTACTGTAAGAAATGTGCCATGTTTTAGCTGGGATTTCTTATAGAATAGTTTTCAGAGCATCAGTATTAACAAGATACTATTTGCCTAGTTGCCTTTAAATGGCAATTTTTATCACAAATAGCTTCAGATCAGTGGGCTGTTTTTAATATGAGGTTGTACAGTGACTTTTTTCTCATGCATGAAATGCATAAATTTGGCTTGAACATAAATCTAAGTCAGTGTTGGATAGAGCAGTTGACAGAGGAAATTAGAAACACCTCCTGCTAAGCCAATGGTAGGTAGGTTGCGTAAGTTGACAATGAGACAATTTTCAGCATAGTTCTTACAGAATATTAGGGGAAAACAAAACCACAAAGAAGATACCCTACTTCACAGATAGCTACTAACCTTTTTACGAGTACCTTTATACATAATGATGGCTTTGCTGACAAGTCAGCAAAGACTGGATGCACAACTACTGCAAACTGGTACTCCACTGAATTACATTGAAGAATTGATCTGAAGCTGGTGCATAGTTAACCCTTCCCCTACTGGCTGGACTTCTGATTTATTTTAGGAATCTTGCCAAGCTCACCACAGGCTCAGCGCAGAAGTAAGCTCTTCCATGTGTCCCTGTGACCCTTTAGCCTATGAATTCTTGAGCACTGTTTCTGAAACTAAGAAAAACTCACGTGTAAGAGGTCACACAAATTTTATAGGTGCAAAATGGAACTTGTCAGGCTCTTTCTGCTTTCAGATCACCAATGTTCAGCAAGTTCCCAAGGCACCTTTGTCAGTGGTATATCCTTGCTTTCTTGGGTTTTGTTTGTTTGTTTGTTTTACCCTTGCCTGGTTTTGTCCATATGGCACATCAAACTTCCTGGGCTAACCCATGGGCATCCAGTCAGATTTAACCAAAGTGCTAGGCTTATTAGAAGACACATTTCAAGCAAAAACTACTTCAGATGTAAATAATTAGATAAACTAATGAACCTGTTCGTATCAAACCAGGCAACCAACAGGAAGATTCATTGGTATTTTATTGACGTGCACAAGAGACAAACATAAGAAGCTGCAAACTCCTGATTTATTAAGACAAATCCTGAAAGAGTCTGGCAAGTGGAAGGCTCAAGTGTTTCCCCAGTAAATTCTGTAGCAGATGTAAAGATTGTGTTTTGACACAATCTGAATGATAAGACTTGTAAGTAAACTTGGCACTGCTGTGTAAAAAAAAAAAAAAAAAGAATCTTTTTATGTTCACTTAACATGTCTGTGTGATATATGGATAGTGAGTGTTATGAGTAATAAATATTTTTACAAATTGTTATTAAAATGCTGGAGAAGATTTTTAGGCTTACAATTCTTTGTCATTGACATTGACTTCAAAGCAGAGGGCAGAAAAACAGTAAGAAATTACATGAATTATATGAGAAAAGACATATAAAGAAACAGAAAGATCTAAAAGGTTAGATTTTGGCTAAAAGCTCAGGTTTAAATCACTTAATTAATGATCCAGGTTTGATTATTTACCCTGTAAACTGCCATTCATTGCAATCATTCAAAATGAGTCATCTGTGCCTAAATCAGACATACAGATCATTTGATGAGTCTTGAATACCTTCACTAGGAAAGATGAATTCCACTATAAAGTTTATTTTCCATACACAATTAATATTATGATTATAGGTAGAATTCCAGAAGCTTCAGATGCTTTGAACTCTTGTGGCTGAAGCCTCTCAACATGTTTGTAAACAGAAAATCAAGAAATTTTAGTGCACTAGTCCTATTTTAATAAGTAAGTTACAGACATGAAGGTGTTAGGTATTAATTGGACTTCTTTAGCTGTGTGCATATATTGTGAAGTCTACTGTTATCATGACCTCATTAAAATCTCATTATTTTAGCAAATCCAAATAATCTATAAAAGAAAAAAAAAAAAAAAAAGGAAATAATAAAAAGGTTGAACAAAAGATATTCCCAATTTGAGGAAATCAAGTTTTTGAACAAAACTAAATAAGTTATAGAAAGAACTTGGTATTTTCCCTGATGGGTAAAAATGGCATCAATTTTTAACAATCAGAATCTTGAGGTTCTGCTCATCGGTGCCTACAAATATAGATTGGGAGGTATCAAAGGCAGCAAATAATGTAACTAGCTGAAGGAGAGTAGAAAGAAAACAACAGCAACAATGAATGAATCTATTGGGCTTTGTTTCAGAAGCAACGAATTTTTCCTGGATGGCTCATTCCAGAAGCTGAAATACTTGAACTAAGCCATGTTAACAATGGTCATAGTTCTAGCATCTTTTCTGCATTTTATTATACATTCTTTTTGGGGAAGGAAAAGTTTTGTGTATTTTTAAAAGTCAAAACATGGCTCTAAATATTCATATTTTCTGAAAGAAAGCATATTGCTTTTCTATTGAGTCATGCTATAGGAATAGAACCCAGACCATGCTGTTGGGACTCCTACAAGAACTTCCACTCACTTGTGCATATTGTATAATCTCAGAATCAAGGGACTCAGCTGCAGTTAATTTTCATTTGCTGTTTGTATATAAATGCTTTTAGTACTTAAACTAAATTCAGATCAATTAAACTAATGTTGTTTGACATAATATTCCTTGTTCCAAAATCAATATCCCTTCATTTGACAGACTTATTCTTGAATTCAGGATGTTTATTGTTCTTAAAGCTTACCTATAGACCTGGTTTTTGTCTTTGATGATGTAAACCAGTTCTTCCTTATATACCATGAGCCAGAGTATAATAGGGTTCAAATTTCTCTGGTAAATATCTTTAATTGTAAGATCATGCCTGTTAACCTCTTACCATAGTGCTAACTTCCTATCTTTTCCTTCTGTCTTTGCTATTTTCCTTTTGAGAAGATACATTTTTTCCCAAAGAAGATACATTTTTTATTAATTGAACTCTGATGCTGAAGAAATCTTCCCCCAAAATTGTGATATTTGATGGCGAAAGTCCCACAACAGATTTTTGGGAATCCTCCAATATCATAAAATCTTCAAATTTAATTTCAATCAACAAATTCCATAAGGTCCATGGCCTAAAAATCTTTCTGCAGACTACGTGTGATGATGTTTGTGACAATGCCTAGCGAGAAAGGAATAGGAGGAACTATAGGGAACTATAGGGAATCACCTACTCTTTCAGCACAATGCTGGCTGGTCCACTGCATTTCATGATGATCCAGAGTTGAACTGCATCATGGAGTCACTCTGATACTTGCTTCCTACTTTTTTCACAAGTCTATCCATATGTAGGGAAAGCTTTTGTGGGCAAAGACTGTACACATCAAGACTGGGACTTTCTTGTGCTTCCATAACAAAAGGCATGGCAATTTGACAGTTAATTGTATATTTGTTCAGATATCTTCATACTAATGGTTGCAAGAGCTTAACTCTATGGCTGCCAGTTAAAGACGGAATAGAGTCTTTAGGATTTGGTCCACTAGGATTATTTTTCTTGAGCTTTTGTTCTGTGAAGACAGAGGAGAGCTCATGCCCTTCAGATCCTCTTTACCCTCCCACTGCAGTACTTATAAATCTTGTGATTTTGTTTTGTCTGGCCCTTGTCCAAAAACAGACCTGTCGAAAGAAAGGCAGCTTTGGGATCATTTATCAATGTAAGAGTGGGAATAGTGGGCTGAACAGTAGTTTTGTGCTGTTACCAAGTGAAACCACCATGAGCAGTTACCTAATTGAAATAATATGGCACATGTTCCCATAATTGCTATCCTTTGATAACTTTACTTAGGTCATGTTTTCTCAGTTAATTATCATTAGAAAAATATCTAATAAAGGTAACAAGGACTAAACATTGCAAAAAAATGGGTATAGGCTACAGAGTGACTTATTTTCAGACACAAATATTTTCCTTACATTAATGGTAATAGAAATGATATAACTTGGCATCAACTGCAAATGTAATCAACAGCTATGGTTCCCAGGTATTTATTATGACTGAAGGTCAGAGTAGAAGAGAGGTTATTAATGAAACTTAAGTCAAACTGTCTCAATTATGCTGCTGGAGGGCAGAGTCCTGACCTCGTAGTCCTCTGCAGCTGCCCAGACCTCCAGACAGAAGAGAAATTAAATCCTGCAGCTTCAGGTAGATCCTCCCAGCCATTCAAGCCATGATCCCACTTGAGAATAAAATGAATGAAACAGGTATTACTCCATACTTAGAACAAGAATGAAGGCAGCATATATGCTGATAAATTACATCATACTTCTGGGAGAGATGTTCTGGACAGCTGCTCCTGAAGAAAACCGTTTTTGCTCCTTCACACTGTTCTGTGGACAACAGTTTAGGTCTTCTGACAGAGAAACTTCTCAGTTCACCATGTTTTTCTGAAGTAAAAATCTGTAATTTAATCTGCATGGTCTTTAAAGAAAACCCTACAGATATGGTGATAAACTTATTAATATGAATTAGGCTGGTATCTGTCTCACTTTATCTCAGGTGCCTAATAGTTAGGAGTCTAAGTCTGACCTGGTGACCTCCGACTCACTGTATAGTCAGAAGAAAAAAAATGGGCATTCCCAGATTGCAATCCATCTTATTTGAGCTAAGTACACAAGACAGGTCAGATGAATTGTGTCCTGGATTTGCTTCCACTGAGTATAACAGGAAGCCAGGGTAACTAGCAGAGGTTTAAATGTTGAACTTTCAGATGTCTGCATTAAGGTAGATGAATTGCACCCTGAAGTTATGCACGCTAATAAATTAAACAGCAGAAAGGAACATGCCCTGCCACTTTGTTGCCTACAATGCAAACAGGTTCAGAGGGTATCTATCTGATTTTGACCCAGGCAAGCTATTGCCTTCCAAACCAGTTCTGGAGTGAGCTGAGGCCAAAGATTGTTGTTAACAGGCAGTTTGCATGTAGCTGCTCAGTGTCTGCTGGCAGAACAAGGATTCAATAAAATGGACGTAGGTCTTTCTGTATTGGGAAGCTGCAGTGCCAGCGAGTGACCGTTGAGTGCATTTAATTTTCTTGTATGGGCATACAGGAAACAATTAACATCAAACCCATTTAAAAGCTACAGAAGTGAAGACACACTTTCCTACACATTTCATTGGAAATAGTCTCTAGATAGACAGGTGGATAGAAATCCCCTCCTCCTGTGTCCAGGAATCCCCAGAAACCAAGAGCAATCTCTTTTCAGAAAATATGAAACACTAATGTTACTAACAGGAAATAACAAAGATGTGAGCAACTGTGTGATATACTCTGGCCAAAACATGGGTTTAAGACCATGGTTCTCTTTCCACTAACTTCAAAACTAAAAGATCAGGCTTGAAAAGTTTCTGAGGTTTTTTTTTCTGGAATGATAATGGCCATAAGTGGAGTTATTTTTATTCTTCATGAAAAACAACGAATAAGAGACCATGATTAGTTTTCATTGGAAATTGTGAAACAACCAGTTCACTTCAGGAAAAAGAAAAGAAGCCCTGAATTTTGCAACTTGCAAAGAAGCCTGATTCAGGACAGCCAATGCAGGACAAAGCCAAGCTACTAAAACATCTTTCCTTTCCTTAGACATTTAGGGCCTGTATTCTCTTTGTATATTTTGTCACTGGGAAATAAACCAGCTGTGCTCTTGAAATCCTTGTTTGTCTTTCTTGTTATGTCAATTCACTTTCATGCATTGTGTTTGGCTTTGCTAATATCTGTGAGAGAACCTGTGCTTTGATAAATAGCATTTTGTCATTTGCCTATTGGCAATATGGTTTTCATTAACCAAACCAGTTACTTAGAATCAAATATGCTAATTAAATAAAGCAGAGTGTAATACTGTGGAATGATGAAAATAACAATAAGAACTAAAGCCGATCAAACACAAAATTCTCCTACAGAAATAACTAAAACCAACCTATGCCATCTTCACTTTCACTTCTCAAATTGTATGAAAAACCAATCTACAGTTCTGTGTTGCAACTCCACTCATAGAATCCTAGAATAATTTAGGTTCAAAGAGACCTCTGGAGGCATCTAGTACAACCTCTTGATAAAAGCAAGGTCAGCTATGTGGTCAGATCAGGTCTTTTTCCATTCTGGTCTTGATGGCTTCTAAGGACAGTGATTTCACTACATCTTTTAGCGTCCTGGTCCCCTACTTAGAATAGAATAGAATAGAATAGAATAGAATAGAATAGAATAGAATAGAATAGAATAGAATAGAATAGAATAGAATAGAATAGAATAGAATAGAATAAACCAGGTTGGAAGAGATCTTCAAGATCTACGTGTCCAAACCATCATCCAACACCATCTAATCAACTAAACCATGCAACCAAGCACCCTATCAAGTCTCCTGCTAAACACCTCCAGTGATGGCGACTCCACCACCTCCCCGGGCAGCACATTCCAATGGGCAATCACTCTCTCTATGAAGAATTTCTTCCTAACATCCAGCCTACTTCACTGCCTTCATGGGGGAAAGAGCTGCTCTTGTTTCAGTCTTTGTTGCTCATCCTCCCAGCATGTACTACCTTGAAAATCACATCTGGCTGTTCATCTCTCAATGCTGTTGCTTCAGAACATCAAACAGTTCTCCTTGTTTGGTGTCATTTTCACACTTAATGAGACTTCACAGCAAAAATTCTTCCAGGGCACCAGTAAAAATATTAAACAGGACAGTTACCAAGCGAGATCTCTGAAATACTGCAGTAGTTGCCAGCCTCAGATATGACCCATTAACCACTCTCCTTTAAGCCCAACTCTCAAATTAGATTTTACCCATCCTGATTTTACACCAGTCCAGAGTGTAATCACAAAAATCTGGGAGACCCTCTTGATGAAGGCTGCAGCAAAGAAGGTATTAGGTGCCTTAGCCTCATCTATGTCTGCTGTCACTAAACCACCTGCCCCATTCAATAGAGTTTTTTTTTGTTTATTATTTTATTCAGCTTTTTATTATTAAAATGGCACTAGACATTATTGCTGATATCAATGTCCCTTGCAAACTGCAACTCCAAGTGAGCTTTGGCTTACCTGACACCATTGATTTTTTTTTCTTTGTAGCTTCCCTTTTGCCCATCCAGAAGATATCAGGTAGATTAATGTTTCCCATTAGAAGCAGGTTTTTTTGCTCTGGAGACTTGATTTATTTAGAAATCATGTAATTTCACAAAACAAACTCAGATGGAAGGTTTTGTGAGGAAATTTCATGACTTAAGCCACAACAAACACTATGGTGCTGACAGTTATAAAAATGACTTATGTATCCTGGCATTTTTGATGGAGCTAAACTCACATCAGGTACAGGAATTTCTCAAGGTAATTACAAGGCACTTTTACTACAGAGGAATCAGTCATGTTTTATATTTTATTGATAGTCCATAAAACCATTCTTAAATTTTGACAGTGTTGGTTGGAACAAATTGCAGGCTTTCGTTCAGATTCATTGCTAAGAACCAAACTACAGTACGCACTATCACAGTGAACAGTATCTTCTCAAATGGTCTTGTTTCATTTAAATCAACACGAGTCTTCAAAAAATAGTATATAACTCAGTATTCATAAAGTTGTCAATATTGTTAAGAACGAGGCATCTACTTTCCTTTCACTAGAAGGAATAAGATTATTAACAAACATTAGAGGGAAATTTTGCAGATAAATGTGCCTCAGCAGCATGATTGTCATTTTCTCCAGACACCAACACAAATGCCCTGCATTTAATGAGCGATTGAATCCTGACATACTTTCCAAGAGGTTTCAAAAGTGTGAAAACATTGTATCGCATCTGAGTCCAAACTTGTATTACTGAAGGTGTATCTAAATTCTGTAAATTATTCAGAGCAAAGTGTTCAGCTTTCTAAAACAATGTCCTTTCCCTGTTTGCCAGAGACAGACAATAATATGACATTTTACATTTAAGATATTTCACCAAATGTAATTATGCTGGGGTTTTGGTTGGGTTTCCTTTTCCTCTTTTTTTTTCTTTTTTTTTTTTTTTTTTTTTCTTTTTCTTTTTTCTTTTTCTTTTTCTTTTTCTTTTTCTTTTTCTTTTTCTTTTTCTTTTTCTTTTTCTTTTTTTTTCTTTTTTTCTTTTTCTTTTCTTTTCCTTTTTCTTTTCCTTTTTCTTTTTCTTTCTCTTTTTTCTTTTTCTTTTTTTCTTTTTCTTTTTCTTTTTCTTTTTCTTTTCTTTTTCTTTTTCTTTTTCTTTTTTTTTTTTTTTTCTTTTTCTTTTTCTTTTCTTTTTCTTTTCTTTTTCTTTTTCTTTTTCTTTTCTTTTTCTTTTTCTTTTCTTTTTCTTTTTCTTTTCCTTTTTCTTTTCTTTTTCTTTTTTTTTCTTTTTCTTTTTCTTTTTTCCTTTTCCTTTTTTTTTCTTTTCCTTTTCCTTTTCCTTTTCCTTTTCCTTTTCCTTTTCCTTTTCCTTTTCCTTTTCCTTTTCCTTTTCCTTTTCCTTTTCCTTTTCCTTTTCCTTTTCCTTTTCCTTTTCCTTTTCCTTTTCCTTTTCCTTTTCCTTTTCCTTTTCCTTTGTAAATGAAAGAATAAATCTCACAACTGAAAAATGGTAACAATCTCTCCACAAATTGAGGGTAGCAACCATGTTATAACTGGGTCATATTTGGATGGTTTTACTATAATCAGGGTAGTGAGAGAATCTAACCATTCTGCTTCTGAAGTAAGAGAGTTTAGTTGTCTGGACACTAGTCAAGTTGTGCCATGCCTTGAGGACAAACCAGGTTTTATGGCAGGTCTTACTCACTAGTATGGATTTAATTTCTTTCTTAGGCCAATCAAATAGTAATTTATCCCTTGATAAATAGAACTGCCTTAATTACCACATCTATTAGTAATCTATTGCCAGTAACACAGCACTGTTTTAGGAGATACCTGAATCCAGTGTTTTCACACAAAATAAAATTGCCAAAAGATGAAAAGAAAAATTCCCTCCCCACATGGCCTCTACAGTGCTACAGTGCAGGGAAGAGGCAAATGCACAGTCTGCCCAGGTGAAAAAAATACGTGAACCATTCTTTGCCAGCTAGGTGAAATCTAGGCAAGAATACTCCCATCATCATTTTCTGAGACAGAGTTTGCTAAACTGTCAAAGTCCAAGAGATATTTTATGTCTGTGACTTCTAGATGACAGTCATGACCTTTTCTCCCACTTCCTGAGCTAGACAACCTCCTGTCCATCATGCTGGATTTTATGACTGCAATTCTTGATTCATTTAGCTCCCTTTTCGTTGTATAGGGAAGTCTCTGTGCCCAGTGCAGGGTTGTGCTCTTTACAAAGGATCGTGTGCAGCGTGCGACATGGGTAGTAGCACAGAGGTATTCTCAGAGAATAATTGTAACACCCAGGAGAATGGAAGAAAAAGGAATAATTAGAACAGCAAAGTTAGTAAGTCCTTCAGTAAGGTACTCAGTCTTTCAGTTTAATTCAATCTTTGTGAATATCTTCACTTTCTTTTGTGAATCTAGTCATTCCAACAGGAAAATGTAAACTTAGAACAAACTGATCAAAATTTTGAGATATGAGAGATTTACCTGTCTCCTTACATAAGCTTTTATAGAATCATAGAAGGGTTTGGGTTGAAAGAGATCTTGAAGATTGTCTAGTTCCAACCCCCCTGACATTGACAGGGACACCTTCCACCAGAGCAAGTTACTCAATGCCTCATCCAACCTAGCCTTCCATCATCTCACAATCCTTTGGCCAAAGTACACTAGTCAACATTTTGGAAAAACAACCTCTCTAGTCCTTTCCTATTGTCTGTAAAGGGAGAGCTCATGGTACTACTATTCTCTATCTCAGACATTCTGCTGTTGATACAAAGGACTGGACAAATTCCTGATGCAAAAGGAAACAAAATGACATATTCCAAAACAATCACTCCCCAACAATGTGTCAACAAAACATAAGTTTAGCTTATAGTGCATAGAAAATGCACTTAATTATACCATATTATGTCAGTCCATCTCTGATTAGGAAACCAATTAAAAATATGCATAAATGATGTCCTGACACAGGATTCTTTTCTAAACAGAGACTCTAAGGCATTTTTATCTCTGGTAGGTTTTAAAAAGCAATTTAAGTTTTATCACAAAGTACAACTGCTCTGTTAACAGATTTTCTATAAGTGGACCCATCCGTACCTATTTTGAGAACATATATATTTGGGGTTTTTTTAAGTTTACAAGGACCTTCCTTGTTTTCATCCTTTCTAAACTTGCTTGTAAGTATATTAATGTTACACTCTTCATATGTTCTAGAAAAATATCTGCCTTGTTTGCAATATTTAGAATTAACACCAAGGTGAAGGCCACACAAAAGAATGACACCATAGTTCTAAATATGATGTCAAAACTGGTTATAGCATGTAATTTCCATGCACTAAAGGGACTCTGTCAGGTCAAATTAGCACACAGATTTTGTTTTGATACAGAGAAGGCTTTAAAAGTCTTAAAAATGAAACACTGTCATGATTATTTGTTCAGCATTCCAATGGAAACTTTTCAAGCATTGACCTAGAGTATTCATAATGCAAACATTACCTGTTGGGCTTATCACTGCTGGCCCATGTGAACCAAAAAGCTCTGAACAGAGTTTAAGGAGGTTGTAAAACTTTACATGACAAGACTAGTTTTGCTGTCAGAGTTAAAAAAAAAGGTAAAAAAAAAAAATAAGGAAATTATATTCTCACATATAGATAGAAATAAAGAGATCTGTTAAAGAGAAAGATGGATCTTTTATTTTGTTTTTGTAATGGCAAATGATCTGAGTTGATGAATATTCAATCCAATAAATAAAACACAAATGTTAGGTTTATACTACAGATATAATCTCTTTAAATATAGCATTTTTCACCTAGAGAACAAATCTAAAGGAAGTTATCTCCAAGTAATAATAGATTCAAAACTAAACATCAATAAATGTATAACGGTTTCAAAATATAAAATATAACATGTGAAAAAGTTGTGAAGTCAACATGTGGATGATTGTTTTGCAATATTCATGAGGATTTTATATTAACTTTAGATTGAGGAAAAATAATCAAATAAAATTTAAAGCTGTTATCTATCTGCCTGAAATCCTGAATGTTCTCAGAAAAATATTAGCCTTTTGCTCTATTTTTCTGTGTGGAGGAATGTGAAGAAACAAAGAAGCCTATGTAGATAAAGCAAAACATTATGAGCTTGAATAGGGATTTTTTTAAGTCCTAATTACTAGAAATTTGTATTAAGTTTGTAATAAATGTAATAGAAATTTTTAGAATAGTTATTTTTAAATATCAAGAATATTCACACTGGTAGCAATTTAAAGAAGTAAATAAAAATATGTACAGATTGAAAAGGAAAGTAATTCTTGAGACAGGAATAGGGCATTTCACATGATGATAAGCACACATGGTGATCAGGTAGTTCATCTCCCTGTTTTTGAACTGCTAGCCACCATTTCTCTTGATCTGATTGCTGGTTTTGATCTTTTGAGTGACCTTAGGGTTGGCAGTTTCTACTTTACTAATCTCAACTGTGAAATGGGGAAGATATCAAATTTATTATTGAAGTTTCCCTCTACTGATGGAATTAAGGGCATTTTGTTACATAACATTTCTTACTATTAGTCATTTTTAGTATTACTATTTTACATGGTCCTAAGACTCAGAAATCCAAGGATCACTTACTAAAAGTAGCAGATTGTTCCATCCTTTGTGAGTGGAAAAGCCATAAAATCCTTGGTGCTTCTTGTTTTTTGAATCCAAAATATTGAGACAATCTTTATTTTATTGATTTAGATTGTAAGCCCTACTATGAAAGTATTTTTCTTAACTACATACTTAGACATACTTAAGAACCACTGAAAATTCACACATACAGAAATCATAGAATTAATCACAGAATCAGTCAAATCTTTTAAGGTGACATTGCTTACAGATTTTATTTCCAAACTTCTGTGCTTTTTCCACATTTGACCATCAGCCTTGGGTTAGCACTAATCTCCTCATCTCTCTTAGCCGAACAGCATCTTAGCTACCAAACCAGTTTCTTTGAAGCTTGCCTGTGCATTTTTGGCACTCCTGTTGTCTTTAAATAACCTGCAAATGCAACTGCTGCCTGGGCAGCTCATTCCACTGGCTAACAACTCTCTCTGTGAAGATGTTTCTCCTCACCTCAAGCCTAAACTTCCCCTGGCACAGCTTGAGACTGTGTCCTCTTGTTCCGGTGCTGCTTGCCTGGGAGAAGAGACCAACCCCCACCTGGCTACAGCCACCCTTCTGTCTATCCCATTCATATAGTCTATAGGGTGATGATATGGGTAGGAATATCCTTAAAGAGATGGTATATTTTTAACCTTTCAAAAAAGAAGAGCAGCAAGATCACAGATATCATCCTTTGTCTTGATTATTAAACTAGAATAATGGAAAACCAAGTACCTCATAAAACCTAATATATTTTCAACAAATGGAGGAATCTGCCATTTTGCATTATGCTAGTAGCAGAACAATTAATGAGGTTATACTGGCACTAAATCAGAGTGAAAAAAAGTAGGCTCTACCTCAGAGTTCTGAAGAAAAAATCACTGATATCAAGAGAGCTTTGAAAAATAGAAAAGGAGGAGAAAATTCTGTTTTATTAACCTTTTAACTGTGCTGTCTTTGAAATCTCAGATAGTTGAGCTGCATATGCTTGCATCAGATTGGCTTTAAGAGACCTGGGACTCATCCAGGGATCCAGGAGCTGTTTATTTCTTTTGGATGACATAAACCCATGATTTTACTTATAGCATATCTACTGATTCCAATCAGTCCAAAAGGCTGGAGAAAATTTGAGTGAAATGATTGCCAAGAAGACATTTACACAAAGTTTCCCAAATTATTTAGTGAAAGGATTATTTATATTTTTACTCAGCTCCATGTACAGGACAGTGCATAGCTTTTCTTCTCCAAGAATAGACAAGAAAAGAGTAGCTTTTTGCCTTTGTGTTCATAGCTCTCCAGAGAAGGAATGCTTTGACCCATATTAATTTCTCAATTCTCCCATGTCCCACTGCATGAGCATTTCACTCAGGAAAGGACTATCTCCAGACAAGTGAAGTGGAACAGAGAACCAAGGATTCAAATGCTTAAACTTAACATAGAGTTCCATCTTACTTTGAATTAGACTTGATCAGGGCTGTACCACAAACTGTGCACAAGACTGTTTTGACCAGAAATTCTTATGAGGTGGTATGAAGAGCATCAGCTTCTGTTCTCCAGAGTCCTGTGCTTCATTTGCTACCAAGCTGATGGATAAGAGACTGACCAGTTAACTTATTCTGCTACACAGCATCCCCTAAGGGGCTGGTCAGGTGCTTTTCATGAGTAGAAATGCACAAGATACAGACAACATGTAGGGGCTAGACTGAACAAGTTTAGCTTGGAACTTCTGACTACGTACGTGCAAGTAAATACAACAAAACAAAGACATGGGTTTGAATAGTGGTACTTCATTATGTGCTCCTTCACATGTCCTTTGCCTACTAACACATTAATTTAGAAAAAGAAAGATGTAGACCTGGTGGAGAGGGTCCAGAGGAGGGCCATGGATATGAACAGAGGATTGGAGCACCTCCTTTGTGAGGACAGGCTGAGAAAGTTGGGATTTTGCCATTGCAGCCTCTCAAATGCTGATACATACTGAGTCTGAAGTATGACGGGCGCATGTTCAAGACCTTATGGGATCACTTACACATAGCCGCATCATTTTAGCCACAGTGGTGTATTTAAAGCAAGATTTGCATATAGGGGTAAAACTTTTTAAACTTGCTGGTTAATAGAATTTACTACCTCTAACAGAAACCTTGACATTTGATAGGTACCTATTACTTTCATGACTAACAAGACCCCTCTCCAGACAGTAACTTTTATTAGAATAAACCTTTATTAGAATAAACCAAACCAGGTTGGAAGAGACCTTCAAGATCATCATGTCCAACCCATCAACCAATCCAACCCACCCAAACAGCTAACCCATGGCACCAAGCACCCCATCAAGTCTCCTTCTGAACACCTCCAATGACGGCGACTCCACCACCTCCCCGGGCAACCCATTCCATAGCGCAATCACTCTTTCTGTATAGAACTTCTTCCTAACATCCAACCTGAACCTCCCCTGGCACAGCCTGAGACTGTGTCCTCTTGTTCTGGTACTGGCTGCCTGGGAGAAGAGACCATCATCCGCCTGTCTACAACCTCCCTTCAGGTAGTTGTAGAGAGTGATAAGGTCACCCCTGAGTCTCCTCCTCTCCAGGCTGAGCAACCCCAGCTCCCTCAGCCTCTCCTCATAGGGCTTGTGTTCCAAACCCCTCACCAACTTTGTTGCTCTTCTCTGGACTCGTTCCAGCAAGTCAACATCCTTCCTAAACTGAGGGGCCCAGAACTGGACACAGTACTCGAGGTGTGGCCTAAGCAGTGCAGTGTACAAGGGCAGAATGACCTCCCTGCTCCTGCTGGCCACACTGTTCTTGATGCAGGCCAGGATGCCATTGGCCCTCTTGGCTGCCTGGGCACACTGAAGGTTCATGTTCATCCTACCATCAACCAGCACTCCCAGGTCCCTCTCTGCCTGGCTGCTCTCCAGCCACTCTGACCCCAGCCTGTAGCACTGCATGGGGTTGTTGTGGCCAATGTGCACAGCCTGGCACTTGGATGTGTTTAATCTCATGCCGTTGGATTCTGCCCATCTGTCCAGCCTGTCAAGGTCTCTCTGCAGAGCCTCTCTACCCTCCAGCAGATCAACTCTTGCCCCCAGTTTGGTGTAGTCAGCAAATTTACTGATGATGGACTCAATGCCCTCATCCAGATCATCAATAAAGATGTTAAAGAGCACAGGGCCCAGCACTGATCCTTGGGGCACACCACTAGTGACTGGCCACCAGCTGGATGTGGCACCATTCACCACCACTCTCTGGGTTCGGCCATCCAGCCAGTTCCTAACCCATCGCAGTGTGCTCCCATCCAAGCCATGGGCTGACAGCTTAGCCAGCAGTTTGCTATGGGGTACAGTGTCAAAGGCCTTGCTGAGGTCCAGGTAGACTACATCCACAGGCTTCCCCACATCCACCAGGCGGGTCACCTGATTGTAGAAGGAGATCAGGTTGGTCAGGCAGGACCTGCCCTTCCTAAATCCATGCTGGCTAAGCCTGATCCCTTGGCCATCCTGTAAGTGCTGTGTGATTGCACTCAGGATGACCTGTTCCATGATCTTGCCTGGCACTGAGGTCAGGCTGACAGGCCTGTAATTCCCTGGCTCATCCAACCGGCCCTTCTTATGGATGGGCACCACGTTGGCCAGCTTCCAGTCCTCTGGGACCTCGCCAGTGAGCCAGGACTGCTGGAAAATTATGGAGAGTGGCTTGGCCAGCTCATCTGCCAGCTCTCTCAGCACCCTAGGATGAATCCCATCTGGTCCCATGGACTTGTGGGGATCAAGCTGCTAAGGAGAGTTCCAACCACCTCCTCATGGAACATAGGGAAACTGTGCAGCTCCCTGGCTCCTTCTGCCAGCTCTGCAGGCCAGCTGTCTGGAAGACGTTCTGCCCTTCTAGTAAAAATTGAGGCAAAGAAGGTGTTAAGTATCTCTGCCTTTTCCTCATCCTTTGTTACAATGTTCCCCTCCGTATCCACCAAGGAGTGGAGGTTGTCCTTTCCCTTCCTCTTACTATTAATGTATTTATAGGAGGACTTTTTGTTGTCCTTCACAGTAGAGGCCAGTTTAAGCTCCAAGTGTGCTTTTGCCTCCCTAATTCTCTTCCTACAAGACCTAGCAACATCCTTGAACATTCTGTGGGTTGCCTCCCCTCTCTTCCAAAGGTGATACACCCTCCTTTTTTCCCTTAGTTCCATTAAAAGTTCATGAACCATCCAGGCTGGCCGTCTGCCCCGGCGGCTCATCTTCTGGCACATTGGCACAGCCTGTCCCTGAACCTTCAACAATTCTTCATTGAAGTAGGTCCAGCTCTCCTGGACCCCTTTGTTTTTAAGGGCTTTATCCCAAGGAACCCTCTGAATTAGTTCCTTGAGTAACCCAAAGTCTGCCCTCCGGAAGTCCAGAGTGGAGGTCTTCTTGCCACCCCTCTTGGCTTGACCAAAAACCGAGAATTCAATTATCTCGTGGTCACTGGACCCCAAACACCCTCCAACCACCACATCGCCCACCAGTCCTTCCCTGTTGGTGAAGAGGAGGTCAAGTATAGCCTTGCCCCGGTAGGCTCTCGCAGCACCTGGGATAAGAAACTGTCCTCCATGCATTCTAAGAACCTTCTAGACTGTCTCCTCTCTGCCATGTTGAGTTCCCAGCAGATGTCAGGCAGGTTGAAGTCGCCCATGAGTAAGTTTCTACTTCAGCCCTGAACTGACTTGATTTTATGGAACATTTTGCATCATAGCAAAATCAGAACTTTAAGAGGAGACATTCTCTGTAAAGGTAATCTTTCTCGTATTTATTGTAGGCCAATGTCATTTATTAACATTGCAGCAACCTCTGTGTAAAGAAAGACATACAGAAACTTTAGTTTTGTATAGGTCACAGCAGCCGTACTACAAGGAAAAAATAAAAATGTTCCTGATATTTGAAAGTGTTTTACTTTATATTTATTTCTTTGCTTAGGCTGGTTAGTTAATGGGAATACAGCACTTTTGCTGCAGTTTCCTACTCGGTGGGTGTCTGTTATCTCAAATGCTTAAATTCTCAAAAAACATTCTGTAAATGGCAATTTGTCATCAACTGAGGAGGATTAAAGACAGATTGGTTACAAGACAGTCTACTGCTTTTATTTGCTCTATCTACATCAACATTTCTCCTTACTTTAATGCGGTCACAACCTAGTGCATGAGTAATTTGTGTATTTGTAACAAGTTTACCTGATATTAAGAGCTGATTGAATACAAAGCGCAGGCTGGAGTCTTTTGTCTCAATATTTGCCATTTTCTTGTTGTCATGAATCACCCATTGATTTCAAGAGCACAAACATTTCTCGATAGTGAGAGTTAATCTCTCTTTCATGCTTGTTTACACACTGTTCATTCTAAGATGCCAGTTGCACTTTTCACCTTGGTCTACAAGTAGTCAAGCAAACAAATGTTCCAAACTTGAGCAATGCCCTTTTGTGTTCACCCCTGTTTATTTAACTCATGCTTCTGCTCACTGTTCCTAACTTGGTTATGTATGCATTTTAGAGCTAAGACTTGGAGATCATAGAGTCTGTAGGTGCACTAGTGAGCAAAGGGCTGGACTGACCTAATATGTCTGCTGATACTCAAATCTTGTGTTTGCATACCTGTGTATACATACATAAACATATAGTAAACAGTGACTATAGTGTAGTAAATACAAAGATATTATATCTCTATAAAATAAAAGATGCAGAAACATTACTTACCATGAAGAAAAATTAAGCATGTGCCTAATATTAAATCCAAACTTTTTTACAATGGGACAGGGGTTTTATATTTGATTCAGATATGTAAGACCACAAGGGCAGATGGAATAAAAGCACCTAGTTTCAATGTGCCTGTTAAATGAGCTGCTCAAATATATATGTTCTTGGTCTGCTGCTGATGCAAAGTTCATAAATTTTTTTTTCCATGATATGCTTATAAATAATGTTTTTGGAAGGGCCAAGCTAATGTGGAAATAGTGATGGACATGTAGTTGACTTACACATTTTATCTCCAGAAAAATGCAACCTTATATCAGTAATGTTGCAACAATTTTTCTCTCCTCTGATGTGTAAATCTTCCTAGTAAACCCTTTTCCAAGGATGAACATTACCAAGACTCAGTATCCGTCATCTGTCCAAAAGGTATATAAGATGGTATGAATATCTGTCTCCTTAGCAAAAGAGAATTTATCAAGCAATTGCCTTCAATATGAGGATATTTGAATGTATCTCTCATGCAACCATAGGTATAGGGAAATGGGACTTTGTGGTGACATGCTATACAAGCAGCTAAAAAGAGTTGTTCTCCCATAAACAATTCTTTGTAAGGTGGTTCTTCATCACCACAGTGGGTGCTTGGAAGGTGACCCCAAGGTGTCCATAGCTTTTAAGTTTTTCTCAGAATTTCAAATCTAAGGACAACAGCAAAAATGCAGGAAAGTACTGGTAGGCTGAATCCTTGAAAGTAGTATAACATGCAGTTTGACTTAGGAGGAAACTATTCCCACTAGGATAATTGCTACCTGTGTGCTTTTGTTTTCTTGCATAAAGAATTCATTGTGTGTTCAGAAATAGCATGTCTGCCTGGGCTGGCCTTGGCAGCCTGGCATGTCTGAGCACACACTGGACATAGCTACTTACAGGAGTTGGCAAGAGAGTTGATGACTTAGGTTACATGTATGTGCACATTTGTGGTTGGTATTAAATGGTATTGATGTTATCCTGAACTCTGGTGTGCCTTGCTGCTAGACAGATCTGGCTTATCTGGGAAACTTGGTATTGGCGCTCAACTTCCAATACCAGAAAGGAGACAGGACAGCACAGGATTTGAGAAAGCCTGAGAAATTATGTGAAGCAAGATAATTATGTGACTGTCTTCATAGGCCTTTCCCCACTTGTCAGTAAGGAACTGACATCTTTTAAACTGGCATCTTTTAAGGAGTCAGATTTGATACTTAATCCTTACTAGTGAGAGATGCATATGGGATTTCTGTGCAGTAGGGAGAAGCCTTCTTCTTAGGAGCATTTTCTTGCTAGCGTAATAACATGGAGACCCTGCAAATGAGAGAGCATTGTGTACTGTCTCTGCCACACGGCTTTTGAAGAGACATCTGGCACTGGAATATACTCACAGCTGTATTGCATTTCAGGTTGCTCCATGTGGTGAGGCACTGGGGTGCAAGTTTTCCTGGTGGCTTCAGAGGGTACACTGAAAAGCTTTTGTGACACCTGGGGTTTGTTAGGTTTTTCCTTCCGGCATTCCAGATGGAGCACTTCAGTGGTACTTTGGCATGCACTCTGAGACCAAGACTAGTGTGTCTCCAACAACAATTTGCTTCGGGTCAGGAACATGCTTCTGAAGCTAATGATTCAGTTAACCCCTCCAAATGCCTCTTGGATTGCATCACAGAATGGCCTTGTACCACAGGAAATCAATACATTTTTAGTCAGCATAAACGGAGGGATAATGTTTGGCATTGCACCTGACATGCAGCAATTGACAATGGGCTGAAATCTACAGGACAAAATCAGAGATAGTTTAAAATCAAGCTCCCAAAATGTGTATAATTGGGTTATTGCATTTTCAACACTAAAGGCTTAATAAACCAGCTTTCATCAAAACTTGCTGTATAGCTTGTATAGACATCTGAGGAATTGAATTTGAGGATGCTGTTAGAGGCATTTGTAATGGCAAACATTTCAGAAGACAGTGCAAGAAACCATCATTTCAGCCTCCCCACATATAAGGAAAGGTGTCTTTATACCCTCATTATAAATAGCTATTGCTGCAATTATGATCACTTTTTTAGTGGTTGTTACTACAGCAGTGTAGTACTTCAGCAGGAACTCTCTGATTCCATTGTGCTAGGCAATGCACATGCATTGAATAAAAAAATTAAATCCTTTTAGTCTGACTGTAAAGCCTTTCTTGATCTATGCCCTGAAGCATGAGTGTTTATTTTGTTTCCATACTTTATTTATACCAGTGACATTTGTGCTGTGCATTGTTGACAGGTCTTTTTGAGCATGCCTTTTATGTTATGGCTTATTCATAATGCTGCTGCTTCTTGAGTGATAACTTAAGTGTTAACATGACAAAGCATGCTCTGTCATACTTGAGACCTTCACACCAGCTTTTGATGGCATGTCTAATTAAAAACAAAAGCCAAAAAAACCCCAGCCCCGAAATGAATGAATGTGATGCATGAATTCCCACCCTCTGTGTTGTACCAAAGGCTGAAGGCCAAGAACCATCAATGCAAATAGGTGTAAATTTATGTGACATAGTCTCCATGCATGCGTGTCTTCTTGAGACGATAAATTACAAAACGATAGTTTAAATATCTGTGTCACTCACAAGTTGCAAACCCACTGAGTTTTGCATGATTTCTATCACAGATCTTGGAATCCAGGCTCTGCTTTCCCAGTCTTTCAATTGTGCATAAGTGGGGAGCCTCATAAATTCTGAGTCTTTCTGAAATCTTACTATGTTCCAGTGATTGCTATCTGAATCCCACCTACTAAGTGATGATAGAGCCAGGCTTCAAGTTCCTAGCAGCTGCTTAGGTCTCTTGATTTCTATTACACTTTTGTGCAGTTGAATCTGCCTTTTTACTCATTAATCTGGCTGTAACTGAGATGATCTTTCTGCACAGTATAATCTACAAAAAAATTAGTGAAGGAAGAAAACCTGAGAGGTACTGAGGTCTTTTGCATGGAGCAATTATGTGGGAGCTAAGAGAATACTTCTAAAATATACTAACAAACTCCTTTAATTGTTCTACCCTCTTTCTCTTATTCTTCATCTTCCTTTTTGCATTCTATCCACTGTCACTTTTCTCCCTGTCAGCAGTGTTTAGAATTTGCTGTTGACTGATTTATAATCTTTCTCCAAAGAAAGGTAATGCAAATTACAAATGGTAGCTCTCCCTATGTTTTAACCCCTTTTTTTTCCCTCAATGAAAATTTCAGGTGTCTCAGGTATCAGATTTGTACCTCTCCCCTCAATGGAACTGAACAATTCCCCAAACTTTTTTGCAGGCCTGGCTTTGTTCTTCTATTTTTTGTAATTTTTTTGGACAAATATGGATTACTTCAGAGTATTTGATTAGGTTTGAATGTACTTCCTACTGGCAGCTATGATCCATGGGTAATCATGTCTATAAAGATTCAAAGCATTTCAGGAGCAGAAAGTGAGTCATAACAAGGGTATCTGTGTGCTTAGCTCATCTGGTATCTACTGCACATATCAGGTTTTCTGGTGCATTTGATAACCCAGTATGTCTACAAACTGTCGTTATCCACTAAATAATATTTTCTTAATATTACAATGAGAAAGGGAGCCAGCTGAAGACACTCATAACAAGAACATTACTCAGGAATGATGACAACCTGGAAATTATTATTTGTATGCTCATATCATTAGTTTCATTAGGACATATGTACTTTTTCCCTTCTTGAACTTGTGGAACACAAGCCCTATGAGGAGAGGCTGAGGGAGCTGGGATTGCCTAGCCTGGGGAAGAGGAGGCTCAGGGGAGACCTTGCTTTCTACAACTACTTGAAGGGAGGTTGTAGACAGGTAGGGGCTGGTCTCTTCTCCCAGACAACCAGCACTAGAACAAGAGGACAGAGTCACAAGCTGCACCAAGGGAGGTTCAGATTGGATATTAGGAAGAAATTCTACATAGAGAGAGTGATTGCCCATTGGAATGTGCTTCCCGGGGAGGTGGTGGAGTCACCATCATTGGAGGTGTTTAGGAGGAGACTTGATAGGGTGCTTGGTTGCATGGGTTAGTTGATTAGGTGGTGTTGTATGATAGGTTGGAAGCAATGATCTTTGAGGTCTCTTCCAACCTGGTTTATTCTATTTCTATTTCTACCAGTACTTGCAGCCTTGCATACTTGGAGTTAGGGAACCCCTGTTTTTATAACCTATCTAAAGTTCGTTCTTTTATATTTTGGGAAATCATGTGAATATACCAATAAATGTTCCGGGGTTTAAAACAAAACAAAACAAGAAGGCAGCTTGAACTGCAAAGTATGTTAATATTATGGTGAAATGGGAATGCTCTTGTTAAATAATAATTTATAGCAAAGTGAGTGAGTCCTTATTATGGGTTACATTTTGTCAGTGTGAGTTAAATCATTAGAACTAAGTCCAGAAAAAGCAAAGGAAGATTTTGATATATGTCCCAAACTACCTCATCTATTATTAAAAGTATAATGAGGAGACAGAAGAGAGAGACAATAGAAATTTCTTTTATTATTATTATGGTTTGCTTATATTATTCCATGTTAAATATTTTTCAGTGACATCGTTGCAGTTTGCTTTGGGAATTTTTAGATATGCTTGACCTATAATGTGCACACTATAAAATTAATATAATGTTTTACTACATTTGCCTTTGAACATGGGTCCTCTTCATTTTTTATGGTTAAGTGAAATGTGGAATGTTAAATTCCAGAGCTGGCAGCCGCATGCTCTAATAGTTATTAATTTCTACACCATAGATTTTCTTTCAAAAGCATCATTCCTGAGCTGGATTGTAGCCATTTTTCTACAAGCTAACCCCCAAACATGATCAGAAAGTCTTGTTCTTGCTGATTTCTTAAGAGCACCAGAATCTGTAACTTTTATAGTTTTATAAATAAACTATATATATATATATATATAGAGAGAGAGAGAGAGAGAGAGAGAGAAATCTTCCATTACTCTTCTGAAAATATGGGCTTCCAGGTTTTTTCCCCTAAACAAAAATAAAAACAACAAACAAACACCCCAAACCTCCAAAAGTTTTGTTTTTGTTAATCCCTTAAAATTATATTGGAATTTTACTTCTTGAAGATACAAAGAAGGTTTTATTGCCAGCAGAACAAAATTTAAAGTTATTATTCCAGGTTATAGGAATATTCAGACTTGCATAGTATTACAAATTGTAGTAGACATAGAAGTTGTAATAACCTGTGAGTAAAGTCTGCCCTCAAATCTAAAAGAAACATTTCTATAAGAAACTAGTCAGTAAGCATCACACTGAGTCACGTATATTTCATTCAGTTAATAGGTAAAATGGGGGTTCCTGTTGAGTTTTCCCAGAGTGAAAGCTTCAATTACATTCCATGAGAAAAACAAAACCAGCGAAAAAAAAACATTAAAATCATCATAATTTTCTGTGATACAATGAAAAATTACTTGAGTTTCTAATTACTGCCTGTATAACCTTTATTAGTGGAGATTTGCTTTGCAGTAAACTAATTCCCACCCGTCTTTCTCCAAAGATTTTACCTAGCCATAACTAAACTAATTTACTCATGGAGAAGAAATTGAATAAGTGGAAGTCTTCAATATGCTAAGTAATGGATGCTGATGTCAAAGATTACATCATGCAATACAATAATTGTAAAAAATTGTCTGAAATAGTGCAAGCAAATCATGGAGCAAAGCAAGATTCTCCCAGGCAGCCAGCACCAGAACAAGAGGACACAGTCTCAGGCTGCACCAGGGGAGGTTTAGGCTGGATGTTAGGAAGAAATTCTATACAGAGAGAGTGATTGCCCATTGGAATGGGCTGCCCGGGGAGGTGGTGGAGTCACCATCATTGGAGGTGTTCAGGAGGAGACTTGATGGGGTGCTTGGTGCCATGGTTTAATTGATTAGGTGTATTGGATTGGTTGATGGGTTGGACGCAATGACCTTGAAGGTCTCTTCCAACCTGGTCTGGTCTATTCTATTCTATTCTATTCTATTCTATTCTATTCTATATTAATTTTGAGTTATATTATCACACACAATTTAAGTAATTTATGCCTGAATATCACCTTCTCCCCCTTCAAAGTCCCTTTGGAGACAACTAATTATTTCAAACGTTTAATATGAGAGATCATCTCGATTATCTCTCATTGCAACTAATCTGACCACTGGTGGGTGGATTTAGTTCTCTCAAGTTTGCTGCATGTGGAGACCAGAGTAAAGAAAGATGCAGGTGAGCACTCAGGTCTGTATTCTGATGGAGTCAGTGTACAGCTGAGACATGCAGCTGAGGCTTTTTTTCTCAAATAACCTTGTTTGAGCAGAAAGTGAGATGTCTGTTGAAGGATGAAATGACTGTGCTCGAGGCATTCTTTCTTTCGGCTTTGATGAGCCAAAGATGACTACCTTAGATTTAGACAGAAAACTCTTGGACAAATTTGTCTCTAGGGAGAAAAAGAAAATAAAAATTAAAATTTAAAAAAAATTTAAAAAAAAAAAAAAAAGAGAGAAGTCAGAGTGTGACAAAACTAAATTTCCTTCTCAACGCGAGAAGAATCTTAAAGCAAGAAAACTATAAGCTTTCACTTCTGATTTGTAAAATGCCACAAGATGGAGTGCAGTTTCAATTTTGGACTTGAAGCCTTTTACTGCAGTATTCTGTGGAGGGGAATCAGTGCTGGTCTCTCAGATGTTGCAAATAGCTGCTGTCTTGCAGTAAATATTTTGGATTTTGAGAGGTGCTTGCATGTTTGTGATGCTTTCAGCTGGTAAATAGTTACTGTTATCTTTTATTTTGCTTTGTGTTCCTAATTCCTGGAGAAATGGCTCATTCTTAGGTATTCTAAACCCTTCAGTCCTCAATGGAGGAATAACTTCTTCTGCTGGGGCCTATTTATTTAATCAAGAACTTGTAAGAAAATAAATTTAACAGAATAGCCACTGGCATTGTGCACAGAGAGCTATTTTATGGTCTCATTTGTGCTGAACTTTCAAAATAGAAGCTATTTTCCTGTAGCAACTAAACCTGAAGGTGTCAGTTGTTTGAAGACAGAGAAATGCTTTCTTGTCTGTTTTCTTCTCTTGTCCATGCATTTCTCTTTCTAGAAACTAATTTTTCAGAATGAAGTGATTGCCATTTTAGAACCTGTGTTTATCCTTCTGTCTTTTCTCTGTAAAGCAGCACCATTGATCTTAGTGGTATTGTATTTTCAAAGAACAAAAGCTGCACATTTCAGAGACTGGTATCATGCTGATAAACTGCTACAGACACAGAGAAAAAGATACATTAGAGACATTATTTCTGTTTTGCTCTGGAAGAAGTCCACAAAACCACTCTGTCAGTAGGACAAAGCTCATGGCAAACACTAAGAAAACTTAACATATCCACCTCATTCGAGAGTATTCTTTTGGCCTCTGTTCTGTTGTCACTTGCTCACAGCATAAAATCAGTTTCCATGCACTTTAAATAAGAGCTGAGTGAAGCAGCTGTCTGTTTTAAAATTAAGTACTGGTGTTGGCATTCTGTCATCCCACTACCTGTGTACATGTCAGGTTATACTAGACTGGAATAAGAAATAAACAGCTAAAGAATGGCCAAGGGCTCAGGTCCGGCCAACATGGATTTAGGAAGGGCAGGTCCTGCCTCTCCAACCTGATATCCTTCTATGATCAGGTGACCCGTCTGGTGGACGTGGGGAGGCCTGTGCATGTGGTCTACCTGGACTTCAGCAAGGCCTTTGACACTGTCCCCCACAGCAAACTGCTGTGTAAGCTGTCAGCTCGTGGCTTGGACCACTACACTCTGTGCTGGGTTAGGAACTGGCTGGAGGGCTGAGCCCAGAGAGTGGTGGTGAACGGTGCCACATCCAGCTTGCGGCCAGTCACCAGTGGCATCCCCCAGGGATCAGTTCTGGGCTCCGTCCTCTTTAACATCTTCATTGATGATCTGGATGAGGGGGTTGAGTCAGTCATCAGCAAGTTTGCAGATGACACCAAGTTAGGAGCAGATGTTAGTCAGTTAGAGGGTTGAAAGGCTCTGCAGAGGATCCTTGACCAACTGGACAGATGGGCAGAGTCCAATGGGATGGTATTTAACAAGTCCAAGTGCCGAGTGCTGCACTTTGGCTACGGCAATCCCATGCAGAGCTACAAGCTGGGGTCGGAGTGGCTGGAGAGCTCCCAAACGGAGAGGGACCTGGGGGTGCTGATCGACAGCCACCTGAATATGAGCCAGCAGTGTGCCCAGGTGGCCAAGAGGGCCAATGGCATCCTGGCCTGCATTAGGAATAGTGTGGCCAGCAGGAGCAGGGAGGTCATAGTGCCCCTGTACTCTGCTTTGGTTAGGCCACACCTTGAGTCCTGTGTCCAGTTCTGGGCCCCTCAGTTTAAGAAGGACATCGAGACACTTGAATGTGTCCAGAGAAGGGCAACAAGGCTGGTGACAGGCCTTGAGCACAAGCCCTATGAGGAGAGGCTGAGGGAGCTGGGATTGTTTAGCCTGGGGAAGAGGAGGCTCAGGGGTGACCTCATTGCCCTCTACAACTACCTGAAGGGTGGTTGTAGCCAGGAAGGAGTTGGCCTCTTCTCCCAGGCAACCAGCACTAGAACAAGGGGACACAGTCTCAGGCTGTGCCAGGGGAGGTTTAGACTCGAGGTGAAGAGGAAGTTCTTCACCGAGCGAGTCATTCATCATTGGAATGGGCTGCCCAGGGAGGTGGTTGAGTCACCGTCCCTGGAGGTGTTCAAGAGGGGACTGGACGTGGCACTTGGTGCCATGGTCTAGTCATGGGGTCTGTGTTGATAGGTTGGACTTGATGATCCTTGAGGTCATTTCCAACCTTAGTTATACTGTGATACTGTGATGCTGTGATATGTGTCATGTTGACAGATATTTAGTAGAAATGGTTAAATTTTTGCCAGTGACAAGTTTTGCTTCTGATAGTCTGGTCCTACTAAAGCCATTCTGGCTACTTAACATGCTTCTACTATCGCAAATCTGAGGATGTATCCTAGAACACTGGTGTAAGTTTCATTTTATTTCCATTTATTTTAATTTGCTACATCAATACAAGAGATCATCATCTACTTCGTCTTGTATATACTACTCTTCTAGATTCAAAATTCTCTTCTCTTCTTTAGTAGACAGTATGGTTTAATCAGAGACTGAAATATAAAAATGGCTACTCTCTTCTGCCAGCTTGATAGCTTATCCATGAAAATAACTTATTTAATCTTTCACTTTTTCAGCCTTTTACCTTCTCATCTCTTTGGTTTGTAAACTTTTATGAGCTGAACTGATTTCTAGTATGTCAATGCCCAGAGTTTTGTATAGCAGGATTTTAACCTCAGTTATCATGGTATATATATATCATCTATGAATTAGAAAAAAAAAAAAAAAAAAAAAAAAGAAAGAAAAAGAAAAGGCAAAATAACTCCAGCACTCAAAAGATCTGTAGAGCAGCTCTTTAATTAAGGTAGCTTTACCTGTAAAGACAGGATTGTTGCACATTTCAGGAGTCACTCATAAAGTCTTAAGCATAATCACAAAATAATTTATAAAAGGTTTTCTAGGTGCTTCTTAAGACATCTTTTCCTTTCTTTCAGAGTTGTACTAGTTCTTCTCTATAATGCTAAATGTTTAGGTTATTCCAAGTAATCTAAATCTCCTTCACAATGAAAGCACACTTCCAAAAGCCCTATATAGTCCAGTAAAAATTACACTGATTTAAAGAGAATGAGTCAATTCCTCAGGAGAAATATCCTTTGGTAACTTTGTAAAAAGTGTGCATATGAAATGACATTGAATTATGAGTTTGACAGAAACTGTACAAGCTATATATGTCTTTTTCCCAAAAGTCATCCATAAGGCGAGGAACCTACATGTGTGAGAACACATAAAGGACAAACTGTTGCTGTAATTACATCTGTTTGAATGGGAATGAGCTGAGTAGGATGGACAGAGTTCATACAGAGAGGGATGAGAAGATCTAGACTTCATTCTCAGCACTGTTTCTGTCTGACTGCAGCACCTCATATCACCTTTCTGATGCCTTCCTTTCTCTGGTAACTACTGTGTACTTTGCCTTTGGTGATGACAAATTCTGTAATGGTGGCATCCTCCTATTGATTTAAGATCATTGTGGGACTCTAGAAATTTAGTGGAAAATAGAAAGAAATTAAAAGCGCAAATAGCCCTGGAAACACCTTAGGCAACAGAAATGCCTTTTCTGCATCTGATTTTATTCTTATAGCCACTGGAGTGAGAAGCCAAGTCTCCAGGGCAGAAGTGTATAAATATTGTGCAGGAAACTGTGTCATCATTTGCTCCTCCACAATAACAATGTGTAAGTCCAGGGCCAGTTCTTTGCCAGGCATTTGTCTAGGGTTTTCCAGTAGCAGCAGCTAGACCTAAGGCTTTTTCCTTGGCTGACTGTTCTGATGATCTTTGGCACTACCCTGTTGCTGGTTTGGTTGGCTTCTGTGCAACAGAAATAAGCTTAGAGTTGGGCAGCTGCTGAGTATCTGGTTTGTCTTTCTTTCTGACAATTTTTCTGGTTTGAACATTAAAATGCAAAAGTAAATTGAGAAAGTTGCCCAGTAAAAAAACAACCAAAAGAAAATAGTCACTGTCCTCCATAAAGCTATGTTTTTTTATCATTGATTTAAGAAGATTGGAGTCTTTATTGTAAATAAACACTTAAAGCACTTGATTTCCAGCAATTCAGTTTGAATTTGTAGGATTATAGGATCACACAGTAATTCACAATAGAAGGGACTTTGAGAAGCTCAGGGCAAGGTCTACTATGAGGTCAGGTTGCTTAGGCCTTTTTCTATCTGGGTCTTAGAAACTTCTCCTGTAAGTCCTTCCAAGCCTAACCACTTTTATTTCAACTTGTGCCTCTTGCCTCATCCTCTCACCAGGAACTGCAGCAAGCAATTCACCTTCTCCCTGCCCTGTGAGGCACAGGCTGGCTGCTGCTATGTCCTCCAAAGCTGCCCCTTACATAAAATGAACCTGTTAATCTGTTTTAACATCTACCTCTTTCCCTGTGGTCTAAGGCAATGCCCTGTAATCTGGCTTAGCCTTGTTTCCAAAAGCAAATGACCTTTTGAATTTTCTATCTGATTTAGTCTAAGTTTCTTTTTCCTACTCTTTATTTTAACAACTGTCAGGTACTGTTGCATGTTGCACTCAAACAGTTACTCAGTGATAAATATTCTTGTGATGCTACACAGGAGAAAACTGAGGCAAAAAGCAAAATCAGCATCACTGAATGTAAGCAGTGTGATATGAAGGGACAACTAGAGGAATAAGCCATGTGAATGCAGTAGTTAAATTGTGTGAGGCAACACAGTCTTTTGTTCTCTGTAGTCCTTGGCTTAGGGCTGCCTGGAGTTCTGGCCACTCTCTCAAACTGTCCTGGGCACAGACTGGGAGCTGCTGTGGGGCAGGGTCCATTGACCATGGATGGCTTAAATGCACTGCATTGCTTTGGGCACTAGGAAGTTTGAGCAGGAGGGATGAGGTCAGCGTGTCTTAGGACTAGAAAAGGGGCTGGGAGTTACTCAGACCGAGACTTTCATTTAAGTTTTATTAAAGATACAGAGTTATAAGCAGTGCTGGCATTATTTACCTGTCAGGGGCACTCAGGGGATGCATCCATCTGATTCTGGTTGGGGAGTCAGGGAAACTGTTATCTTTCCTTTTCATAATCTTCCTCTATGCAATAAGGCTCTGTAAGACAAATCCAAGTCACACTGTGGTCAAGTATGAGACTTGAAATAACTCCTGGTACTTTATGGAGTTCATGCTCCCATTTAGCCTACACCTTTAGGTCTTTCAACACGGAGAGGAAAGAGCTTTAGTTGATCAGTGCCCTAGCTCAGTCCTTACCATTCACAGTTTACTCATGGATATGAAATTCCATCAATATTTCTGTCCATTTTAATCACCCGCCTTCCAGAGGAAGAAATTAAGCCACACAAGAATGACTTTGCCTATGGTAAAGTGGGAAGTCTATAAAACGACATGGAATTCCCAGATGAATGCAGCTATGCTGAAGAGAGAGAGATTTGTTTTGGTTTGGGGTTTTTTCCCCTTCTTTTTAATGTTTATCCATAACAGCAAGAAAATCTGAAACATGGTTTAAAGCTGACAGATGAAAACAATACAGCAGCAAAATTGCTTTTGTAAAATACATTGAAGTAAATGGAGATTACTACTGTTTAAAAATGAGCAAGTCAAAGAATTTGACCTAACCCTGACAAATTCTGCTTAAAACATCTGTAATTCAAAAGATTCCAAGCCAGAATGTTTTACTATTGGGTTTATGCATGTGTGGACATCTCTATTTTCTGTGCATACACAGAAAATACATGTGTGTCTGGGCCCATAGAAATAGATACACCTATCCACACTCATGTATGCACAGGGACATTAGAATTAGAAACAAAGAATGGAACAGGCATTTCTGTTCTGGAAAAATCTCAAGGCTTTTATAAGAAACATTCTCTTTCACATGAAATAATTTTATTTGAGAGACAAATGCAAGACAGTAATTCAGGAATTCTTTTGAAAGTCTTTGTTCATTTAGCATCAAAAATTTACCAAAGAGACTTAATTTAAAATCACACAATTTGTCTGCACACAATTGCAGGAGACTGGTGTCAGGACAATTTTCTTCAGTTGATAACCTTTTCACCTTTAACTTCTTTTTTTTTTTTTACTTCAGGCTGTCATGTATTCTGGAAGTGAATGCATTTAACCTACGAATTTGAGATCAGTTTTAAACCTTCGGAGAAAAAAAAAGAAACTTTACTGTAAGCTGTGTGTAATTTTTCAGTTAGAAAGGTGCTTATAGGCCACATAACAAAAACTGAAGACTTTAAGAAATGGCAATAATTTATACTCATCTTAAAAAGAAGTATGCATTTTTCTTGCCATTCAAAATGGAATACCCTCTCAAGTCTCTTAGACAACAAATCTTATCAATTATTATAACAGCCAAAGAAGTGTCAGCTCTCCTGATCAAAATTCCTATACTCTTTGATATGAGTTTAACACTGCATACCAGGGCCAGGCAAATTAGTTATCAAACCATTTATCTTTGTGAGTTCCAAAGATTTTGCACTAAAAGCTAGTTGGTTGGTTTGTTTATTTGTTTTTTACCACTTTACACCTAAAATATGTTGACAGATCTACTTTGTGGAATATGACCACTCATACAGACCTTGTGCATAAATTGGTGATTTGGGACCATATGGCTCAATATTTACATGCTTTGTGATGCTTTCAGCTGTTAAGAAGTCTCTCTTCCACTGCTTATAGCATACTTATATCATGGTGGAATACACAAACATATATTCTACATAATAGTTGTGTTTTCTTCCCCTCACTTTTGCCAAAGAAACTAGTGCACACTACAGTCAGTGTGCATTCTCGGAGCACAGCTTTTATATTTAAGTACTTGTAAAATGAGCTCATTTGGAATTTAATCTGGTTTCACGTTAAAAATCAGAAAATTATGGAAAAAAACCAAAACATAAAGTCTGGTTGTGCATTTGCTGACTGCTTAGCAGGCATTAAGCATCTACCTGGATGTGTGCATAACTGCAAAATATCTGACCTTAGGAATACACTTAAATGAGTTCAATGGCTATTGGGCTTGCAAAAATAACCTTATATATGTGTGTCCAGTAATACAAGATGCATCTCCTGGTGCTTTACAACAAAGGCTCTGAACTTTGATTTTTTTCCATCAAGCAACCACTTCTCATTTACCAATATGGACTTGATGATCTTTGAGGTCCTTTCCAACATCGTTGATTCTACGATTCTATGAAAAGGGTGAAATAACCCCTACTTTGGAGACAGGGGCTTTCAAAGACAAATGCAGAAATACAGTGAACATTATTTTCTTTCTTCCACTACAGAAAAGAGAAAACCAAGCCCAACCAACCAAAAAACTCCAAAACCCAAAATGAAAACAAAACCAACCCCCCTACCCAATAAACAAAAAAAAACAACCAAAAAAAATCCCCAAACAAACAAAAAATCACTAGAAACATTTGGTGGGAGTTAAGCCCCTGTAATCAACAGACAAATCCTATCTCACTTTCTCTGAAGGGTCAACATCAGATGTACACCTTTCTTTTGAAGAAACTAAATTCTTTAGACTTCATAAAACAATTTAAAAGAAAAAATTACTTTTGGAAATTAATGCATTCTTTTGAGAAGAGGATAAATTAGAAAAGAAAAAAAAAAATTGCCAGTTAAGGCAAGTCACATTCAGCAACAACAACAACAAAAATCAGACTGTTAAAATTACTTTTACACTGTCTTAACAGTTAATAAGAAATTTGGTATTAGATGCCTACTTTTGTAGATGTCTGAACCCATCCTCTATGACCTTCACTGAACGCTTTTTTTTCCCCCCAGAAATCTTTGTAATGCTATAGGCTAAATCTAAAGAAGCATCTTCAAATAGCAGAGACCTGTACATCAGCAGCTTTGATGCGCTTCCCTGTTTCTATAACACTGAACAAGTCACCAGTAGGAATATACACAGTTAGGTTCAGAAAACAAAACAAAACAAAACCACATGATATTTTTCCTTAAAGATATTAAATAATTTTATCTGTCCAAACTGAAATTCTCTCTTAGGTCAGGAAAATTTGGATAAATAATTTTGGCTAGTGACACCCACACTGTAGTTTGTGGCTCCTAGTTGTGTTCATATCGCTCTTCCCTGTATCCAGGGTTCCAATAGCACATTTTTTTTCCTACACTGTTTTCATTTGTTTGTTTGGTTTTCATGTAGCAGTTAGAAACAAGGCTAATGCAGAATGTAGATTTGTATGTGAATTTTCTTCTAAGAGGTCATCAGAAAAAAATAGGCTTTTGGAAAGAAATAGTGTCAGATGAGGAGCAGTGTGGACGACACACTTGGAAATGCAAGTGGAAGCAGTGCAGATTGGTACTTTATGGTGAAAACATAAGGAAATCCAGTGATGTGTGATTTTTTGGTGGAGGTAAAGCTGCAAAGGGCTGTGAAGCTGAGTTGCTAGAGGCAACTTTTTCATCAACGGCTTTTAATTTCAGGTAGCTGAGCTGGAAAAAAAACCCTCCCCCAAACAAACAGAAACCCTAACTTGGAAGAAGTCCCAGGAATTGTAGAGTGATTTTAGAGAATCAGTCCCTCTTTAAGTTTGGAGATGGTTGTACAATAGCTGAGAAACCTTGAGTTGTCTTGTCCTCTTAATTATAACTGGACAAATACTGACCCTTGAAGCAATCTCACTGTTTCTGAACTGGCACTGAAAGATTTGAAAATTTCAGATCACTGAAAAATATTATTAATTAGGCTCTGGAATTTAATGCTTTCAAAACATACTCTTTCATTACAGAAATAAGAAGATTTTATAAGCCTAGGAGAGTGTAATATTTACTTTCTGGTACACATGTTTGATAATGAGAGTCTTTTCCTTAGATAAGAGTTAGATTAGCTACCATCCCACATTCTCCACACATAGCCAGATGGTTTGAGGACTAAGTAGTGAAAAAGCTCAGTCTTCAATCAAATGAAGCACTTTGCATCTTTATTGTACCATTTGTTTAGTAGGCTGACATGGGATGCTTAACATCCTTAAATTTCAGTACTTAGGCAGCTGCTTAATTAAATTCTCAAGTCTGCATTTTCATGGGGGTAATTCATTTTAAATAAACAACAAAACATAAGCCCTTTCTTGCCTTCCTCTTAGCAGATAATACTTCGTTATCAGTTGCTTCTGGCCGACCACAAATAACAGTGACAGCTTGAAATGAGTCACTGATCTCTACAACCCCACCCCATCCCCTGCAAATCTCTCTCAAAATCTCATGGAAATGAATGTGTTTCATAATAGCTTCAAAAGAAAAAAAAAACAACAACACATTTTTGGGCCCTTTTTATGACCCTTAAGTGTCAGAATCTATTCAGGAAAATACTCTTGTTTAGCAGTAGGAAGAGTTTTGCTGAACAGATTGCAGCTGTTTATTTTTTTTTTTTTACATAATAAACCAGTCACAATTACTTCACAAAAGGCTGTTTATTCATTAAAAAAAAATAAATCTACAGTTAGGGTTTCTTTTACCTTATTGAAATTCATCTTACTTCCATTGTGTGACCACTCTGATTTTTCACATCCTAATTAAAATTATGAGTCAGAGAAAAAGTCGTGTGCTGTGTATATTGTTTGCTGGTCACATGCAATAATACAGTAACAAGGGAATGCTCTGGGCAGAACTTGAAATGTGGTTTAGTTCATAAAAGACTTTTTCTCAGGAAGAAAAGTCTTTGTGCTTCCCATTCAGGTATCCCCTGTTTCTGCAAGTGCTCATTTCTGTAAATGGTTTAACATAAGAACCAATATGTCTATGTTTGCATCTCAGCCTGATATTCTGGAGCTGCCGTTCTATCCCATTTCCAGCAGGGCAAAGAAATGATAAGGGAGAGGAAACTGATAAAAGTTATCAGCTTACTTGTTATTCATTGCATACATACGTACATCAGTTCAATATCCATGTTTACCAAATGTAGGAGTACTTTCAAGTCAAATATGGCTGCAGCATAAATAAAACAGCTTAACAGTATCACAGTATCACCACGGTTGGAAGAGACCTCAAAGATCATCGAGTACAACCTGTCATCACAGACCTCATGACTAGACCATGGCACCAAGTGTCATGTCCAATCCCCTCTTGAACACCTCCAAACAAACTTCAGGGGAATTGTCATAAGAAATAAATATGTCCTCTTTATTTTTATATTGTGAGCTGCTTAGAGATGGGGCTGCCTTTCATATAAATTTCATACAGTTTAAAGCATGTTGTCAAATAGCGGTGATAATGGTAACAATGTTGACAAGATAGAGTTGTTCATCATTAAAGTGACTACAATCCTCTTAAGTTAATTTGGATTTTCTAATAGAAGGTACTATACCCTGTAAAATATTTGTCAAGATTACTCTTAATTTGCCATTATGATACTTCCTGTGGTCATATCCCAGACAAAATTAGCTACTACTAACTGCAGTGGCTTATCCAAGGAGTGATTAATCTTATCTGAGTTTCACAAATACCACAAATGGTAGCTTGTGAGTTTGATTACTAGGAGAATGGACCTAATCTGATTCCTTTCCTTAAAACAGTGGTTCATTCAGATCTTTCACTCTGGGAGATCAAAGCTGTTTCTTCTCTCTATCTGCAGGGAAGCTCATTAGGAGGAGGTTGTCAGGGTTATAATCACGCAACAGTTTTACTTCTGGGTTATAACGCTTTTCCTTTCTTATCAGTCTGTGAGGTCCAAAGTGAGAAGAACAAAGTAGGTATCACTGACATACGATACTTTTAATACCTTCAGAAATCACTATGGTTTACTATCTATTTTATTTATCTCTTCATTCTGAAGCCATTTTGCAATGTATCTCAACTATGCAACAGTTTAGAGGAGGTTTTATCTGGCTTCTAACATTTTAAAATCAGCAGCTATGTCAACAATTTACTTTAAAACTTCGTCAGTATGGCTGCATCGTATTTAATATACTGGTTGCTTTCACAAATGGATCTCAGGTTTGATGGCTCATTTACTAATGTTCTCATTGTCATTTCCAGATATATCTTAAAATAGAAAAGTGTATTACGATATGTTCCTATTGTAGACTACAACAGCAGTCTGTACAGTGGTTAGACTGTCTTGTAGCTCCAAACTGTATAACTCCAATTCTGATATTGTCACTGAAATGTTTAGTAATGTCAAAAATGCTGCATTTGCAAGAAAATAATAGATCCTGATTCCGCTGTAATTTTCTGTCTGCCATGAATTAGACTCTGTGTGCTTGGCATTAGAGGACTATGTCTAATGATAATACATTGGTGATATAACTGTATACTACTACATAATTAATGATTATGGGATAATTGACAGGTAAAACGCTATATATGCCTGCAAACATGCAAACTGTTGTATTCAAAGCTCCAATAAATGCAGATACAGTACTCAGACAGGTGGTCAAAATATAAGATCAAAAAATCAGTTACAAATAATTTGAGCCATGGTGGAATGAAATACAAACATATTTTTAGCCTCTTTTAGTGAGCAATTATTGAAAAGAAACTACTCTCCTATAATTAGGATTGAGCTTTTGCCAAATTTCCCCTCTGAATACGAACCCATCAAAATTTAATTGTATGTCATACCTGTAAAAAGTGCATAAAAATTGTTAAGATCTGCCTACATTGCATAACTGATTGTATAATAATGGGAATGGAACTGAGTGAGCTACTCTTGGAACAAAAAACCAAATCACACCTGTATGGGCAAGCCAAATATAAGGAGAGCAGTGTCTTCCAAACACAGTTGCACAGCTTTACACGATTTCCAAGAACCGAGCCAGTGAGCTAGTGCCTATACCACACTGTGCTACGGCTTCAGGCCTTCCTGTGTATGGGTTTGTGTCTTCCAGTTTGCTTAAAGCTATGTGAGTAGTGATGCAGTTTAATGCAGTCTTGTACAGCAGTGTCATTACAGGTTAGTGTTCAGGCATTGCATATTGCACTGGGTTTTACATTTAGCTCTGGGTAAGGTCCACTTTTTCCTCCTTCATCCTTTTCATGATATAATCCATGCAAAATACTGTTATTCACGCCTGCCTCTGCAGTCTCCTTGCCATTTCATCTGCTGCTGCCTCTTCAATTTCCCCTTCCAGAGCTCTGCCATTGCCTACCAGCAGCAGATCTTTCTCACCACCACTTCAGCTCCCTGACACAGAGGAAGTTAGTTGGCTGCAGAGCTCCATTCTGCATTTCAATTAGCTTTTAAGGGTCACATATCTTACAGGCAACATGTGTTTTCATGTCATGATCTGTTTTCTCCATAGTCAACTCTCTGGAATCTATTCCTAAAGATATTCTCTGGACTAATGCAATTGGAATAACATTTCAGATTTTTTGGGGTGTTTTTTTTTTTTAAATAAGAAAGAAAATAAAAGGACAAACAAAATCCTCCCCTTAGAACAAACTGGGGGAAAAAAACCCAAAAAGTAAAGGGTAATTTAGACAAAGCTTTGCCTCATTCTATATCTTGAGATCTTTGCTCTCCTGTATGATTTCCAAGGTTGAAGTTAGTAGGTAGTTAACAATGATCTGAATATCAGAGAAGCTGAACACTGCATAAAGCCAGATGGAATCAGTTAAAGCTGTGGGTGTTCAGTCACTCAGGCATATATGTTATCCATCCTAATACTTTATTTTACAGTTAAATATGAAGTTATTAAACTATGTTTGCTGAGTCCTTCAGTTCCCTACACCATGTTAGGAAACTCAATGTAATCTTGCATCTACTTTGAATATAATAAATAAGAACTAATTTTAAAATATTGTGGGGATTGGGAGTTTCCTGAACTGAACAAAGAATAGTGAAGAAGTATGTTCTTCACCTGGCTGTAATGAAGAGAAACTGAGCATATTTTTCAGGTCACATCTTTTACTTCTAATTTGCTGGGTCTGCTCACAGAATCAGAATTATGGAAGAAAATGATCCTAATGCCCTTTCCTAAAACACACTTTCTCAGAAGAGAGGGTGATGGCTTTATGCATTCAAAATAAACTTTTACATACAAGTAAATTGAGAATGGAATATTTCCTGAGAAATTGCCCATTAAAAGGTGTGCATGCTAGGATCAAGAACCACCTTGATGTACAAACAACATAAAACAAGGATAGTGCTCTTTTAGCAAATTCCATAAGGTGACATGTTGAAATGCTCAGTGATACTCTCTAAGCTGAATTTCTCAAAAGTGCCCAGCACTGAACACGTGTCCACATCCCTGTATAAAGCAACAGAGAATATTTGGCCAACTGGACTGTGTGATTGGCAGAACATTCAGAAGTTTCATTTTGGAAAAGAAATGTCACTTCATGGAATGGAACTTCCAGCATACTATTCCACTGCCACTGCTAAAGGAGAAAGATTCTCTATTTTTTTCCTTTATTTAAAAGTAGAATACAATATTGTTAAAACATGGACATGTGAGTATAGGATTCTGATTTCTAAATTACTATCTTCTTGTCAGATTATAAGAAAAAAATCTAATTGAATACTTGTTGTGGGTCTGTAGACTTCTCCAGCTTACTCAGAGATCATCTGAGGAAACCTTATTGTGGCCTTCCAACATCTGAAGGGGGCCTACAAGAAAGCTGGTGAGGGACTTTTTAGGATGTCAGGTAATGATAGGACTAGAGGGAATGGATCCAGGATAAGGGAGGGTAGATTTAGATTAGACATTAGGAGGAAGTTCTTCCGCATAAGGCTGGTGAGACACTGGAACAGGATGCCCAGGTAGGTGGTGGAAACCTTATCCCTGGATGTTTTTAAGGCCAGGCTGGATGTGACTCTGGGCAACCTGATCTAGTGGAGGGTGTCCCTCCCCATAGCAGGGGGGTTGGAACTAGATGACAGCATCTACACTAATTAATTAAATATCAACAGTTGCTGGTTAATACCCTAACTATTCTTACCACCTGTGGATTAAAAAGTAGCTTTACAAGATCTGCTAAGGAAAACTGCCTTCATTTTATGCAAGGCAACTTTGAAGCACTATGTTTAGTTAATTTAGATGGCCACCAATATGAGTCTAATGAAGCCATGGGATAAGTGTAATAATGTTTCAAGTGTAATAATGATTCAAAGCAAATACTGTTATGTGGTTGAGATGTACTCAGAGAGCAGCAATAGGTATCTTTTCCCTCCGCATTTTTTTATTTGGATGTTGCAAAAACATGACAAGAACTGAGGAAGAATGAGCAGGCATGAACAAGCTTTATTTTTCATAAAAGAGGAACCAGGAATCAGTACGATGTTGAGAGCTAGCTCTCCTGTCACACGTGTGTGAAACTGCTGTTAGGTTGCTTAGAGAATTTGTCTTGCTCAGTGAATACCCTTTGTAAGCTACTCAGCTAAAGGAACTAGGTACTTGGACAGATAGCATAACAATGGGGGATTTCCCCAAGCAGACCAGCAGGCCTACACTCTTTTGTATAATCATAAGACCAGCTCTAGTTCTAACCAAAGTCATATTGTTTTCCAGGAAATTTTTAAGAGCTGATAGAATCCTTTTTACTAAGTCACAAACTGGGACATTTTAGCTAAAAATCTATAATATTTTACATTGTACAGATTAAAAGAAATCAGAACAATCACTAGAAAAAGTTTACATCCTGGGAAAAGTAAAGATTTAGTTGCTCGAGTTCTGACCTTCTCTTGGTGAGGCAGAAGATGGAAAGAAAGACTGGAAGTGTGTGCTTCTTTTCTGGAAATCTTGCAATCCAGCAAGCAAGACACCCACATTGGATCTTAGCTGGATAGTTTTCTTTCTAACAGTTCTGTTCTGACTGAGTATTTCTAGTGCTACAATCAGGGAGGAATGTATGAGCTGTTTTAGGGGCATCTCTTGGACAAGCACTAGCATATCTTCTACTAAAGTCATCCAGGACAGGAGTATTACTGAAAAAGTCTTGAAAAAAACCTCTTCTCAGCTTATGTCTATTGCAAGGGTGGTGTGCTTTTGGACTTAAGCTTCTGGATTAATAAATCAGTTAAAAATAAAGCAGTATGCCACATCAAAAGATTTTACTCATCAAAATCCTTACATTCCTAAATATAAGCTCAGGCTAATAATTTATATCTGAACTTTTAATTTCCCTGAAATCTTCCAAATTCTTAAATACACTTGGATAAATGAGTGGTGATTAACCTATGCAGCCATTCCCAAACCTACCCTTGGATTAAGTTCACTCTGTTCCTCACTGGATATCTTGGCATTTGCTGTGAGCTACATTTTCTTCTAACAGTAGACATTCAGTAAGATAAGATAAGATGTTCCTCCCATTTCCCCATTAAACTTTCTCAACATTAGCCTTCTCTAATGAGCAAGCACAGACTTTAAAGAGACCTACAGCTTCTTTGGTCTGTTGTAGGTTCTTTACCACTGACCCATCAAAAACCCCTGTGGCTCTGTTGTATGAGTACCATCTGTATACGTCCTTCAGGCAACAGTGTCTGGAATGGAAGAAAAACATTTTTATGATTCTCTGCAAGTTCCCATTCCAGACCTTTTTGCCCTCAAAATCATCATTAGAAATGGTTGTTTTGCCTACTGACACTGTTTAATTTTCTTCAGATTTCCTCTCTTGTGCATGTGTAGGATCTTGTGTTTATGAACTCAGTGAGGTGTTCCAAGGAAGCATGACTTGACACATTAACACATTTTGTTGTACATTCGAAGGCATAGCATGACACACTGTCAGTGGCAAAGGAGAATGGTTCATCACTCAGCATGACACAATGTTCTTATGTGAAGTGGGAAACACTTCATTCTTCACAGCCTATCTGTGTATCTAAATCTCCTTACCTCATGAACGATGAAGCTTTTAGAATGACGATGAAGACATGGAAAGAAGGGAAACTAGGTCTTTGTCTCCATGTTATATCAGCTATATCTCGGGTTTTAAGTTTCTTTTTATTGCCCTCAAATACTTGATTCATTTACCTCCTAATGATACAGCTGGTATGAATATTTTTTATAACTTGTTTTTCAACATTAAAAGTCTCAAAATATCCATTAACTATATCATATGACTAAAAGCTGAATTAAAGGATGACAGGAATCTGGCAGCAACAGAATATATGCTATTGTTTTAATTTTAAAGTGTATAGAATTACCTTATTGTTCCAAATATTTGCTTGCTTTAACGAGCATAACTAGTTTCAAGCAGCAGAACAAATGTGTAACATTCTACTTTCATTCATATTAGAGCCTCTTGAGAAATTGTGACCCCATGTAAATATGCACACATCCTTAATTTTCCTTTCCAAGTTAAGCCTGAACTCTGTTCCATTAAAGAAAGATAAAAGGGAAAGAAAATTGATATGAAATACAATACATTTGTACCTTTATCACAAATTATTTTTACCTGGAATTTTATAATGCAGATTATTTATTGAAGGATTGCAGTCTATGTTTGTGATCTAAGTTTTATGGAGATCAAAAATTGCTGGTCAAAGAAAACAAATATTATATTACAAAGGGGAAGCAGGTGCAAAGAAAAGTGATTTGACACCATCCCATTACAAATTAGGGGCAGAAATAAAAATAGAAATTGCTGGTTTTTAGTTTTAGTCCAATATTCTGTTTATGAAACCCTACAGCTGATAACAAAAAAGAAATCATTATATAATTGATGAACTTTCACTTATCAATTTGTTTTTCTCCTTCAGTTGATTTCAATAATCTCTAAGCAAAACATCTAGTTACTGACTTCTGCTAGTAGTAGATAGTGAAACATTGGACAGACTTTTAAGATGGAAACCAGAGGACAAATATATTGTAACAAGTTTCAGTATCAGTATCACTAAGGTTGGAAGAGACCTCAAAGATCATCGAGTCCAACCTGTCACTACAGACCTCATGACTAGAGTACGGAGGACACTACTGCCCACTGCAAGTGTCACTACAGACCTCATGACTAGAGTAGGGAAGACGCTACTGCCCACTGCAGGCTTGAACTGACGATCTTCCCATTAACAGTCTTATGCACTACCAACTGAGCCACATATTGCATTTCTATGATGATGAAAAACATTCTTTTTAATGACAAAGAGTATAAACATAGACATAACAATACCTGCTGCTTCCCTGAAAGAGTGTTAGATGAGTTCAGGACTCTGGCATTGGTGTATAGATGAGACGTACTGGATAAAGGAAAAGTGAAACTCAGGACAGGTAACTGTATACTATAATCATTTTAGGCTTGAAGAAATTCCCCTAGATGAGATAGAACCTCTAACATACTGCATCGAGAGCAGCAAAGATGGTGAAAAGGTTCAAATCAATGTCCCATGTGGAACAACTAAGGACTCTATTTTTGTCTAGTTTGGAGGATAGGTGGCTGAGTGACATAATTGATTTCTGCAGATTCTTGATGAGGGGAAGTGGAGAGGTAGGTTCTCATCTCTTCTTCCTGGTATCCAGTGACAGAACAAGTTAAGCAGCTTAACAAGGTTCAAAGCTGCATCAGGGGAAATTCATACTGGACATTACAGAGCATTTCTTTACTGAGAGGATGATCTAACATAACACTGGAACAGCCTTCCTAGAGAGGTAGATGATGCTGCAAACCTGTCAGTATTACAGAGGCATTTGGTTATTGCCATTAATGGCATGCTTTAATTTTTTGTCTGCCCTGAAATGTTCAGGCAGTTGGACTTTTTGATCATTGTAGGCCCCTTCCAATTGAATTTTCTATTCCAATTCCAATTCCAATTCCAATTCCAATTCCAATTCCAATTCCAATTCCAATTCCAATTCTATTCTATTCTATTCTATTCTATTCTATTCTATTCTATTCTATTCTATTCATTACCACTTCTTCTGTTAAGAACTTTTCAGTGGGAGAGCATGTGAGCAAAGGGTTTCCTTGGTAAGAAGTCATGCTGCTGTTAAAGGACATCTGATAGTTTATGGCCATAGAGTAGCCAGGCCACACTTTCACATCTGCAGTACTTGATACATCCTTCAGGTAGGGCTTTCTGGTCACAGCTTATGTTGCTGGCCTTTTCCTAAGAATTCCTCTGGCAAAAGGCGCAAAGCACACAGGAATGCCTGGAAGCAGAAGAAAGGCTTGTGATTAAGGTGGGAACAATATTGGTCTGACAGAAAGAAACTTTTCTGCCTAAAGACGGATTTGCACCCTGAGCTCACTGTGGAAAAAGCTTTATTTTGTTACACCAAAGGGAGGTGCTTTTTTGTTCGAACTGAGGTATCTCTGAGGGAATTGAACCCATAATGCCTAAGCATAACTCAACCCCTATCTTGCTGCTCTATTCATAGACAATCAGTTTATATTCATTAGTATTGGGCTGTTGTCTTGTACAGGATCATTTTTGTGTCATATGCGTGTGTACCAGCAAGCTTCAACTAAAGAACAAGCTCCAGTGGTACTATTTTTGGGTTTGATTGGTTTCTTTAGATTTATCGACATGACAGTACGATATCCATATAGGACACTCAAAGTTTTAGGGTAATTCAGAGTTACTGAACAACCTCCAGAGATCCATCTCAAAATGAAAAGACTATATGTGATCTATGCTGATTTTGCAGAAATTTAGCATCATGTCTTCATTGAACCAGCCCTCAAAAGACAACAGACAGATAAGGTACTTTATTGACATTTTTCATGGATCTTTCCTTAAAGACTCTCTATTAATCCATGCAATTACTTCAGAGACTAAGACAGAACTTGTATGCTGTCTGTATGTGTGAAAAGTGGGTGAATTATTCAAGCAAACAATGTTGGGGCCAAGTATCTGAACTCGCTACCTGCTTTTAACTACTACAGCTGGAAAGGACAAAATCATGTACTCCTTTCTTATTTCTTTCATGGATCCATCATCTATTGTTGTTGAGAACACATAAAGAATTTTGTATTATGATGTAATTGGTGTAACTTGTCCAAAATAATATTAGATTTATTCCATTTGCTATATGAAAGATATCGTTAGAATGCAGCCCATTTGGCAAAACTTGTCTCATAGTTCCAGGCAGAGATTCAATCACCTGTTGCTAAGATACTTAAAAAATATTGTCTGTTTTTAAATGTTCCTTTTAATTGAATAAACTGTTAGTTTGAAATATAGCTGCTGAGGGTAAAAAGGTTTAGAAAATCGTATAACATTTTTACTGGAAAGCAAGTGTTAGAATGGCTTGAATGCAACAGCTGCAGCTTTTATTTATTCTATTCTTTAGTTAGACCTTAAGTGTTGTATTGATATAATGACTGCTTGAATAGTTGGGAACTGAGTTATTCACAGCCCAACTTAAAATTTTGAATTCCCAATACATTTCATGTGCCCTATCCACGTCATCTCTATAACACAAATTTCCAGGAAATAAAACTGCTCGTAGGAGTTCAGAAAATGCAAAGGAATCTTAGACTGACACTAGTATGTTACCTTGGTGTAATGGGTCTGAACACATGGAGGTAGCACTTCCTGTCACTGTATATTTAGTAATCAAAGACACTATTTAAAAAATTTTGTTTCATTCTGCCTAATATCTCCCTCTTTTGTCAGAGAGAATTTCCCAGAAACTGGAATTACGCTCACTTAATATTTCATTGCTAAAATGTGAATCTGTTCTGTGTTACCTGCATTTCACATGCAATGGGAGAATTCACCTACTAATGGGATTAATTTTTATCTCATTGCAGTAGTAGTTACAGGCAAAAATAGTGTTCTCTTTTTCTAATAAAATTGCACTTACAGTGTATTTACACTTCTCATCCCTGACAATAACAGGTAAATACTGAACAGGAGTTTGGAGTCTGAAAAGAACGGATGATCCCTCCTTTAAATGTTATGTTTTGTAGTCTGTAAAAAGGAAGGAGCGTTTTACACCACCACTCTGACTGCTTTGTTGTAGAACTGAGTGACACCCAAAAATTTAGCCATCTAATTTTTATATTTCAATGAAGAATTTTTTCACAGAATGGTTTTGATGCAGCTAGGGCAGATAAAATCCATGCTTTTGGATGAGGGAAAAGAGAACAAATTATATTCCAAATACTTGATAGAACTGAGAAAAAAAATTAGTAACTACATAAATCCAGAGCAGTTATTTCTATCAAGATTTGATTTATTCCTCCATATAGAAAAGATCTGGTGTAAAACTTGGATCTGAATCTATGCTAATCTGTCTCTCAACACTAATGTAGATTCAATAGTGTGTTGGGTTTTTTCTTTTTTTTATCTGTTATTTAAAGTAAATAAAAGGAACAAACCAAACATTCTAAGTGCTGATATTTTGTGTTTTGGTTTTTTTCCTTTTTTTTATCCCCTCAGAAGCCTTCCCTTCTGACTTTTTATTAGCCTCATCAATAATGGGCTCATTTAGTCTGGAAGATACTGCTGGAAGGTCATGAAGTCCATCTCCCTGCATCAGAGTAGGATTGATTGCTTTACTTCTGAGCCATTCCCAAATATATGGGTGGCCCAGTCTTCAATACTCAAATGACAGTGATTCCATGACCCCTGTTGGCAGTGTGCATGACTTCCCTTAGAGTTTATCTGTTTTTTTGTAACATTTAGCCTAGGTTTTCCCAACTGAATTTAAGTTCCATCTCCTTGTGTTTTCTCTTTGAGGATGGGCGTTAGCAATTGATCATCTACTTTTATCAAACATTTCTCAGAAAACACTTAATTATGAGCTTAGCAATTCAGGGCAGAGTGGATGAAAAATTTACTAAGGTTTACAAGACTTGACATGGGTCTACAAGGTCTACTGACATTAACAATGCATGTAACTGTAGATGTGCTTGGTTGTACTATGAAAAGTTTAAAACCAGTAATTTATTCACTGAAAACCTGCAGTTTTCAAAGCACTGAATTACTGAAAAGATGATTTAAGAATTGAAACTTGTTGCAGTTTCTAAATTCTGTGAACTCTGTGAACAATGTGAACAATGGGTAGTGCAGAAAATTGTAGCAAAACATTAGAGAGACAGTCCTAGAAAAATAAGGAAAAATATAGGTGCTTCTTCTGAAAACCTCATCTGGATGAAATGATCCACACAGTGAGTCTGCTCCCCAATAAACATTTTTCTCAGGTATCCAGAGAAAGACTTTATTGTGAATAAATTTTGATATTTATATCTGAGCTGGATGCCTACACTTCATTTATCTCTTTCTCCACTGTGATTAATGTTGTATTAATATGGCTTTCTAATAAGGATCACACAAATCATGCCTCAAAAGTGTTTATTTTCCTTCCTTTGTTGTTAAGCAGTCTGGAGAAATAATATTATCTGGGGACAGTGGCAGGTGTAGACAACTTGGGTTAGATGAAATGAATGTCACCTTGCTGTCACTTTAACTAGCAAGTACCTGCAAATGCTCTCCTTATTTATTTTTTTCCTTTTTGAACTCAAGGTATGTCTAATGAACAATCTGACGTGTCTCATCATTTGTTCTCTCATCATTTAGTAGAAATGTGTTTCAGACTTTATCTGGAAGCTATCATAAAACCTAATGCTTCCACTCACTGGGAAATTGACTGCATTTGTGGATTGGAGGCTGTACAGACTGTACATAGATGTAAATGTGTTCTCCACCTGTGCACATGCACAGCAGCATTGTCCAGCTCTGATGCATTTCAAAGTGATTGAAACTATAAATAGTGCTGCTGGCAAAGCTGCAAACAGTAACCCCTGGACTAAACTTCAGCCTTTACACAGTAAAGTCAGATCAGTGAATAGTACAGTTTGTTGGGTTTAAGGTATGTCTTTGCGTCCTCTACTTTTCATAACACTGTCAAGCTTAGTTCTGTTTAATCTCATGCAGTAATAAGCTAGCAGAGTTTAAATACAAAAAATCCCAGTATTAAAACCAAAAATTACTACCCTGCAATCCCCAAAGGCCCAGCTGTTGCCAAGAGTTTACCATTGATGTGTGAGAGTGACCTGGAGGTCAAAAGAGATGCCTTTTGTTTACATGCTTGGTTTTGTGCATGGATCAGAGGTGTGACTCAATACTTTCTGTCTCTGGCAGATGAGGGGATATGACACTGGCAGAGCTTTAAGATTAAAAGGGAAAAGACAGGAAGACAACACTTTTTTTTCCTTTCTTTTTTGGCCACACAGTTTTTGCCACGTGCCTAAAATCAGCTCTGTAGGACTTGTGTGCATTATGGTTATGAGAAAATCATAGAAACTAGTCCTCACAAGATAGGTCCCTGCGTTTTACAGCTTCAGCTAAAATTTTCATCCCAAATATGACTTCTCAATTAGAAAAACATGACTAAGGCTCATGTTTTCCAACCAGCTGTCCCAAAATTTCTAATCTTACATCAGCCACTGCCCTGCTGTGTGACTGCAGGCAATTTCTCAACTCATTTATTTTCATTTATGATTATTTGTATTGCTGTATATCTAGGAGCCAGAGCCTCTTGTGCCAGGTGCTATAAAATAGAATGGAGGATAAGTTCTGTTGGAGAAAGCTGAGAGTCTAAAGATAGAGAACTGGGATGGACACTGGCAGACAGCTGAGGACAATAAGAAATGAGACATCATATCTCTGAGCACAAAAAGCAGCACATCAGTATTTTCTGCATCCCTTACACTAGAAAAGAATCTTAGAGATGGGACAAAACACCCTAGTAGTTTGATGCCTACAGGGATCTTCTTCAAAAGCTGAGGTGCAGAACGTGGAAGAACAAAGGTGTTTAGGAAGGCCCATGGGAGAACAGTTTAGATAGAAAAGTCATTTAAGTTAATTAATTTCAACCATGAATCTAACACTACCAAGTCCTTTACTAAATCATGTTCCTCCACTACATCTACAGTCTTTTTAAATACATCCAGAGATGACGATTCAACCACTTACCTGGGCAGCCTGTCCTACTACTTGACAACCCTTTCACTGAGTAATTTTTTCCTTAAGTCCAATGTAAACCTTCCCTGAAACAAATTGAGACCATTTCCTCTCATCCTGTCACTTGCTACCAAGGAGAAGAGACCAAAACCTGCCTTGTTACTCCCTTGTTTCAGGTAGTTGTAGAGAGCAAGTGGGTCTCACCTCAGCCCCCTCTTCTCTAAACCAATCTATTCCAGTTCCCTCAGCTGCTCCTCACAGGACTCTGGACCCACTCCTGCACCTCAGTGTCTTTCTTGTGCTGAGGGGTCCACAGGACTCAAGGTGTGACCCACAGACCAGCCAGGAACTGCCTTGATAGTGAAGATTCATCTATGGCTATCCTGTGATATGAAGGGGAAGGAGGAGGGCTGCAGCAAGACAGCAATGGGGGTAGGGTGATAGACTGTAAGAATAAACTGTTTGGCAGAACTGCATTTGTCAAGGTCATGGAAGAAGTACACACCAATCAATGTACAATATTGTAATAACTTTTTGTAATAGCTTTCTTGAGTAGTAGCCATAGTGGGTGGAAACCCTGGCTAGGAATATACCACAGAGATACGTCTCAGCCATCACATTTAAATTGTAAAGCTAAATGACAGGATCAATGGCAGTGTAGCAACACCCCTATTTTTTTTGCTTGTCAGTCCTGTAATATCTTTAGGGAAGGCTCTGTATTTTCTATACCCCTTAGCAAGATGTGTTCCCTCCTGCACAGTGGCAGACAGAAAACACAGTATGTAAATAGGTCCCTTCCTTCTGCTTAAATTCGTATTATAGATCTAGGTGTTGAAAAGCTCAATTTGAAGACTAAATTAAGAAAATAACGAACACTTAAAAGGACCAAATATATGCATGATACCTGTATATACTAGGCATTAATTTTCCTGGGAAAATTGCAAAACCACTCATCTTCACATCAAAACTAACACAACTGTTAAGCTGACAAGTGATTAATATTTATCACTGCCACGTCCATAGTCCTGCAGGATGCAATCCAAAATGTGAATCTTTCCTAAATCATAGCACTTAAACTTCTAATCTTGTTTGTTTGTTTTGATTAAACAAAGATGTTCTGCTTTTTTTTTTTTTTTGTAGAAGTGATGTCATCTAATTGACTACATGTTGGTTTAGCCTTTAAAGCCATAAAATATGATTCTATTCTTTGTAGCTTTTAAGCTTGATTAAAGCAAGCTCCTCAAGTTGTTCCCTAATAGCAGGCTCCCCAGAAATGGAGAGAGATTCTCAAGTGGTTTAATATTTAGAAAATGAAGAAACATCTCCACCCCCTCATGTAACCACAGGAAACAGAGTATTAAAGTTGGGGAGTAGGAAGGAATGGGGAAAAAGAGAAGTTTGTTCTCTGTCTTTCCCCCAAAATGTGAACCACAAAGGATTGTTTTCCTTTCATGTGAAGAGATTTTCAGTGTTTCATTTCCTTAGTTTTCTATATGGTACAAGCAAAACTCTTAAATCACTAGTTAGCGGTTTCGATCTAAATCTCATCATCTAATTATTTTTACAACGCATTCTTGGAAGGGTAGGAATGGTTCTGCCAGGAGATGTTTCACAATAATTAGAAGCCCCAATGGGTCTCTTAAGAATGTTTAAAGGGTTCCATATGCAGCCTGCTACAGGGAACCATGCTGTACACAGCTCTTCGTTTGAAGCAATAAGTCTTGACAGCCCTTGTTGTATTTTATTATAGCAAACAAAATCCATGCCAACCAATCAGGTTCGTGGATGTCTTAGCATTCTTCACTGGGAAAAATAACAGCAGAGATCAGTTAGCTACAAAGATGCTGTCATGCTCATCCAAATATGGGGTGCTTAAAACTCATTTCTCTGAAAGACTGTTCTTTGTGGCACAGAGACAGAATGGTAAAGTGATTTTTGGCTAGTAAAAGTGCCTTAAAACCAGTGCATAAAGGCATTTTTGTTGCTGTTCCCCTGTTCATGCAATGAACACGCAGAATTAGCTTTTGAAGTTAAAAAGTATACACTGAAATATGACTTTGTAGCACATGTGAATGGTCAGTTGGATAATCTTAACCCTCCTCCTATTGTGTATGTTAGCCAATGAATAACTGCTGTATACTTCGGCTAAGAATATCTTGCTTGCAGTCAGGGGTTTTTGGTATTTTTTGTATAGTAAGAGATGCCTAAAGCAAATGGTCCAAACAGGGAGAGTTACATGGTATACTTTATGAATTTCTTATGTACCCGATAGATATACATTAAGAAATGGATATTTACTTGACTAGCAAGTGAGACAGAAAGAGCTCTGCCACAGTGGAGGACTGATAAGACAGTGTTCATAAGGATCACACAAGCAAAAATAGGTAATGGAAGCAGAGCAGGAAATGGGAAACTCTCTTTTTGAACAAACATTATTGTTGTGAGGGCCTGGCAAGAGAACACAAATTTCCAAAAGAATCCTTTTTCTTCTGAGCCTCACCAGTTGCTCCCAGTTTTCAACTAGCCTTTGGGGAAATTTCACCGAAGCTAAGCCGTAGTCCCTAAGAGTAACACAGCATTTTTCTAGATAACTAGAGATGTATGTTTTCACAAATGCAATTTGCCTGCATATGTGAAATATTTGTGGCCGTATTAGGCATGCTTAAATGCTTTCACACAATTGTACATGCCTGCACTTTCAAATCTAGTCCATGATGCCTTTGTGTTAGGATACAGACATGTCTCCCATGCCATCTGTAAAGCCATCGGCTTCATCTGTGATTTTATTTTAAGTGGATGCTTTGGCAAAGACTCAGTTTGAGACATTGTATTATACAGAATTTATTATCACAAGAAGTTGATTACTTCACTAACGCACTTCATGAAGAAGATTAATTTAAAATATTTTTTCAAGATATGTATGTTTTATTTGAGAATACATTTTGCAGGTTTAGAGCCATAGTATTAAATTGAGTTATACGATAATTGAGTTATATGATAATTTCATGCAAAATTTGCAATTTTTTATGAGTTGTTTGAATCATGGTTTCTCTTACAGTTTTTAAAAGAGATTCTTGAATATCTGGTCTCTTTGTAATGTGGGAAGAGTATTTTTACTGACCATTCAACAACAGTTGTCATTGCCGTTTCATCACCACAGATAGGTTATAAATGAGAATCTGAAAGAGGCCATATGGATCTTTGTGTCCTGCTCCCTGGAAGTATTGAAGGCATCATGCAGCAGGTATAATAGCTCTAGTTTCTCTATGTATAATTTTCATAAATGGAAGCTTAAATGTTACCTAAAGACTCTTCCCCTCCCCCCCGCCATTTTTTCTATCTCGTGTTTCTGTGTTTACATAGAATACATAGAATACGTAGAATAAACCATGTTGGAAGAGACCTTCAAGATCATCGTGTCCAACCCATCAACCAATCCAACCCACCTAAACAACTAAACCATGGCACCAAGCACACCATCAAGGAGAGAAGTAGACTTACTCAGATAGAAAAAAATTAGAAACTGTTACAGATTGAAACTCCCCTTGAAAATGTCTGTTTCACTTCAATGCTTGTTGGAGATATCTAGTGTAGCCCTTAGAGGTAGATAGCTCATGAAGGTGTCTGTAATTAGACTTGAAGAGTGTTATTCTAAGGTTGTGAATCTAAAAAGCATCAATGCTATCCACCTGCCCTTCCTATTGCCCATTGCAAACTGCAAAGTGTTCCCTAGCTTGCCACAAAACACCAAGGTACCTGGTGCAAAATACAGTAGTAAGTATCTCTAAAAGATCAATGAAACCAAAGGCTGCTGTCAAGAGTAATAGAGGGAAATTTTGGAGATGAATATGCCCAAGTGATCCTGAAGAATTACCGTGTTCTATACCACCAAAGACCGCAAGCAGTCCTCAGTGACCTTGGCCAGTATGACTTGGGTGAAAGTTCCTTGCTGACTCTAATCCTGTCAGTTGCCAGATCAAGCTGCGCTTGTCCAACATGTGAGATTTTGCTCTGGATACAACAGCACATTCTTTACAGTGTCGCAGATCCATTTTAGGTCCATCTCCAAAGAACTGGTGGAAAGAAAACATTCTTCCCCTTCCTAATGAAGGCAAGCTATACCTCAAGTTGTGAAAAAATGAAGTATTTCTTTCTATCCCTAGGAAGTGTCAGAAGAAAATTCAAAGCATAGGTTTACCACAAAACAAATGCAGTGGAAAACTAAGCCTCTACAAAGAGTGACCAGGGTACCTTTACAGTGTTCCTCAGAGATACACAAAAGGAATAGCTTTTGTGTTTGTTGTTATTGTTTTTTTTGATGTAAACAAAGGATTCTTATTGCATTATTTTGGATTTCTGGTTATAACATCACACTAGTCAGTTATGCAATCCTTCCTTTATATGAGTTTTCATCTTGAAACAATTTGACATTTGGGTTACTTGTCCCTGTCTATGTTCTTTAGAAAGCTGTCCTTGAAAATCATAATGTGGATGATTATAAGTCTCCAAATTTCTACTCAAAATTATTTCATAAGCGTTTTATGCTTATCTGATCCTACACAAATATCAACTTTTAAATGATATAACAATTCTTTGTCTTTCACATTTATGATCCAGGTGTCTTTATTACAAACAGTTGTATACCCTAGGTTTTTTATGAGTCAGTACAAACCAAGATTTAAAAAAAATCTCTTTTCATAAAGTAAATACTTCATTCTATTAATAATCTGGTAACTCTTACCTGTCTCTGTTACAATATAAATTGTTTTTACATGACTAATCAGAATTGTATTATTTAAATGTGACCTTACCATAGTAATTATTTCCATCCTTGTAGCTCTTTGTATTAGTCTCCCCTCTTACCTGGAAAGCAATTCCAGATAAAGATTTATATTATGTTCAAATCATTACTTTTTTTTTGGTGTAGTAATCTTCATTGACTCATGCCTTAGTTCTATAGTTTGTGTCTTAAAAGTCAAATTTTACTTTGAGCATTTTGTAATTCTAAAATCTGTTTAATCAGCTCATGATCACTTAATCCAAGAATAGTTTATATGCCCACCCTTTCTATGAAAACCTGCATCTTTCCATCTTAATCCCATCTTTTCTTTTTTTTTTTTTTTTTAGGATCTTTGACTCAAGGATCACATAAAAGAGGAGAAATCCCGTCATCTCTGCCCAAAATATTCCAGCTGGGTCTCACCCAAGAAGCTGCATCACCTGGCATTTAATATTAGTATATGTAATTTTTTTTTTTTCCTTGCCAAACAGAGATGTTTTATATCCTCATCCTCCTACACACTTTCTATTCCGTATTATCACTTAATTATTGTCTATTTCATCATATATACCCAACCCATTTCAGGTGCTCCTTAGACAGTGTCTCAACATTGAGAAAGTCTAATCCATAAAAGTCTCCTTGAACGCCAAATTTTAAAATTCCCTAAGAACTACCATTCTCAAGCTATTTGTTGACCTTCATTATTTTGCCATATATTCATCCTTCTTATCTAAGGACTTGGAGGGTCTTGACCTTTTCACTGTCTTACATAAGTTATCATCATAATTTTTGGCCTGTGTCATCTGAAGACTAGTCATGGCACTTATTCCAAAATGAGCAATTCATATCGTGAAAGAATGTTTTATTCCTTCTCATCCTCACCCTTGCAGACCTGCCAGGTAAAGAATCCCAACTATTATCTTCTATAAACAGTGATCCAACCTCTTGTTATGACTTTTGCGCTCTTCCACGTATCGGACAAGACTTTACAAGAAAGGAAGGCTTATTTAGAACCTTCCCCATAATTTTCCACAATTCCCTACATTCAGTCATCTTCAGAAAGGAATGATCAATGGGTTGTGTGCAAACTGTAACTTTGAAGCTGAAACATAAAGCAAAGAACTACAATTCCTTAAATTGTACCTCTCTGGAAATAAAATACATCTCTTGAACTCTAATAATGTAAAAATAGTGGAGGTTGGAAAGAACTTTGGAAATCTGAACCTCTGCTCCAGCAGGGCTAGAGTCCAAATCAGGTCAGGTTACTCAAAGTACAGGACTTTGTCTTCTCAAATTTTGAGTATCTTCAAGGATGGAGATTCCACAGCAGCTTTATGAAATTTATTTCTATATTTCATTGTCATAGTTATGATTTTTTTTTTCTTTTATATCAAAGCAGAATCTCCGTTTTTTCAACTTAGTGTCCACTGCCTGCTTTATTTTCCACATGCACCTGCCAAAACCATCTAGATCTATCTCTTCTATATCTGCTTCATATTTGGAGAACAATTAGATTCCTTTTTAACCTTCTCTTCTCCAGGTTAAGCAAACCCAGCTCTGTCAACCTTTCTTCATATGTCATGTTCTGTGGACCCCTACCCATCCTGGAGGTTCTCCATAGAGGTTTCTCCTGCATACCAATCCCCTTTTTGTTGTTGTTTTGGGGACCAAGACTGGACACAGTGTTCCAGCTGTAGCCTCATGAATGCTGAATCAAAGAAAATAATAATTTCCTTTGATCTACCAGCCATGCTCTTGTTGGTGTAGACCGGTATGTGGTTAGCCTTTATTGCTGGAGGGTGCAAAGTTCAGTCCTCTGCAGCTGAGAAGGTGAAGAGATTTTCCGGTAACAGAGCAGGAGTTTTACAGCACACTGATGACTTCCATGATGTTTTGCACCTGGGAGGTCTCTCAAGCAGCTGACTTGCACAGCTAATCCAGGTTTCACACAGAGATCCTGTGAAGCTGTCATTTGTGGAGTGGATTCTTTTCCCTGGAGCTAAGGATAATACATTGATTTGCTTGGTGGTTAAACAATGGTATTAAAAAAACACAGGGATGAGCAGAAGTAAAATTCAGAGCAAACAAAATATTTCAAAGTGTTGCTCCTGGGAGTTATTATATTTTTTTTATATTTGATGATCCCAAATTATTTTAACTATAATTTTTAATTGAAATATTGAATAATTTATTTTATAAAGTATCAAACTAAAGGTCAATTTTTGTTTCTAGGTTGTTTTTTTTTTCTCTACTAAACCAGTTGACAAAAATGATGCGTAATCATAGAATCTTCCTGTTCTGGGTGGAAAAAAAAAAAACTTACAGCTGAGATTCTTAAGCTATTCCATCCCATGTTTTCTTCACAGAATTATAGAATGGTTTCAACTGGATTAAAGGTCATTTAGTTCCAATGCCCCTGCCATGGGCAGGGACACCTTCACTAGATCATATTGCTCAGAGCTCCATCCAGCCTAGTCTTCAACAATTCCAGGAAGGAGACACCCACAGCTTCTCTGGGCAATGTGTTCCAGTATCTTATCACTCTCATAGTAAACAAATTATTCTTACCTAAAATAAATCTACCTGCTTTTCTGGAACTGTTGCCTCTCATTCTACCACTACACTTCTTGACAAAAAGTTCCTCCCTATCTTTGCACTATAAAATCTCCCTGAAGCCTTGTCTAGGTTGAACAACCTCAACTCTTTCAGCCTTTTCTCATAGTGTAAGTGGTCCAGCCATCTGATCATCTTTAAGACCCTCCTCTGGACCTGCTTGAAGAAGTCCATGTCTTTCTTATGCTGGGAGCCCCAGAACTAAACACAATACTTCAGATAGGGTCTTATGAGAGTAGTGAGGCAGAACTGCTTGGGTTCATACTGAGCTCTCAAAGACCAAATTAAGACTTCTGTGATCACTTACTGTGGTGGGTGAAAGGGTAAGGCCGAGAAGCCTCTTCCCTTCCCCCTTGTAAGGTAAAAGGGAATAAAAAATTGAAGGGAAAGGAAAAAAAAACTCACCAGCCGAATTAGCAAAGCAGTGGAGCTATATTTACAAAGCAGTGTAGGATTTTGCAGGGGAATATTTACAAATTTACAATATCTACAATATATACAAAGATATACAACAGAGTAGCACAGAAACGAGAGTAACCCCCCTCGGCCGAGGGGGATCCTCACCTCCGCTCTCCCCTCTCTTCCCCCCTTTCCCCAGAATGGGATAGAAAGAGGAAGAAAAGAGAAAAAAAAATGTTAGAAGCAGTTTGTGTTAGTTGGAAGGGAGTTAATACAGGCCTTATCAGTTTTTCAAGGCCGGAGCCTTGGCAGAAAGCCCAGCACAGCCAGAGAGTTGCTGCCTTGTGGAAAGGCGGAAGCAAGAGTGACAGAGAAGTGCTGGGAATGCCCACTTCACTCTCAGGCCAGATAGTGCTTCCTCCCACTCGCCCAATGAAAATTAGTTTAGACTCTTCCTTCCGTTTACCAACTTCCGTCCACCATATTCCCTTTCTTAAAGGGACACCGTCAACCGGCCACAGTCCACCCCTTCTAAACAATTTTCATTGGCTGTTTATACTGTCCATCCAATCCAAGATGATATTTACAGTTCGTGAATAGAGTTCATAGTCCATTCCGGCTATGCTCAGGTGTAGATGATTCAAAAGTCCAAGAAAATCAGAAAATGAGAAAAATGGAAAACAGTTCATTTCTTCGCCGACGAAGCGAAGAAAAGGGAAACAGGGAAATCTCAGGGTCTCTTAGTTGACTCAGGGCTTTCAGGGATCTCAGGGTTCGTGCACCGTAGATTCCTCGTTGATTCTTCTTTTGGGCGCGATGTAGCTGTATAGCAGTTCGAAGTCAACCTCTTTCAGCTAAAGTTAAATTTCTTTGTGGTATACACTGAATTTCACCATTCTCCTGCATTACCCAATAAGTGTGACCCGGACCTTCAGCTGAAACCACCCCTCGGACAGGTTTAGCCTCTCCTGAGGGTGAAAATACCCAAACAGTTTTACCTAACAGGTTCTTTTCTCTAACAACAGGAACTCTATCACCTTCTACTTTCTGTAGCAAATCTGAATGTGCAGGTCCAGCTCGGTTCACTGAACCTCTACTATTTACCAGCCAGGTTGCTTGTGCTAAATGTTTTTCCCAGTTTTTCAAAGATCCACCCCCCATGGCTTTGAGAGTGGTCTTCAACAAACCGTTGTAGCGTTCAATCTTCCTGAAGCTGGTGCATAGTAGGGAATGTGGAATATCCACTCAATACCGTGCTCTTTTGCCCAGTTCTTTACAAGGTTGTTCTTGAAATGAGTTCCGTTGTCTGACTCAATCCTCTCTGGAGTTCCGTGTCTCCACAGGATCTGTCTCTCCAGACCGAGAATGGTGTTGCGTGCAGTTGCATGTGGAACTGGATAAGTTTCCAACCATCCAGTGTTTGCCTCTACCATAGTAAGCACGTATTGCTTACCAGAACGAGAACGTGGTAGAGTGATGTAGTCAATCTGCCAAGCTTCACCATACTTGTACTTGGACCATCTGTCACCATACCACAAGGGCTTAAGTCGTTTTGCCTGCTTAATAGCAGCACAAATGTCACAGTCATGGATGACTTGTGTGATAGCATCCATGGAAATGTCTATGGATCTGTCACGAGCCCATTGGTATGTTGCATCTCTGCCTTGATGTCCTGACGAATCGTGAGCCCACCGAGCTAAGAATATCTCACCTCGGTGTTTCCAGTCGAGATCAAGATTAGAGTCCATGTCTACTTGAGAAACTCTTGCAGCTAGATCTGCCTGATGGTTGTGTTGCTGTTCCTCAGTAGCTTTGCTCTTAGGAATGTGAGCATCGATGTGTCTCACTTTCACTGGAATTCTCTCGATTCGATCAGCAATGTCCTGCCACAGGTTGGCTGCCCAAATGGGTTTTCCTTTTCTCTGCCAACCACCTTTTTTCCAATTCTTTAGCCAACCCCATAAAGCATTGGCTACCATCCATGAGTCGGTGTAGAGATAAAGCTTTGGCCATCTCTCACGTTCAGCCACGTCGAGAGCTAGCTGGACAGCTTTTGCCTCTGCAAACTGACTGGATTCTCCTTCTCCATCTTTCGCCTCTGCAACTCGGCGTGTTGGACTCCACACTGCAGCCTTCCACCTTCGCTTGTTTCCAACAAGACGACAGGAACCGTCTGTGAACAAAGCATATTTCTTTTCATCATCAGAAAGGTCATTGTAAGGAGGAGCTTCCTCAGCACGAGTTACTTTCTCCTCTGGAGGTTTAGCACAGTTGATACCTTCAGGCCAACTTGAGATCACCTCCACTAGACCAGGTCTTTCAAGATTTCCCATTCGAGCTCTCTGTGTTATCAGAGCCATCCACTTAGACCATGTGGAGTCTGTGGCATGATGTGGTGTGGAACCTTTGCCTTTGAACATCCAATTCAAAACTGGTAATCTGGGAGCTAAGAGAAGTTGTGATTCAGTTCCAATCACTTCAGAAGATGCTTTCACTCCTTCATAGGCAGCTAGAATTTCTTTCTCTGTTGGAGTATAATTAGCCTCTGAACCTCTGTAACCTCGACTCCAGAAACCAAGAGGTCGTCCACGTGTCTCACCTGGAGCTTTTTGCCACAAGCACCAGGTTGGACCATTGTCACTTGCAGCCGTATACAAAATGTTCTTAATGTCTGGACCATCTCGGACAGGTCCCAGACCCATTGCTTGAATTACCTCTTGCTTTATCTGGTCAAAGGCTGCTTGTTGTTCAGGTCCCCAGTGGAAATGGTTTCTCTTTCGAGTCACATCATACAGAGGTTTCACAATCTGACTGTATCCAGGGATGTGCAGTCTCCAAAATCCCACTATCCCCAAGAAACGTAGGGTCTCTTGCTTGTTTGTGGGACTTGCCATGGTAGAGACTCTATTTACCACATCCACTGGAATGTGTCGGCGTCCATCCTGCCATCGCACTCCCAGAAACTGAATTTCTGTGGTAGGTCCTTTCACCTTGTCTCGTTTGATGGCAAAACCTGCATTCAGAAGAATGTCAATGATTTTGTTACCTTTCTCGAAGACTTCCTCAGCAGTTTTACCCCAGACGATGATATCATCGATGAACTGGATGTGTTCTGGAGCGCTGCCTTTCTCCAGAGCATCGTGGATCACTGCATGACAGATGCTTGAGCTGTGGATCCAGCCCATTGGCAGCCTGTTGAAAGTGTACTGGATTCCTCTCCAGGTGAAAGCAAACTGAGGCCTGCATTCCTCTGCTATGGGAATAGAGAAAAATGCATTAGCAATGTCTATGGTAGCATACCATTTGGCCTCTTTGGATTCCAGCTCATACTGTAGCTCCATCATGTCTGGTACTGCTGCACTCATAGGTGGTGTCACTTCATTCAGGGCTCGGTAGTCTACCGTCAGACGCCAGTCTCCATTCTGCTTCCGCACAGGCCACACTGGACTGTTGAAAGGTGAATGAGTTTTGCTGACGACTTTCTGACTCTCCAACTGACGAATCAGATTCTGAATGGGCAACAAAGAGTCACGGTTGGTTCTGTATTGTCTGTGATGCACAGTCTGAGAAGCAACCGGCAATTTAATGTCCTGTATCTTATGTTGTCCCACAACTGAAGATTCATCAGAAAGTTCAGGTCTGGTAGACAGCTTCAATTTTTGTCCATCAATTTCTATTGAAGCTACTCCAAAAGCCCATTTGTAACCTCTAGGGTCTTTGAAACGCCCTTCTCTCAGAAAATCAATTCCCAGAATACAAGGTGCATCAGGTCCGGTCACAACTGTATGCTTCCTCCATTGTTTACCAGTTAAACTTATATTAACCTCTACCTTACTCAACTCTTGAGATCCACCAGTGACTCCCAGAATAGTTATAGACTCTGATCCCTGATAATTTGATGGTATTATGGTGCACTGAGCTCCTGTGTCAACCAAGGCCCTGTACTTCCGAAATTGTGAAGTGCCAGGCCACTGGATGTACACATCCCAATAGATTCTGTTATCTCTGTTATCCCTCTCCTCCCCCTGGCGGGAGGCAGGGCACCCCTAGTTATGGGGAACATGCGCACATGTGCATTGCACATAGTTTGCAGGGTTATAACTTTGCATGTTATAACTGGAGCCACTGTTGGAACCATAAGAGTCATTCTGGGGAACTGTGGAAGTAACAGCTACCCTTCTGGTATTGCTACCTTGGGTTCTGCCACTTTGCAATTCCCTCAGTCTCCTGAAAAGATTAGAAGTTGGTTGGCCATCCCAGCGGTTCATGTTCTCACCAAACTGATCACGCAGAGTTATCCAAATAGTTCTACGTGATTGCCTTGGCGGTCTGTTTTGGAACGACCTGTTTTGGAATGACCTGTTTTGGAATGACCTCCTTGGAGGACGTGTATTCCTCACAGATGAAACTTGTATCCACCTGGAGGAAGAATTGAAATTATCCCTTTGTGCCAATTGGTATATGGAATTTCTAAATTCATCTTTTAACTCTCTTATGCAATTCTGTATATCACCAGACATAGTTTTAATGGCTGAAACCAAAGAACCTCGTGTCATGCTATCCTCCAATTGTCTCATTTGATCGCTGAATTGGCCAACCGTAGGAGAAGCTCCACCATAACTTCTTGACACAATTCTGCTTGCCAGAATGTTTGCATAATTGGAAGGAGCAAGTTTGATGATCTTTTTAGCAAGACCAATACCTACAGGAATGTCATCAGGATTCAGAGTTTCATGTTCACCATAGAGTAGCTCTCTAACAGCAAATTCTCTCAAGCGCTTAATTCCCTCATCTATGGTAGTCCAGGGTTTAGGATTCCATGGAAGATCATCTCGGGAAGGGTATCTCAGGGCAACCGCCATTAAAAGGCGTATCCACAGATTAACCTTACCGAGAGCTCTGCCTAGATGTCTATCTATTCCATTGTCCCTTGAGAGAGTTCCTAACTGAGCTGCTGACTTGTCTCCAACTGTTAGAGCTGGAGCACCTGTATCATAACACCTACTGAGCCAAGCTAGAACTGGTTCCTTATCCGCCCTGGTGAAATCTTTACGGACATTGCGCAATTCTTCCCGTGGAGAAGAACATTCCAAAATATCATCTTCCGCCTCGTCTCCCTGAATTTTTTGTCCATATAATCCTGCTGTCATTCTCCTAAGGATCTCTTTAAGCTGAGAACCACCTTTGCCAGCTGCTTTCCTAGCTTCATCTGTATCCTGCTTTGATCTCACTAGGTTAACTAGATCTTTAAAACAAACCACCTCTTCCTCCTGAGCAGGATCCCTTAGAGTAGAGGGCCCTCACCAGGATCAGTCTCCAGCTCCTCTTCTTCTCCATCTTTGGCCTTTGCACCTCTAGTCTTTAAAGGAGCCACCTTAACTGGAGCTGTGTTTGAATTTACAGCCACCTTAATGGAAGCTGACAGGTCCTGAGATAAATCAGCTGCTGGGGCAGTGACTTCCGGTCCCACCGAGGGAGTAGGCGGAAGTGACGTTGCTCCGTTAATGGCCGACGGAGAAGAAGAAGAAGGAGAAGGAGTAGGAGAAGGAGTAGGTGCCATGTTGACACCAGCCGATGTCCTTGGCTGCTTGCTAGAATCAGCAAAGTCATTTAGAGCTGCTTTACCACTTAACTTTTTAGCCTTCTTTTTAACTGACACGGGTTCTCCACCTTCCTCATCACTAGATGACTCTGGGACTGATCTCGAGCTACGGCGTTTTCTTTTTGGTCTAATTTTAATAACAAAACAAGCTCTGGACACCTTCCTCTCTCGCCACAGAGAGAACAGTAAATATGCAATCACCATCACCAGCAACAGATTTATACACATCACATAAATCACCTTTGGGTCCCAGGCATCACTTAAAGTTACTCTCTCCTCAGGCGGAATCTTAAAACCCTTTATCTCAATTGGGAGAGTGGTGGAGGTAACATTCCTGTATCTCACTGGCCATAATAAATTAATACATTTTCCATACCATAATTTAACTCTATACATAACCCACATATAAATTGTCCGCACCAAATATTTACCCAGATAATCCAAAATCAAACCCAAACAATATCTGTAAACCAGAGCCCCAAAAATTGAAAAGAACAATCGCTCCACAAACCACAAGACCTTCATGTTTGCTAATTCAGCTGGAAAACACTAAATCAATCAAGTAATAAATTAAACTAATTATCTGCCCCACGTTGGGCGCCAATAAAAAAAAATGTGGTGGGTGAAAGGGTAAGGCCGAGAAGCCTCTTCCCTTCCCCCTTGTAAGGTAAAAGGGAATAAAAATTGAAGGGAAAGGAAAAAAAACTCACCAGCCGAATTAGCAAAGCAGTGGAGCTATATTTACAAAGCAGTGTAGGATTTTGCAGGGGAATATTTACAAATTTACAATATCTACAATATATACAAAGATATACAACAGAGTAGCACAGAAACGAGAGTAACCCCCCTCGGCCGAGGGGGATCCTCACCTCCGCTCTCCCCTCTCTTCCCCCCTTTCCCCAGAATGGGATAGAAAGAGGAAGAAAAGAGAAAAAAAAAAATGTTAGAAGCAGTTTGTGTTAGTTGGAAGGGAGTTAATACAGGCCTTATCAGTTTTTCAAGGCCGGAGCCTTGGCAGAAAGCCCAGCACAGCCAGAGAGTTGCTGCCTTGTGGAAAGGCGGAAGCAAGAGTGACAGAGAAGTGCTGGGAATGCCCACTTCACTCTCAGGCCAGATAGTGCTTCCTCCCACTCGCCCAATGAAAAATTAGTTTAGACTCTTCCTTCCGTTTACCAACTTCCGTCCACCATATTCCCTTTCTTAAAGGGACACCGTCAACCGGCCACACTTACTTTGAAAGATATAGCCTGTGGTATGATAAACCTTTGCACAATGGGTTCGAAGTCTGCTTTAATCCCTCAGAACACTTCTGTGCTTATTGATAGTTCATATTCACATTAAAAATACCCCATAAATAAAAGACTCCAGGTTTCACCACAGAAACCCTTAAGTAGTATTTAAGTCTGATTGAATTGCTAATTGGTAGTACAGATCAGATGAAACATGTTTCTGTTATTTAATTCCTTTGTAAAGGGTTTTGTAAGGGGTTACTCAACAATACAGTTACATCTCTTTATATAGAGGTCTCTCATCACAGTGTTCAGTAACTGTCCACAAAATCCTGTGGAAAAAAATAATCTCATTGTTAAGAATATTATAGAAAGAACAGTATATTAAAAAGTAGAGAATATATATATATAATAAACTCACACAGTGAAAAAAAAAACATCTAGAATTAGGGACAGAGATGTCAATTGCCATGACTTTTATCTGGGAGATAATCTAACAAATGTATGGGCTGGAGGATCTAAACAGGGTAGTCATGGTGTTATTCATTGCACTAGCACAGAAACACACCAGCTTGACTGCAACACAGTTTACTTGCTGATTTAATCATAATTAACTCTGAAGATTTTACATTAGTTGGAATCTTGTTTTCAGTGCTGTGTAATCTTTCCTGCAAAGATACTGAAGAAACATGTAGCTTGATGTAAATAAAAATAGCAGAATTTGGAGCTAACTAAAAGAATATACTCCAGACTACTCTGACTGCAGATAGTCTGAGCTTCTTAAAAATCCCAAAACAGAGACAATAAGTTACAGGTAACTATTAAAGTCATTATCACCTATATAGGAATCTATGGCCCGAAACTGCAGACACCAGTGACTCCCATATTTTTACTCATACAGTGGCCGATATTTTCAGCTTTCAGTGCAAGCAAAAGTACCATTTGATGACGATTACCTGTATTTGTTTAACACAATACAGATCACCATGATTAGTAAAAAGCCACTTGAAGCAGCTTTTGTAACCAAGTACTTGGCTTCCTGCCCGAGACTATTGGGTAACTATTTGCAGATTAGAAGAGGGGACCAAAGACAAATGGTGTCTTGAAAGTAAAAACGTGACCTTTCCAAAACAACACGATGCTAAGAAGCTAAGCGGGAGATAGCCCTGCAGTGCGACTTAAAAGAAAACCACAAGTTGTGTTTGCTTTTCAGCATCCACAAGCTATTATTCCGTAATAACAGAGGGAAAAGTTTTCTCTGGGCAACCCTTCCAGTGGTTGCAAACTGGAAATAACTTTCAACCACTAAATGATGTTTAATTTTTTTCTTTCCCATTTTTTTCCCTCTTCTATTTCATGCATGTCCATGTTTGCATAACAGAGTAAATGCTCTTCTAAGGACATGTCACTCTAAATGCAAAGCAAGCTACCCTGATGAATAGAAATTTGCCATTGAGCTGCACATACACTTCAACGGAAGCAATCTCTAACAGCAGTTTCTGTTAGACCAGAGACAACATAGGGACTCTACATGATTTTCTAGTACTTCTTGCTACCATGGGCAAGTCACTTGTAACAGCTCTGTATTGCAGTGCTTTAAATTGTAATCCAGCAACGATGGTGAAAGATGATGCATTAATTCATCACTTTGTTAGGTTTTACTTTTCATTTTCTCCCAAAGTTGAAACTTATTGCTGCATGTACGCTACTGGGACATCATGAAGAAAGGCAAAATCGGTGCAATATTAAAATCTGTTTTTAAAGAGCATTTCAATATCAACATATTTTCAATGAGCACAATTTGATGTTTTTCCCTTCAATCATTTTCTAAAGAAGGATCAATTCTTTCCATTAAGACATCAGACCAGTAGAATTAAAGGTATTAAGGGAAGAAAGAATCCTACTATTTTCTAGCCTTAACTCCCATACAGTATAAGCAATTATATTCCACAAACTCTAGGCTTAATTTTTAACAGAATATTTTTGGAGTTCATTTAAGCATCTAGTCTTGAAGATTCCCTTACATAAAAATCTCTCTTTTCACCATTCTTCTTCTCATGCTGTCATCCTGTGCCCATGTAACTGATCCCATTCCCCCTCTCCCACTTAAAAAAGAAAAAAAAATAAATTAATTAAAGGATAGTATTATATGTATGACTGCTGAAAATTCATGTTCAATTGGCTGTCCACTCCAAATCTTGCACTAAAGCAACAGCTGCTATTAGATGAGAAGAACCCAGAAAAAGAAATTTTACACAAGCAATGGTTTCTGACTAGGGTTCAAGCGGATTAACTGTACTTCCGTCAGTAATCTCTGTAGATGAAGATATGGGAACAGATAGAGAAAGTGCTGCTGCTCAGTTCTCACAGAGGCAGTCTTCTCCATGTCTTGCCCATGTCAACAACAAACTCCACAATTGGAATTCCATCCTAGAAGGTACCTTTTTCTACGTAGCAGATGACATTACAGTTGGATTTCCTATTTACTTGATGTGTTTCTTAGACATTGATTTTATTCATATGTGTGCCAAACACTTTTCTGTTGTCCCTTGTTGAAGATGTATCCATAGCTGTGATTTGGGTTACATGTAAAGAACAACTACGAGTCATATCATATTACTCGATTCATTTTGTGCTGTATACTGAAGGGGTAGAACAGCCAAAAATATTTAGGATTATTGGCATTATTCAAGCTATTGGCATTATTCAAGCTAAATTGTAGCTACATTTGGAAATAATTTAAAAATACAGCTTCAAGTTTATTGATAATCCAGTCTTCTATACAAGCCTTCAAAGAGTTACAGTTTTACTTTTACTAATGTATTTCTTTTCAAACGTTACTGATTAAAATGCACAGATGATCCTTACAAGAATAGTAAAGAATGTTTCAATCACCTCCTTCAGTTGAGATGTTCCTTTTGTATGTCACCTGCCAAAATGACCTTCTAAAAGTAACATTCCATTGAGTTTTAATGAAAATCACATGCCTTTGAGCTGTCTTTGAATATGCCAATTGAAATGTGTATATTCTGCCTTTTCATCTCTGTTTTCTGTCTCATGTGACTATCAGGCCACCAGCCCATAATAAACTGCATATGCAGAGACTAGTGTATATGAGGGAGCCCATCGGTTGGTGCAGAACTCTTTATGGAGGTGGGTGTCCATCCATAAGGTTGGAAATGTTGGACAGTAAAGTACTGGCAGCATAGGTGACTTTCATTTGTGTCCTGTGCAATATCGGTTGTGTTATAGGTTACTTGGTCTTTTTCTCTCATTATGCAACCAAATTATATACAGTAAACACAAGGGCACAGGGGGTTTCCAAACAAGCTTCTTTACTAAATATAGAGAGATTAGGAAAATAAGTTACTTATACATGACATTGCTCAGAGAGGTTTTTAAAATATGGAATGCCACAGCTAAGAAAAGTGTTAAAAACTACTTTGAGAAATCTTTCTTTGTCCACTACTCGTTCCAGCAATCAACGTCATGGCCTATTAAAAAAAATAAATCAGAAAATAAAAATAGAAATTGCTTCTAACTGAAGATAATTAAATCAAAATTGTCACAAAATGGGTAAGTGACGATTGTTATAATCTGAAATCACATAGTTTTTCAATAATGCCAAACCACCGGCTTTAAATAGAACCTGATTTTAATTAATAGTTCTACTTTCCATTTTTTTATGATTTTTTCAGCACACCTTGTGGATAACATGTAATAATAATATGAGACATGCCCCAAAAGGTCCATTTTCAGATGAGATTCCAGGATTTTGCTTAATTTTATGAGCACTAGATCCAAACTCCAGTAGGACTTGCCAAAATTGTAACAGTTTATTAGCTCAAGCTATCAACAAACTTGAATAAAGCAATTATTTATGAAGTCATTTATATACATATGTATTCCTATATATATACACCCATACACAAGCACAAATATATGCATGCATAAATATCTATATATATGCCTGTAACCATATATGTATATATGTTTGTGTTTGTGTGCTTTTATGTATAGGTACATAAATATAAATATAAATATAGATATAGATATAAATATAAATATAAGTAAATATACATATATAGAGAGGATAGAATAGAATAGAATAGAATACCTGAAGGGGGGTTGTAAACAGGCAGAGGTTGGTGTGCCCGGTTGACGCTGTCCCCTTAAGAAAGGGAGTATGGTGGACGGAAGTTGGTAAACGGAAGGAATACTCTAAACTAATTTTCATTGGTCGAGTGGGAGGAAGCACTATCTGGCCTGAGAGTGAAGTGGGCATTCCCAGCACTTCTCTGTCACTCTTGCTTCCGCTTCTCCAGGGTGCAGGAACTCTTCTCTGTGCTGGGCTTTCTGCCAAGGCCTCGGCCTTGAGGATAAGATAACCAGGTCTATATTAACTGCTTTCAATTAACACAAACTGCTTTTAACTTCTTTCTTTTCTCTTTCTCCCTCTTTTCCGAACTATTCTGGGGAAAGGGGGGAAGAGAGGGGAGAGCGGAGGTGGGGAAACCCCTCGGCCGAGGGGGGTTACTCTCATTTCTGTGTTACTCTGTTGTATATCTTTGTATATATTGTAGATATTGTAAATTTGTAAATATTCCCCTGCAAAACCCTACACTGCTTTGTAAATATAGCTCCACTGCTTTGCTAATTCAGCTGGTGAGGTTTTTTTTCTTTCCCTTCAATTTTTTTTTTTTTTTTCCTTTTACCTTACAAGGGGGAAGGGAAGAGGCTTCTCGGCCTTACCCTTTCACCCACCACATTTTTTTTATTGGCGCCCAACGTGGGGCAGATAATTAGTTTAATTTATTACTTGATTGATTTAGTGTTTTCCAGCTGAATTAGCAAACATGAAGGTCTTGTGGTTTGTGGAGCGATTGTTCTTTTCAATTTTTGGGGCTCTGGTTTACAGATATTGTTTGGGTTTGCTTTTGGATTACCTAGGCAAATATTTGGTGCGGACAATTTATATGTGGGTTATGTATAGAGTTAAATTATGGTATGGAGAATGTATTAATTTATTATGGCCAGTGAGATACAGGAATGTTACCTCCACCACTCTCCCAATTGAGATAAAGGGTTTTAAGATTCCGCCTGAGGAGAGAGTAACTTTAAGTGATGCCTGGGATCCAAAGGTGATTTATTTGGTGTGTATAATTCTGCTGCTGGTGATAACTAATGTGTATTCTCTATATTCCTGGCGTCGAGAGAAAAAGGTGTCCAGAGCTTGTTTTGTTATTAAAACTAGATCAAAAAGAAAACGCCGTGGCTCTGGATCAGTCCCAGAGTCATCTAGTGATGAGGACTGTGGAGAACCTGTGTCAGTCAAAAAGAAGGCTAAAAAGTTAATTGGTAAAGCAGCTCTAAATGACTTTGCTGATTCTAGCAAGCTGCCAAGGGCGGCAGCTGGTATCAACATGGCGCCTACTCCTTCTCCTACTCCTTCTCCTTCTTCTTCTTCTCCATCGGCCATTAACGGAGCAACGTCACTTCCGCCTACTCCCTCGGTGGGACCGGAAGTCACTGCCCCAGCAGCTGATTTATCTCAGGACCTGTCAGCTTCCGTTAAGGTGGCTGTAAATTCAAACACAGCTCCAGTTAAGGTGGCTCCTTTAAAGACTAGAGGTGCAAAGGCCAAAGATGGAGAAGAAGAGGAGCTGGAGACTGATCCTGGTGAGGGGCCCTCTACTCTAAGAGATCCTGTTCAGGAGGAAGAGGTGGTTTGTTTTAAAGATCTAGTTAACCTAGTGAGATCAAAGCAGGATACAGATGAAGCTAGGAAAGCAGCTGGCAAAGGTGGTTCTCAGCTTAAAGAGATCCTTAGGAGAATGACAGCAGGATTATATGGACAAAAAATTCAGGGAGATGAAGAGCAAGATGATATTTTGGAATGTTCTTCTCCACGGGAAGAATTGCGCAATGTCCGTAAAGATTTCACCAGGGCGGATAAGGAACCAGTTCTAGCTTGGCTTAGTAGGTGTTATGATACAGGCGCTCCGGCTCTAACAGTTGGAGACAAGTCAGCAGCTCAGTTAGGAACTCTCTCAAGGGACAATGGAATAGATAGACATCTAGGCAGAGCTCTCGGTAAGGTTAGTCTGTGGATACGCCTTTTAATGGCGGTTGCCCTGAGATATCCTTCCCGAGATGATCTTCCATGGAATCCTAAACCCTGGACTACCATAGATGAGGGAATTAAGCGCTTGAGAGAATTTGCTGTTAGAGAGCTACTCTATGGTGAACATGAAACTCTGAATCCTGATGACATTCCTGTGGGTATTGGTCTTGCTAAAAAGATCATCAAACTTGCTCCTTCTAATTATGCAAACATTCTGGCAAGCAGAATTGTGTCAAGAAGTTATGGTGGAGCTTCTCCCACGGTTGGCCAATTCAGCGATCAAATGAGACAATTGGAGGATAGCATGACACGTGGTTCTTTGGTTTCAGCCATTGAAACTCTGTCTGGAAAAATTGAGAATTGCATGAGAGAGTTAAAAGATGAATTTAGAAATTCCATATCCCAATTGGCACAAAGGGATAATTTCAATTCTTCCTCCAGGTGGATACAAGTTTCATCTGTGAGGAATACACGTCCTCCGAGGAGGTCATTCCAAAACAGGTCATTCCAGAACAGGTCGTTCCAAAACAGACCACCAAGGCAATCACGTAGAACTATTTGGATAACTCTGCGTGATCAGTTTGGTGAGAACATGAACCGCTGGGATGGCCAACCAACTTCTAATCTTTTCAGGAGACTGAGGGAATTGCAAAGTGGCAGAATCCGAGGTAGCAATACCAGAAGGGTAGCTGTTACTTCCACAGTTCCCCAGAACGACTCTTATGGCTCCAACAGTGGCTCCAGTTATAACATGCAAAGCTATAACCCTGCGAACTATGTGCAATGCACATGTGTGCATGTTCCCCATAACTAGGGGTGCCCTGCCTCCCGCCAGGGGGAGGAGAGGGATAACAGAGATAATAGAATCTATTGGGATGTGTACATCCAGTGGCCTGGCACTTCGCAATTTCGGAAGTACAGGGACTTGGTTGACACAGGAGCTCAGTGCACCATAATACCATCAAATTATCAGGGATCAGAGTCTATAACTATTCTGGGAGTCACTGGTGGATCTCAAGAGTTAAGTAAGGTAGAGGTTAATATAAGTTTAACTGGTAAACAATGGAGGAAGCATACAGTTGTGACCGGACCTGATGCACCTTGTATTCTGGGAATTGATTTTCTGAGAGAAGGGCGTTTCAAAGACCCTAGAGGTTACAAATGGGCTTTTGGAGTAGCTTCAATAGAAATTGATGGACAAAAATTGAAGCTATCTGCCAGACCTGAACTTTCTGATGAATCTTCAGTTGTGGGACAACATAAGATACAGGACATTAAATTGCCGGTTGCTTCTCAGACTGTGCATCACAGACAATACAGAACCAACCGTGACTCTTTGTTGCCCATTCAGAATCTGATTCGTCAGTTGGAGAGTCAGAAAGTCGTCAGCAAAACTCATTCACCTTTCAACAGTCCAGTGTGGCCTGTGCGGAAGCAGAATGGAGACTGGCGTCTGACGGTAGACTACCGAGCCCTGAATGAAGTGACACCACCTATGAGTGCAGCAGTACCAGACATGATGGAACTACAGTATGAGCTGGAACTCCAAGAGGCCAAATGGTATGCTACCATAGACATTGCTAATGCATTTTTCTCTATTCCCATAGCAGAGGAATGCAGGCCTCAGTTTGCTTTCACCTGGAGAGGAATCCAGTACACTTTCAACAGATTGCCAATGGGCTGGATCCACAGCTCAAGCATCTGTCATGCAGTGATCCACGATGCTCTGGAGAAATGCGGTGCTCCAGAACACATCCAGTTCATCGATGACATCATTGTCTGGGGTAAAACTGCTGAGGAAGTCTTCGAGAAAGGCAACAAAATCATTGACATTCTTCTGAATGCAGGTTTTGCCATCAAACGAGACAAGGTGAAAGGACCTACCACAGAAATTCAGTTTCTGGGAGTGCGATGGCAGGATGGACGCAGACACATTCCAGTGGATGTGGTAAACAGAGTCTCTACCATGGCAAGTCCCACAAACAAGCAAGAGACCTTACGTTTCTTGGGGATAGTGGGATTTTGGAGACTGCACATTCCTGGATACAGTCAGATTGTGAAACCTCTGTATGATGTGACTCGAAAGAGAAACCATTTCCACTGGGGACCTGAACAACAAGCAGCCTTTGACCAAATAAAGCAAGAGGTGATTCAAGCAATGGGTCTGGGACCTGTCCGAGATGGTCCAGACATTAAGAACATTTTGTACACGGCTGCAAGTGACAATGGTCCGACCTGGTGCTTGTGGCAAAAAGCTCCGGGTGAGACACGTGGACGACCTCTTGGTTTCTGGAGTCGAGGTTACAGAGGTTCAGAGGCTAATTATACTCCAACAGAGAAAGAAATTTTAGCTGCCTATGAAGGAGTAAAAGCATCTTCTGAAGTGATTGGAACTGAATCACAACTTCTTCTAGCTCCCAGATTACCAGTTTTGAATTGGATGTTCAAAGGCAAAGGTTCCACACCACATCATGCCACAGACTCCACATGGTCTAAGTGGATGGCTCTGATAACACAGAGAGCTCGAATGGGAAATCTTGAAAGACCTGGTCTAGTGGAGGTGATCTCAAGTTGGCCTGAAGGTATCAACTGTGCTAAACCTCCAGAGGAGAAAGTAACTCGTGCCGAGGAAGCTCCTCCTTACAATGACCTTTCTGATGATGAAAAGAAATATGCTTTGTTCACAGACGGTTCCTGTCGTCTTGTTGGAAACAAGCGAAGGTGGAAGTCTGCAGTGTGGAGTCCAACACGCCGAGTTGCAGAGGCAAAAGATGGAGAAGGAGAATCCAGTCAGTTCGCAGAGGTAAAAGCTGTCCAGCTAGCTCTCGACGTGGCTGAACGTGAGAGATGGCCAAAGCTTTATCTCTACACCGACTCATGGATGGTAGCCAATGCTCTATGGGGTTGGCTAAAGAACTGGAAGAAGAGTGGTTGGCAGAGAAAAGGAAAACCCATTTGGGCAGCCAACCTATGGCAGGACATTGCTGATCGAATCGAGAGAATTCCAGTGAAAGTGAGACACATCGATGCTCACATTCCTAAGAGCAAAGCTACTGAGGAACAGCAACACAACCATCAGGCAGATCTAGCTGCAAGAGTTTCTCAAGTAGACATGGACTCTAATCTTGATCTCGACTGGAAACACCGAGGTGAGATATTCTTAGCTCGGTGGGCTCATGATTCGTCAGGACATCAAGGCAGAGATGCAACATACCAATGGGCTCGTGACAGATCCATAGACATTTCCATGGATGCTATCACGCAAGTCATCCATGACTGTGACATTTGTGCTGCTATTAAGCAGGCAAAACGACTTAAGCCCTTGTGGTATGGTGACAGATGGTCCAAGTACAAGTATGGTGAAGCTTGGCAGATTGACTACATCACTCTACCACGTTCTCGTTCTGGTAAGCAATACGTGCTTACTATGGTAGAGGCAAACACTGGATGGTTGGAAACTTATCCAGTTCCACATGCAACTGCCCGCAACACCATTCTCGGTCTGGAGAGACAGATCCTGTGGAGACACGGAACTCCAGAGAGGATTGAGTCAGACAACGGAACTCATTTTAAGAACAACCTTGTAAAGAACTGGGCAAAAGAGCACGGTATTGAGTGGATATTCCACATTCCCTACTATGCACCAGCTTCAGGGAAGATTGAACGCTACAACGGTTTGTTGAAGACCACTCTCAAAGCCATGGGAGGTGGATCTTTGAAAAACTGGGAAAAACATTTAGCACAAGCAACCTGGCTGGTAAATAGTAGAGGTTCAGTGAACCGAGCTGGACCTGCACATTCAGATTTGCTACAGAAAGTAGAAGGTGATAGAGTTCCTGTTGTTAGAGAGAAGAATCTGTTAGGTAAAACTGTTTGGGTATTTTCACCCTCAGGAGAGGCTAAACCTGTCCGAGGGGTGGTTTCAGCTGAAGGTCCGGGTCACACTTATTGGGTAATGCAAGAGAATGGTGAAATTCAGTGTATTCCACAAAGAAATTTAACTTTAGCTGAAAGAGGTTGACTTCGAACTGCTATACAGCTACATCGCGCCCAAAACAAGAATCAACGAGGAATCTACGGTGCACGAACCCTGAGATCCCTGAGAACCCTGAGTCAACTAAGAGACCCTGAGATTTCCGTTTCCCTTTTCTTCGCTTCGTCGGTGAAGAAATAAACTGTTTTCCATTTTTCTCATTTTCTGATTTTCTTGGACTTTTGAATCATCTACATCTGAGCATAGCCGGAATGTACTATGAACTCTATTCACGAACTGTAAATATCATCTTGGATTGGATGGACAGTATAAACAGCCAGGCAGCCAGCACCAGAACAAGAGGACACAGTCTCAGGCTGCGCCAGGGGAAGTTCAGGCTGGAGGTCAGGAGGAAGTTTTACACGGAGAGAGTGATTGCCCATTGGAATGGGCTGCCCGGGGAGGTGGTGGAGTCGCCGTCACTGGAGGTGTTCAGGAGGAGACTTGACAGGGTGCTTGGTTACATGGGTTAGTTGATTAGGTGGTGTTGGGTGATAGGTTGGACGTGATGATCTTGAAGGTCTCTTCCAACCTGGTTTATTGTATTGTATTGTATTGTAAGAGAATAGAATAGAATAGAATAGAATAGAATAGAATAGAATAGAATAGAATAGAATAGACCAGGTTGGAAGAGACCTTTGAGATCATTGAGTCCAACCTATCATCCAACACTATCTAATCAATTAAACCATGGCACCAAGCACCCCATCCAGTCTCTTTCTAAACACCTCCAGTGATGGTGACTCCACCACCTCCCTGGGCAATATATACATATATATATATATATATATATATATATATATATATAATATATGTATATTCAGTATTCAGTATCACTAAGATTGGAAGAGACTTCAAAGATCATCGAGTCCAACCTGTCTCCACAAACCTCATGACTAGAGTAGGGAGAACACTACTGCCCACTGCAGGCTTGAACTGACGACCTTCCCATTAAGGGTCTGATGCGCTACAAACTGAGCCACTGGTACACTAATATATATGTACACTATATATGTACATATATATGTATATGAGACTATATATCTGCACCCCTGGAATAGAATGATATACAGATCATCAGAATGCATAACACTGTAACCCTCTGTCAGAGATAAAGGTCTCTTGAAGTCCCAAGAATGAAAACCAAAACAATTCACAGTACCACAGCCACAATCTCTGTTTCTGACTATATGGCCTGTTTGAGACATTCAGAGACATAATACAATTAAACTAAGGTAGCTACTTTAAGTTATATTTTGGAGTCCTGATTAATTTCTTCCAGCACATCCTGTAAAAATTCATGGCCAGGGGAGACAGACACCATGTTTCCTCCAGCTCACAGGCTGCAAATTGTCATAGGTGCTAACAGAAGGAGGAAGATTGGTCCATTCATTGTGTCCTGTAACTTACAGTTAGGGAACTAACGAGGCAGAAAATTCTTGTTCAAAATTTTATTTAAAATAAAATTATCCATGTTACACAAAGTGTGTAGGGTTCCCATTTTATTTTGGATCTTGGATGAATGGACTTGTGCCAAATACAAATATTTCCTTGGAAAGAGATACCTCACTCAAATTATGTAACCATCCTTTCCTAGTCTAGATTTAGCCTCCTTGACCTGTTTTGCAATTCAAAAAGTTGTCTTTACAGACAATACCTCTGTTATTAAGTTCTGTAGCCTTGGTGCTAATTCTGGTCATTTAGTATAGGTAATAGTGATCTTGCCCTATATGCTCATTAACTAATTATCCTTATTACTGAAGCTACTTAATCCAATCTAAAATGGTCTCCTAGATGTGTTTTAGATTTCAGCATTCTCAAAGCAGAAATACGAGACCGAATTCTTCCTTGTATTCCACTCGTAAAAATGTGGAACATTTCCAGCAATGGATTTCATGGCCGTGTTCGTGGGATGTATTTTTAAGAGTATGATAGATCCTCTTGCCTCTGTAAAGCATTTGTATTTTGACAAATCGGCATATTTCCATCAAATATTTTTCCTTGGAATTTTTATGACCATCTCACCCATCATCTTTTTCACTCACGCATGAAAAATGCCAAAAAGCTATATAAATATTTAGTTTGATTTATGATTGTTTTCTGGGCTTGAGAAAGGCTATGAAACAGCTAAGAGCAAAGAAATCACAGTCCAGAGAGCATGTGGCAAGGCATCAATTGCTGGTCCTTATTAATCCCTAAAGAACATCCCAGCTAAATTAAATAAATTAGTTAAGCCTGTTACCAGGCCTTACCATTCTCCCTAAAAGGAATGGCTCCTGCTGCCTAAGAATCAACTGAAATGCAGACCATCAAATTACTGAAATTGAAAAGATGTGATTAACCTATGCAATTGTTCCATGCTCTTTCCTTTCTGCAGGGATTTTTAATAATTCAATGCAAAACGTATGAAAATCTGACAGAGAGGCTTTTCTTACAGAATTTCCATCTCATTTTTACAACCCAGAGTATTTGTAATTCTTTGAACAAGGTTCAGAAAAGCATCCAAACTTTCTGATGTTCCTTCCTAAATTACATGGGATGCTGGGGACACATTAAAGGATTTAAAATGGTAGGAAATGTACTATATCATTCTTTGAGTCCATAAGTGATGTCCTGCTCTTGCCAACTGTACTCATGAGGCTCAAGGGCACAAACAGACAGCCAAAGAGCATTTTTAATGGATTCTCTCACATAAAAATTTCATCTCATTCTACTGCCCTTGATTATGTTTTGTTTTGGTTTGGGTTTTTTTTAAGTTGTTCTTTTTTTTTTTTTTCCTCCCTAAACAATATGCTATAGCCATCACTTCATAAGGGAAAGAAAGAAATCGTTTAACCACCAAGATGTGAGTTTATTTTTAATAATCCCTTGTGTTCATTGTGTTCTTTATCCAATGGCCTTTTAAAAGGTTGGCAGGCAGCTTGCAAGTGTAACACTAAAACTGTGGGCTTTTTGTCTCACTGGTGCAACTTTATTTTCAGGAATTAATTAAAAAATAAAAATATTAGTGACAGAAGCCATTTCAGGAAACAGTGAGTTTGCTGTTTATTTACTCACTTGGGAGTGCATTACAAAGTGAATTTTCATCCCTGCATGGCGGAAATTAGGTATCCCTTTATTCCTACTGGTTTAGGGAATTTAATTTCAAATATATCAAGTTGTACAGAAACTTTCTCTTAGCACAAAATGGAGCAATCTGGTTTTAGGAGCAATGGCTCTGCTGGTTTCAGAGGACTCATCTGCACAGGTTTATGCAAGGGTGTTTTGTAAATTAGTGTAAAAAGTTGATGATGAATTTTTCACCTTTTAACTTTTCTGAAGAATTCACAAAAGAAACTTCAAAGTCAGAATATTTTGAGTAAGAGTAAGTGTACTTCAAATGCTTCACATGAAAGATGCTTTACAAATGGTAACACACCGTTTTTAGTCTATATAATAAAACAACAAATATCTTCATTCCTCAGTTTTGCTGTTGTAGACAAGCCCACATATCTGTCTCCATCTACCTGATTAACCTGTGATTAAGACATGCTTTTTTGATGGGGATCGAATATAGGAGACAGTGACACAGCTAAATCATTTTATTGAGTCCACAACGGTCTTCTAGCTGAATCAGCTGTGAAAAAGCATTTCATGAGAACTGCATGCTCTAAAATGCTTTGACCAGAAGATATCACTAAAAATATTTTAAAAATAACCCCAAACAGTTATGTATTTTAAAATAGGGTAGCAATCTAAGGCATCTTTTTTTCCTATATTTTCACATTTACTCTGCTGTGGCGAGTCCTCCACCTGGAGTACTGCGTCCAGTTCTGGAGCCCCTATTACAAGAAGGATATGGACATGCTGGAATCTGTCAGAAGGGCCACAGGGATGATCAGAAGGCTGGAGGACCTCTCCTATGAAGACAGATTGAGGGAGTTTGGGCTATTCTGTCTGGAGAAGGCTCTGAGAAGACCTTATTGTGGCCTTCCAGTATTTGAAAGGGGATTAGAAGAAAAATGGTGAAGGATTTTTTATGGTGTCAGGTAGTGATAGGAATAGAGGAAATGGATCTAAATTAGAAATGGGTAGATTCATATTGGATGTTAGGAGAAATTCTCCACCATGAGGGTGGTGAGACACTGGAACAGGTTGCCCAGGGAAGTGGAGGTTTTTAAGGCCAGGCTGGATGTGGCTCTGAGGAATCTTATTTAGTGTGAGGTGACAGCCATCTGAACATGAGCCAGTAGTGTGCCCAGGTGGCCAAGAAGGCCAATGGTATCCTGGCATGCATCAAGAATAGTGTGGCCAGCAGGAGCAGGGAAGTCATTGTGCCCCTGTACTCAGCACTGATTAGGCCACACCTTGAGTCCTGTGTCCAGTTCTGGGCCCCTCAGTTTAAGAAGGACATTGAGACACTTGAAAGTGTCCAGAAAAGGGCAACGAGGCTGGGGAGAGGCCTCAAGCACAAGCCCTGTGAAGAGAGGCTGTGGGAGCTGGGGTTGCTTAGCCTAGAGAAGAGGAGGCTCAGAGGAGACCTTATTGCTGTCTACAACTACCTGAAGAGTGGTTGTAGCCAGGAGGGGGTTGGTCTCTTCTCCCAGGCAACCAGCACCAGAACAAGAGGACACAGTCTCAAGCTGTACCAGGGGAAGTTTAGGCTCGAGGTGAGGAGAAAGTTCTTCACTGAGGAAGTCATTCACCATTGGAATGTGCTGCCCAGGGAGGTGGTTGAGTCACCATCCCTGGAGGTGTTCAAGAGGGGATTAGACGTGGCACTTGGTGCCATGATTTAGTCATGAGGTCTTGGGTGACAAGTTGGACTTGATCATCTTTGAGGTCCCTTCCAACCCTAGCAATTGTATGAGTCTTCTTGGAACATTTTCATTTTATCCAGGACAAGATGTAAGACTAAGTAATTATTGGATCAGTGATAAAATGTGTAGTCATATTTGTAAGCTGAAACACAACACAGACATGGTTAAGTGATGTTAATGGTTATCACAGCCTGGTATAGCTGTGTATTTTCATAGAAGATACTCAATACATTACAGGTGACAATTTCTTTTCATGTAGTTCTTTATTTGGTTTAAAATCATAGTCATGAGTTAAGAAATCCTGAGTCTTCATACAAGTCCTCTGAGTTAGACAGAACTCTGCAAAATTCCAATGTAAAGAGCTTGTCTAAATTTTATTTATTTAAAAAAAATAAATCTTATTTGGAATTTAAATAGATCAAGACTAGCTGAACCTAAAGAAAACCAGATCTTGCAATTTTACTGCCTTCTTTCTGTTTTCTTTTTAGGGAAGTTGGGAGAATCTGTGCATGCTCAGCATTTTAAAGGTCAGTCCTTTACTGCATTGTGTTAGTTATTGCAGTGAACCTTACCAGAAAAGTTGAACAAGTCACTGCATGGCAAGTGTATCTCCTGCTTCAGCTGTAATCAGTGAGCTGTTTCTTGATCGTGACACTAAGCTTCCTTTGCTTCTCATAGTTTAAACACCTAAATCACACTGTTGGGAAGAGGCATCTCTCCATCTGGAGCAGTAGAAAAAGGTGAAGTTGATGAACCTATTCTATCCAGACAAAGGCAAGCTGGCAGGAATTTAGAGAGTATGGTCTGAGTCTCCCTTCTTGGACTGAAGGAGAACAAGAATATTTTATTACCCTCAAGTTACACAGTAGTTTTCTTATTTCCTGTTGAACCTGAGCTCATCCTATTTGTGGAACAACTAGGGACTGGAAGATTTTTTTTTTTTTAATTTTTTTTTTTTTTACCATGTATTCTAAATATTTTAGGGACATCAGTTGCTCTGTGATTGATCCAGGAGCTTTTCTGTCTTTATGGTACAATAGCACAGCTTCAAAAGCAGTAGTAACAGGAGAGTGTTTTATAACACACTATTATCGATAGACAAGCTTGCAGGGTGTGGGGAGCTCTCAAACTTAGTGGAAGGAATTGCGCTCATGTTTAAATACCCCATGGGTAAATCCACTATTGAGCTGACTGCTCTGAAAAAGCCAGAGAACATCACCTTGTTTTCCAGAAAGGTTTTTAAAAAGATAACAGAAATTATTACAGCTTGTGAGAGGCCTGGTCCTAGTAGAACATATGAACTATGCTTTAGGCATGTTTATGGGATTAAGCCCTTTAGGGAACTTTGGCACCATGTAGCTGAGTTTCTGGATCCCATTAAGGCCTGGGTAGATCTGGGCATGCACACAATGCAGAGCTGCAGGTGCCTAGAGAACTTCCAGGTCCAAATGTGGTGTGCCTGATGAGTTCAGATAGTTTCAGAGTTACGCAGATGCTGGGTGGGGATTGAAATGGGAGAAGGCAAGAAAATGAGTTTCAGTTTATGTCTTAAATATCTAAAGAATACATAAAATTCTATTTCACATAAATGCACTTGTCTTTTTTTCCTTCCTTTACCCCCCCTTCTCATCAGTCCATTAAGTCTTTCAAATGAAAATACAAGAGTAGACAGCATGGACTAAATTCTACTTACTTGGATGCAAAAGATCTTGATTTATGCTGATGCAAATAATAGAAGAAGTTAGTCAAACAGCATAAATAAAAAGCTATTCAACACTCTCCCAAGAAATAAATCCCCTCCCTCCCTACCCCCGCTGTAGAATAGTTAAGAATAAGTGAAGTAGATACCAAATTTGGGGACTAAAATTCTTTGTTTGAGAAAGCAAATAAATCAATGAACATCAGAGAATAATGAGAACCAGATTTCTCTAAGTTAATTTCTGGGATATATCAGGGCTTTGGCTAAAGTCTGGTATAAAATATTCATGACGCAAAAACTCTATCACCCATGGTAAAATGCATTTTGCAAAGGAAGAAAAAGAAAAAAATCTATACTGTGCATGGGGCCAATTCTTTTTTCTTTTTTCTGTTACAGTGCTGTCAGTCTGGAATATTTCACTTACTTTCACATATGCATACACATATATATATATATATATATACATCTCTCTCTCTACATATATGTATATATACACACACACACACACAATCTCGAACAACTTTGTTATTGCTGCAATGCTGTACTCTTTCCCAGAAGGCTGCAAATCAATCCGTTGTAATTATAGCAAGTATTTGTTTTGCTATCGATGTGCCTCGACTCCCAAATTAAGCCAAAATATATAGGAAGCTATTTTACCACCAGTGATTTTGTTCTGTTCTTATGTAGTGAAACAGGTACAATCTGATAGCTGTGGAAAGGCTTGGAGAGAGGTTAACTGAATATGCCCTGGTTGCTTTCTTGCATCCTAACACAGACCAGAGATTTAGTAGAGCAGTAAGAGCCTGCTGCCTGTAGTCCTTGGAACTAGCTGAGCTGTGAAAGTAAGCACTGCACACATAGGGTATGAATATGGGTATGAATTTTAGGTCCTCAAATGTTAGTGGTGGAAATCTGGCTCCAGGGAAGTGAGGGTATGCCCACGTCTGTCAGTGTAGGCAGACTCAGGCTGACTGCCCATGTGCTGAACTTCCAGCCTGGATTACACTGGGCTGCTTCAACACAGCCCAGCGTCTATGCTGCTCTGACTGTATTAGGTATCAGCCTGTACACAGTCAGAAGAATAGCAGGTTTGACCCTGTACAATAAAACAGTGCAATAGATAATTCATTTTATTATAGACCAACACAGTGTGCCATGTACTCTTCTGAACAGTGCCCTGGGAACTTTCTTTATATTTCTTCAGTAGTGGTCCAGCCTGTAGTCTTGCTGTAGATAAAAAGAATGTTTTCTCTGTGGCTACCAAAGGCTCTTTCATATTCTGTCTTGTTTAGGCTCTGGGGCTACAGGTGAAAGTACTGCTTCTGTGTAAGACTTCTCATCCATAGAGCACACAGATCTCCATAAAAAAGATGCATGCTAAGTTACAACATGGGAAACTGAGGTGTGGAGAGTGAGAAGTGAATCACTAAATCACCCAGCTGCACTAAGAAGAGATGCCTCTTCTTGAGGCAAATGCTCTACCTTGTGGATGATACTGCCTCCGAAGGGTTTGTATATATAGTCTGCAAGTAATGAACCATTCACTGACTGAAAAGGTGGGGAAAAAATATGTATCAAATCATAGTCCATCTGATCTAGAGCTACATAAAAGAGGGTAATATTCAATTACATTTAATGTCACAACTCTTTTTTGTTTTAGCTAATTTGCCTTGTGGGGGAAAAAAAACCCACATTTTTTGATGCATTTCAGAGTTCTTGGGGTTTTGAAGTGAATTCTACTAATTTGAGAATAAAGCTTTCAAATATACAACCACCTGAATCTTCTCCTGAATTTCCTTTGAGGTTTCAGGGTCAGATGCTACCAATATGAAAGAGTGTGGCCTTAAAAAAGTCTTGGATTAGGAGGTACTGATGTTACACTACAGCCTAGTTTGCTCACACATCTTTGCACTGACTAGCAACTTGCTTAATGAATAATCAAGCTACAATCAGTGTGTTTCCACATGAGCAAGACAAATACTCAGTGCCACTGCCTGAACTGGAAAGTGAGCCCAGTGTTCCAGGGAGAATTTTCTAGCTTAAAAGACAAAAGACAGAAAGTTTTGAGGACATTGGCAATCTGTGATCATTTTCATCTTATTTGCAGACATACTTAAGAAAGAATATCACTAGTCTTTACTGGGTTCTTCTTAAGAATCAGTCTTCAGTGCAGATAATTTTTTTAAAGCACAAGCAGTAATTTGAAGGGGAAAGTGCACTTTCTGAGTAAGATGTACTGTCAAACAAGCTCCAAACCACAAATGTCTGATCTTGAACCAGATATGCATCTCTAATTCCCTAAAGGATTTGTTAGTGGGGGAGGGATTGGACAGCACTAGGTCAGGAGTTCTGTCTTGGCCCAGCATGCAAATAAATTCAAGGCATAAAGTTTGGATCCAAATTTTCCCTGAAGTTAATTTGGGTTTGGACTGAATGTTCCATTTCTAATTATGACTCATATTAGTAACATCGAGGAGTGTGATTTTTTTTTCCCCAAAGTACTCAGCATTGCTCTTATTCTCATTCCATTGAAAACTAGTGTAAAATTCCTATTTTTAATGCAGGGGGGGTAAAGTCTGAATCAAGCACTTAAGAAAATCTCTTCTCCTATCTACTGTCCCTACTGGTTTCTCTGTACCACCTCTCCTTCTGCCAAAGTCAATGTGTTTATCTTGTTCTCTGTAAAAGTTTCAAAGCAGTGACAATACCATCTGTTAAAAATTCCAGTTCTGTGTTTTTGATAAAAAGCAAAGTTGTTTGACAAGTGTGTTGTTTCAGTGATAGAATGCTAGTTGAAGAGGTAGCATTCGCAGCAAAACTATTGGAATACAACTCTATTTCAGAAGGAAGAGTCCCATCTATATAATACTAGGCAAGAACTATTGTTTTTTGCATTTGTTTTCCAGTCAAGTTCCCTACATTACAATGGGGTAAGTGAAAATATTTTCCTTCAAATTTCCTTGTGACTGAAAACTGGAGGGAGGGGCATTGCTGATACACGTTTCAAACAGAAGAAACTGGAATGACTAGGGAAAGTTTTTTTAATTCAGGTTTTCAGAAGAAAATTTGAGCTAGGGGGATAGTGTGTGTGTTCTTGTTGCTGTTTTGTTTGGGGAACCTTGTTTTGCCTGTTCTGTGGGAACCCCTCCCTATTATATTTCAAAAGTCATGGCAGTCTGGGGAAGTCCCCACAGACTGGAAAAGGGGAAACATTACCCCCCTTTTTCAAAAAGGGTAAGAAGGAGGAACCAGGGAACTACAGGCCAGTCAGTCTCACCTCTGTGCCTGGAAAGATCATGGAGCAAATCCTCCTGGAGGCACTACTGGCTCAGAAGAATAGTGAAGAGGTGATTTGGAACAGCCAGCATGGCTTTGCCAAGGGCAAATCCTGCCTGACCAACCTGGTGGCCTTCTATGAGCAGGTGACGAAATTAATAGATGAGGGGCGAGCAACTGATGTCATTTACCTGGACCTGAGCAAAGCCTTCGACACTGTCCTGCACCACATCCTGGTCTCCAATCTGGCGACACATGGGTTTGATGGGTGGACCACTAGATGGATAAGGAACTGGCTTGATGGCCGCACCCAAAGAGTGGCTGTCAATGGCTCCATGTCCCAGTGGAGGCCAGTGACAAGTAGAGTCCCTCAGGGATCAGTCCTGGGACCTGTCTTGTTCAACATCTTTGTGGGTGACATGGACAGTGGCATTGAGTGCACCCTCAGCAAGTTTGCTGATGACACCAAGCTGTGTGGTGCAGCGGACACGCTGGAGGGAAGGGAGGCCATCCAGAGGGACCTTGACAGGCTGGAGAGGTGGGCACAAGCCAACCTCATGAAGTTCAAGAAGAGCAAGTGCAGGGTCCTTCATCTGGGTCGAGGCAATCCCAGGCACAAATCCAGGCTGGGCAGTGACTGGCTGGAAAGCAGGAGAAGTGTGGCCAGCAGGTCGAGGGAGGTGATCCTCCCCCTCTACTCAGCCCTGGTGAGACCCCACCTGGAGTACTGCCTCCAGTTCTGGAGCCCCTATTCCAAGAGGGATATGGAGGTGCTGGAACGTGTCCAGAGAAGGGCCACGAGGATGATCAGAGGGCTGGAGCACCTCTTCTATGAGGACAGACTGAGGGAGTTGGGGCTGTTCAGTCTGCAGAAGAGAAGGCTCTGAGGTGACCTCATTGTGGCCTTCCAGTATCTGAAGGGGGCCTACAGGAAGGCTGGGGAAGGACTTCTCAGGATCTCAGGTAGTGATAGGACTAGGGGGAATGGAATGAAGCTGGAGGTGGGGAGATTGAGGCTGGATGTGAGGAGGAAGTTGTTCACCATGAGAGTGGTGAAGCCCTGGAATGGGTTGTCCAGGGAGGTGGTTGAGGCCCCGTCCCTGGGAGTGTTTAAGCCCAGGCTGGATGAGGCTCTGGCCAGCCTGATGTAGTGTGGGGTGTCCCTGCCCATGGCAGGGGGGTTGGAACTGGATGATCCTTGTGGTCCCTTCCAACCCTGACTGATACTATGATACTGTGATACTATGATCAATATCCAGTATTCCAAATCAACTCAAGTTGCAAGTGCTGCCAGGAAACTTCATAGATTGCAAATCCATTTTTAGTTTTTTTCAACACCTATTTGAGTATGCCGATGCTTGCACATTACCAAAAAAATCCCAAAACAACCCAAACTGACCAAACAAATAAAAACCAGCCAAACCAAACAAAAAAAGAAATCAAGATTATTTATCCTGGTGGTTGTGACTTCAAAGGAAAGAATGATGCTGAAGGCCTCACTTCAGCACCATAGACACCTTAGCAGTGAAACTGAAAATAATAATGCTTTGTGATAGCTGTTTCCAGGACAACTGATGTGTTCAATCACTTACAGGGTAGTGGTCAAGGAAGGAACCAGCAGAACAATTTAGAAAATAGAAATTTCTACAGCTCCCCAGCACTATTTTCCTGTGATGCAGTGTGTGAATGTGACTATGCACATATTCATCTGTATATGCACTAGTAGTTGTCTAAAAGGAATAGAAGTATAAGGAAGGGTGTCTCTATCCTCCATATCTACTCATCTGAACACTTTTAAATGAAACTCATGAGCTTTTGCATGCAGGAGGTGTACATGAGTTTTAATGCACCCTACTTACGCTCTTTATCCTCTGGTTTATCAAGAGGAAAGCTGCACGTGAGCTGTTCAACACAAAATTTATAATGACATTTAAAATCAGAAAAGCTTGCTGTAGCCCTGGAGGCTGAATCATATGTGCACACTTCATATAATCTGATCCCAAGCACCCACCAAATTGGAGGTTAAAAGTATTGTATACATTGCTACCAGTTACCACATCAACATTTCAGATATGTGCATGTGATTTAAGTGCAGGTGACCTGGAGCTTGCTGATGCTGTAACTTAAAAAGCAATCAGGCTGTGTACCGGCTAGGGCAACAATGAGAGCATTATAACAATCTCACTTGAGCAGCCATTAAGACATCTCCAGCGCACAGTCGTACTAGTAAAATGTAATTCCCAGCAGACAATAATCCTAGACCCCTCGACTGTGAATCATGGGCAGTAAATGGCTGACAGGCAGATTAACAATGGGCTCTGTGGGCAGCCTGACATTGTACAGGTGTGTATCATCACAGTAAGGTAATTAACAGGTACTTAAAGAAATGTACGTTTAAGCTCAAAAAACCTGTTAAGAGACTTCCTAAGTGGACTGCTAGTTTTTTCGTAAACCCCACTTGTGTTTTATGACTAGCTAAAAGGACTGTAGAGCACAAATCCAATCTAAAAGTAGATCTGCAATCAATAGCTCTTCTATCAGTGCTAGGCTGCTCCATCAACAGGACTATTTTATAACCCTGTGATATGTTCCTGATTCAGAATTTAAAGTGACCCAACACCGCATCTGACCCCTATAAAGAAACTAAAAAAAATAATAAAGTAATAAATAATTTAATAATTAAGCCTTTTAACCAAGAAAATGTTAAGACAAAAGAATAATTTATAAATACAAATAACTTATTAGTGAAAAAATGTCACCCATGAATATTTATAGGAATGTTCATTTATGTATTTGTGTGTACATTTGCATGTATACATGTGTATACACATATACTCATACATGTATGCAATCCAGGAACTCCACCTGCTACATACTACACATTGGTTTTGGATAGTATTTGAGGTATTAGGGTAGTATTGGTGTTCTTTGGGCAGTGAACCCAATATGAAAGGAGAAGCAGTGAATTTGGGGTTGCAGCAGGGACTGCAGTTTTGTGTGCTGAACTAACAAAGAGTAATGGGAACAGCTAGAGTTCCCTCAGCATTTCCTCTTTTATTCCTTCTCTCCCTTCTAGTAAATCCAAGTCTGGCATATACAGCAGATAGAGAGTTTTAAATGTACAGTTTTATCCAAGGTTCTTTATAGAAGTAACAAGATCATCTAGTTAATAAATGGTTGAGTCAGTCCTCTGCCTGCAAAAGTCTGCCTGAATCATTTCTACAGATTAAAAAATTATCTCCGAAGAGTTGGTATTCTGCCCGTCTGGGTTGTCCTGTGCGTGTTAACCAGCAGTTTTCCTGGTGGACAGATTTGGTCCCAGTGGGAAAGTTTAGATGATCAAACTGCTAGCAAAACAAGAAGAAAGTTTATTTGTTAAAAACTTATTTCTCTGCAAAATGTTATTTGCATAACTGTTTTAAAATATGAATAAACATCTTCATCACTCTGCACCCGGCTACAGGTTTTGCAATTTCTGAGAAGTAGGGTGGAGTTGTTTTTACCTGATATGGTGTGGGTCCCTGGGGTTTGCTGGACCTACAGCTCCTGTGTGTTTGCTGGTAAATGTGACAACGGGGGTCTGCCTTGCCCCTTGTACTGAGGGCAATGCCATTTGATTCAACACGGTGGCAGCATGCCGATGTGCCTGCAAAGGCACAGGTCTTTCCACTGTTTGTCATCTTTCTTCCTCCCTTCTCATAGACAAGAATATTTTCACAGCCGTGGTCCCTGTAACACTGAAAAACCCCTTCTGGAAACTGAAACCACCCAGGTTTTCTGATGTTTCAAACCTGGGAAGAGTGACCTACAGACTATTCCTCCTCTGCAATGGGTCTGCTGCAGAGGCTTCTGAATTGCCCCAACAGCACAGTGCTCCTGCTTTGATTCTTGGCACATACAAATGCTCCTATGGAAATTCTTTCAAACACTCAGGACTATTTTTGCTGCTGTGGGAGTTGAACCCTGAGGAAATCTGGCACACTTGTTTGGACCTTTTTTTGCATTAATACATTTACTTCAAAACAGTATTAGTATGAGCATATGTTTGTTTTATAAAGTCTTAATATCATCCAAAAGAAAATGCTTTGGAACCATTACACAGATACATGTCACTTGTGTATTTTCCAAGCTGTCTGTGAACATTTCATTCTAAGCTTATGCAGTCTATATTAGACCTTATTCTTGTCATCCATCTTAGTACAATCTCATCTTTCCCTTAGTAAGATTCTGATTTCATTTGATCTCCTCTAATTCAGGAAAATTTCACCAAAGCCAGAGTAGTCCCTCTGCGTAAAACAAATGCATATAAAACCCCTTAAACAGTAATTCACCCTATTACATCCTCCTTAAGGGTCTGAGAAACATTACTGGAAACCATTAAAATGCACTGTTATTTTTTGTTCAAAGTAGATATGGTAATTTATGTTAAGTGTCCAGATCTCCACCTACAGTGGATTTCACTTTACCTGCTTAAAGCTACCTAGGAGTTGTACATCTGAAGCAATCACATCCTAGATTTTCTTCAGAGTCAAAGGAAAGATATAGGCTCTTCCAGTTTTCAAGACCCTGTCTGATCGGACAGATGTGTGCACCATCTTTTTGCTGTGTTAACACAGCCTACTCTCACAGGCCCCCCTCTTACACACAGATGGGAGGGAAAATAACACAAGAAAGCCCTCTGGGCTGGGATGATAAGATGCAAAACCTCTTTAGCCTACTTGCAGGAAAGGGCAGCAAAATGCAGAAGCAGCAGCAGAAGCCAGCGATCTCCCCCAACCCCTGACCCGCAGCCTGCTCAGAAGAAAAGGCCAACACTCCAAACCTGGAAACCCAAAGCAGCAACCAGAACAGGAAGCCTCTCATGTTGCAAACTGAACTTCAAGCACCATAATATTGTGCTCCAGCCAGCACTTTCATTTTGAAGCTGGCATGACAGCAGCGCAGTATTGAGTATCAGCAGCAGATTCCACTCAGCCCATGCCTAACTGTCCATAGTATAATAGAATTAGTTTATTCAATCAATGACTGATCTTAGAAAATACACTGAAACACAATATAGGCTATAATGTGTGATTAATATATAGTTTTAATATGCCTTGTGTTATTTTTCCATTATAAGAATAATGTAAGCAGGGAATCATAATATTTTCAAATTGTCAACATGCCCAACTGATCCAGACTGAGCCTCAAAGTTTCATGAGTGCAGCCCTTAGAGCCTGAAAACTTTTGCTATTCTGGTAATTGATATAATTTGCAATATTATTTGAACATAAAAAGAAAGGAAAGACTAAGGAGAATGCTAGTTACTACTAGTTTATTCAGAGGGAAGAAGGCTCGAAAAGAAGAAACCTGATCAAATTAAATAAATACTTGCAAACATTCAGGTTATCACTTTCAGACAAAAATTCCTCTAATGTTAATAAGGGATTTAGGCCAAAAGCTTTAGAGGTTGCTATTCTTAAAGAAAACATGATTTATTTGATTTTTTTTCTAACTTGAATGTCATGAACCAGACATACATAATTATATTATTTGTCTTATGCAAGTGAACAAGAATAAATTAAAACTGGACATGTTGCAACAGGGCTGTTGACATTATATACAAAGCCTGCTTATTGTCATAAGATACTCTTAACCTTTAAGCCAAAATCTTTCAAAACTATTAGTGGTAAATCTAGCAGCTGTTGTCAGATTTTTCCTTTTCTCTGCTTTATGCATTGCGCTTTATTTGAAATGTTTGTTATATTTGTGTATATAACTTTCTGTAAGCTGTCCCTTGAAAGCTCAAGGGATTAAATGAGTAGGTTGAGCTGGTTCAAAGGAACAAAAGTTAACAAATTAAAAGAAAACTTTCTAAAATGGATGTGTAAACCATTAAAATATTTAGCTGTATTTGCATTGGATAGTTTCCTCTATATAAAACAATATAGACTGTTTAAATAAATGGGGTTAAGGGAAACTTATTTCTACTGTAAAGTTTATTAAAGCTTTAGGAATGACGGCCTCGATTCTTCAAACGCTTACGTGTTTAACTTAAAGGCATGGAATAATCTCATCCTGGCAGCACTAGCCAATCCTCACAGCTTTGTCCTCCAGAAAGACAAAAGCACAGAGGGCATCCAAATACTGGAAAAGGAGGTAAGGGTTTCCCCTGTGCTTCTGTGTAGCCCTTGTCTGAATATTTAAGCCACAGTCTATAAACTGTATTTGTGAATAACATCTAAATCTATGTAGATATTGTTACAAAAACATACCCAAGTGATAAAAAACCTTGGAGTTCATATAAGAAGCAGAAGGACAAGTTGGCAGGTTTTGGACTATAATAGTAGGTGATTTTGAGAGTTAGCCACTAGGAAGATTATGACAGATGCCTTGTGTCTTGTAGCACGTGGTTTACCCTATGCTATTTTATATCATCCTGTAAAATGGGCTTAGAAGATCTGGCACAGATCAAATCACAAGCCTTTCTACAGCTGGGGCTGTGCCTTGAAGCGTGGTGATACCTTGTGCACCTATGCTTTTCTGAGAATTCAGGTTACCACTCTATCTAATTCAGCACTGTACCATGTTGGTGTATTGGCCACGTGGGGATGACTCATGAAAAAAGGCCAGGTACTTGTCTGTATGAAAAGCAGAAATGTCACATGGAATAAACCTTTCTGACTGCATTTCACACAGATGCTCTCATGGCCAGTGTGAGAGGTGACATGGTAAGATTAAATAGAAAGCAAGGGGCTGGGAGCATTCCTTCTTGTTATAAGTTGGTTTAAACCTCACTGGGGTGCGCAAGCCCTGTTTTCCATTCACATGTTTTTCATTCATTTCTAAAGCAATTAGAACATCTTTTTGGAAGGGGTCACTAAGACAATAGTGCAAATAAAGCTATGCATATACACGGAGTAAAAAATTACTGTATCACTTAAAAAGGTTATGGTTGTTTTTGCAAGAATTTGGAGGAGGGAAGGGTGGAAGGTGTATGTGGAATGTAAGAGAAGGGGAAGCCGAGGGAGTCCCAGAGGCAATAGGATTACATGTATGAAAGGAAGATCTCTTTCTGGTCAGAAAGCTGGCTGAAGCATTCCTGGAACTGTGGGGGGAAAAAAAAAATTAAAATCAAATCCTGCTTTCTTACAGAGTATTCCTGAGCTCAGCAAGGTAGAGTGTTACGCTTCATTTGCAAACAGGCAGGGCTGCATCAAAGAGATATTTATCTGAATCTGTTTTAAAAATTAAAAGATGTTCCAAGGTGCCAGATTTTGCTTTGCCAAATTCCCATTCCAGGTTAGAAAGGATGGAACTTTCCAAGAAATTCACAGAGTTACTCAGTAAAACCAGAGGGAATATTGTACCTATTGTTTTTTCCATGTTGCTTTGATATTTCCAGCCAAATTGAATAATGTCCTCCCTAAAATTTATTTCTTTATAGGCAGAAATATATCTTGAGCTCCAAATGGCCTTTGGAGTCTAGATTAGGGTTTGAAGTACGTATATCAGAACAGTCTTTACTATCATATGTGCAAGTTTTTAAAATACCTTTCCAAACTTGAGTAAATGTCTTATTTTTGCTCCTGGGGGAAAAACAAAGCAAAGTAAAAGATGAGAAAGAGAATATATAAAAGGTTTTGTTTTCTTATGCAAGTCTTACAAATGTTGTCACTAGATCTAATCAGTCTAACCTGCTGAGTACATGAAATGTAATATAGGATTGGTTTAAACCTCTTTCTTGAACTATTCAGCTTATTATTCTCATCTAGCTGTAAAAGAATTAAGACTCCTTACCTGCCACCCACAGCTAAACCCAAAGAATGTTAACTTTACTCATTAGCCAGTTAGGCTTTTCAGTTTTTATTACAGTCTTAAACATTGGCATATAATTACCAGGAAAGCCAAGCACATTATTGTTCTGTATATTCAGAAATCTGAATTCAGATAAAAAATGACTGATCCATGCAGAAACACTAGTTCTGGAAAAAATGTAAATGAACAGTAAAATGCTAAACCTGAAAGTTTAGTGTCACCTCAGTGCTATGTAGTTATAATTATTGGAAAATTATAGGGATAAAAATCTACTAGATTTCACAGACTGGCAGTCAGTGCTCAGAATGGATTCCTTTATCTATGGGAAAGCCAAGCAAAAAGCACAAGCTGGGTCTCTAGGCTACACCTGTAATCAAGTTGAAAACTGAACAGTCCGTAAGCTAAAAGGTTCTCCTCTACTGTCCCTATTCCTCATTTTTCAAGGAAAGCAGAAAAGAATGCTTAACTTTATTTACCTCCTATGAATCTCACCCTCATTTTTCATCTAATTGGTCAAGCCTGTGCACCACAGCCAATGAAACAGAACTAGAGCAGTGCAGCAGAGCCAATATAAATTTGCTCTTGCAGTCTGCTACCTAGGAAGTAAATCCTGCTGCTGCTGCTTCTCAGCAAATCGCACTACTGCATGCATTTCAGTGGGGATATGGGGCTATTTGTGGAAAATAAACATCGTTGTGTATTTCTATTCAACTCTGCACTCTAGCAATAAAAAAAAACCAAACCAAAAGACAACACACCCTTGTCACATATAGGTGTAGAGAGGTGAACTTGCTCAGAACAACTGTCAAAAGAAATAGGTGAACAAAGAGGTGCTGGCACTGATGCACAGAACAGTGGAAGCAAAAATTATGACAAGGTAGACACAACATTTTGTAAGTTCTTTGATTTTGCCTAAGAACTTGTTTAAATGTCAGTGTGAAGTGGGCAGGAAGGATCACACAGGGACGTGTGGGAGAATGGCTTTTGGAACCTGCATAAGAGTAGGACAGAGATTCTGCCAGGGAGGCTCCATCAGCATGGAGGCAAGAATATGCACAAAGCAAACATTCACAGCATCCCATCAGTGCTCAGAGCCCTGAATTGTGCTTTACACCTCATGAACATATTGCCCCTGCTGCCAGCAACCCATAATTGCAACAGCCTCTGTGCACCAAAAAAAGAGAAAGACGTCTGCAGTTCAGAAACCATCCTTCATGGGAAAGAAGAAAGATGATTCTATGATTCTGTGATTCTAATGTATCTAGGATACATTTTATTGGTTGACCATCTGGGCAGTGCTCTTATATACCAAAAGTTCCGTGTGTGGAGAGGACCTTGGCTCACAGATAATCTTCCTTCTGGACCAAAGGAAACTAGTGGCTTTTATTTTATTGTAGTGATTTCTGTAGCTTTTGGATGGCCTTCTTTTTAGAGAATGTGATATATACAGAGCGCCTTCTGCTTGCTGGTGGAGACCAAGGAGGTGAGGAGCCCAACCAGTAGAATTTTGTAACATTTATTTGTTTGGATAATTTACTAAGGATTTACTTGAATAATCCTGAGGAGGGATCCACTGCTCTTTGTTATAACATGGACTGGAAGCTTAAGTTTGCTTTAAAGCTCTAAAATGACCGTAGGCTGATGGGGGATATGTTATTCAACAAACTCGGTGGTTAAAACTTCTTTAGCAGCAATGAGCAGTTATCACATTGTATCACTTTGCATGAACTGAAGCTCAGGTTCAGCTCTCTGGACACAGGCAAGATTCCCAGTCTCTGGTGTTCATGATGCAAATCCAGGGGATGAAATACAGATATGAAGAGGAGATATAAGGAAATTGTTTACCTGGGTCAGAAAACAACAACAACAAAAAAAGATATATTACAGAAAACATATGGTTGCTATTTAATTCATGCTTTATCATTTTTCATTCTGACATTAGCATTGTTATGAGTGGAGTGAGAGCACTGTACATTGTACAATGTAATATAAAATGAGGGTTACCGCTCTTTGCCAGAGGAAACGTGATTCAGAAACAATTTGGGGGCAATTGCAAGGTGATGTGGCACAGAGAACCAGAAGCTATTGAAACTTTAAACATCATTTCTGGACAATATAAGACTTGCTGCAAAATGACTTGTAAAAACATGAAAACGTTACTTTCCTGACCCCAGAGAATTAGAAATCTTTAAATATCAGTTCAAACAATGCGTCTTAAAGGGCACCACACTTTTTCATTGCCAGCTACCATTATTTTTAACAGTTTGTTAAACATACTGCAATAAAGAAAGATTAATGGCCAAGATATAACTCAAAAATGCAGAGGGCCACATTGAGATCTGTTACATACAGGATATCAGTGGTGAGGCATAAAAGGGGGTATTTAAGTAGAAAAATTAGCCTCGAACATTCATGAAAACCAAAGTAGGTGATTAAAATGGAAGTTAAATATTTGGGGGGAAACAGTAAAATATATGTGAAAATGGAAAGATAAAGAATAAAAATATATTTTATTACGGAGAATGAAAACATACTGATAAAATGTTACTTTAGGTATTGAAAGAATGGTGAAAATATGCAAGTATTTAGAGAATGAAGAAATGACAAAAATACGCTTGCAAAAATCTATTTAGCAAGTGTATTAATTTAGTGTTTAATCAACAAAAGAATGAAAAATCCCTCTAAGTCATATTTAAGTGATTTTTCTTGAACCATACCTAATTTAAAAGTTCAGAAGAAAAGTAATTTAGATAATGGAATTCATCTCACAGCTGTTGCCATCTAAATTTCATTGTCTATTTTAAGATATTTGTTTGTTGAACATGGAGAGTGATGGATAAGGTAAAGCAATCTATTACTGAAGAAAGAAAAGCATCCTGGAGGATAACTACCTGAATTGCTAGTCTTTTGTTAGATTGAAAATATGTGGCTTTCTTTAGGATCTTTGCCACTGATCTTCTTTATCAGTGGGGAAGAAGGTAAAAAGGCTTAATTTTTTTTTGTTATAAAGATTAACTCTTTTTTCCAAACTCTAGTCAAAGCAAAGACGTCAATATTTTTTTACTCTACTGTAGTTATGGGATTGACTGCACATTTGGGCTGGTGCTCTTTAATAATATCAGTGTTGTCACCTGCAGGTGCAGGATGAGAAAACCCACTGAGATAAACCTAGACACATAGTTTCATGGCATTAGAAATTAAAAATGTTCAAAGTGATGTTAGTCTTGTGTACAATTGGAAGTCATACCTGTTGATACATTCAGGTTGGACAACTTTTGACTAGCTGGTTTTGGTATTTTAAAAAATGCTCATTTTGATACTCACATTTTTTATGTATCAGTCCATTCACCATCTCAAAGTATGACACTCTTCTGTTCTTTCCAGTGTTTAGATTTTCAACATGAATTGAAAATCAGTATTAGGAAGAAAATTATATTCTGCTAAAAAGAAAAAAAAAAAAAAAGAAAGAAAAAGAAAATAAAAGAAATAAAAGAAAAAGACTGAGGTTTCAAGATTTTCTATTGTGCACAGGGATATAACCAAGACCCTGCGTTTGTTTTCACTATCACCGATATATAAATTGATCCAATAGTAGTAGATCCCCTGTATCCTAAGATAATATCCTCAATCTCAAATCATAAGCTATTTTGATGTCTCACTCTGTTTTTGGCCAGAACACCCTGAAAAAAATCTGCTCTTTGTGCAAAAAGTCCAGATTTGTTGGAACATTATTTTCTGATGAAAAATCCCTATGGTAAGCATTTTGTGATACCTTTCCAAGGTCTCCTTTGCATTTCTGTGGCCTGAAATGTACTTTCATTGTGAATACTAAGTTCTTCACAAAATAAGATGACCTTAAGAGATGGAACGTCAAGATAAACAAAGCAAATAGTATTGGGTTCATGTTAAGATCATTTGACTATTTAAATTTAAATAAGGTTCAGATTTAAGTTACCACATGAACCTTGTTTGAAACAGTTGTCAGTTTTGGATTTTCTTCACTGTAACATTAATTTGAATTTGATTTTTTTTTTTCATTTGTGATGTAAAATGTTAGATATGAGAAAACATTAAAAGTTATCTGAATAATAAATTAGGTTTGTGCACACCTATATACATCTGTAATCACAGAATCACAGAATTTCAGGGGCTGAAAGGAACCTCAAAAGCTCATCTTATCTAGACATTGGACTACACATGTAATAAGCATAAAGTCAGAGTTACACACCCACACAGGCATCAGTTCTACTACATTTCCTATGATTTCTGGTCTCCAGACTCATAAGAGTTACTTTTGATTTCAGAACTTCTGTTCAATATGAAAATACTGCAAACAGAACAGAGGGATGCATCTTGGTGTTCTTGAAGCTCATTGGACATCTATGGGCTGTTAGCCCAATGCTCACACTCATCACAACACACTATGAACATTCTGGTGGGAATAAAGTTGCTGTGAAAAACACAAAATCATCTGAATCGTCTGCTTTCCTCACAAATCAAGCTAGCAATGTGAGTCCTTGTCTGACTCAATTTTTTTAGCATAAGAGAAATATATTAACAACAATGAATATTGAAATTCAGCACTATTTCCCTTCAGCATCTTTGCATAGGAGTATCATCTTGTTCCTATTTTTGTTTTCATATGGACAGTGATTACAAAGATATTCAAATTTTGTACAGATGTTAAGGAAATCATCTTAGTAAATGTAGTGGCAGAAAACCTATGTATTAGTTTATTAAATTTGATACCACCATCATGCTTAACATTATGGAATATCTATAAATAATGTCTGAAGAGCTGATACCTCAGTAATAACCCACATAGTAAATAGTACATGATTTTTAGAGGTTATTATAAAATATAAAGATCAATAATGCCTATGGTGTTTGTACCATCCATAACAAATACTACTAAAGTATGTAATATGCTTCTAATACCTAGTATTCAATTACTAACCTCTGTACAAACCATTTATATTGAAGCTTTATATAATGTTTTACTACAATATTAGTGATTTAGTTTGTCAAACTTATGTGGTTAATTTACTATATAAATTTACTATATAAATTTACTATATAAATCTGAGTACTGTGTCCAGTTCTGGGCCCCTCAGTTTAAGAAGGACATCGAAACACTTGAGTGTGTCCAGAGAAGGGCAACAAGGCTGGGGAGAGGCCTTGAACACAAGCCCTATGAGGAGAGGCTGAGGGAGCTGGGATTGTTTAGCCTGCAGAAGAGGAGGCTCAGGGGTGACCTCATTGCCCTCTACAACTACCTGAAGGGTGGTTGTAGCTGTGAAGCGGTTGGCCTCTTCTCCCAGGCAACCAGCACCAGAACAAGGGGACACAGTCTCAAGCTGCACCAGGGGAAGTTCAGACTCGAGGTGAGGAGGAAGTTCTTCACCGAGCGAGTCATTCAGCATTGGAACGGGTTGCCCAGGGAGGTGGTTGAGTCATCGACCCTGGAGGCGTTCAAGGGGAGATTGGACGTGGCACTTGGTGCCATGGTCTAGTCATGGGGTCTGTGTTGATAGGTTGGACTCGATGATCCTCGAGGTCCTTTCCAACCTAAGTGATACTGTGATACTGTGATACTGTGATAAATCTTGCATCCAATCCTACCATCTGCATTGTAGAAGAATCCTGTGAGAAGTCATAAAAGATAAGTTAGTCAGAGAAGCAATTGTTGAGCTGAGTGTCTTATTTTCCTACCTGAAATTTCTGGGTTTGTTAATGGGTTGACATTTTGAAGAGATTTATTAGGAAACTATCCTGAAAGTTATGAATTGTCCTTCAGAAAAAATGAACCAGTTTTGCCTTTTTATGGCACTTGTACACTGGAGAAGCTATAGCCCTGGCTTTCTTCCACTGCCAGCATGAACTGCAGGCAAGTCAATAGTATGCGACTGTCTCATAGGTATTACTGAGGAGAAAGTGACCTCTTCGGATTGGAGGAGACTTATCAGGAACCTATAAAATCGAATAAAGCTGATTAATAAATAAATACACAAATAAATGCATAAGGGTAACAGTCTAGAAGGTTCAAGTACACTGACAAATCCTTAATTCCCACCCACCCCCTCACAGAGATCTCAAATGGAGCTCTCTGTAAATGGGCTGCAAAAATAATTTTTGCTTTCTGTGGCTGTGAAGTCAAAATGTGCTTCTAGAGGCATTTTCAGCATCCACTTTATTTCATATCTGTGGCTCTTCCTTTTACTTAAGCATTAGATTCTGGTGCCTCTGGTGCTATTTCACAGTGCAACAAACCCATTCATACTAGTGAAACAATTCTGAAGTGAATCATTTATTTCCTACTTTCATCTACTCCTTTTCCATAGCAAAACTGAAGGTCACAGAGTTATCTAGGATGCAAACTGCTCTAATTTAGCTTTCCCCGTATTATTTTGGAGCAGATCCATAATCTTTTGCATGAACAGAAGCAGTGGCTGCAACTTCAGCCTTCTCACATAGCCTTATGACCCCTGAGTATTAAGTTGTTCTAGCCTTTTCTCTATGACCCAGACACTGATTAAAATCTCTGCATAATATTAAATCCCACTTCAGAAGAGTCTGTAGCTACTGAGGTATCTCCATAGGAAATGGGAAAAAAATGCAGTTCAAGTCCTGGTAGAACTCAAGAAAATGTCTGATTTTGGCTCAAACCCAAATATTCTAATTCCCTTCAGGGCCAGGAAGAAGCTGAATAGAGAAATGAAAAAGAAGGAAAGTTGTAATTTATAATTTTAAAATTACAAGTCCAAAGGGGTAGTAATGAAACATTTTTATGATTTGGAAAATCCCAATGTTTAGAACTTTGTGAAATGTTGTCCACTATCTTATTTGTTTAATTTCTGCAGATGATTAAAGACCATCCAGAGAAGATGACAACCATAAGTACAGTAGCAAATAATAATGAAGTGATAAATTACACAATTTTTAGAAATGAAAGAAAAAATGAAAGAAAGCAAAGCTTGTTTTCAGTGTTGTGTAACTCTGATTTACCAAATTGCCATTTCTACATATCTTTCTTTCTAAGGACCAATAAAATTCCAGCTGATTTAAACTAGGTTACTAAGCATTCATATGTTTGGGGATCTGAATACGTTAACATAATAGAATAATGGATTGTAAGTAGTTCATCAGTAAATAATCCACAATTATGGCGTTTGCAGACTGATTGAAAATAAATAGCAGCATATTGTATAATTACACCATAATCAAATGTCTCACTATATACAAATGATAAAGTGTCCCCTTGGGCCATGGCCATGGCCATGTGCTGAGGGTTTTATTTAGTTCAATAGCAAAAGTCTTTCCGTGCCAAGTTTACACAAAAGAAAAGTTAGTGAATTGCTAGGAATAAAGTTGACTGATCTCTCCACACAGTGTAATAATTAGAGCCAGCATTACTCCATGCATATTTTCGATACAGACTTTTGCAACAACTAGTAAGATTAACCCTCAGTGGTACTCAACAGTAGTGTTCTCTGGCCAAAGAAAAATTGTATTTTGATTTGTATACAAAACCAGTAACATTTTGATTTATTTTTGCTGTATATACCATTATTAATACACTCACCTTCAGCTTCAAGCAAAGAATTTGGTAAATTTGAGTGCAATCTCAAAAACAATGGGTTTGAGATTCTAGACAGAAAAAATATGGGTCCTGCGTTCTGCCCAAGAAGTGCAAGTGATGGATTTTGGACATGCAAGTAGGTGTAGGAGGTCAGCATTTCTGTTTACAAGGCCAGAAGCTGGACAGGATAGTCTTGAAGAAGGTATCATTGTTTTTCCAGCACAGCCTTTCACTTAGAACATCATGTGTTGAAAGGAAATAATTGCTTAACATTCTTGTGAAAGAAAATTATTTACATTCAAGAGGGAGAATATTTAGCAGAACATTTCAAAACAAATGCTGGAAATCTTGAAATAGGGGAAAACTATATTATCATGTATAATATCCATGTGAAAATAACTTCTTTTGAAAGAGGTTAGATGCAGGTAGATTAGACTTAACCAAATGGCTGTCCTCTACAGCTTCTCCAACAGTGATACTAAAAACTCTGCTATAACTGATGTTCAAACTGAAGAAGGACAAACACAAATAAACCTGTTATTTTTATTGCTGTAGACAGCATCACTGCCAGGTATGGAATCTGTTTAATGTCCTTCAGTTATTTTTTTCTATGCTGCGTGCCCAGATAGCAATAGATCCCTCAAAATTCAAAGCTGCTTTCTAATAATCTGAATTGTAAACTGTTCATAACCCTAGAAAAATAAGTCCTGGAAATTATGCAGCTGCAGGTGGTTTTACAGAATTTGACTTGCTTTGTAATTTGTAACCTCCAAGTGGTTCTCTGGGATTTAGACCTGATATAGTGGATTGAGTTTGATAAAACCTTGAACAGCACTGAGAGTCACAGTCCCTTTGGGCTTGTTAGCTGTGAAAGCCAGTAAGCATTTCAGGGAAAAATGAGGTAAAAGGCAAACTCTTAGGTTTTTCAGTTGTACTCTTAATGTAGCAGTGCATAACATTGCTTTACAGCCACTTCTCTGCTTTAATGCTGTTTTTACTAATCACAGAACAATTCTGGGGTGTGATCCAGTAAAGGAGAATAGTTGAACTTGTCCACCTAAATTGACTCCTTTGTAAAAATAACATGGACTGCCCCATCTTGTGATTCAGCTTTATTGCTTTGTGACGATTCTCCTACACCATGAAGCTCCCCATCTGTTTAAAGCATAATGTTGGACCTTATGTTCCCTACTGACTTCTTGAAGTTTACCCATTTTCTCACTTTCCAATAGCTTAAAAATTGCTGGGATTTCAGATAGAGTTTTGGTCCAGTGGGAGCACTTTTAAAATTCTTACATTTTTAATGTGGTTCCCTAGGGAAACCTCTATCCAATATAAAGTTTTTCTTTGTCAGGCAACTGATATAATTGAAACAGTTCAATTACTGGAGCAAACATATTTTTCATAAAAATGGCTATAAAAGATTAAACATAGTGAATACTTCTGTTGAAGTCAAAACTTTGAAATAGATAGCATCTCCTTTTGTGTACAAACTTACTTGCTTAGTAACATTCATGGTCACACCAGATCGGAAATAGAAAATTCAGTATAGGCTACTCTGAGGCAAATGAATATGTGGAATTTGTTTTGTTGCAGTTAATGTGATTTCACTTGTCCCCTAATAAAAGCTTATGAGAGGTTGGAATATTAATGTTACAGAGCAGCTGCTGTGAGTTTAGTCTATGTTCCATTAATGAAGATATTTTGCTCCCAGGGCTGGATCAGAATTCAACATATTGTTTTCTTGAATTTATTGCTGTACACCTGCAAGGTTTTAGGTTAAAAGTTTGTGATAGCCTTTAGATAAACTGTTTTCTAAAAACTAGCCTGGGAATACTTATACTTTTGTGATATAAAGGGAAATGTAGAAAAACAAACTACTTGATTGTGCTCTGACAGTATAGTGGAGAGAGAAGGCTTTGCAAACAAAGTATAAATATACTACCATGCCTAAAAGAAACAAAGCATAACACACAGTGCTACATGAGAGACAGGAAGGCACACAGTCCAAGAAGCAACAACTAAGTCAAGACTTTCTTTCATCTCCTTTAAAAGTTGAGAATGCATGTAATTCCAATTGAATTATTTATTTCCTAAGTTGCTGAGCAAGACTTGCTTGTATTTGAATCAGCTCTTGTACCACCACCACAGAAATCTCTCTCTTAATGCAAATCTGAAAAATGAAATTAAAAACATACCAATTCTCTTAATACTGGGAAAGGGAGTCCAGAAAGGGGAACTGGTTATTGCAATTGAATTTGTAGAATAAGCCCCCAAAAAATAATAAGAAAAAAACCCAAAACAAACCAAGGTCCATGATAAATGAGAAGTAGTCCCATTATGTTATTATTCTGTTACCTAAGAAACTATCTTCAAAACAGAAGCCCTCATAAATACTCTGGAGATGCATCAGACACTTTTCTCTGCTGTACAACATTGTGTATATGGTTTGGCAGGAGTTCATTGTGTAGAAGATAAACTAGCACATAGTGCCAGGATTCTATTACTCTTGACCCTGACCTTTGGCTGCATGCTGTTTCCAGTTGCACTCCATCTTTAAAAAAAAAAAAAAAAAAGACAGTGACCATTATTTTACCCTTTCTTTTTTAACTTCTGTTTTAAAATTTCTCTATAATCTACTATTTGTCTGATACATATTTGAAAAACAAGTTTTCTAACCTTTTTCTTCTCTGTCTTTCTTTTAACTTCTGTTTTTCTTTCTTTAAAACCATCAGTAATGCTCCTGCCAAAGTTGGCTTTCCCATTCAGATTTCTCCTCTTTCTTTTTTTTCTCCAAACACTGACTAAACTAGCTAAATAATGTGGTATAGTGTAATGGATCCTAACCACAGAGAAAATATATTCTTGTAAATGTTTTGGTTTTCTGTCCTATGTTTACTATTCTCTGAATCCAAGACATTCATTTATTGTTAACAAGTGAAGCTGTGAGTAGTAAAGTAATGGAGAAAGAGGTGATAATTTCAGTTATAAAGGATCAATGTTCAGAGATGTCAACTCTGTACAGGAGAGTGTAGAACCACCTAGGGCATGTGAATTTTTAAAATAAGTTTCATTCCTACAAATTTATGATCTATATCAAAAGTCCAGAATTGCTGTATAACAATATGATAATTTGCAAAGCACTGATGTAGAGCTACAATATAAGTACTTAGTAAACTACAGAGATTAGATAAGGCCACAGGAAAGCAGAGGAGTATTCTAGAAAGTTTGTCGGGCCTTCTTCTGTGCTTCTAGTTCAGGCAAAACTCCCAGTGAAGTCACTGGGAATTCTGTTTGTGTTAAGCAGGACAAAATTAGGTCTCTGTTTTCCCAGTAGAGATCAGGCTAACTGCCATGGATGAAAATGTTTTCATATAGAAAGCAAAATAAACTTTTTAAAACTATCTCTGGCTCTCTGGAGTCAACTTTTAAAAAATTAAATCCTGGTATGTCCAAGAGGTTTTGATTTTGTGAATGTTGCAGTAATCTGAGTATACTCATTTGTTTGCACATCATTTGAATAAAAAAAAAAAAAAAAAAAAAATTCAACAAAACTACCAGATCTAGTATTTTTAAGGGAGAAATGAGAGATCATCAACAGAACTTCACAGAACTGCTACACTTGCGAGGACCTAAAAAATTAGAAACAAAGTCTGTCATAGTTAGACGAAAATCACTGCTGCATTAAAGACAACAAAGATGTGTTGCAATACAGCTTTACTAAATGTTTGTCTTACTTTAGAAATAGAAAATGTTAACTCTGTAATTATAAATTGTGAATACTGGTTTTTATGTGGGGGCCAGGACTGAAAATGATATAAACAAACTGTTGCTACACAGATTTATTTTTCAATAACTCTTCAATTCTACCTGTAGTTACCAAAAAGTGTGGTATGATAAAAAGAAAGAAATTTCCCTGACAGTTCTGCCTGAAAGTCAGCATATAAAAAAAAAAAAAAAATCATGAAGGTTGTGATAAACAGTAATTCAAATACAGAAATAATGCAAATAAAAGCAGATACAAAAGGAAGAGATGTCCATGTAAGCAGCTCTTTGTGAAACTCTTTGTGACAAAGTAAGTTTGCAGACAGGCAACACTGGCTGATTGAAGACCTGTTCCAGAGTAGCATTACCTACCTTACATGAGTTTGGATAGCATAGCCCTCCAAACTGAAATTTGATTTTAACAAAAGGTTAACAGGATGTTTAAATCTGCATTAACAGTGAATTTCAACTGCAAATCAAGAAGCTGATACTGGATAAATTTTGCCATTATTTTATTTAACACTCTTAAAAAAAAAAAACAGTTGGCAGGAAAAATGTGTTTTAATTTAATAATTATGAATTTTATTCCATTGCATTTTTTTTAAGGAATTCTAACAATTAGAATATAAAATTAGAATATGCAAATAATATTAGAATATATAAAATTATCAGAAGCAAGAACTTAGAGAATTGCCTGATCTTAAACTGTTGTCCCAAGTCTACATGAACAGAGGGTATCAAGGAAAACATTATCTAGGCCCATTTCTTGTCCTAGAAGCTGAATAACATGGTCTGGCCACAGCCACATTAATAAACTCTTTTACATTACAGAACAGAGTGGCTGCTTCCAAGCTGCCCCCTGGGAATGATCCTTGGCTTGTGCTAGTTCCCAGGCAGATAGTGTTATTTGACATGAGCCAAAAGGGCACCAGGGAATAGATTAACAATTTAACCATATGGATAACTGTTCTTGGGCCACTGCCCTGATCCTGTCCACTTCTCTAATACAATTATAGTCAAAGATTCTGGGTCCAAGTTGTTTTATACAAAAATGTGAAACCTCAGAATCACTACCAAAAATTGTGTAAGCATATACCAGACAACATTTAGAGGAATAAGCACTCCTATATTTCATTATGCAGTTAGAGATACCCAAAAGAAATCCCCTTCATAGTAACTTACAATTTTATGATGAGTCTACTCTCTACTCTCCTTATCAAGTCTTTATAAAATCTGGTCTTTCATCCAAAAAGACAAGAAATTTTAACCAAGGCTTTAGGCAGGCATCCTGAATCATTTCCAGTTAACAAAAATGTAATCTGGAGGAATATCTAATATATGAATCTGGGTGGTCATCCAGTACTGGGCTCTTCAAGATTGTGGGGACTCTATTTCCATAGTGTTTAGAGTAACACTGTGGCTGAGAAACTGAAAAAGGAAGCATCTTTCGATCCAAGAGAAAAAACATTTACATACTCATAGTAATTACTACGTTGTCATGTAGAAGGAAGCATGTAAAAACCTAATCCTTTTCTGTTTAATTCAAAGCACCTTTTCCCCATTGCTTCTGAAATCACTTACTTTTCCTAAGTTTCATGACTGGTTAAGGAAATTTTAGTCTATGCTGTTATAAAAAGCTTTACTACTCTTTTTCACCTTTCTTCCAGTTATGCGGTCATGTCCTCTTCCTTGTTCTTGACAGTATGTGGTCTCTTGGCTTAGGGGGCTTATCCAGCAGTCTGTGTAGTCCCATGAGTAACACCACATGCAGATGATCACAAAGCTAGAAAACACAACAATTTCTGAAAATCTGACAACACTGGATAGGCATAAACCAGAAAAGACAAACTTTGAAGAGGAAGCCCATTAGCTGTATTCACAACTAATACAGTTTTTTGCAGAGAAGAAAGAAATCTTTGTGCCAGAAGAGGGTAGGACAAAATGCAATGAACTCATGGTGCTGAAAAGGTGATTACATTTATGAATTAAGAAAAACATTATAGCAGTACAGATAGTGAAGGACTGGAACACATTTCTTAACGAGAGTGTAGAATTACCATCATGATGAGTTTTTAAACCAGCTGGTTTTCTAACAGCTGTCCACAATGTCCTCAACAGAGCTGGTTCTATCTTGGGGCAATGAAATGTAGTGTATGACCCTTCAAAATCCCTTTTCAGTTCAATTTTCTCTGCCTTCATGGTTGGATTTGACAAGTCGTTAATCCACACTTCATCACATTTTGTGATAAGTAGAAATGAAAGGGGAATGTCCATTTCAAAGAAATGTATCTTGTTTTCTATGTAACTGAAATCTGAATTTGCCTGATTTTACCACCACAGTGCCTAGTGAGAGAAGAGAAATTGAGTTATAAGATAAGGTAGTGGGTTGTGCCCTTGTAGGAACAGTGCCTTTCTGAGGGCTGCAGTTTCTTTTTATGCTGCGTTTTACCTCATCTAAGGAACATAACTATATCACAGTGCTAATGACTGACTCTCCAAGTGGAAGCCATTTCAAGAAGTATTATGCCACTACTGTCCTCTCCTGTTGCAAGAAATCTGTCCCAAAGCAGTCAATGAAGATGTTAGCTAAGCTCAGGTACTTAAATTGGGTGTCTTCCTCTGCTGTCTTTCCAAAGCACTTATTGAAGAACTGTTTGTCAAAGTAGAGAATTTGTTGTTTCAGGAGCACTTTCCCTAATCTTCAGTTGTAGCAATAAATCAACTATGCCAAGGACTGTTCTCTGGTTTCAAAGTTAAATGCCAAAGCCATCCACACCATTGAATTCACTTATGCTCCAAAACACCTATTGGAAGTGCTCATGCCAAGTCCTGAGTTGTGCCAGAAATTGTTCTGAAATGTGTTGAAGACATTGTTGAAAAATAAAATCTGAGAATGTAATGGTGTAGCTACTGAAATTTGAGTGGCTGGGAATATTCCCTACTTCTATTTAATTTACTAATGTGGAGGGCACAAGCTGTCTAAATATTGTAAAACTTAAATTAGTTTGCATCTCCCCATCCTTTGTGTTACCTATGTAAAGATTCACAGCACATTTTTAAAGAAAAACACCTTTTCCTTCACTGTTGTTCTTATTAACGTAAGGATTGTAGCTACATGTGTTTGAGCAAGATCCACTATATTGATGAAGCTGAAGATATTCCTTGTAGCTTTCAAGAAAAAAACACAAGCCGGCAGCTGAAGAAGAGGACACCTCAATGATAAGTGGTGTTGCCTTGAAAAAGGCAGTTGAGTACATAGGGAGGAAGATTGTAAGGAGACTGATAAATTTGTGCAGATGCAGCTGTAAAGGCAATCTTGATGCAGTTAAAAAAAAAAAAAAATTGCACAAGCACCTGAAATGTTCCTTCTCTCATGATAGTTTATCTACTCCATGGTGCATTCCTGGGGAATAGTCACAGAGTTTATCTGAGAAATGTATTTCAAAGGTCTTCTTCAGCATGCCAGCAGGGTATGCAAATAAAGGAATTCACATAAAACCAGGCAGCCCTTCAGAAGATACCTGATCCTCAGGTATACATTGCAGAGACAGAGACTCACTCTTTCTGACAGATGAGTCAAAAGAAAGACATTCAGGAAAATCTGATGCAACAAGAATTAAATGTAAAATTATTTCAGGAATTCAATTAAATATTTAGGTGTGTTATTTAGTAAATAAAGATACTAGAAAAGTACTTACTTATCACATATTTCTGGCAAAGAAACAAAGAGGAGGATATCTGAGTTATGATGGAAAGAGAATCTAAAGATAATAGCAAAGCAAATGTAATTAATTATATTTGGCTTCAGAAGCAGCTAAGGCAATGAGATAGAAAGACACAAAGAGGTACCAGGTTGGAGAACTTGGTGTTATTTTTGTGTAGACAATGTTCCTGGGACAGTCATGAGGGAGAAAAGAAGGCTTCAGGAGAGCAATTACAGAAAATCTACCCATTTTTAGACATGGATTTATTTTAGAGAGGACTGTTTAGTAATAATGATTGATATTAATTTTATTTATTTACAAGTGCCATGGTTACCCAGACAAATTTTGAACTTTGTGTACTGGGCACTAAGTGTGTATGAGGCTATCCACACACAATACAGCAAACAGGCCATCTGAATGGTGTAACACATTTAGATTCAACTAGAAAGAGAAGTACAACATGACAGAAAGCATCACAAAACTGCAGAGGTTCAGCAATCTCAGCTTGTCTTAGCCTCATGACAGCACAATGCCTCGAAAATAAAATATGCTCTTTCTTAGCCTTAAGAACACGAGATGTTGGAAGGATTTTGATCTTTAAAATAAGAACATGGCCACCACACATGGCTGGAAATTTATTAGTGGTGCTTTGAGCTAGGTACTACCTCTTGCAAGGGTGTGCTAGGAAGATCCCAAGAAGAAAGCAATGGAAAGCTTCAAAGAAAACTTTTTCTTTATGTCCACAAGCCAGTGGACCCCCAAAGGAGTCAGTGTCTCCCAAAAGGATGCTGTGGATGCAAAAACTTACATGAGTTTGAAAGAAGGCTGGAAAAGACTATAGAAAAGAAATCCACTGAGGATTATTGACTCAATAAATCATGTCAAACTCAGGAAATCCCCTAAAAATAGTTGGAATCTGAGAGAGTATTTGAAGTTGCTTTTGCTACTCTTTAGGTGTCCTTTACAGCCAGTGTTAGAGATGGTATGCCTGTTCTTATGACCTTATGTACTGGAGCAGCAGCTGAGTAGCATCCTGATTCATACATGGATTATGTCCAAGGTGCACATATCTTGGTCTTGTGTAACAGGGACCACATGGCACCACATGGAGTAAGACTATAGCATGACAGTCTCCCTCTTTCCCTTTCCTTTCACCCCTCCTCCTCAGCAATACTGTGGAAGCAGCTGGTTTTGGTACTCCTTCTTGGGCCAAAGAATGAATGATGTCTGCATTAGTTTGAAGGAACCCCTCTTTGAAGGAATTCCTCTTTGAACTGCTTTTTGAGTTCCTACATAAAATTCATTCATCCTTCCTTGAACAGAATGCAGAAAAACTGAGGTTTATAGACATATTGCAAAATATTAACATTAAAGCCAGAATTGCCATTTACTATATATTTTAGGTGTCAAGAAACAAGGCTGAGGCTGTAGAAACTAGTCTCATACATGTTTGTAAAATGGAAAAGTAAGAGAATCATACTGAACTAATTCAGATATACTTCTCATTTTCCTGCAATTTCCTAAAATTTTCAAGTTTGGTCCTACACTGAGAAGAAAGAAAAATCCCCATACTGTCATGACAGAATATCCACTGTTGCTTAAAGAATAGTTAGTGATAAGATCGTTCAGCAGAAGCAAGCAGCAACACATAGAACTCCCGCTTTTGACAAACACCAGCTGTTCTGCTTCAGATTTAGCCAAGCACAAAGGGAAACTCTTCCTTCTATTGCCCATTATTTTTTTTTTCTCGTAATAGAGCCAAAAATACAATCCTTTTTCTGACTTTCCATAAGCATATATATATCAATACATGCAAATATATATTCATATATATGTCCCAATACACACACACATACATGTTTTGGGGTTTTTTTTTTTGGTCTTTTCCAACCTGACTGATTCTGTGATTCTATGATTTTTACATCTTTCTATCTATCTAAGAATATCTGCTGTGTGTATTACTAAGGTATGTATTAAACAGACAGAAATTACTCAGTGCTATAATACACTAAAACCCAGAACATGAGTAGGAAAAAATACACTGTAAGGTTTGGAAAGGATATGGGTTAAGCAAAAAAAATGCAACAGACAATACCATTTCCACCAGAAGATAGCTAATTTAGCAGTTCTCCATTAAGTTTAGAAGACATTCTGTAGCAGCAACTCTTTAATTTGCTTTTGTTTCATGTCTTTGCTTCCCTTTACAGCATACTTGGTCTTTTCTTCTTTCAGAATATTTTTCTCCTATTAAACAGAACTGCTCTTGCGTATATGAACAAAGATTGTAGTACTTGTTATGGAGATAATTTGGGGCATTATTAAAATTTCACATCTAGAAACGCATGCTGACTCTCATAAATATTCTTACAATCTTCTAAACACAGTCAGGCTAACGGGTTCAGTGTAACTCATGTTCTGCGTCCAATTCAGCTTGAATCCAGCTATAATCAGTAGATCACAAAGGGTTATATAGTACGTGGGTATGTATGTATGTATGAAGTGCGCAAGTCACTTTAAACACAGAACACATTTCTGAAATTAAGTCTTAATTTCTATCACCATATTTTCTAAGATAAATAAAGTCTACAGTATGAATATATAAGTACAGTCTGAAATTATGGAAATAACTTTGACTTAAATGACAGCTAAATTTCACATGTTTTCCAGCTTATACCTGGACAATATCAGCTTTTACTGCAACTTATCTTTAAGGGCTGATTTATATGAATTAATGCAAATAATAAGAATGAAAGTGAGATGAAAACACCAAGATGTCTCTACAAGTGAAAATGTTCAGATTTTTCAGACCCATGTACTAATATTGTCCATGAGCCTCGAAACAAATGCTGATATAAACACAGAATCCAAACCACAGAACATGACTTGTTTAAAAAGTTAAATTCTGTGAAGTAAGACAGGAAACGAGATTTATCCTTCTGGGAATTTTTTGGCATGAGCAAGGAACTAGGCATGCTCAGTGCATGTCATATCCTTCATCTATCACTGCTCTCTGAAGTAAATCAATTTTTTAAATTTTTCGTTCTTTTTTTTTTTTTTTAAACTCAAACCAAGGGAAGGCAGTACAGTCACCATCTGAAATGTGTAGAAATCCTTCTGTTTGACATGGCATTAAACAGAAGAAGGCAAATTACAGTGTGTTGCCTTAAGGATTATTGTTGCACATTTTGTGCCTTCTGGCTGTGGCAGTGTTTGTTCCTCCAAGTGAAATTAGCTGGGCCCAAGCCATTTTGCAACATTGTAAAAATAAATTGCTGTACTTGATAAGCAAATGTTAAACTTGTCACTCTAAGCTAATTGCAAAATTTTTTTCAGTGTCTTCAGGGCAAGTTGGCAACCTCCAAAAAGAGCGACACAGAAGGTCAGCTTTCTGCCTTTGAAGCCAAGTTTATGTTATAGCTAGGAAACCAAAGCAAACACTCCTGCTCATGAGCAGAAGAAGGAACATTTGCAACACAGTACAAATCTTCCAAATTAGACTATATCAAGTTAAAAATTTGGGATCACGCTAACACTTCTATTACATCATGTTACACTTGTAGGACAATACTATTTAAAGGGCGAGATAACCTGAAGGCTTACTTAGGAAGCTGAATATAAGTCCTACAAGAAGGATAAAATGGAGGAAAAGGAACTTGGATTGGCCAATTTTCTTGTGTAGTCCGGAGTGCTGGCTCATGTGGTGTCACCCTCTCAGGACTTCTCAACATGAATTGAATGCTGTATCTTCTTTCAAACACACACAGGCTGATAGCAAGAGGGAAATGATGGTGTAAATCCATCATTATTTGGGTGACATTTTTAAATTTGGTCCCTTTTATGCACATCTTGTTTGTCATATATTGCAGCTGAAATGCAGTGGATTTTTTCTAATTCCATCTTATAAATCTGGGAGTCAGTCATTCAACTTTTCTATTGGAAAGTCCCTCTTCATAAAATCAAAATGTCCCTTGAGGAACATGACATTTCACTAAAATAACAAGTAGTTTATTTTCACATGGAAAAAATGAAATAATGTCTTCCTTTTTACCCATGTAGGGAGGCCTGCACAGAGACAGTTCAACTGGTCAGCAAGCCTGTGCAGGTTGCTGGAAGGACAGGGCAGAGCTGGAGTAATTTGCTCCAGCATCTCCCATGTTGTGCCTCCATCCAAATCCTCCTGCAGGACATGGCTTTGGCAAGAAATGGAGCAAGCGGCTACTTACATGTTTGTAGAAGACCCTAAACAGATCCTCAGGTTCAAGTGGCAATCTTTCCACAGCACTGGCACATGGAGAGGAAAATAAATTCCTCAAGTTCTACTTTTCCTGGAAATCTTCCGAGGGATAAAAACTCAAGAAAAATTTCTGTCTACTTTCTATTAAAGAATACATGAAATAACATCAAGTGGAATATTTGAGAATGACTCAAGAGAGACAAAAGAAAGTGTTGGTAGGGATATGTTTCCTCTGATTGAGTTTTGAAGATGGGTCCCCTCTTTTTTGGTAGGTCTATATCAGGAGTAGTGAGACATTTTTACCTGCTGTCAAATGCACAGGGAAAAAGAAAGATTTCCAAGATGTGATTGTTATGAGGTAATGCAGCCTTACTACTCAAGTGCCCTGAGTGAGACAGTAGTGTAGAAACTCAGTCTGTGTAGTCCCTGGTTCCTCTCTTTCACAGCTGCAGCTACAAATGCTTGCTCCAGCAGTGGCTTTTAGAATAGAATAGAATAGAATAGAATAGAATAGAATAGAATAGAATAGAATAGAATAGAATAGAATAGAATAGAATAGAATAGAATAGAATAGACCAGGTTGGAAGAGACCTTCAAGATCATCACGTCCAACCTATCACCCAACACCACCTAACTAACTAACCCATGTAACCAAGCACCCTGTCAAGTCTCCTCCTGAACACCTCCAGTGATGGAGACTCCACCACCTCCCCGGGCAGTCCATTCCAATGGGCAATCACTCTCTCTGTGTAAAACTGCCTCCTGACCTCCAGCCTGAACTTCCCCTGGCGCAGCCTGAGACTGTGCCCTCTTGTTCTGGTGCTGGCTGCCTGGGAGAAGAGACCAACCTCTGCCTGTTTACAACCCCCCTTCAGGTAGTTGTAGAGAGCAATAAGGTCACCCCTGAGCATCCTCTTCTCCAGGCTAAGCAGCCCCAGCTCCCTCAGTCTCTCCTCATAGGGCTTGTGTTCCAAGCCCCTCACTAACTTCGTTGCCCTTCTCTGGACTCATTCCAGCAAGTCAACATCCTTCCTAAACTGAGGGGCCCAGAACTGGACACAGTACTCGAGGTGTGGCCTAACCAGTGCAGTGTACAGGGGCAGAATGACCTCCCTGCTCCTGCTGGCCACACTGTTCTTAATGCAGGCCAGGATGCCATTGGCCCTCTTGGCTGCCTGGGCACACTGCAGGCTCATGTTCATCCTACCATCAACCAGCACCCCCAGGTCCCTCTCTGCCTGGCTGCTCTCCAGCCACTCTGACCCCAGCCTGTAGCACTGCATGGGGTTGTTGTGGCCAATGTGCAGAACCCGGCACTTGGATGTGTTAAATCTCATGCCGTTGGACTCTGCCCATCTGTCCAGCCTGTCATGGTCTCTCTGCAAAGCCTCTCTACCCTCCAGCAGATCAACTCCTGTCCCCAGCTTGGTGTCATTTGCAAATTTACTGATGATAGACTCAATGCCCTCATCCAGATCATCAATAAAGATATTAAAGAGCACAGGGCCCAGCACCACTCTCTGGGTTCGGCTATCCAGCCAGTTCCTAACCCAGCTCAGAGTGCTGCTGTCCAAGCCATGGGCTGACAGCTTGGCCAGCAGTTTGCTATGGGGGACGGTGTCAAAGGCCTTGCTCTGGGGCCAGGATTAAACCCAAGATTAAGTTACTATAGCAACAACTTTCACTGAGTCATTGCCAGTAAATATTATGGTGATCAGTTACTGATATCTAAGGTAAGTCATTATTCATGGCCTAAGGATCAAATTTAATGAAGAGGCATATTTAATAATGACTTTTCTAGATTGATCCTTAAAAGTTACTTCAGGCAGTTCAAAACATTTTAAGGTACATAATTAAATACAAGCAACAGAGGTCTGTAATACAGTGAAGGTGCACAATGTGATTCAGTTATAGTGACACACCAAACACTTCCAGTGAAAGCCTTCCAAAGCAAAAGAAGGACAAGAGAGACCTGAGAAGCCTGATGAGTTTGTCCACTAAAGCAACACTACATCATCTATAAAGCACATTACCTTATTCTCTGCCTCCCTATATTTTACTAAGAACTCACACAACAAAGACCCGGGCAGAGAAATTGCAACTGTTGAAAAGGTTTAGTAAATCTTCTCATTGTTCTCTTCATTCCCTTTCTTTTCCTTTTTTTTCCTCCTTTGTTTTCCTCCTTTGCTCTCATGAGAAACCAATGAATACCATGTCTCAGTTTAAGATTAGTTCTATTGCAAGTTAACTAAAAGGTGGTGCATGATGAGCTGCAGCTTCTAGAGCTTGTGTTTATGCTGGAAATTCTAGTTCAACTGGAATAGCTATTCTCACTGAACTTCCAATTAACTCAATTTTCAATCAAGCACATAAATTCATTCATCTGAGAATTTTTTTCTAGTATATTTTGATGCATTATCTCTGCAGGTTATGTAGCAAATGTAGAGTGGGAGTTGTCCTTCTATCAGCACTCTTGACAAGTAAAATACTTCATTGCACTTTATACTAATAAAAGCTTAGTAATGCAAAGGATTTTTTTTTGTTTCATTGACATGATGATAAAGAACTGAAGCTGGTATTGCAAAACATCAGAAAGCCCTATCAAAACTGAGATATGGAAAAATAAAATATAGGTAAACATAAATTAAGACATTCTAGGTTCTTTTGCTTTATTTCCTGGTTTTGGAGCCATCATAGTACATGCAGGTTACCCAATCAAAACTTTCTGTGCCATCAGAATGTCTAGAATGTTACTTTATTCTAAGGGTAACTAGGATTTTCACATCACTCATTTCCAAAGATGCACAGTTTATGCAATGCAAAAGATAACAAGAGAACTTTTGGTAAAATCAGGGACTCCAAGCATAATAATGAAAGTAACAGCTTTCATTTGGAGGGGAAAAAGAAAATCAATCCTGATCAAAGCCTCAAAAGAAATTAAAGGTATTTCATTATTCCACTCTAGAAAATTCTCTAGCCCAGCTGAGCAGATGAAACTTCATTTCTCTTCCTGCTCATCAGCAACAACTTTACTGTCTTTGAACAATGAGACTTGTTTTTTCTGTTGCAAAGTCTGAGGGGTAGGAATAAATTTTGATGTGTTTTCACATGCCCAGATCAAATCAGTTTCCACTGACCCTTCTCCTGCAGTGCTAACACAAATCTGCAAAGGGTGTAAATATAAAACTGGGTTCTCCTGTACTGAGCAATGGGGATTGATGCTGACTATGGCCTTGCACTTTAGAGCCAAGCTGTAAGAAAATCTGTTAAGTGAAGGACTGAAAAACCTGCCTTACAAGAAACTTTCTAACTTTCTTCTAGTAGCTGAGGTCATCTTTGTCTCTGCAGGGTGAATAGAGATGAGAAGTGGTGTGCATGCTGTGAAAAGAATTATGCCTGAATAGAAACAGAGCCATAGGTCAGAAAACAGAAAACAGTCCCTGTTTCTGTGACTAAAATGCATTCTTAATCTTCCTGCATTTATCATGAAAGAAATTATATCTTTGTAAAGGGAAAGTGTTTCTTTCCTTCCTGTACTAAAACTGTTGGTAAGTGAATATACATTGGAAAAAATTCTTTTAAAAGAACATTTTTTTCAAAAAAACTGTTTGGTGGTGGTGTAATCCCAGTTGGGTGCCTATTTTTGTGGCTATTAATATGATCTTGTTTCCAGCAATGAAGATAAATTCTGACTAGCATACAGTTGGGATTTTATTTCAGTGACTGTTGAGTTAGTTAATACTTTAGCTTCAAACTAAATGTCTCCTCCATTTTGATTTTCCTTCTGATTTATAGTACTAAAAGTTGAAAGCACATACTGGTATATCTTACGCACTTTGATAGTCCATTTAAGACCCCTTTCTACTGTCTGCATGTCAAAATCTAATCTTGTCCAAAGACTGGCATGAGAACTTGACCTACACAGCTTGCTCAAACACAACATCCCTTGCTAGACAATAGATGCAGAGGACAGAGCTGTAAAAGACAGAATTTTACACCATACAGAAGTGTAAACCAAAGTAATGCCAGTGCAGGATATTCCTTAATCCTCTGCAGAGGATAGTCTCTTAAGACAGACAACTTGAACTGCAATTACACTGCATTTTGAGGTCTCATGGCATAGTACAACAATAGTTTGGGTTGGAAAGGGCCTTAAAGGTCATCAAGTTCCTTCCACCTCCAGGGAAGGGGCCATCCACAACCTACCTGGGAAACCTGTTGCAGTGTCTCACCATGCTCACTGGAAAGAATTTCATCCTAATTTCCTGTCTAAATCACCTGTCTTCCAGCTCAAAGCCATTCCCCCTCTATCACTATAAACCTTGTGAAAAGTCTCTCCCAAGCTTTCCTGTAGCCCCCTTCAGGTACTGGAATGCCACTATAAGGCTTACAGTATCAGCTGTCACTATTTAAGAGCTAAGAAAATAGCTGCATACATAAAGCCACCATCAGAAACACGATTTATGATGATTTATTAAATCTTGCTCCTGTTCAACTCTAGCTTCGGAGCTTTACTACACTGAATTAATCACATCCACTGCCTCCTGCCTGGTTTATCTACAATATTTTAGTGTTGCGGGATACTTTTTTCCCAGCCCTGGCAGGTCTTAGTGCTCAAATGGGAAATGAAGACACAAATCCCAAGTTTCTTCTCCAAACTACCCTGTCAGAAGCTACTGGTTCTAGGCATCATTTCACTGCTGCATCCCACCAACTAGCTGCATAGCATCACCTTAACCTGTTTCTTGTCTTGGTGGAACCAAAACAGCTCCATGGATATTTTTAAGCCACTACACAAGCAAGGAACAGAGGCAGGAGCAAAGTAGGTGGAGCTCAGTTAGGGCTGCAGCAGTAAAAGTCTTTGGGGAAAAGACATCCTTCTGCAGTCACTGTGGACCTCTGTTCTGATACCTGCAGCCACACACTATGGATGTGGTGAAGGTATGAGTTACTGATAGTGGAGTCGTGGTTACAGCTTATACCACAGCTCAGCTGATGCGTGATACTAGTTATGTAGCAGCAACTTGATCGCGTGTCTAAGCTGTAATTGGTGTGGCTTTCTCTACTGTAGTGCTATCTGATCTGGTAAAGGAGATGACAAATATATAGATTTATTTAATTTATTCATTTACATTTACAATAATTTAAAAAGACACCTTTCCAAGACATCTACCCTGCCCCCCAACATTGTTAATAATTCTATAAAATAAAAGCACCATTAAAGTAATCATTTCCACATGCACAGAGCCAGCCAGCTGCCTTCTGAAACTCCTTCCCACTCCTTTATCATTGTGGAAAGCCTACAATCAGCCCTCTCAAAAACTCTATCAAACAAATGTCTGGACAGAGTGATGTTACATAGTGAAGCTGTTGCAATGTCTCCACGCAAGGCAAAAAGCTTTTTCAGAGCAAAAATATTTTGACCTGTAACATATAACTCTCTTTGAGTGTCAGTGCCAAAATAAAATTAGTACCACTGTCTCTCTTTCTCACTTAATAGCTGTTTCTAGCATTTTAAGCACAGACAAGTGTGGATCGGTTATTTTCTTAAGCTTCCTTATTTCCACTACCAATAGCCAATTTGCATGGAGGACTGGGCAGCTCACCACTAGCATGATAAACTCTTTACTAAAGATGCTAATCAAGACTTCTCAATTCTACCAGCTTTTTGTTGCAGTGTCCTCATCACCATTGATTTTTCTACAAAGAGCTCATACAAGCTTTGTCTTTTGTGAATACGGCACAAACTACACCAAAGATAAAATAATAGTGATGATAAATTCAAAGTGAGCAGCTCTCAGTTTCTAGCTCTGCCTACAGTCTGGTAGGACTGCTATCCCCAAAGACAAATTTTACTGGGATACCACAGGAATGGCAGATCCTGTTCTAACAGAAAGCATTGAATGTTGCTTATTACAGAATCACAGAATCACCAAGGCTGGAAAAGACCTCAAAGATCATCAAGTCCAACTCATCACCACAGGCCTCATGACTAAACCATGGCATCAAGTGCCACATCCAATCCCCTCTTGAACACCTCCAGAGATGGTGACTCCACCACCTCCCTGGGCAGCCCATTCTAATGCCTAACGACTCTCTCAGTGAAGAACTTTCTCCTCACCTCGAGCCTAAACTTCCCCTGGTGCAGCTTGAACATTGGCACTGAAATGTCTTTCTGTAAGCCATGATCTCACCGAAGTTGCATCAATCCTGCCATGTTTGGGGAGTAGCAAGACAGAGAAATGTTGTGCCAAAAAGTATATAAAAAAAGTACTAAGCAGGCAATTTTCTCTCCTCCTGAAAACCACAGTGCTATAAAAGAAAGGAGATTCCTTTTCTACTAGTTTTGTGATTATAATGAATAGAAGTAGTAAAATCCCCACACACAATGCGAAAGCTTTCTATTTTAAAAAGGGGTAAATTGCTGTAAGAAACACAAGCATTTCCATCAATTTTTCTCCTCAGCAGGGAGGAGAGTTCTTAGGGGGGTTATGAAGCTCAGCTGAACTTTGGAGAAGGTTTATAGCAAACTGTCCCTATACTACACTTTCCTCAACCTCTCATACTAGACTGAAGAAAAGTTCTGCAATGTAGACATTCAGGCTGAAGAGATAAATGTGAAAAAGAGTCACATTTAAGTGATTGGTTTCTCAAATGTGGTTCTCACCTGTGCCAAGAAAGAATAAAATTCAACCTTTCTAATTTAAAAAAAACAACTGCTGAGGGACAGTAGAGAATCAGGTTTATACTAGTGGTTTCCTATTTCATACAACAGAAACATTTCATTATAGAGAAAAACAAGTGATATTTCCACTTCCTCAGTTTTTCTTTGGTTCTAGGTAGTTTGTATACTTCATATGCAAGCTTATCTCATATCTAACTGTCATGACCTACATGTGCTATTTCTTCTCTAAACTGCACCCACTTATGAATAATATTCATGGTAGTTTTCTCAACAAAAATTATACTTCTGTCCTTATAAGACAATCGCTTCACTCCCAGTTTTAGCCTACCTTTATGATTATGTGTGTGATAAGATTCACACAGAACTAGATGTCACTGAATACATCCTCAGCCTGCTTCCTCATCTTCCATCAGCACTTCATGATATTATTTTGCTCTCAGAGTCTCTTTTAAAGTAAACCAGTTAATTCCCCTGGAGACAAAATTGGTGTGTGCATCTAGGACAATTTTAAGTTTTTGATGTCAGCTTTTTTCCACCCCCTGGGGGTAAAACAGAAATAAACAATAAGCTTGTCTCAGGACTAAAGAGGTGTCACACAGAGCACAAGATGATGAGCCCTGTAGCAGAAGCATTTCCAGTCCATGCTAGAGTGCGCTAGTTCTGAGCATTTTGGACATCAGCCATTAAACATTTGCCTTTAGTGTAACAGCAGTTCCCTAAAGCTTACCTTTGCAGCAATTGTCAAGCTGACCAGATAATTATCTTCTACCCACAATTCACAGAAGCTGGGAAAAAAAAAAAAAAAAAGCAACACTTGAAATGACAAACCATCTACATATCTTTCTCTTCTAACTAAAATATTTATCTTCCCTTATAGTAACTCAGATAAACATTTTTTTCCCCTACATTTGGATGAGTGTCATTGTCCTGCACAACTTGCACAACTACTCTGTTCTTACGAAACAAAATGACATACTATGTTTAACTTGCTGGCATCTTTGGCCTTCTCCTTCCTGTTCACAACTCCTGCAAGATTTATGGGCCAAAAACTGTCATAAGAGGCATAGAAAAGCACAGTGAATCCACATGCAGGAAGGGAAGAGGATGTGAAGGGGTCTGCTAAGAGAACACCAGACTGAGAGTATTTGATGCTGGACTATAGAATGTCAGTGTAGGATAGCTACCAAGTGGTAGCTTCATGAAGACCACCATTTTCTTTATGCTGTAGGATGGAATGACACTGACTCATCCCATAACCCAGTATTTGGAGGCACTGTAGTAGATACTTGATACAAAGATATATGTGTAGGATAATATTTTTCTTTCCATGTTTCATTATTGTTTGGTTTGGATTTTTTGATGATTATTTCTTCCCCTGTCTGGAATTCATCTCATTACTGAGCAGAAGCTGTATGATCATCTTTTCACTAGGTCTAAATGTTGTATTTTGACAGGAGTTAACAACAGAATGATTTGTTCACAGACTTCTGTGATGTTTTCTTTTTCTTTCTGTCTCTTTCTCTTTCTTCCCAATGTGGGGATAGAGAGGTGGGAAGCCATTAATATTTACTTTAGATAAGGTATTAATCTTTTTCACAATAAAATCTTGGGAGATGAATCCCCTACTAATGTAGTAGCTCCAGGGTTGTTGAGCTGCACACAGATGGTCACACAAGTGCCAAGTGTATTGTTGAATGGTACATTGTGCAGTCACTTTACTGTCAACACTTAAGATGTTACATTTGGCACTGATAGGCTCTTGCAGAAGTCAGTATGCTGTTACTAAGCTTTTATGCCCTAAATATTTTGGATTTTATTTGAGGAACTCTGAAATTTCCTTTTTCTTCTCTAAGTGTTCAAGAAGAGCAAAAGGCAGTCATTAAAGTGACACAAAGAAAACTCTGGGCATTGAAGAGTTATTTGCAGGAGAAGTTAAAGGCTGGGACAGATTGCCTAGAGAGGGAACAGTCTCCATGTGTGGAGATTTTCAAAGCCTGGTAGGATACAACCCTTACCTTAAAGTTAGCACAATTCTGTGATGAAACTTCACATCTGGCTACTGCAATCAACTTTTATTCCTTGTTCTCTCAGAGCCTGGTTTTATTAATTTTCCAGGTATCCTCAATGACTCTTCTCAAAGACTTTTAATAATTGCAGAGATTTGTAGACAGAGGTGGTGTGGTTTGAAGAAGGATTTAAATGAAGGTTTATGACACAGTTGGGTAGTAATTCTAAGTGAGGATGTTGAAAAGAACTCAGTATTCACCTAAGTAGTCCCACTGACATCACTGGATATTTTACCATGGATGTGAATGGCAGTAGTGTTAGATCAAAGCTGAGTGCCTTAGAAAATCCCATCAATAATGTTTTGGGAAAGTCTATGGTTTGGAAACCCCACAACTAAAAATTTAATGATCAAAGTATCATAATGAAGATTGTAGTTTCCCTAACCAGGTATGCTAAATATTGGGTGGTGGTTCTAACTGTCACCAAAGAAAACAAAATAATATATATAATTCTCCAAAGTTTGCTTTCCAAACACCGTAGCAAACAGAAGATGAAGGAGGTACAAACATTTGCTGTAAAATTATATATATATATATATATATATATATATATATATATATATATAAAGTCTGCAAAAGGAATTCAGTACTACTAACAAAAATGCAGACTGATTTGAATAATTTTTCAAAATGACAACTGTTTTACTAATGAATCACTAAAATATTTTCCATTCATTCAAACAATACTTTAGGAATTGGGGGACATAAAAAGGATATCCCTTGCTGTGCAGGGAAACATAATATGTGCTCCATGGAGTAGGAAACTTTAATGATAAATGCAGTTTTGTTATTAAAAGTGAGTTATATATTTTGCTGTACAGTGGAAAATTGTGACCCAGTATAACATATCTTCATATTGTTTATAACTTGAGGAAAATCAACATTCTGGGTTCTCAGTTCACACAGTAGGAATTACATTTATTTTGGCCAAATATAATTTATATAACTGCAAGGAACAATAAAACATGAACTTTATAGTGTTTTCTTACCTAAAAATAATATAGAGCTTGTAAAAGTGGTGAGATTATTATTGTAAAGAAAAAGACAGTAACTTAAAAGCTGAAGCTCATTTTACAGCTATGTAAAACTTATCCCTGCTCAAGTATTAAGGCACCTGTGTCCGCATTTTCATTTGATCGAAGTAATCACTGATAGTAAATTTTGTTTTCTCAATAGTAACAATCATTGCTAAAGAAACATAATATGTTTTAGGCCCCATGCACCTTTGCTTACTTATCAGTAAATTGGATTCACTGAAATCTTAAGGAAATCTGCAGTGATTTGTGCCCTCCATCGATACAGGTGCAGATAAACAACGGGTTATCCACAAGACTCTTGTCCTATCTCACCCCATGCAATCCTATCACAGCCCATCCCATCCTTTCTTAATGGCTTCTTCTATACTAATATATTAAACAGCATCAAGGCACAAGTTGAGCCAGTGGAGTTGGATTTTGATCATCTGCTTTTGAATGAACAGTCCAGACTGCTGAATGACTTGTAGAGTTTGCAATGTAGCCTGTACCAGGGATTACTCCCAATAAACAGCAGGATATAGTCATTTTGTTGTGGAGACTTAAATAATTTAAGAGTTGTGGGCAGAATTCACCAGATGGTCCCTGGGACAGTGACTGAACTTTGACATTGTTTAGTTTATAAATATAATGTAACAATTAGACAAAGACACATTAGGTTTATCAGAATGCACTACAGTGACACGGACAATAAAAGCAATAAATCTGTCATAAGTGATTCATTCTTTTTATTATCCTTTCTGTGGTGGGAAAATAAATGCAGAGATAAATATTTCTTTGGTTTTACAGACAGGGAGAATAAGCTCTGAAGATAAGGAAGGGAATCTTCTAAAATATCATGAAGGATTGTGCCAGAACTGGAAACAAATGAATTGGTCTCTTGTTTTCCAGATCTTTTATTATTACACAAGTTCATTTAAATTCTTTTCTTACTGAAAAGGGATACTGCACTATTATTACAGAGAATGCTCTATTGAGAAACAGAAAATAGAACAATTAAAAAAAAAATGATAAAGAGACAAAGCCACAAATGACAGCATAAATTGTAATCTTGCAAAACCATATGTACCTCAACTAAGTCACGCATATTCTTTCAATGAGTTTTCCAAATAATCATCATAAAGCAGTACAGTACCATTTGTAAAGCTGGAGATGGTTGAGTTATATCTCTCTGAAGAAACTGCAGATGGGAGATAAGTGGTCCACAGAATTATTTCCTGCTAGGCTGATCACCTCCGTTCCAGCATATCTTGTGCTGATCAGATTCATCATTCATACGCAACAGATCCTTGTACATTCAGAAACCATCTGTTCTTAGTGGAGTGTTTGGCTTCTAATACAGTGAAGCTAGTGGTCCATAGACCCTGATTTACTTCACAGTATCACAGTATCACAGTATAACTTAGGTTGGAAAGGACCTCGAGGATCATCGAGTCCAACCTATCAACACAGACCCCATGGCTAGACCATGGCACCAAGTGCCACGTCCAGTCTCCTCTTGAATGCCTCCAGGGATGGTGACTCAACCACTTGCCACTCTGGAGCAAAGAATGTATTAATTATTAAAAATCAAGCAAACCTCATATGGAATGCTCAGCTGTGGAATGCTAGCAAAATGAATGATACTTTTTTTCCATAGTTTTAAAACCTGTGTTCTTGATATACAGCTCATAAATTCAGATATCCTGCACACCTAGCTTTAGGCACCGGCAGGAGATACCTAAATTAGATATCAATAGAAAGGTACAGATCACTTAAAACTAAACAGTGTTCTAAAGGAGTCCATCCCTTGCCGTTAGACACATAACAAGCTTTGGTTCTTATTTAAACGGCACAACTGCATACCTGAAATGGGATGAGTCTGGTATGTACACCTTATTTCAAACTGCCATAAAACTGCTGGTTTTTTTCAAGCTAGCAACACCAAGAGCAAGTGAAGAGTTTGAAAAGTCATTGCTTATGTAAAAAAAAAATTAAAAAGAAAGTCAAGGCTTTCCATTAAAACCTAATTCTCTGGTCATTTGTCCTCTTACCTAATGAATTCCTCAGTGAGAACCAGTATTTATTTCATGTTGATAAGTAGTTGTGATGTAGATTGCTGGAAATTAAGTCCTTAAAATGGAAACTAATATACACATTTTAAAATTCACATAATTCTGATTAAGAGAAAACTTTACTCTTGCAGTTAAATAACAGCTTTTACAGGAAATGAGTGTTGTGGAAATACTATAGGAAATGTGACTAAAGTACAAGAAGCTTCCTTTATTTCCTCAAGGTTTCAGACCTCTTGGGCTATCTAAATCTCCCACAGCACAGCTTCCTCCATACTGTTGAAGACAAAATATATTGCTTGCTCACCTGGACATGGGTCTTTCTGAAAGATTTCAGCCAATTACCATTAAACAACAAAGGCAAATTTTGACACCCAGGAACTCCATTTCCAAAAGATACAACAGTTCCTTTGAAACAGCATTTCAGTTTTTGAAAGAATGCTTTTAGAATTTTGTGTATTCTTTTTTTTTTTTTTTTTCCCCAAATAGTTTTTCTTAGGAAATGGTTGATGACTTAGGAAAAAAAAAAAAAACCAACAAAAAAAACCCCACTTGATTTCCACAAGAAAATTTAGAAAGTTTTCTAAAGGATAGCTCATCCATCTGGAAAACTGTGTGATACCTGCTTTTCTTCCTTCCTTTCTTTTCCTGTTGCTAGGCATGGCCAGGACTACGAAGCTCTCTTTCAGATAAAACAATTTTAAAATAGATTTCCCTTTCTTGTTGTGGTTCTATGATTTTTGTGGTTCATTTATGTTAATTGTCACTAATGACTGGAAAACTCATCAAAAATTACTGAACTGAAAAGCTGTAATAAAGTGGATAAATGCAATAAAAATGAGGTAATGGATCACAAAATGTACTTTGTGCATTTATTTGGACAACTGTTGTTTAGTTTAATTTTTTAATGATGCTCCATTGTACCCATTAAGTGGTCCTAAGTTCTGTTTTGTGAGCAATAATAAAACTTTGGTAGCACCAGTTCTCAGGGCATTCCTTTCTAAGGGAGAAGACAGACGGATCATATTTTTTGTCATGACTGATCTGTTTTATTTTGTGTAATAGGACAAACACAGCTCTTTGAAGGAAAGGGACGCAATAAATTAAATATGAAGAGGCCTTAGTCTAATTGAGAGTCAGATACAGTGTAATTCCTATGAGATGCCCATGAATGAAACCAAAATGTTGGGAGAATTGTAAGTGTAAAACACATAAAATGGAATTGCCTTTGAGGTTGTAAGGACCTGGGGAAACCAGGGGAAACATAAAATGACAGGGACAGAGGAAAGAAAATTCTCATCAGTGAAGAGGTCAGTTCCTACTGTCTTTAATTTCTGAGGCAATCCAGAGGGCTGTTAAAGAGTATAGGGCTTGCTCCCTTTTGAAGAGCACCATGAAATCTTTAATGTTCACACAGTGCACTTCTGGCTCCAGGAGAAAAAGGTCTGAAAAAGGGGCCAGAAAACTCAGCAACTTCTTTGAGGTCATCCTGTTCAAGGTGTGGGGTTTCCTGCCAGTGCTGTGGGCAAGCAATCAGCCTCCACATCCATCAGAGAAATCCCCAGAAGAAAGAATTTCATGGATCTGAGAATATCCATAGGGGGGCTCAGTCTTTTAATCTAAACTGTTTTTCTTTTAGTATTTTCCTGTTTTTTCCTGACAACTGGGGTATTATAGAAAGTGCAATAAACATGTAGGAATGCAAAGTTATGCTTCCCATATGAATGCAATAAAACCCTTGAAATTTCTTGGTAATGTCTTTTGATATCCTTTGAATGCTGTATGTGAAATATACAGCCCTGGAAAAATGTGATTAAAATGTACTTACTTCTGGGTTCTGATAAGATAATACACAGCTTAGTGTTCATCTCAATGTGGTATGCATAGTTTTAATACTTAGGCTACTATGTTCTGATATATATATATATATATATGCACAAATTCACACACAAATAAATGTGTTTATATATATATATATATATATGTATGAATTCATGAATTAAAAGCATGCACTTCACAATTATGGAGAACTCTTACGAGAGTTTAGTCAACTGCCTCATTCCCCAAGCATGTGTAAATACACACAGCTTTATGAACAGACCTCATTGACCTTTTTCTATGTAAAGCCATGCTTAAATGCAACCACAGTGAAGAACTGAGTGGGCCTGAGAGGAATGAAAATCTGTTTTCCTTTAATTTATCACATTCATGATATAATAAGATCATATTTAGCAAGACTGTGAGCTTTAAGGTCAAAACTAGGAGTTAAACCAAATTTTTTCTTCTTTTTCACAGTATTGATTCTTTTGTGAAGAAATGTTTGCCATTAATGGGGAATGTTAACTCTCTTTTCAGCAAGAGATGTAAACTTTACACTAAATTGTGTCCCTTTTCTGTGAACACTGAGATAAGAGGGTTTTCTGAGTTCTGGTTCATGATACTGAACAAGACCTGTTTTGTGATTTGCAATCCCTGCAGCAGCACACATCCCCCCGCCCACTCCCCCCCATAAAAAAGGCTGGGAAACATGGTGAGGTGAGTAATTTCTAGTGAAGTACCCAAACCACTTCCAGGTTATGACAAGTTTTCTACGTGAAAAGATTACCAAGATTACCAAGACAATGTTTAGTGGTAAGCCCACCACTTACCCTTCTGGACTGAATCTGGGTGACTACAGCTGCACTCTGTTTCATTCTCTGGGCTGAGAATCATTTTATCACAGCAGCTCTTGCAAATTGAGCTGCAACCAGCATGAAATTACCCTGCTCACTTTTAACTTTTGTGGAACAGCTAATGTCCAGACCAAAGGCCATGAACATGATTGCTGTCTATTAAATTGTTTCCTCTTGCTCAAATAGCCAAACTTCTAGTACATATGAAGGAGAAAATTAAACCCTCCAAATGTGAATCTAAAAGAAAAGCATGCTTCTGCACTAAGAATATTTGAGAAACACAGGATGGTAACATGAACATGCCTTAGAAATGTATTAAAATACCTCCTTTTCTTTACTAGATGTAACAGCCACATCAGATAGGTCACACGGTATGAAAACACACTATTGTGAAAACCAGGCTCACAAGGGTAGCATAAAACAATTAGTCATGTTTAAGAAAAGAGCAACACCACATTTTAAAGGAACGTACATGAAAATAAACATGGTCAGAAGCAGGGTAGGATTAGACATTTATGAGATTGGATGATGAAAGCTATTGCACCATCTTGGATTAGTCTCCTTTTTTTTATCTTTACTGCCATATTTTTGCAACATGCTTGAAGCAGTAAATTGCTCTTGTAAATACTCTTCTGAATTTCATGTTTGTGCAGTGAACTCCCACACAAAATGTTTGCATTTTAAAAAAAGAACCAGTCATATCCTGATTGATATAAACCTGTGATATTCCAGACTGTTTCTAATATGTCGTGTTTTCTAACCATGCTACTGACACAGGGGTCAGACATGGGAGCTTACTGACAGCAACAATACAACAAGAAACTCACAACTGTCCCAAAGGCAATAACACATTTAAATAGTTTATGCAGTAGGGCTTAGAAACAACCAATGAAACAAGCAGAAAATGAAGGTCATGGATCAAATACCCCCCTTGAGCCTGGAGGATTTTACAGCAACAAATACCCACTAGAAAACTGATTTTGAAAAATTAGACTTAGTCTGAGTGAGGAATAACTTCTGTCAGGAAGAATGGAGCAAAGAAAAGAAAAATATCTGAGACTACAATTAAGTCCTGTGGGATTGGCAGTGGAGGAAAGCTTCAAGCCTTAACAAAACACCCTGGGCAAAATTTGTGCTTCTTCACTGGGAAACATTAAAGTTTTGAGCTGCAGAACTCGACACACATTTCCATTTCCTCCAAGTCCCCCCATTTCAGTGCATCAGAGGGAGACCTGAGCTGGTGGAAGGTTTTACTTGACTACAGCACAAGGTTCCACAGGCATGGCTGCAAGTGCCAGCTGAGTGAGGATTTCAGCCCATTCTCAGGACCAGACTTACACACCAAAAAGCTGTTAATTTTCAAGCTTGCATCATGAACACCAGCCATCCCAGGACACAAACTTCAGCTGGATACTCAAGAATGTTCAGTACTTGCTGATGGCTCCCCAGGCTGTTTGGTCAGCTTGCTTTTCTTTAAGCAGTGTGAATGTTTTCATCTCAGACTGAAGATGAGGAAAGTCAAAAAGACTGAACAGATCTTCTGGCTCAGATTATTCAGACCAGTTTTCTAGACTATTCCTCATATTTCTGTGTCTCATCTTGTCTTCTATTTCTTAAGGACCAGCCTGCTAAACTGTAAATGTCTTATATTATCTTATTGAAGTCAGTATAAAGTGACATGTATGTTTTAAGTTGCACTCCAGTAACCAGGCCATTATTAGGTGGCACATTATTCCTTTTTTATTCCCTTTTTCTTAAACTCATTGTTATTTGGATTTCTGATGAATGTAAATATCAGAAAATAAAAGGCTCCTAGTGATTCTGTTGAAAGGTAATAGCTTGAAAGAGATTCACATAATCTAACTACCCTAAACTAGAAAGCAAATTCCTTCAAGATAATCAAAAATAGACCCCAAAGAGACCTCTTCAGGAGCCTAGCTGTCTCAGCTATCTATGAGAAGCTTAAACTGGATGCCTAAAGTCAGGCAGTATGAATAACCTTCTTCTCTGTAGCTCACTCCCTCCATCCTCTCATACTCATATTATAGTTTCATAGTTTCATAGTTTCATTCAGGGTTGGAAGGGACCACAAGGATCATCTAGTTCCAACCCCCCTGCCATGGCCAGGGAAACCCCACACTAGAGCAGGCTGGACAGAGCCTCATCCAGCCTGCTCTTAAACACCCCCAGGGACGGGGCCTCGACCACCTCCCTGGACAACCCATTCCAGGGTCTCACCACTCTCATGGGGAAGAACCTCCTCCTCACATCTAGCCTGAATCTCCCCACCTCCAGCTTCATTCCATTCCCCCTAGTCCTATCACTACCTGACATCCTGACAAGTCCTTCCCCAGCCTTCCTGTAGGCCCCCTTCAGATACTGGAAGGCCACAATTAGGTCACCTCGGAGCCTTCTCTTCTACAGACTGAACAGCCCCAACTCCTTCAGTCTGCTCTCATAGGAGAGGTGCTCCAGCCCTCTGATCATCCTTGTGGCCCTTCTCTGGACATGCTCCAGCACCTCCACATCCCTCTTGGAATAGGGGCTCCAGAACTGGACACAGTACTCCAGGTGGGGTCTCACCAGGGCTGAGTAGAGGGGGAGGATCACCTCCCTCGACCTGCTAGCCACACTTCTCCTGATGCAGCCCAGGATCTGATTGGCCTTGCGGGCTGCAAGTGCACATTGGGAGCTCATGTTGAGCTTTTTGTCCACCAGCACCCCCAAGTCTCTCTCCTCAGGGCTACTTTCCAGCCAGTCACTGCCCAGCCTGGATTTGTGCCTGGGATTGCCTCCACCCAGATGCAGGACCCTGCACTTGCTCTTCTTGAACTTCATGAGGTTGGCTTGTGCCCACCTCTCCAGCCTGTCAAGGTCCCTCTGGATGGCCTCCCTTCCCTCCAGTGTGTCTGCTGCACCACACAGCTTGGTGTCATCAGCAAACTTGCTGAGGGTGCACTCAATGCCACTGTCCATGTCACCCACAAAGATGTTGAACAAGACAGGTCCCAGGACTGATCCCTGAGGGACTCTGCTTGTCACTGGCCTCCACTGGGACATGGAGCCATTGACAGCCACTCTTTGGGTGCGGCCATCAAGCCAGTTCCTTATCCATCTAGTGGTCCACCCATCAAACCCATGTGTCACCAGTTTGGAGACCAGGATGTGGTGCGGGACAGTGTCAAAGGCTTTGCTCAGGTCCAGGTAAATGACATATTCTTTCAGTACAGGGAAGCTTTTCAAATTGTGGTGGTTTTGAGTTTTGATTTTGATTTTTATTTTTTTGGTGTGACTTAGTTCTTTCAATAAGGAGTTCATCTCTCTCTTTGAGATGAACAGTCTCCTCTCTGAAAGAAAGGGGAGGGGGTCTAGTTCATAAGTGATCAGCATGCAGCATTCTCCTGCAAAATGCGATGTTTTGTTTAAGTATCACTGCTGGACCTTGCACAGCTTGCAAATATTTCCTGCTGCCTCTGTAGCTCAGATTTCATTGTTGTCTTCAAGGATTGATCTTCACGCTGAACCTAGTAAGGGAAATCAAGCAAATCAAGCATATGCACTAAATATCAGCAGATACACAGCAAATTATAATCTTCTTTTGACATCCCAGATAGGAAAAGCAGATCAAATTTCATGTGTATTCAATATGCAAAAATCTATCCTGAGATGTAAAAATGAGACTCTGATTGCAGCCTGGGGTAGATAGGATTGACTTGATTATCTGTGGCCAACTGTTTTTTTTAATCCAACCCATAGATTAATCTTGCTATATGGGCAAACTCTGAAACTGGATTATTGGCATCTGCAAACCCAATGAGGCGTGAACCTTAACTTCTTATCCCACAAATAACTCTGTTTGGGAAGTACTCTGGTGAAACTTGAATGATTGTGTATATAAATATATATATATATATATACACACATATATATGTATGTATGTATGTATTTGTTAGTTTGTGTTCATCAAACTTAAAGAGGTCTCAAGTAAAACAAGAGTTCCATGAGCATCTTCACAGGACGGTAGCAAAAACCACAAGAGGAGCAAGGTTAGGAAACATCTAAGTGGCTTAACATGAATGAACTCTACCACTAACTGAAAGGAGGTTGTAGTGAGGTGTGGGTCAGTCCCTTCTAAGTAGCAAGCAATAGGACAAGAGGAAATGACCTCAACTTGTGCCATGGTCAGTGTGGTTGGATGTTAGGAAAGACTTCTTCACCAAAAGGGTGGTCAAGAACTGGAACAGTCTGTCCAATTAAGTGATCAAGTCACAATTTCTTGTATTTAAAAGGCATGTTGAGGACATGCTTAGAGGCATGGTTTAGTGTCATGTCTGGGTTAATGATTGGACTTTATGATCTTTAAGATCCCTTTCAAACAAAATGATTTTGTGATTCAAAATGAGCAGAGGCAACCGGTAACTGTTTTTTTCTTTCTCAGACCTAACTATTCTGATTAAATGTCAAGATCAGGTAGTGTGAATACGTAATGATTGCAAGATGTTCTTGTGACCTGAAAATGCATGTTGTTAAAGTGCTATGGCATTGGCATAGATGACTTAGTGAAGATGAATTTTAAATAAATATAATTTGTATTACAAATAAAAATTTCAACCAACAAGACACAAAGCATTAGAAGACAAAAATATACACAGGGATAGACTTGCTCTGGAGAATTTTTGAGAGCAGATAAACAATGATAAAACGGGAGAAAACGTAGCGTTGATACAGTGCCTTGACAGACATTTCAGAAAATTGTTTGTCAGGGAAAATCATTCTCAGAGCTGGGAACTGACCCGACATCCCCTGAGTTTTACCCTAATGCCTTCACTGCAGTGTTGTGCACACAGAAGTAAAGGCCACATACAGTTATGGCTTTTGGCAAAATCCTGGTCCAGCTAAAGTCAAGAGAGACTTTATTCCTGACAGGAATGAGGTCGAACTCCCTCTGACCCAGAGGAGTCTGAGGTGTCAAGGAGGTGTTAAAGTTAGCTGTTGGTGACTACTGACAGGTTGTTCACATGCCCCTAAAGTCTACCAATGCCCTGAGGTACCATCTGACACAAAAGACCCAACAGCTTAGCTCCTTCAATTCTCCAGGCCTTCACTGAGGTTATAAAAAATAGAGCCAACTCACAGGTGTTGGGTTTTTTGTTTGCTTGTTTGTGGGTTTTTTATTGTTGGGGTTTTCTTGGTTGGTTGTTTTTTGTTTGTTTTTTTTTTTAATCCTTATTTTGATATGTGGAGGAACTGGAGGTTTTATGGGAAACACATTTCAGTAACAGAGAAAGAGTGGATCAGGCTGTTCAAGGAAAGCAGAAGCATCCATGACATTTGTTCTTGGCAGTTACTACATAAAGCTGTGCTTCTTGATAATGTACAGTGATCTTAGCATTCATCTATTCATCTGTGAGAGATGCTTTTTCAGTTTTCTCTAGTCTTTGGGATCTCTAAAGTCATGGCTCTTGTCTTCAACCAGAAGACCCAAAACAGAGACACTGAAAAAGAATAGAAACAGATCTGTAGGTCATGGAAGTTCTTCTTCATATGAAGTGTCATCAGGCCAAAAAGACATAGGTTGATATACAATCACATAATCTAATTGTTTGCTTTCCTGCATTCATGCCAAGAATGTGTCTATATGACATTCTTTAAAGCAAGGACTAGCTTTAGAACTTTCACTGACCAACCTGAGATCCCTAATCACTAAAATCAGAGTCATGCTTGTGCTTTGTCATCCTTGCTGAACTGTGAATTATCTCAGAGTATCACAAATAACTTGAAATAAGAAGGGCCAAGGATAATGGTTGAGGAATTTCTGGAAAAAGACTGGTAAGGAGTCTTAGGTGTTGGTTAGAGAAGGCAGCTCATGTCAACACAGAGCTCATGATTCACTTTTTAAGTTTATTCAGAGCTACTAAACTTTTATCTGATGAAGTCAATGGCTCACAATATATGCAAAGCATGAAGTTAGTCTTCAAAGCTGTGGTCAGGTGGCAAGTTAATCTGATCATTGCAGGATAGCCTCATTCTTGCAGTGAAGGAGGAATTTCTTTTTCCCAATTCTTCTACAGGAATCTGTCTTGCTTAACAGTGGCAGGACTTGGCCCTTAAATAAATATGCATATGAGACACTGTGCTACAAGGTGATCACTACTAACACATTAAAATAACTGACCCATATTTTCAGGCTTGTATGATCAGTTGCCTAAAACCATCAGCAGCAGACACGCTGGAGGGAAGGGAGGCCATCCAGAGGGACCTTGACAGGTTGGAGAGGTGGGCACAAGCCAACCTCATGAAGTTCAAGAAGAGCAAGTGCAGGGTCCTGCATCTGGGTCGAGGCAATCCCAGGCACAAATACAGACTGGGCAGTGACTGGCTGGAAAGCAGCCCTGAGGAGAGAGACTTGGGGGTGCTGGTGGACAAAAAGCTCAACATGAGCTCTCAGTGTGCACTTGAAGCCCACAAAGCCAATCAGATCCTGGGCTGCATCAGGAGAAGTGTGGCCAGCAGGTCGAGGGAGGTGATCCTCCCCCTCTACTCAGCCCTGGTGAGACCCCACCTGGAGGACTGTGTCCAGTTCTGGAGCCCCTATTCCAAGAGGGATGTGGAGGTGCTGGAGCATGTCCAGAGAAGGGCCACAAGGATGATCAGAGGGCTGGAGCACCTCTCCTATGAGGACAGACTGAAGGAGTTGGGGCTGTTCAGTCTGCAGAAGAGAAGGCTCCGAGGTGACCTAATTGTGGCCTTCCAGTATCTGAAGGGGGCCTACAGGAAGGCTGGGGAGGGACTTCTCAAGATCTCAGGTAGTGATAGGACTAGGGGGAATGGAATGAAGCTGGAGGTGGGGAGATTCAGGCTGGATGTGAGGAGGAGGTTCTTCCCCATGAGAGTGGTGAAACCCTGGAATGGGTTGTCCAGGGAGGTGGTCGAGGCTCCATCCCTGGAGGTGTTTAAGCCCAGGCTGGATGAGGCTGTGGGCAGCCTGATCTAGTGTGGGGTGTCCGTGGCCATGGCAGGGGGGTTGGAACTAGATGATCCTTGTGGTCCCTTCCAACCCTGAATGACACTATGATACTATGATACTATGATCAAGTGACAATTTGTATGAGTGTATATCCATGTCAAGACTTCTATACTCACAGTGGCAGACGTGTGCTCCTGCTCTTTTTTCAGTTGTTTGTTTTCTGTTTTTCAGATCTTCACTACAAAATAAATGCTTATTTTTCTTTCTTGAGTTTGAAGATCTGAATTATTATTCTTAACTGCACAACAGAGTAACTTTTAGAGGTTTATTGTCAGGCTATTCATTAATAAACTAGGACAAATTATTCAAGCCATACTAACTATTGCTCATCTCAGGATACTGCCTGTAAGAATAGCTCATAAATTAATTCTGTGGCAGAAATTACAGAATAAATAGTCAATCCAAATGCTTTCTTAAATGTTACATTTGGACCCATGTGAACAAGAAGCATTGGAGTACCAAAAAGAGGAAACAATATTCTGATTCTGCTACTGCTCAATAGTGAAAATTGACTTGAACTGGAAAGAAGGAGTTCTGGTGTTACAAGAATTGTGTTAGGAGTTGTTCAGAAAACTTCAATTTATTTGAACTGAGCGGTCATAGACATAGGGTGAAACATTTTCTTTGAAAGTAGGGTAGGATAAAAACAGGTACACCTATACAGATAAAAACTCATGAAATGATTATCATGACAGACAGCTAATTACTGAGAGCTGTTTTGTCCAGCATTTTACATGGACTGATAGAGAGCAAGGTAAGTGTCAAAAGTCAATACTTAAATTCTAGACAATGGCATAACAAACAAGAAATGAAGTTGTCAGATCTTACAAAGCTTCTACCAATTTAAATTGGTAAAATATAGCTATGAATCCTGTGTATCAAGAAGAGAGAGAAAGTAAAAAGAAAATTTCAAGGATTTAAATATAAAAAGGAAAGACTTTCTAGTCAATAGTGAAAGGAACACGTTGGAAGTACAGAGACTGGAAGAAAAGTATAGAAGCCAGAGACCTCAAAATGCTGCCTCACCTCACAAAGAAAACCCAAACATTACTGTTAGATAACGAAGGTGATCAAATTCTTATTGCTCTGAAAGATTTCCTAACACCCTGATGAAAAAAATTATCTTTGATGTTCCTTTGAGGAAAGTAGTGTCACTTTTTGAATTGTTACACCTAGTTTTGAAGTGCACAGGTCCCCTATACAGATACATGCATGCCAATCCTATTCTGCTCTGTTTAGCTCTGAAGCTCAAATTGGTGTCATTCCATGAAACTAGTTTCCTTCTTTATCACTCAGCAAGATAATTTCGCTATCAGCAAGAAGTACAAGAATGAAAAAATACATAATATCAAGGTAGGTAAAAAAATCCTATATTTATTCTTAGCCCTTTCCTAGAACTTAAAATATTGTAAACCCTGAAAGCTTAATATTTATCGTTACCACTGCCCAAGTGAATCGGATTGGAAACAACTACTGGCTATCAAACTCCAAGTACAGATTGACTGCCAAATCTAATCTAACGACCTTACACCAACTTGCAGCTAAGATCATAAAGGTTTTCTTTACCCTGTATTTTGGCCACAAGCAGTCTTCATTAGCAAAGGCATGGAAATAAAAATGTGGCTGTAAAACCTTGGAATGAAGCATGAAATTTAAGTCTAAAAACAAAGATAAATGTAGCAAATGTGGCTGTAAATGAAGCCAGTTTTCCTGATTACCTAATCCTGTGTAATATATAATTAATTAATAGACAAAAGATTAGAGATGAGAGCTGTGGGGGAAGAAAAGCAAAACACAGAGTTAGCAGAGAAATATAAATCTCCTGTCTCATATCAGGCAGAAAAGGGGTAAACATGTGCAGCTGCATGTACTTCAAAGGAATGTCAGCTGCATACTTATTCAGGGAACGAGAGACCCACAAAGCAGTGTTTCCATTGTTTTATAGAAACAGAATCCAACTCAGCCACCTTGCAGATACTGGTCCCTGATCCCAGGCAGAGTAGTTACAGATGGAGCTAGCTTGCACCTGGCTCTGGGTTCAATCTGTACATGAGCACTCCCTTGCATTTTTCCTCTCACATCTGTGAGGAAAGGATGAGTAGGTCTGCGACTTCAACATGAAGGAAAAGGTTATCAGGAGTGCTCAGAACAGATTCATCAAAGGAAAATTAAATTTGATCAATATGGCAGCCTTCTATATCAGCATGACTGGTGGGCAGGTGAAGGAAGAGCAGAGGGTGTTTACCTCAACGTCAGCAAGGCTTTTTACACTGTCTTCCATAACATCCTCATATGTAAACTTATAAAGTGTAGGTTAGATGAGTGAACAGTGAGGTGAGAACTGGCTGAATGATGGAGGGCTGTGATGAGTAGTGCAGAGTTTAGTTGGAGGCCTGTGGCTAGTGGTGGGTCCAATTCAAAAGGGACTCCCCAGTTTCAGAGGGATAGGGAACTACTGGGGAGAGTACAATGGAGGACCATGGGAATGATTTGGGGAATGGAGCATCTGTCTTACAAAGAGAGGCTGAGAGACCTGGGGATCTTTAGCTTGGAAAGGAGAAGTCTGCAAAAGGATCATGTCAATGCTTACCGATATCTAAAGGGTGGAGTTCATAAGGATAAGGCTGAGGTGTTTTCCATTGTCCCCAGTGATAGGACAAGGAACAGAGGCTACAAACTAGAACACAGGAGATTTCATTTGAACTTAAGGAGAAACTTCTTTACTTTGAGGGTGATAGAGCACTAGAACAGGCTTCCCAGAGACGTTGTATAGACTCATCCTCTGGAGACTTAAAAAACCTGCCAGGACACGTTCCTCTGAAACCTCATCTAGACATATCTGTGCTGCCTTGGGGCGCTTGGACTAGGTGATCTCCAGAAGTGCCTTCCAACCCTACCATTCTGTGATTCTGTGAATATTTAGGTACAAATTTGGTTCCTCAAAATGGCGTAAGCAAAACTGATTGGAAGATATATTGCAGCCACCTTTGTATTTCTTTCTAAACCTTTTCCAAATAAATAATTGACAGAACTGTTGGAATGGGATTTTCCTAACCTTTTGCTTTTTTGAAATGTAACACACTGAAATTCCATTAAGGGGCCTTATAAGGATGGGAATATTTTTCATATTTTGCTACTAAAACCTTTCTTAAAATGAGAATTTTCAAATATTTGCCCTGGAAATAATTTGCTTCTTTTAAAAATTATGTAATGTCCCTTACACAATGCACAAAAGGTTTTAATCAGTTTGTTTTGGGTTCTCACATTGCTGTATATTACAACACTGGGTAACACTGAAGTAAAACTGCATGTAAGTTTTTTTACAATATTCCTTTCTCATATTTTGTTCCTTGTTATTTTGTGGGGGGTTTGGAAAGAAAAGAGGGTTTGGGGGTTTTCTATACAGCAGATAATTTCATTCCAAAGCTGGCACCCAAAACAGTGCAGACTGTCAGTAGTGGTCACTTCTCTCTCCTGTCTACAAAGGGAGCTGGACTGCTGATGCCTAAGGGTAGCTAAGCTGATTTCTACTTGCTGGTCCCACAGCAGGGGTACAAGAAGAAGCCTAGGCTTTCTCTTATGCTTTTATTTGTATCACCACAGTTAAGGAGGAGATAACAAGACTCTTCAGGGCACCACAATGTTGATAAATAGCGTAATTTCAAACAGGAAAGTGGCAACGAAACCTGCTGAATCACAGAATTGTAGAAATTGGAAAGGTCTTCTGGAGATCATCTAGTCAAACCCCCCCATGCTAAAGCAAGTTCACCTAGATCATGAGAACCATGCCCAGGAAGGTTTTAAAAGTTTCCAGAGATGGAGATTCCTCAGCATCTCTTGGCAATCTCTTCCAATGTGCTATCACCATGTGAACATCAGGAAAGTTTTTCCTCATGCTCAGATGGAGCTTCCTGTGCTCCAGTTTGTGCTTGTTGCTCCTTGTCCTGTCTCTGGACACCACTGAAAAGAGTCTGGCTCCATCTTTTTGACACCTTACCTTTAGATATTGCTAAGCATATCTAAAGCATTCTAGTCTTCTTCAGGTTAAACAGCTAGTGCTCACTTCTTTGTATTTGTGACAAATGTAATTTCCTAGTTAAGTTAAAATCACAACGGAGGAATGACACAGAAGAGGTTACAGTTACAATGAATGGATACAAGATGTTATTTCTACCCATATACATAGAAAAATAAACACCAGTAAAAAGTGAGGGACCATAATTTTACAAAATTAGCAACCACACTGACCATCACCCACAAAATGTGTCCCTGAATTCAACACCAGGACCTAAATGCAAAGCTGTTTGAAAACCAGTCTGATGATCTTTAGAATTTATCTTTTCATAAAGAAAACCCACAACCAAAAAAACCAACCAAACAAAAAAAAAAAAAAACACAAAAAAAATACCCCAAACCCAAAAAGATCTTTAAAAACTTGCCAAAATTCTTTTAGGTTTTGTGGTTTATCTACCTTTCCTGAAGGAAGCAACCTGGTTAATTCTACTCTATTCTACAAGGACATCAATAAACAATTAATAAAAGGGAAGGACAGGAAAGAAAATTTACTCCTACTTTACTTTTTCTTTTCGGGAACAGATTTTTTTTTAATCTATTCATTTTTCCTTTGTTTAGTTCACCAATATAAAAAAACATGTGAATACATATCTATATTTTTTATTCTGAAAACATGAAGAATTTTCTAAACTGAATATCTTCAGGAACACACTTTTTGTGCATTTTGTCAAAATAAAATGAACAGAGCAGGTGAGTGTGTTTTTTACTGTTTTCTGAGGTTTTAAATTATTTCTTGAATTATTTCACTAAGAGTGAAATAGGCAGGCAGGGAGCTAGAAAGGTACATAGGCAGGCAGATGAGGAGGGATGTAGGAAAGTGGGAAGCTATGATGACAGGAAAAGGACTGATTTTTAAGTTAAGGAATTTTGAAATGTCAGTATTTCTGTCTTTTTATAAAAGATAAAGCATCTTTCCAACCATTTCAATTTCTTGCACCTATACTGGCTTATTGGTTTCTCTGAGGGCAAACATCTGGCCTAAATTTAATTTTTTTCTTACTCACTAAAGAAGCTTCTAAACATACCTAAATATGTGTATATTTGTGTGCATGTAAAACCAACGCTGGAACACTAGCGGATTTACAGCACTTTTGTAATTAAGTCCATGTTCCTGCACGTTAAGAAATCACCCTATTAAATGTTGCCATACAAGCAGTAGGTGGGCTTAGAGCTTATATTTTCTTCTTTTTAACGTAAAATGTATATATTAATGTTTGAAAATTCCCATTCGGTATACGTAGTTCATTGAGACCAAAGCCAGGAGCATAAAACCACTGCCAACAAAAACTAAATATGTAAAACAGGTTCAGTTAATTCTACATCAAAGTTCTCTATTGTTTTGTAAAAAAATCCACAACAATAGCAGGAAATTGTAACAAATATGTAATGGGGGAGGGGATAGCCTGTAAACCTAATGTAATTCTTGTTTAAATTAATCTATATTGCAATAGTCCATGGGCGCTTTCATACCATTACAGTCCTATGTTTCCCAAAAGAGCAGCCTTACTCCTGAAAAACAGAAGAAAGGTAAAGCAGTCAGGGCCACCCATGGAGAAGCAAGAGGGTCAGCTTGCCCCACCTGCCTCCTCAAGAAGAAGGAAGAGGGATCATTGTGCAGCACAGGGTTTTCCCAGGTGACAGTGGCTTTTGTCATGTATAGACTAAATCAAATGATTCCCAAAAACATTAGAGTTATTGTGAAAATGTATTTGTTTGGAACACTGTGTCTGTCCAATGGCTGAGTTTCATGGTGCAAATGGTCATAATCTAGATTTCCAGAGATGCATCAATTCTTGATGAAAAGTCTAAAAATCCTGTTCCCATTTATGCCTCATGCATAAATAATTGTACAGTAGCACCATGACTGTTCATAAGAAAAAGGTGCTCTACACATCTGGAAATCTTTTGGACAAGGGATTTTGAGTGGAAAAAAAAACCTCTTAAAATGCATTTCTCCCCTCCATTTCCACTTGTGGGATAAGAACCTCATGTTGATATTCTCCCTCTCAACTTGCAGACTTACAGGTTAGGAGTACAGTGATGAACTAAATGGTGCCAGGATCATTCCCAGGTGTTGGCACATAATCATCTATATTGTTAACTGTTGAAGTGTCCTCAGCATGTTTCAGGCTGTTGCCAACAAGTATTCTCCTAGACAATGCCCAAATATGGTTCAGAAGTTAGCATGATCCAAGGACTATTCCCAGTAAGGAATGAGGACATGAGGACATGAACATTACTGGCTCATGTTCAACCTGCTGTCCACTAGAAACACTGGTCCTTTCTGCAAAGCTACTTTCTATCCAATTAGCCTCCAGCCTACACTGTTGCATGAGGCTGACTCATCTCACAAGTAGGTTTTATCATTTGCCTTTTATGAACTTCTTGAGTCAGAGCATTGCCCAACCTATTGAGGTTATTCTATCAAGCATGTGTGCCCCCCAGTGTATCAGTTGCTCCTCTCAGGTTGATATAGACTAAAACATTACCTGAAGATGTACTGCATCCCAGTGTTCAGCTCAATAATGAAAACATTGAACATTTTTGGGCTAAATATTGATCTCTCTGAGACACCACTATTAACCACTGCTATTTGAACTTTGTTCTGCTGATCACAACTTCTTCAGCACAATATTTCACCTCTGTGATAATCCATTTTTGCAGTCCATATTTCACAAATTTTGTTACTGCAATGCTCTGGAAGTCTTGTCAAAGACCTTCCTGGATTCACAGAATAACAAAATGGCAAAGGTTGGAAGGGATCTCTGGAGATATCTAGTTCAGGCTCCCTGCTAAAGCAGGTTCACCTAGAGCAAGTTGCACAGGACCATATGGACTACCAATGATGGCCACTTCTCTCCGCTCTCTACAAAGGGAGATGAATAACTGGGCCAGAAGTATGTATCTGAACAGCCCATGTCTAAAGTTAAGTGAGCTGATTTGTACTTGCTGGTCCCAGAGCAGGGGAGCAAGAGGAAGGTGAGGCTTTCTCTGATGCTTTTATTTGTAGCACCATAGTTAAGGATGAGATAACAGGACTCTGCAGGGCACTGCAGAGTTAATAAAAAAGTGTCATTTCAAATAGAAGAATGACAATGAAACATGATGAATCATAGAATCACAAATTGGTAGGGGTTGGAAGGAAGCTCTGCAGTAGTTCCTTGTCTCTCTTGTACTGAGAAGCCCAAAACTAGAAACAGTACTCTGTATACGGCCTCACTAGGGAGGAATAAAGGGGAAGGATAAGCTCCCTCAGCCTGCTGGTCACACCTTTCTTCATGCACCACCAGGATACCATCAGCCTTCTTGGCTACACAGGCACATTGCTGGCTCATAGTTAACTTGTCCACTAGCACTGCCAGGATATCCAACCTAATAGCCAACCTAGCCCTTCCTAGCAGAACTATTTCATCTCATCCTATCACTTGCCTCTTGAGAGACTGGCATCCACCTCATTTCAACCTCCTTTCAGGTAGTTGTACAGAGCAAAAAAGTTTTCTCTGAGCCTCAGTTCACTGAGCTGCTTCTCATATGACTTGTGCTATAGACATAGGCAACTGCATTATCTTTTGTTACAACTTTAAACTAGAACTATTAGTACTACAAGGATGTGACTCTATCATCCATTGTTAGCTCAGAAACACAGAACATCATATTATGTCTGACAATGTATTGTAAACTGAGGCAGCAGTCCTAATCATTGTGTCAGACCCTATTGGTCGTAGCTCTACATCTTGCACAGAGAATCCTATATATGCAATAAATGCCACTAATTAAATTCCACTGGCTTTTGATGGAGAAAAAAGACTGCATGCATATAATTTCATGCATTGTTAGGGCATGATGGTCATTGTAGTGTGCAAGGAGAGACAATCAGATGGGAACTATAGAGGTAAGATTATTTATAGAGGTAAGTTATTTATAATGGAATTTAACTGTTAGGTTAAGTATGAAAATGTCACATGTTCAGGAGTGACTTGAAAGCACAAATCTGATATGTACATGTAATTCAGGCACATAGGAGTCCAGGTCTTCATGCTTTTCACTGGGTGCATCAGGTAACAGGATAGCCTAAAACTTATATTTGTGGGGCCATGGAGATAAATCTTTGTCTAAACTGAAGAAATTCCTCTTTCCAAACAGGTGCCAAAGGGGAAAAAAGTATAGGAAGAAGAGTAGATTTTTAAGGAATTCAGAAAGCAAACATTCATTCTGCACCTTCATGCAGTCAACTGAGAGAAAGAAAATAATCTAACAGCATACTAAAAAGGGACTCATCCTTCCAAAAAGAAGCTGGTTTTTTGTAACATGACCTTGGAGTGGCCCATAATACCCCAGTCTGTGGTCTCTATAATAAAATAAAAAGATAGGGAATTCTACATAAAGCTGTGACATATCCCTGCTGGCTCAGAGACACTACATTGTACTGATTATTTTGATGCTTCCTTCATATTGCTGTACTTGGCACAGGATCACAATGAAAGGCTGAAGCATTATTTTTTGCTGGCATAGAGCCACAGCAATAATAAGGAATACAACAGAGAAGTGCTCTGATATATCTCTACACTGTTTGAAGAAGAAAAGAGTTGAACAATGCCTAAATGTTGCAAATTCCCCAATTTTAGTGCAAGAGAATTAATTTCATTAAGATTGCAAGGTCACTATGCTAAGTATTCTGTATTACTCATAAGCATCACCAGCAAAATAAGAGTATGATGGGCAAGAGTCTTTCCTCAATACTATTAGAGCAGCATGTGCTAGTTCCTGTAAGCCTTTGCCTATGGCAAAGGGATTTTGTCCCCCACTTATGCATGCAGAACTCTATGTTTCAAGCACTGCCTATTGCAAGCAAGGTTTAAAAAAACAGTTTTAAAATTCTGTGCCTTCTTGGACTGAAAACTTTTTATTTTCTCATTTGCCTCTTGCTGTGATGCACCACTGGGACAGCAGAGGTGCTGTAGCTGACAGATCTGAAGCTAGATCTCCCTCACCAGAGGTTTATCTTCATGTATCAGGACAGTGAGGCCTGAGGTGAGGTAGCTAAAAGCAAGCTTTTGCAAAGTCTCTAGAGGCTGAGAGCTGCTGTTCTACAGCTGGGATTTCCTATGAAGTTGTTCCACTGCATAGTGTTTTGTTTGTTTGGATATTTTTTTTAAGAAGCAGAGCTAAACTTTCTCCAAAGGACAAGTGTATTCTTCCTGACATCCTCTCAGAGTGACTAACAGTACATTACATAGGGAAAGGATTACGTATTCAGGCTCCCTGTGACACTCAGAGGATCACCAAGAGGTCCCTTGCATTCTGATATCTGTGTTCATTAGGGTTTACTTTTGTATCACAGATAAGTTCATGCAAAAGTTTACACCAGTTAAAATCCTCCAATAAGAATAGTTGTGGATATTATTGTGCCAACCACTACATTCTCCTCTAGCCCAATTAACATTAGTTAAAAAGAGGTAAAATTTTGCATCAATGCCTTTGTGAAACCTGGAGGGTGCCAATACTGGAATAGTGTATTCAGTACAACAAATCTGATGTGTTGAATGCATGTTACTCAGTAACCTGATCATTCAAAACACTTTTTCAACTTTTGTTGAAAGGACAGACTTTGCCTAGATCAGTACAGAGCATAGTGCAAGCATATCCATCATATCTTTGAGGAAAAACAATTTCATAAACAAACGTGTAATAAAGAGAAATTAGAAGCAAGTGCCCTGGGTTTGTCTAGGATGGAGTTAATTTTCCTCACAAGAATTTGGGAGAGACCACACCCAGGATAGCCAGCTGAAACAGATAATGGGGTATTCCATACCGTACACACCATAACATCTCAGAGAGGTCTTGTTAATATTTTATTATTTTTTTTTTTAATGTATCTGCAGATCAGGGTTCTATCTTTGGATGCTCATTTTTATAGTTTCTGATGATTTTATTTAGAATTGTTCTGGAGTTGGAGAGGGATGGAACTGGGCTGTTGCTTCCAATTTAGTGAAAAATCTTCCTTATAACTTCTGGCAAAAAGGAGGGAAAACTACCAACTTGACAAAAATATTTGTGCAGAGAATATGTTTGGCAGTTTACAAAAAAATCAAAAGGAAGCTGCGTGTGGTCTGAGCCAGGCCATGCTAAAGAAGGCTCTATATGAGCAGGCAATTATGGCCGGTTACAACACAAGGAGGCAAATAGCTATTCCTAGGAGTAAGCCTTCTACTAATTTTTTAATAAACAATACCTAATGAAAATGTCCTAGTTATTAACATTGGAAGAGTTGGCTACTGTGCACATACAGTATATTTCCATTATATTTTAAAATCAATTCATAAAGCTGCAGGCCAACATTCCACAGAAATGCTGCTGGCCATGAATGACGTCCTTATTGTGAAATGGAATGGAAAACGCACTCCTAAATGCACAGTGGACAGATTTTGCTAAATGCTAACAACTGAGACATTTTCATTTGTTTTTGCTTATTGCAAAAATAAACAAAGTAAACAAAAGGCATGACTGCAAAGCAAGGGAGTTATTAAAAAGAGCCTTTCACTTAAGTCCTTCTGGCTTAGCCATCTTCTGTACGATTTAATTTCTAGTGGGTATTCTCTCAGCTGGTTCCATTTAGTTTTGACTACCAGATGTGAGCATGGGTCTATTCCTTGGTTTAAAGAGACAGCAATGTATGTAATTAGAGCACTCTCAAATCTTGAAAGAATTGCTTTGCCATTGTAAGAAATCTTTTTTTTTTTTAATTTATTTTTTATTTTATTTCAATTAAGGCAGTTTTTGGAACATACTACCTAGTAAAGAGCAGAGCTCATGGTTGAAGTACTCATCTCCTACAGGTGTGACAGAGGCATCTCCCTTCATAAATACTCATCTCAGGCTGCAAGTGTGAAGGCAGTAACAGGCACAGTTTAGCTGTTCAAGAGCTGCTAACTCTATGGGGAAAGAACAGTTTGGGGGCTGAAGTGTGACAGAAATTTGTAATGTATTGTCTGTCCTATAGGGACTAGTAGAGGGAGGAGCAGCTTCCTCCCATCAATTATAATTACACATGGCAGTCTGGATGTCAGACTGAATAGGGCCAAAATGTTTCAGAGCTTTAAAGTACAAAAGTATTTATTTATAAGGAGATGCGTGTCTCTTGTGCAGCTGTATGTAAGACAGGAATATAGAATGGCAAAGGATTTTCAGATTTCACAATTTGTCCCCATACACATTTGGAAGGAAACCTAGTTATTTCAAAGGACTCCATGAAATACAATGAGAATGGTTTGAGGTCAGTCAAAGCATTGTATTACAGTTTTGAGTTTTGTATTATATAATATACTATATATTAAAAACAAATCAAGAAAAGAGTCAGTCTAAAATCAAAACAGCTTGTTCTGGAAAGCTGGCGCAGGAGGTTTTGGCTGCATGCACATGAGCAAATCATGCAGACCAGGAGCGGGTCTGCAGTGAGAAGATGTTGCTGTAGAGGACCTGACATCTGTAGTATACACGTTTGTGGGGTGCGGGGGGGTGCGGGCGGTGGGTGTTGCTTCACACTAGCTTTAGTCTGTTCCCATGGTTTAAACATTCATAACTGTTTGGAGTATATTAGCTGTGCTTCTGGAGCACATCTTCCAGTTGAATTTAATCTGAAAGGAATCTAGGTCTCTTGTTCAGAGATCTCTCCATGATGTGAACCAGAGTGTGGTAAGTGGGAACAAACGGGGAATTGGTTTCAAAAGTGCACTCAAGAGCTGAGTGAACATGCTGAAGTAGACTCTCCCTTTTTCTACCTTTTAAAGGCCAGATTTCAGAGAAGATGACATTTATTCCTCCAGCTTTTCAACTCTAATAGAAATATTCTTTCTGCCAGAAAGCTATTGAGAATTCTTTTTGCCAATATTATTTAATGCTTCTCCTTTCAGTAGGAAACAAGAAGCAGGCATTCATTTCAATACCCTACCCGGCTCCGACCCTATCGAGTGCAGGAAGGCTTCTTCAGGCCTTGAATCACTCTACAGAAATGTCACCAGATCCCGCTGTATCTGGCAAATGCCCAGGGGAAACATATGGGAAGCATGTGCTGTGACTGGGGGTGGGGGTTATTATTTTCTTAATCACTGCCACAACTGTGCTTTACCTTTTTTTTTTTTTTACTCCCCCCCCCCCTCGAAATGCCACTGGATTCAATTTGAACACAAGTGTTACTCCTCCTTGCTCCTCTGTTTCTCACCTTGAAAACTCTTCCACACGAAGGCTCTGCCTCACTCAAGTGACATGAAAAGAAGACAAATTTGCCGCAAGATTGCACCAAGTAGGAAGCAAAACTGTTTGAACTATCTGTTCCTTATTTATCTTTTTCTTTAAAAACAAAACAAACCAAAGCAACTTAAAAGTAAAATAATCCCCCTTTTCCCTCCCCAGTAATTGCTTAGAGTTAGTGTACCATTCTATCACAAACTCACTCCCATTGTGATACTTCCTGATATCCTTTTTCAGGTACAGCAAATCACAAAGCATACTGTCAATACCAAAGTGGCAGAAGAGAATTTCCCAATATCAAAAAAGTTTACTTAAATGGATTTTGGTTTCAAGTCCATTCTTTTACACTCCCAACTACAATAATTGCTTTTGTTTCATTTGCTATCTGGATTTTTAATTATACAAATAAAGATCTGTCTGGACTGCTTTGGGAACCAAAACACTAAAAAGTTCCTAATAGGAACTTCAGAAACACATTCCTGCCTGGTTTTGATCAGTTTAAATTTGAATTAGTGTTCACCTAATTAGCAAAACTTAGAATTAGTGCTTACTGAAATCTCCTCTAGGATTTTAGCTGGTTTTAAACCAATATAAGAAATATAACCTACATGTCCATTCAAGAACTAAGATACTATTGTAGTATCATAGTATCATTCAGGGTTGGAAGGGACCACAAGGATCATCTAGTTCCAACCCCTGCCATGGCCAGGGACACCCCACACTAGATCAGGCTGGACAGAGCCTCGTCCAGCCTGCTCTTAAACACCTCCAGGGATGAGGCCTCGACCACCTCCCTGGACAACCCATTCCAGGGTTTCACCACTCTCATGGGGAAGAACCTCCTCCTCACATCTAGCCTGAATCTCCCCACCTCCAGCTTCATTCCATTCCCCCTAGTCCTATCACTACCTGATACTACACTACTACAATACCTTGTATTAGAATACAGACAGGAAATTCTGATGCCCATAGCATGATACAGAATGCAACAGAAATACCATCATTGAATGGAAGCATGCATATATATTTATGTTTATAAATATATTTTGCTTCCTGGTTTCCATTTCTTGCTCTTTCATAGTGGATTTAGTTCCCATTTTACACTTCCTGTACAAAGTAGTCTCTGAGTAATTAAATTGTTGCCCCAAATGCATGGAAATATTAAGACCTGGATAAAAGGTAGTGAAGTTCCAGGTCACACCTGGGTCAATATATTCTTAAAATCAGAACAGCTAGATTGAAAATTTCCACAGTTCAAGAAGGATTGATAGAGTCCCCAGACAGAAGAAGCATACTTAGAACCACCTCACCCATTGTTCTGGAAGGTTAGAGGAAATAGCACTGAGCCCAGAAGCATGGTGTCCAGCTGTAAGCAATTCAGCCAAGAATACAGCAATTATTGTTAAATATTATTGTGCTTTTTAGTCTCTCTCTTGATTGTTTGTTTGGGTTTGTTTTTTTGGTGTTTTTTTGGTTGCTTCATTGGTTATTTTTTTCCAAATGACCTTATGTTTAAATAAGGGTATTCACTGAGCTAAGGTCTTGGCCTGAGACAAATTTTTTGGCTGTGGATATTAAGATAGAAATAACCATAGCAACCATGGAGAATTTCATAAAACATTTGTTTGCTTCTGTTTAGCAAGAAAAGTCCAAATAAAAAATGTCATATATATCTGGTGTGTGTTATACATTGTGCCATAAATGTCATTTATTAGTTGTTTCTCTTTTTGTGGTTTGGGAGGAAATTCCAAATGTAGCTGAGAGAATCTGGCTTTAAAGATACAGAGAGCCCTCACTCACTATTGAAATGTATTCTGTGAGGACTTCAAGAAGTTTTGTGCAAGTAAAATTTGCCTGCACATAATAAGAAATATTTTAGGAAAGCCTAGTAGAATCAGAATAACCAAGAAAACATAATGACTGAGTTTCTTAAAGAGGTGTGATTATCATTGTATATGTGTGCGTGTGTATATATCTATATCTATATCGATATATATATAAATGCATTCACAGATGGAAAAATTCCTGGTATCTCAAAAAGCCAAAGATGGCAAACCTTTTTTTTTTTTTTACTCTGAGATAAAATATTTACAAGCTTTGTCAACATCAAGGCTTTGTTTAAAGAGATATTCCCAAGAGGACTTCCCAAGAGACCTATAGATGGAATCACCTTTGAAACACTATTTAAGGCTATATTTTATCTTGTTTGATTTGTGACATGAAAGACAAAACAAATTTATCAGCATATAATAATCCTAGTTTGAGACTGTTTTAATTTACCCCATACCTAAAAAGAAATGTAGCTGTCCAAATCAAAATTATCTTTACTCAGTGATGAGACTGTGGTAATGTCATAGCTGGTAAATAAATCTAATTTTATATCTCATCTGCAGTGGAAGAAAGAGAGATTCCCCTTAGTGAGTAGTCCTGAGACTCTGAAAAACCCCAGGTTTTTTACCATCTTTCTTCTCTTCTTGAAGAAAAGGAGGCTCAGGGGAGACCTTATCACTGTCTACAACTACCTGAAGGGAGGTTGTAGGCAGGTGGGGGTTGGTCTCTTCTCCCAGGCAATCAGCACCAGAACAAGAGGACACAGTCTCCAGCTGTGCCAGGAGAGGTTTAGTCTGGATGTTAGGAAGAAGTTCTTCATGGAAAGAGTTATTGGCCATTTAACTGGGCTCCCCAGGGAGGTAGTGGAGTCACCACCACTGGAGGTGTTTGGGTTGCTTGGTGCCATGGTTTAGTTGATTAGATAGTGTTGGATGATAGGTTGGACTTGATGTTCTCAAAGGTCTCTTCCAACCTGGTTAATTCTATTCTATTCTATTCTATTCTAGTCTAGTCTAGTCTAGTCTAGTTTGGATATTTGGGCAGTCCTACAGGATTTATCCAGAGGGGAAGATATTCAAAGCTGTAGTGAACTACAGGTCTAATTAAGATGTTCTTCTCTCACTCCATCATATTTTATCATAGAATCAGAATCATAGAATGGTTAGGCTTGCAGAGCATCTTTAAAGGTCATCTAGTCCAGCCTCCCTGCAGTGAGCAGGGCCATCTTCAAATAGATCAGTTTGCTGAGTGACATCCAACTTGACCATGGATGTTTCCAGAGATGGGACATCTAGCACCCCTCTCGGAAACATGTTTCATTGTTTCACTGTAAAAAAAATGTCTTCCTTACATCTTGTCTAGTCTGCTCCAGTAAGAGATCAGGAAGACACCAAATTCAGTTGTTTTCAAAACTAAACTTCATAAGCTTAATGGAGCTATGCAATGTGATGGTCGATGACAGCCTGCTCATCCAGGAGGTCACTTTTATGTTATATTCTATTCTTGTCACATGGGAAGTAAAGTAATTTTGTAAATTATGTGCTCAGAGTGTAGCTTTTCTTACCTGATAAGTCTTCAGGAAGAAAAGAAGGAGAAAGGGTCCTCTAGGAGCAAGGCCATATGAGACAATTAAGTAGCATGTCACAGGGAGGATCTCTTGACATGACAAGTCAACAGAACATCTTTGATTCATTTAATATCTGGAAGTTTCTCTAAACTGCAAAGAGGATGAGAATTTTGTTTAAGCTCAAAAAATTAAAATTCCTTTTCAGATGTGATCTTGGTACCTACAGAAGACAGTAAAGTCCAGCTGCCCATGAAACTGTCGTCCTCCTGCCTTCACTGCTTGCTATAGTTGGAAATTGCTGTGTAAAAGTACAGAGTAGTCCAGGTATTGGTAACTCAGAGTGCAAGTTACAGTCAAAAAGAAGAAGTTGGAGTTAATCTCACTCTGGAGATATGCCAAGTGCAGCTTAAATCAGGAGCTGAGTTAAAGAAACTGAGGACATTTTGACATCTTGATCCAAGTAGGAAGAAGCCTTCAAAGGCAGCTTGAGGCAAAATTCATTGGCTACACACATTGGAGTGCTATCAAAGAAATCTTTGAGGTAACTCAGCCAGCAGAGTGAAGAGAAAACCTCAAGTCTATCCACACTTCAAGTCTCGCTATACGTCATGCTTACTTTCAAGACGGCTGATTCCCTACATTATCCATGCCCTGCCTTTTCTGCTATATCTTCTATTGTTTTGAGTTCCGTGACAGCTAAGTGACATTTCTAAAAATGCAAATGTCTTATAAAATGTCTTATATTTCATGCTGCAATGTTGTATGGGATTAGAATCCAGGATGACCACAGGACCAGGGGAGGCAAGTTGGAATGGGTCCTGAATGTATTCTCCATTTCAAGTTTTGACAAACACAACCTTTTTCTAATAATCACTAGATAATGTGTGCTTACTAGGGAGGAGGATTGTCTTGTTTCTTCTTGAGGGTCATTGCTTACACCACAGGTGTCCACAACTAAATAGCTAGAACAGGGGCGGGGGGGTAGGAAATGTGGTGAAAAAAGAGGAGAAAAAAAAGTCAGTAAGTTTGAGTCTTCATATTTGTTTGTTTTAAAAAAGCACTATGGGGAACTTTCAGCCAAACAGATAACAATATGCATCCATTCAGAAGAAATAAGACATTGGTTGCAATGGAATTGAACATGCATGAATTGTTCACACACAGATTCGGGAACACTTTCTCAGAAGGATGAACACATTGTACTTCTGCAGATATCCACAGTATTTTATCTTCAACGGAAATATTTACAGTGTAAAGCACAAAAACCACCCCTCAGCAGATATTGCAAAGCCAAGTCCAAGCAGTAAGCTTGTTCTTTAGTCTGAAAAGGGAAGCGAAGAGAGCTCAACAACTGTTAGCCCTCCTTCAATGACAGTATCTATTTTTTTTGTCAGTGATGGCAAGATAATCAAATTCTAATCTTATTAAGGAGAATAGATTAAGGATATTTCTTTTCAGTCACTTAAATGCAATCTGTAAGCTGCAATAAGCTGGTGTTAATTGCATTTTTTACATACTGTTAATGGATGTTGCAATAGTTTTCAAGTAAATATTGTTGTAAACTGAGTATACTTCTGACACTTTACAAGTCAATACCAGCAGAGCAGTTAACAGCTATTACCTGTTAACTTCTGTATCTGTCAACCGACTGTCATTGGATCCTAAGGCCACACAAGAATTTCAGGTGGTTTTTGCATGATTTGAAAGCTGTGGGGAATGCCCAGTACTTCAAATATGGGCAGCCTTGAGATGTATTTTTAATTTAGTTAGAGCTGTTTCATACAGAGCACTGCAACAGGCTGCCCAGAGAGGCTGTGGAGTCTTCTCCGGAAATTTTCAAAACCAGCCTGAATGCATTCCTGTGCGACCTGATCTAGGACGTACCTGCATTAGCAGGGGGGTTGAAATAGACGACCTTCAGAGATCTCTTCCAACCCCTACTGTTTTACGACTCTAGTGACTCAGTCCATTATAGAATAAATACAGGCGTTTGACACTGCATATATGGACAGTCCATATAACTACATAATGGAAGGTGATAGAATAGAATAAACCAGGTTGGAAGAGACCTTCAAGATCATCGTGTCCAACCTATCATCCAACACCACCTAATCAACTAACCCATGCAACCAAGCACCCTGTCAAGTCTCCTCCTGAACACCTCCAGTGATGGTGATTCCACCACCTCCCTGGGCAGTCCATTCCAATGGGCAATCTCTCTGTGTAAAATTTCCTCCTGACCTCCAGCCTGAACTTCCCCTGGCTGTGACATGTATCTCATTTCACTGATTTTAAAGACATATCACTTTAAATCTGAGTATTCCCTGAAAGTTTATATGCTCAAGTGAACAGAAATAATAGATGAGAATGTGAGTATCAGCACCATCTTGGCTATTGTAGTGTTCAGATCATATGGATGTTTTTTATAGAAAAGGAAGACCAGCGATTTCTGCTATGCCCTTAGAAAACCTGGTTCAAGTAGCAAGTATCATGGGTTAAGAAATAGCCACACTTGAAAAAACCCATTGTCAGACTTAAACAAACAAACAAATATTTTAACAGTTCATTTTTCTGGTTTACTTCTCTTTGGAAAGGACTGAATGTCTTAAATGCTCCATAAAGTGCTGTGTTTTTCTTCAAGCAGTGACATTCACTCTACCTTAACTTCAACCATCTAAGTTATTACTGCTAATTCTTCTGGGGTGTACTTTGATTTCTTTTGTGACCAGACACTGAATTTACACTCATAAACTTTGGTTACTGAACTCAGGTTATATTTCTATAATGAACAGCACAGCATCTTTCGAAACTATTATTTTAATATTAGTAACATCAGAAAACTATTGCCACCATAATAACACTGACTAAAGCCAGGCTGGTCTCAGTATGTCTGTTTATATACAAGATAATTACAACCATTTCCAGTCTCATGAGGTTGACAGTAGTCTCAGAAGACAGATGGAGGACTTTGTCTCTGAAGACTAGGCACTGCTTTTCTTACACATTTTCCACAGCCTTGATGTAGACTTAAAACAGCAGCCCACGTTTTCAAGGACCGGATTATCAGATAATGTTAGTTTTAACCTGTGGACTTCTAACAGTTATGACAGATTCCTCAGGCTGAAGACAGTGCAGTGGTTCACCTGAGTTTAGTTAAGAGTACTTAATGCCAATTTGTAACTGGGGATGGGACACAGAGTGTGGAGCTGTAAATTGGTTATGGTTTTGCTTTTTTAATGAATGATGTATCAGTATTATCTTTATGTATACTTTTATGTTCTGGTTGTATACATAAAATATTCACTTAAATGTGAAGTCTATACTTATGATTGCTGGGTAATGCACAAAGGCAGGGGTAGATCTAATCTAATGGAAGATATTCCTGCCTGGCAGGAGAGTTGGAACTAGGATGATCTTTAAGGTCCCTTTCAACACAAACCACTCTGTAACTCTATAATCTCACTTAAGAAATTTCTCTGCTCAGATGAAGGGAAGTAGTGGAAAAAGAAAATCATTCTATTACTCAGGTTTTATACAGATATAATTGAACAAAGCTCAGCTTTAAGACATTAGTCACTGAATATTTTTCAGCATTTCTTGCTTTATGATCTTAAATTTCTGTTTGAAATATGGGAATGTATTTTCAAAGAAAACACAATTCTTCTATTTTTCTGCCTGCCATTGTTATTAAGATGAAAGAATCACATATGAAATGGGGAAAGATATAATTTATATAACTCCACCATCTAAGTGGAGTCTTCAGGTTGGTGAACAAGTTGTTTGTTTTTTTCAAAGTTCTTGCTTTAAGTAGGTATAATTTCCTTTTCACTCATGGGAGCAAGGGACTTACCACCTATTCTACTCTGAACTAACAGCTGTGATTACTAGTTGAAGATTCAAGATTTTCTGGCCCGTCTATCTCAAAGTCAAATCGAAAAAATTGTTATATCCTGTTGTCATTATCAAGATTCCAGGTGCACTCATGTGGGAAAGGGTCCCATCAGTAGAATGAATGCTACCATTGTAACAGAAGAAATTACATTGAAATATGAAGTTTCTTTTTCAAACCAAGAAAAGGATACTTAGCATGGAAAGAGGAGCTCAAAAGCAGGGCTCAAAAGAAGTAGGCTTGATAAGCTTCTTTGACTTAACACAGGGCATGCTTATAATACAATCATTGGTCTTGAGAGCAAATTTATTCTCTTGTTTATTGTTCTCCTTTGAACTGTTACATAGCTTTCTTCTTCATTCTTAATAGGTCACAAACAAATTGCAAATCCTGCAACATGAAACATGAAGCAGATTTATTTAAACTTACAACATTACCTTCTCAGTGTCTGAAATCCTTGACCCTATCCTTTAAAAATTAAAACCAAGAAAGAGATCATTCCTCTTACTGCAAAATTTTGTGCCACACTGAGCTTACTTGAAGATGATTAAGGTGATCTGCTCTCTGGAGGTCTCTTCCAACCCCTAACATTCAGTGATTATGTGATTTGCCAGCCTCCAGTCAGCTAGGACCTCTGCAGTTAGCCAAGACTGCTGGTGAGTGATAGAAAGTGGCTTGGTGAATACTTTTAACAGCTCCCTCAGCATGTGGAATTAAACCAGTGGGTTCATAACCTGTAGTACAAAAGGTTTCAGAAGTATTGGTTTCGGCCATCATGCTAGAAAACAGGTGTAGGGAACTAGCTGGTATTGTAAAGCTAAGGGATCCAGCTGGATGTCCCTTCTACTAACAGCATCTTTTCATTCATCCAAACAAGGCTGTCTGATTTCCATACACCTCAGCTATCCTCAGTTATCCTTCTTTCATCTACATACAGTTCAGATGAGGATGTATTTTTCTTATCCCAAAATATTGGCAGGTGTATCAGAAACTAAAATTTCAATTAAAAATAGGGTTTTTTTTATATATATATAATTCAAATATAAAATATTTGGCATCTATGGCACCTGATGTGGTTCTGTGGATCTTCACAGAAAGAGTTATTGGCCACTGGAATGGGCTGCCCAGGGAGGTGGTGGAGTCACCGTCCCTAGAGGCGTTCAAAAAAGGGTTGGACGTGGCACTTGAAGCCATGGTTTAGCTAGTCATGAGGTGTTGGCTGATAGGTTGGATTTGATGATTTCTGAGGCCTTTTCCAACCTTATTGATTCTATGATTCTGTTTTGTTTCTGCTGTTTCCCCTTCATCACAAGCTTTTACAAGACAATATTGAGTCTTTTAAATTTAATTAGAACCTTATTTGATTCCTTCTGGATCTGGCTCTGCTGATCATGGTTGGAGTCTTTTTCATTTCTCCATACAAAGTAAAAATACTATTAGATAGCTCTTTGTTGTGGTATTTCACAATCTAAAATGTATGCTTCTCATTCGAAAATATTATACACATTGCTTCAGCATGGTATTTCAGAGAGAACCATAACTGGGTGGAGGAAATTAATACTTCTCATGCTGAAATGCAGGTTTTAAGTATATATTTTAATACTGTAGCTATTCAGAATCAGTTTTATGGTTTTCTACTCACTATTAAACAAATAGTACACTTTCTCTCGATAATAGTTCCACTGTCTTGAGACTACTTAACCAAGATACTATTTACCATGAGTACATGGGAAAAAAAATTTCCTGTGAGTTATCCCTGTCCAAGAAAGGTAGGAAGCAACAAGATAATGGCTTGAGCATCAATCAATCAATCAATCACCTGAAATCAAACTTTAGCATTACAGTGAGTCTTAATTTCTCTTTTAAGGTATAATAAAAGAATCCTGATGAACCAATAGTACACTTCTGAACTTTCTTCTTTCCATTGAGGTTATCTCCATAACTTTGGATCTCTGTTTGCCACTCCAGTATTAACACTACTGAGTCATGAACCCTTAAAAAAAAAGGACATAAACCTATGGAATTCACTCATGTCACACCTGGGGCTGTATCTTTGAATTTTGGCACTGCCTCAAACAATGCAGAACTCTTAGGCACGCTAATGTATTATTTGCATATGAGCCAAAAGATTCTTTTTGGTTTTTTTTCTTCTCTGGCCTGTCTTTATTTACCTTATAGCTTAGGCATTCTTAAAATGCATTTGTGTTGACGAGCTAGCTCAAAGGAGATTATTAGTGCGTTCTGAGTAATGAAAACAAGCAAGCTAAGCAAAAAAACACTTTTGAATTTTTCTAGCTTTACGTTGTAGGTTCACGGCTCCTTCCACATTGTGCTGTCAGCTTATTTTACTAGCCTATATCATTTTTATAGATCATGAACAGTAGAGGGCTAAATTTTGACCCCTGTCGGGCCTCAGTAAATCTAGTTTTCCACAATCTAACATAGCTTCTCTGTTTTCTGTTTTTCCATCAGCACTTTATCCACTCCCATGTACTTCCCTAGATCCTGGCAACTTTTAGCTTAAACAGAGAGCAGTAGTATGGAACCTTGTCAAAAAGTTCTGAAGATCCAAATAAATTATGCTGTGTTTTATCAGCTTTGTCTGCAGCCTCCTGAAGCATCAAGTTAGCCAAGATCTTTTCTTTCTAAATCATTCTTGTTATCTCTGTTAGTTTAGCACTGTGTATTTACTTTTATAACATGTCCTTTACTATATTCTGTATTAAATACCAGAGTGATGTGACTGCAGTTCCTTGAGAATGCCCTTTTCAACTTTATGCAGAGCTGTCCTGTATTATCCATTCATTTCATTTGTGGTATGCTAACTGAATAAAACAAGCTTTCCAGTACTGCACTGGAAAGCAATCTTCAGTGTTTCATGAGTCCTAGTGCCTTTTTCCACCGCCCCAGATTTCCATTCAAGGGTCCCCAGTTCTTCAAATATTTTCACTGCTGCTCCATAAAGTTTGAACAGATTCACCTTCACTGATTTTTACTGAGTACAGTGATGTCAATAAAGCCTTAACAACAAAAGTTTTTGACATCTTTTTTCAGCAATATGTAAAACCTTTAAAAGTTGAGATATTGTGGGCTAGTGTTTTGTTGTCAGAGGGCATTTATGTGTGTTAAATAAATTTCCATTCCAATTTGGATTTCCAAATTTTGTAATCTTATTGATCTGTCATTATTTATAAAGGAAGCTCTTCCTGGGACAAAAATTAATTTCAGATTGTTTAAAATGCGTTACTTTGTGAATCTCGGAAACTTAACATGAGGCCAGGTTTTGAAGAATATTTGAACCGTTCATTTTTCTAAGTGTATATAAGCAAATGTGTGTTCATAAAAATCCCTTCACAGAACACATTTTTAAAAGACTTAGCAATTTTTCATGTTTTAACCTTGAAGCTGTCAGTTTCTTTGGACTTGATTTTTGCTTCAAAGCTAGTCAGTTGCTTAGGTGTATCACGATTCCCATTTCAGTTACAGCTCTGATTTTTGGGACCATTTGCACTACTTTCATACTTTCAAATTCAGCATATTTCTTTTTCTTACAAACAAGCTGCAGACATGATGGCCAGAATAAACCTACAGATTGTTAAATCAATATCATCAGTGACACTAATATGTCAAGTGACACTGGGCTTGAAGCTCCACTTTCTTACTTTTCAGCAGTCAATAGGGGATCCCTCATGTAAGGGCATTGGTTTGGCTTTGAAGGCTCAATTCAGTTGATAGACATAGATTTCCAGTGTCAATTGAAAAGATTAACCTCCAGTTAAAAGCCCCTACAGAAGGATCATAGAATCATAGAATATTTTGATTGGAATGGACTTTTAAAGGTCATTTAGTCTAACCACTTTGCAGTGAGCAGGAATACCTTTAAATATATCAAGCCACTCAGAAGTGCATTAAGCCTGATCCTGAAAGGGTATTGGTCTCCTGTAGATTTTGTACTATGTTTCATAGTTTCATTCAGGGTTGGAAGGGACCACAAGGATCATCTAGTTCCAACCTCCCTGCCATGGCCAGGGAAACCCCACACTAGAGCAGGCTGGACAGAGCCTCATCCAGCCTGCTCTTAAACACCCCCAGGGACGGGGCCTCGACCACCTCCCTGGACAACCCATTCCAGGGTCTCACCACTCTCATGGTGAAGAACCTCCTCCTCACATCTAGCCTGAATCTCCCCACCTCCAGCTTCATTCCATTCCCCCTAGTCCTATCACTACCTGACATCCTGAGAAGTCCCTCCCCAGCCTTCCTGTAGGCCCCCTTCAGATACTGGAAGGCCACAATTAGGTCACCTCGGAGCCTTCTCTTCTGCAGACTGAACAGCCCCAACTCCTTCAGTCTGCTCTCATAGGAGAGGTGCTCCAGCCCTCTGATCATCCTCGTGGCCCTTCTCTGGACACCTTCCAGCACCTCCACATCCCTCTTGTAATAGGGGCTCCAGAACTGGACACAGTACTCCAGGTGGGGTCTCACCAGGGCTGAGTAGAGGGGGAGGATCACCTCCCTCGACCTGCTAGCCACACTTCTCCTGATGCAGCCCAGGATCTGATTGGCCTTGCGGGCTGCAAGTGCACATTGGGAGCTCATGTTGAGCTTTTTGTCCACCAGCACCCCCAAGTCTCTCTCCTCAGGGCTACTTTCCAGCCAGTCACTGCCCAGCCTGGATTTGTGCCTGGGATTGCCTCGACCCAGATGCAGGACCCTGCACTTGCTCTTCTTGAACTTCATGAGGTTGGCTTGTGCCCACCTCTCCAGCCTGTCAAGGTCCCTCTGGATGGCCTCCCTTCCCTCCAGTGTGTCTGCTGCACCACACAGCTTGGTGTCATCAGCAAACTTGCTGAGGGTGCACTCAATGCCACTGTCCATGTCACCCACAAAGATGTTGAACAAGACAGGTCCCAGGACTGATCCCTGAGGGACTCCGCTTGTCACTGGCCTCCACTGGGACATGGAGCCATTGACAGCCACATGTCTGCCTGCCCTTTGCTGTTGTGTTAGACAATCTACTGTATCTCAAATGGTGTGAGATAGCTGAATTCACAATGGAGTGATGTCTTTAGATGTGTGCACTGCCTCTAGATGTTTGCATTGAAGAGGTTTTGAGTGGTCTAGTCAGCTTAGACTGTTTCTGCAGGCGACTGAGAAATAGGCTCTTGTAGTGTGCAACTCATCATAAGATATATTTAGATATCATTGAGGAATAATCATCCAGAAGTTCTCTTTTCTCTCCATTAATTGTCTCTTGGGATCTCCATGGATCCTATGGTAAATGTTTCTGTGATCTGTGTGTAAGATGCCCCTCTTTGGGGAAGTGAACTAAATCCATCATCAATGAAGTTCAAAGCAGTATGTAAGGCACAGTGTAACTTTTTAGCAGAATATGCTCCTGTACTGAAGTTTCAAATGTAGCACCAGAATGAGACAACTACCTGTGTACGTTCACATGCTTCTCATCCAAGGTACTAAACTCCACTGAGAAGGTCCACTTTGGTCCATTCAAATACATGTACAAACCATTCATGGGGAAGTAACTCTGTGCTAAATTCTGTGCATTTTAAAACTGATTGTCCATAATGAAGACATTCAGAGGATAAGACTTTTAGTGATAATTCCATTTCTAAACACAAACCAGATTTGGATCCACAGTTCAGTTTCTATACTGAAGCCATATTGTAATCCTTGGGTTATTTTTTCTCCTGAAACCAATGCTACAATAAAGCACACTACAAAGCAAACAGACCTATATAAATTACCTCTAGATGTGCTGCTCACTTTAGAATCAGTGTATTAAAAGAAGCATCATCTATCACAGTTAAAAGCAAAGTATAAATTGATCTAAATCTTGATCTATTCACCTTGATCTTTCACATACTATTGTATTTATGGCATTGGTCATCATGACCCAATCTTTTAAGAAAAATCTTGAGGTTGCTGTCTGAACTTCTGACTTGAAAAGACAAGAAAAAGAAAAAGAAAAGCAAAAGAAAAAGAAAAAGAAAAGCAAAAGAAAAAGAGGAAAAGGGAAAAGAGGAAGCGGAAAAGGAAAGGAAAAGGAGAGGAGAGGTTCAGAGAGGTTCAGAGAGGTTCAGAGAGGTTCAGAGAGGTTCAGAGAGGTTCAGAGAGGAGAGGTTCAGAGAGGTTCAGAGAGGTTCAGAGAGGTTCAGAGAGGAGAGGTTCAGAGAGGAGAGGTTCAGAGAGGTTCGGAGAGGTTCGGAGAGGAGAGGTT